>VZQC01012646.1:1102200-1738948 GCA_009823505.1 Rhizomys pruinosus
AAAAAAAAAAAAAAGAAGCTGTAACAGATCTCAACTTAAGTCATATGTGCCACAAGATGAGCAGAAGATGAAAGTTCACTGTACCACCAGAGACAGGATTGACACTTTCATGATCAGCCCCAGAGTCAAGGACATGGGTGTTGTGTAACAGTCCTTAAGAAGACAAAGAGTGACCTGGCCCTGTTCCCTTCTTATCTGAAGCTTTATTCATTAGCTATAAAAACCTGCTCCTGCAAATGTGGAGTCACTCTGTATAGTCTCCTAGCCACTCTACACAAAAGCTGCCTGTGGTGTCCAAGGGGCTACCTAGTGGTTCATTCTGCATTTGGGAGAATTGATTCCTGGGAAGGGACTATGTGGGCACCGAGGCAGGCCTCGGGCTGTTGGAGCAGGGAGTTTCAGGCTCCTGGATGTCCAAAGTACTCCGGCATGGGGCAGATGGGCTCATGTATGAAGTTTTTGTCTCAGATACCTGCTTCCTTATGGGGACAGGGCCTGACTAGAAGAGGACATGAGAGGAGCCATCTTTGTCTGAACTGAAGACATTGAAGGCAGGTTCCCCAGGCTGGCATGGTGCTTCTGTGTGGAGGCCAAGCCTACATGATGTGGAGAGTGTGGGCAACTGTGGAGATGGACCCCACCTGAGCTTTGAGTGGCTAGAACCTCACAGCCACTGGAAGGCTGACCAACCCATCTACTCAGAGATGGGGATATGTGTTTAGAGATAGCTGCTTTTCCCAACTCTAGCTTGAGGTCGGGTGGCTTAAATGAATATCTATGATAGAAAAATTAGTCTTCATGTAAAAAGATTTCCTTTCTAAGGATCAGGAATGGATATGTATTCTCATTCATTTTCATTACAAATGAACTTTGATGAAATGGTCAATAATAACAAATATTTACTGAGAAACTACGATGTATATGGTTGGGGAGAGAGTGTCACCAGGACAGGAAAAACTTGCCTTTCTTAGACCTAGATTCTAGTGTGTGGTAGAAAAGGAAAATGCTAACATATAGCTTGAACAGGTGATAAATGCTGAAGGCAGGGCAGGACCTCGGTTCCTTAGCTTTGGGGCCGCCTTTAGCTACACTGTGTAGTTTGCTCTGGAAACCACCTCTGATCTTCCTGACCTCCGAAATGCCTCTGCTCTAAAAGCTCGATGTGCTGCTCTTGTCAGCACAGCTCACGTTTGTATTCCACGCGTCTTTGGTGATCATCTGAGCCATGTTCTGTATCAGAAGGTTGCTGTTTGTAGTGCTCAGTAAATATATGCATGGACTATAGAGGATTAGTAACTCAGTTTTTAAATGCTTACTAAGTCAGTTTTCTGTGTAGTTTTGGGTATATGTCAAGGTCAGATGTGCCTGACAAGGCAAGCACCCCCTAAATGTCTCATTGTAAGAAAATGAAATTTTTATCTGGATAAAGGACATATAGTCCCTATTTGTAGTTGCACCTGAAATGGTGGAGGAAATGCAGGTTAAAGCAAGGAAGCTGTTTCTTTAGAGTAACAAGAAGGGAAGCAAGATGGTGTACTGAAAGGCTGATGTTTAGGCAGGTGTTAGGCAGATTTAGGAGTAAATATAGGATACAATATCATCAAGACAAACCTGTACATTGTTCTGATAGTGTTTGCTGGAAGTCCAGTAAAGGAAGAAACTATTTCAGAGTGTGCAGCTTGAAAAATGCATAAATGCTGTAATTATCATTGTGAGATAACAGTATTGTCAAAAATCAGTATAACTCAAATGCTTTTTTAAAAAATTGGGGTACTCAAAAATATAAGAGAAAGATAAATAAGAGACAAGTACTAGGTTTCAATATGAAAAACCTAACTGAGTTATAGAGACAGAAGGAACAAGTAGGTGGGGTGGTTTACTGCTTAAGAAGATCAGACTCATCAATTTGTTCCTAATCTAACACGAGTAAGTCTGAAACTGTAGTTAATGTCTGCTAACTTGTCTCATCATTGGTGTGCCAGACCAACTGTAATCAGAAGGAATGATAAGGCAGAGATCTGGGACAACCAGTGTCTCCCCAGAGCTGGGAGACACAGTGACAGAACTACATGCCATTCGCAGGAAGCCAGGTGACCTCTGGGCAGTTCTACCAGCAAGTCCTTCAAATATCTGAGAGATACCATATCTCTCCCTCTTCCCTCTGCCTCTTCTCCTGCAACCCCACCTTTACTCTGTGAACTGTAGTCCATTTGTCATTATCAGATGCAGTCTAGTTTCAGCAGTCTCTGGAAAAGATGTCTATGGCTCCAGGCTGCTGAACATTTTAGCTTCTAATCCTATCATCCATACTCTGTATTGTTGCTCACAATTTTGCGTATTCAGAAAAAAAGACCATTCATCACGCCTCCTCTGCCTTTAGCCAAGTCACTGATAAATAATGACCAAGAAAGGCACAATTTCAGTTGACGCATATAACCTGAAAAGACAATCAGATGAGGGAACTTTGAGACAGGAGAGGTGCCTGAAAGGCTCTGGTCTGAGCAGCAACCTTGTATGCCTGATGTATAGAATGTGGGGCAGTGAGTGCCCCCAGTGAGAGGAGGGAAGACAGGGGTACATTTTGGATTATGGCCAAGGGTTTGTTTCTTTTTCTAAGTGAAATGGGAAACTATACATAGAATATTTTAAGTTAGTGGTTATGTCATGCTTGTGCAGAAGGCTTGAAAAGGGGTGAAGGGAAGAAAGGCGATGTTTGCAGAAGTTCAAATAATACATAATGGCCTGGGCTGGGACTGTGGATATGGACAGGATGAGAAAACAGATGAATTTTGGAAATAAATTGAAAAGCACTTGGACATGGGGAATGAGAGAAAGGAGGGAGTAAAGATGAATATTTGCTACAAAATATTACCAGCCTGATAAGCATTTTATTTTGATGGAAATTATTTAGAATAAATAAGTAATCTAAAATTAAAGAATGAAGCCTCTGTTGTGTACAGATCCTGGGCTGGCTTTTGCAGGGGATCCTAATCTGATCAATGTGGACCTGAGTCAGGGAAATGGGTTCAAGCACAGGTCTATTGTAAATTAAGTCATTGTTAGTTTTTGGATAATGATGTACTTAATACTAAGTTGGTTATTTTAAATTTTTATTTATTTATTAATTTTTTTAAATTTTATTTATTTTTTATGTGTATGAATGTACTGTCTGCATGTAGGTCTGTGCACCTGAGTGTGTCGGATTCCCCTGGAACTGGAGTTAAAGATGGTTCTCAGCCGCCATGTGGGTGCTGGGGATGGAACCTGGGTCCTCTGCAAGAGCAGTGAGCACTCTTAACTGATAGGCCATCTCTCCGGCCCCATACTAAGCTGGTTATTATAGTGTAATAAAATAGTAGTTAAATTTGAATGAACATTAGTGATTCATGGTCTACCCAGCTAGTATGTGGCCATAAGCACCCTTTCTTTTTCTATAATATGAGGCTTTTGTACCAGATAAAATCTTTTGTAGTTGCATTTATGTCACCTATCTAGAGAAAAGTCTTATCTCCCAGATTCAAGTAATCCCTTGAACTTAGGAGATAACACGATGCCAAATGAATGAATCATGTGGGATTTAAAATATTTTAACAGATGCTGGAGAGAGGGTTCAGTGGTTAAGAGCACTCATTGCTTTTGCAGAGGACCCAAGTTCAATTCCCAGGACCCACATGGCAGTTAACAACTGTTCACAACTCCAATTCCAGGGGATCTGATGCTCTCTTCTGACTTCTGTGGGTGTTGCATGACATGGGTGCACTTACATACGTGCAGGCAATATAATAATACACATAAAATAATATATAATATAATAACAGACATAAAATAATAAAATATTTCTTTAAAAAATTCTCACATAAGAGAGGCTAATTCAAAATGAGTTGGTCAGGTGAGAGTTTACTAGGGGGAGTTAGAAGATCGGTTTACTAGCATTAGAAGCTGTGGTTGGAGAACATTGTAAAGGAGCTTGCAGAGATGTGTGTTCAGATGGTTGGTGGAGTCTCCTAGGTTCTATTGAGACATCTCACTTGATCTTATGATGACCTGAAATGGCTTCATCATCTCAAATGAATTTCATTTATTCTATATCATGGTGATAGCACCAGTATCAGTGATACCCATGAACAATGCTTCACTCGTAACCCTGGGTCAACTGTGTGCTTGTTTCTCCGGAAGTAAAAACAGTCCTAGAGATGTGATCCTGCGCTTGGCCTTCCACTTTGCTACTTTCTAGTTCTGAGACTTTGGGCAGACCCTGAACTGCTCAGCACTTCGCTTTTACTTCATCATTTATTTGTGATGTTGTTATGAAAAGGAAGGCATCTACTGCTGAGGCCCTGTGAACACTAAACTGTGTGTGTGTCCCTAAGTGTGTGTGCACAGCTTGCACTTGGTTCACTGACTGAAGCTCATAGCCCTCAGAAGCTGATTTTTAGCAGACATTCTTCTGTTTTACAGAGACTCTCAGGCTCACAGTACAGAACTGTGTTCAGGACATTTCATCCCAAAGCTTCACAGTGGTGCTGTTCAGTTGATGAGCTGGAAGACTAGAAGTAAGTGTGGAGCAGGGGCAACCTGGGGTTTTGATGTGCCCCTTAGGTGCATCCTGCGCCTTCCCTGGTTGAAGACTACTTGTGACATGATTCTGTTCTTTCTAGGGGCGAGTCACTTGTTTTCGTGTGCTAAGGAAGCAAGACTGTTGAATAGCACTGCTGTGAAGTTGTGTCCTAGACACTTCGGGGAAGTGAGATGGTAACCTAAGGCCCATGGCTTCGTGGTGGATTTCTAATATTTTGGAAACAGTGAGCTCATGGCTAAGAGTCCCTGTGGATTAAGAGATGCTTAGATGGTCAAGGTTTCAACTACCAAAACTTAAGCAGGTTATTGCAGCTGTGGGGCTGGGCCTTGGCTCAGCCCCTGAATTTGCTCCCCTCACTTGTGGCTTCTGCATGCAGGTCTGAGCCACTGGTTTTTCATCATGATTCTGGTCAGATACAGTGACAGTTTGTAGTGATTATAGGTTTATTTTTAAAAGACAACCTACCGACCTTTTTAATGAATAGCAGCTTTAAAAGGACTTTTAAAAAAGTGTCTAAGTCAAGCATATGTGTTTGGCATTCGTTTTAAATTTGGAAGTGATACGGCGAATAAGTTCACTCCATTCTCCATGTGTTTTTTGTTACTATGCTGCTTAGTACAGTATAATTTATATAAGCTTAATCAAATTTATTATCTTTGACAAAAAGGGAAATGCTTGGAATATTAAGTTGCTTTTTTAAAGATGAGGAGCATAAGTAATTTTCCCAAACTTGTCTAAAAATGCCTAGTGGTCAGCTCTGCCATTTAGATTTACCTAGGCATATGCAAATTTGGCATTTTGAGCAGCAATTAATAAAATTGCTGTAATTTTAATCTTGGATTTTCTCTTCCTTTCTGGCTTTCTGAAAAGGTTCTGGGCAAATCATTTAAATGACAATTCCAGTTTTCAAAGATTTTGGCTAGTGTTTTCTGGGACAATAAAATAGGGTTGAATGAAAACCATTTTGTGAGAGACTCTTTAAAGGTGTAATCATGTAAAATAGCATTTACATATACTGCTTTGAAGGTCTAAATATGTTAGTTTGACCACTATAACAGCAATATTTTATAATTGTAAATTACAACTTGACTGCTTTGTTCCAAAGCACTCTTTATTAAAAATTCAGTGTTTCTGGAGCCATCTCTTTGAGTTTTTCTTTTGTTTGTCCTGTAGCATTTTTTTTTTTTATGACCAGGAATTTCCCCTCTTTGATAAACTACCCATGAGCGATTGTCTGATTGTCTGTCTTTTAAAGTAATTATTTGTTTTTCTTTGTTTACTCCATGTATTCATGGCACATAGGGTTGGGTCCATAAGGACAGTTTCTTTCAAGTATTTCCTGTACTTTGGCCATACTCACCCATTCGTCCTCTCCCGTTGCTCTGCCCACCCCTCCTTCCCTCTGTTGGTGCCCCCCTTTCCTTTATGCTTTCACACCATATGGAGGAAAATGTGATATTTGTCTTTCTGTATTTGACTTTTTTTTTTTTTTTTTTGTTGGTCGTTTTCAAAGACAGGGTCTCCCTATAGTCCCAGCTGTCCTGGAACTCACTCTGTAGACCAGGCTGGCCTTGAACCTGCCTCTGCCTCCCAAGTGCTAGGATTAAAGGCGTGCGCCACCACGCCTGGCTGTATTTGACTTTTTTAAAAAGATCAAATCACTTTGAACCTTTCCAGACCTTATTTCCTTATCTTAAAAATAAAAACATTGGGGGGGGGGTTGCAGAAGAGACAGCTTAGCAGCTAAGAGCATGACTGCTCTTGCAGAGGACCTGACAGTGATTCCCAGCACTCATATGCTGGCTAACAACCACCTGTAACTCCAGTTCCAGGGGATTCCATTCTTTCTTCTGACTTCCTCAGGCATTTCACAACACAGGTGCACTTACATACATGCAGGCAATTACACTCATACACATAAAAATATAAAATAAAAATAAAAACATTTGAACATAAAATATGTAGGGTTGTGTGCAGGTTTAAAATTATTATTTCAAGAGCTCTCTCCCTTTATCATTGATGACTTTTGAGGTGTCTTTATTTGTTAAGAATCCTGTCTGAATCATTTACATGTTTTTAAAAAAGTCGTATCTATGTTTTAACCTCTGTGGAAAAAGATGCTTTCTTCATTTATCTATTTTGAATTGTTCTTAACACCTAGCAGACAGTCTTATATAAATAGAAGCTTGGTAGGTTTCTGTGAAGTTCCCCAGTGTCGATGTGGGTGTTCCAAAGGCTGTGGTCCTAGGTTGGTGCCCTGGGCAGGTGGTGGGAAATTTGGAGGAGATGGGTCCTCATCAGAGGTTAGAGATCACTGAAAGCATGCCCTTGAAGGACACTGTGAGATGCTGGCTTCTTTGTTCTCTGTGTTTTTCTTCGTGGCCAAGAGCTGAGCAGCTTTGTGGTACCATGTGCTACAGGGCAGCAGGCCTGGCAGAAGGGACCAACTGACCATGGACTGGATTTATGAAATTTTCATCTCCAAATAAACCTGTTGAGTATTTTGAATATTTTGTTACAGTAATGGAAAGCTAACACAATGAGCTTTCTCCCAAACACGTTAATTTCAATCTAAAAGACAATAAAAATACTTATATTGTCATTTTTAATTTTGTTTAGGCAGTAAATTTCTATAACTAATATCTGTTTTATTAATTTTAAGCTTACAAGTTGATATATTTACTTTAAAATTGATGTTGATGACAAAAATGTGTGAAGAGTATTGTTTGTGCTCATCAAATTCATGCTTCGCTTCTCTATTCAGGCAGAAATGATGTTGAGGCTGGGCCTGGCCATTGATGCTCAGCTCCTAGATGGACATGTGACATGGGTGGTGTGGGGTTCTTAGACCTCCTTCCCCAGCATGCTGCATCTAGGACCTTGGTTAGGAGGATGTGGTCACAAGACGGTGGTAGCTTTGCCAACCTCAATCCTGCAGTGATGAAAGTGAGATTCCTCGACAGTCACACTCAGCAGGGCCCTTGCTGATGTAATTAGGTGACGTGGTGTAGACATAAGCTTTTTTTTACTAAAGCCACTGCTTTTTTTCAAAGATAGCCACAGTGTGACATTAGATTACTCTGTTTAAACTCATAAACCTAATGAGAATAATTTTATACCTTATTAAAGTCATAATAAAATATTTTGTGAATAGAAAGGTTTCACGTTTTTTTTTTTGAGCTCTCCATATGCTTGGTGGAAAGCTTAATCCAGACACCTGAGTAAAATTTAGATCAACTTTCACACACTGTTTTCACAGAGTGAAAAGTAATACAGCTTTGATACAGCTGCAGAGCACATTATTAAAGAAACATTTTTAGCTTTCTGTTACAGGACAGATAATGGGAAACCTCTGGCAGTATGCATGCTTTTGAGTATTTTGATTCAAACTCATTTTTCTCAGGTTAGAACCAGACTCAGCCACTTCCTAAATTCATTATCATATTTATTTACCATCACTGAGTTTCAAGTCAATTAATTTAAAAAAAAATAGATTTTAGCACGTGAAAAAAAGGCTGCCCTTGACTTTCTAGTTTGACTCACAGATCTTTTTCAACGTGTCTTTCCCTTTAGAGGAAAATATACTAAGAGGTTACAAAATTAAGAAAAACTGTCTAGAAGCCTTTTGCCCGCTGCAGATTGCTTTGTGTAGAAACAGACTCCAGGACTAGATGTCATGCTCAGAGTCTGGCTTTACTGGTAACTATCTTAAAGACCTTCGGCTCAGCACCTTATTCTCTGTGGGTCTTAGTTTCTTCTTCGGATAAGGATACTAATCCTAAATCTTGGGGCCTATATATAAAACAAGAACAATATCTGCCTTGGAATAGCAGTCAGTAACTAGACCTCCTCTAGGTAGGTGCCTAGGGATGTTCTGTGTGCAAAACATTCCTGTTTATTTCAGTACCCGGGAAGCAATGTCAAAGCTGCTTGTTGTTTCTGAGCCTGTATTGGCTTTTTCTGCTCCTGAAGCATGAGGTCTTCTGTTCCTTTATCTCCTTATCACATTTTTCCTCTTCACGCTGTTACCTAGTCATGTATACATATCGTAAATTATATTTTCAATTTATTTTTGTTGGCCTGTGAGATTACTTACCTCTGAACTATTACTATGACTAATTCCCTTAATAATATCACAAATCTATAATGCTGATATATGGTCCTTGAATCATAAAATTTATTTCTGACCCAAAGCCTACATTATAGGTGAAATATTAGTTAAGATAAAAAGTTAGGTGAATAAACACTTATTAATATATTTAACATTGGGTCTATAGACGTAAAGACAGGGCTGTTCCCATGAGAAATTTGAAATATAGTTTGAGAATTGTAAATTATAAACATGAAACTGAGACCCACGCAGAGAGATTAGAAAGCTGTTATGTGAATGATACAGAAATCTTGAGAAGCGTGGTGAGGCAGCATGGCTGTCAAGGCAGCCTGAAGAGAAAGAATGAAGGATTCTCAGCATCTTTAAGAAACAGTTGTAATAGGGACATTCCACTGATTTGAATTACTGATTGTGTGGCATGAAAAGCTTTAGGAATTTAAGATAGGGTTGCATAGCAAAGCGCAGATGGAGAAGTCTTTAGGAGTCTCCTGTGTTGATATAAATGAGCTGATAGGAATGGCTCAAACAAAATGGGTTGTGTTTGGGGGAGTGTACCTTGAGGGATTGTGTTATTTGAACAGAGGAAATCTGTGGAAATCTGAGCAGTGAGGTCACATGGGGAGTGTGGCTGGGAGGAGGGTAGCATGTGCATCTGGCAGCTTGTCCACATGGCTGACAGCTTTCCAGAAGATTTCCTGGCTCCTGGATTACAAAGGAGACATTCTTGCTGTAGTTCTTGTCAGAAGGATAACATGGGGGTACTTAATTGTGCTCTTACATCCTAAAATGGCAATGCAACGCAGAAATAACAGGGCCATGTTGCCGGTCTTGCCCTTTTACATGTGTATGTAGAATACATATTGAAATTCAAGAAATAAATTAGTCTTCTATCAGAAATTGGAGAATCCTGGCTTATTCTTTGTTGATGGCCACTCTGGATAGTAACAAGTCCTGAAGATTTGTATTGTGCAAATAATATTCAGACATTTTCAGTGGGATTGGTAGAGGGTCTTGGAGAAGCATCATCCAGGAAAGTGCGGGTAAATGACATGCCTAGAGTAGAGAATCAGCAAGATTATTTTGTTTAACATTACTCTCTTAACAAAAGGAAAGTAGTGGTGGGAGAGATGGCTCAGTGGTTAAGAACACTGGCTAGTTTTGCAGAGGACCTGGGTTTGATTTCTAGCACCCACATGGTGGCTAACAACTGACCATAACTCCTGCAGGCAATGCACTCATACACATAAAATAGATAAAACATTTAAAATTTTTGAAAGGGAAAGTGGCAATCGCAGAAGTCATGTCTATTGGTCACTTTTCTGTTGCTATAACAAAGCAGCATGAACAAAGCAACTTATGAAGAAGGAAGAGTGTATTTGGGCTACAGTTGGTTCCAGAGGAATGAGAGTCCATCATGGTGGGGAGGCCTGGCAGTAGAGGCAGCCAGAATGGAAAGCTGAGTGCTCACATCTTCAAGCATGCACAGGAAACAGAGGGCACCTGGAAATGGGGCAGGGCTATAAACTGTCCAAGTCCACCCCACTGCCATTCATCCTCCAGCACAGCGGCTCTCATGCTTCTGCAGATAGCACTGCCAGCTGGACACCAAGTGTTCAACCAGATGAGCCTGTAGTGGAACTTTGCCATTTAAACCACCACACTTTGGTGGGGGAAGGGAGGTAGAGAGCAAAGGAAGAATAAGGAAAAGAAAAGAACTTCCTTATTCTGGGAGGGATTCACCTGGAGCAGGAAGCTGCTTACCAGCTCACCTGGGTGAAACACATTACCCCCTGCCTTCCCGAACTGCAAGACACATTGGACTGTCACACAGAGGACTGCATGAACTCACTGAAACAATCCTAAGTGGTATAAGGTTTCTTCACTGGCAAACCGAGGGGAGGAAGAAGTTTTTGAAAATATTTCATCATCAATATTATTTGAGCAAAAGTCACAGTGATGGCAGATTAGTAAGAAAATTATAGTATACTTCCTTTCATAAATTTTTTCATGTCATCTAAAAGGAGTCAAGGTGATAGTTACACATCTAGTTATCTGTTCAAATAGATCAAAGGAAGGCACCAACTGATAATTTGTTTCCCAGTAGCCTCCCAATAGTCAGTGTAGAAGCCATAAAGAAGCAACAGCTATTTGCCTCCATGGTTTTCATGGGACTTTGATGGCTAGGCTGCATTAGCCCTGTCAGCATGGCTTCTGATTTTAGTGGCACTACTCCTAGGAAGTGCTAAGTGGAGGTTGGTGGGAAGCTGGGCGATCTGTAACTTTTCAAACAGGCTCATTAAGCACACTATCAACACAAGTCTTCATACTTTGTTTCTGTGTGATGGAGCTGCTAATTAGTTCCTGCTGGCGGAATCAGTTATAAGAGCAGTATAGCAAATCAGAAGTTGAGAGATTCCTAGAAATGTCAGTGGATGAGTCTTAGTCCTCATCTGATTATAGTTCACTTATCTTTCCTGCTAACTAATTTGAAGCCAGTTCTGTGTTTTGATTATTCTAGGGAATGAGGTCAAAGCGACTTGGCCACTCAGCTACAGTGTGACTGAGGTAAGTGAGGCTTGCAAGAGGAAAGAGGAATGCAGCCGCCATTGTCATCTTTTCCTGCAGGTGTAAACAGGGGGCTCCTCACAACAGACATTTCTTGTAGAACTTCTTCTGCAGTTAGTGCTGCATGAAACTCACAGTTGAATTGACAACTCAGTGCTGACAATGTCAAGGCTGGTATTTGTTTATCCTACTCTGACACCAGGCACTGTGCTAGGGTTCCTTATGTATTCTTTGAACTTCTGCAATGGCCTTTTCATCTTTTTAAAGTACAAATTACAGTTTAAATGAATGATCTAGAATATATTTTCAGTTTGTGGCTACCACTAAAGTAATGGAATTTATTATTGAACTATATACAAATTTACTATTATTTTTAATATAATATTTTTATTGACATTTTGTGTATTTCAGACATCATTTCTCAGTTCCATTTAGACACATTCCCCTTTCCCTTCCCCCCAACCTACCCCAGTTCATGCATTCTGCCATACATGTTCTGCATCTTTCTCTTAGTCTTTTTAAAGTTTTTTCTCTGCAAAGGTTTATTGTTTTGGGCAGAATTTAACTATATCAGTCCATTCTTTGACCCACTCCTTATGTTGTTGTGGTTCCCTCCCAAGTGTATTGCTCCAAAGTATGCCTATATACATGTTATATATGTACCAGAATTATGTCCTCTAGGAATAAACTGTATGTTAACTCTGATATATGTTTAGGAGTTCACATTTTTTCCTTTTAATTTTATATTTCTCTAAAATATGAATATATACCTTCCACCCACATACATTAATTACCATGTCTGAAAGTAAGTGGTAAGTTAATTCTAGGGCTCATTAAGAGATTCATATTATAACATCACAGTTGCTTTCAGATAGAAAGAAATATAACAATAACATTGCTCGGCTTTCCTTTCAATTGGGGAATTTGGTACTAGCATCCACAAATGAGGGAAGCCATTCCCCGTTTGTTTTTTTTTGGGACTGTGTTACTTCACTTAGCATACTGGCTTTGAGTTCCATCCATTTGCCTGCAAAGTTCATGATGTTATCTTTCTTTACCGCTGCATAGAACTCCATTGTGTAGATGTACCACATTTTTGTTATCCACTCGTCAGTTGAGGGGCATTTGAGTTGGTTCCAACTCTTCCTTATTGTGAAAAGAGCTGCAATAAACATAGATGTGCATTATCTTTGCAGTAGGATGAGTCTTGTGGGTATATACCCAGTAGTGGTATGGCTGGGTCAGGTGGTAGGCTCATTTTGAGTCTTTTAAGGGTTCTCCACACTGCTTATTTGCATTTCCTTAATTATTAATGATGTTGAATGAATACTTTTTAAGATGTTTCTCAGCCATCTTTACTTCCTCACTGGTGAAGTCTCTGTTCAGCTCTTTACTCCATCTTTTGAGTGAGTCATTTGTTTTCTTGCTTCTTTGCTTTTTGTGTAGTTCAGTAAAGTGGCAGGATATAAAATTAATCTAGAAAAATCAGTAGCCTTTCTTTACACCAACAATAAGCAACTGGAGAAGGAATATAAGGAGACCTTCCCACTCACAATAGCCTCAAAAAAATACCTGGGAACAAACCTAACCAAAGACACTAAAGAAACAGGCACAACGAATTAACTGATTGATAGGCATAGGAACTGTGAAAGGATATTGATCTAGAGCCAAATTCAATAGTAAAGTGTTTATAAGTTGTGTAATTAAGCAAAATATATTACTACAGGAAAGCTCTGACATCAGCAATGAATTATTCTGCCTAGGAGATGTTGGCTAGGGGATTCAAACCCGCCCCCCCAAATTATAAAGGCCTTTTGCCTATAAGTGGGATATATGCAAGGAGAAAGGCAGTAAGTCCCTGTTGTCGAAGACCTGGTGCGAGCATGAAAAATGTTATGAGACGTCACTTGCTAGCGTACAACCGGCCTCTGAAATGCTAGAGAGCGTTACCAAAGGCCACTACAGCAATACAGCAAAATATTGGTCTCCCTGAGACAAACAAGACTCCTCCGAAAATATCAGCTACACCTCAACAGCCTGGAGATATTGTGCAACAGAGGCAGCCAAGTGCCTATAATATATCCCAAAACTATTTGGCTATTAGCTCTCTCCTTGGAGGAATAACTCACAGCGGATGCCACAAGCTTATGTCCTCTAGTGGTTAGGCGATGTTATAAGCCACAATAAGAACTTATCACACTTTATAGAGAAACCACAGTTTGCGGATTAGCATACCATCCAAGCATCTGTGTCTATGCTCACAGCTTAGCTTGACACAATAAGTGGTACTGCTTAAATGCCTGTACATCCAATAGCTTGAGCTTTGTTAGTATGACTGAAAAGGGCATCACTGTGAAAGCTGTCAATCCGTGAAGGGAAACAAACTGAACAGACTGGAGTCCAAAATGACAACTCCAAAGAAATTAGACTGTTTTCTTCTCACCCACTTGTGCCCCTTTCCCAAAGCCCAGGGAACAAACTGCGGAAGAGGAGGCGTGGTAGATTGTAAGGGCTGTGGAGAGATAGGGGTGAAGCATGAGACTACAGGAATATAGTCTGGACACCTGATTGATCAACATGCCTGTGCATACAAGCTTCTCCAACTGGACTATGGGAATCTTGGGTTGTTCAAAATTTGGACATAGATACTTGCAAAATGCACCAATTACTTAATTGTATGACATACTGAGTAACATCAATGTTATCTGCAAACAACTGTGTCATTGTATTGTAGAATCCCTTAAAAATAAATTAAAAAAAATTTAAAAGCCTGAAGAAGGAGATTGAAGATGACACAAAAGATGGAAAAGCCTCTCATGCTCATGGATTGGAAGAATTAATATAGTAAAAATGTCCATTCTACCCAAATTAATATACAGATTCAGTGCAATCCCAATTAAAATCTCCATGAGCTTTTTCACAGATTTGGAAAAAAAAATCCTTAAATTCATACAGAAAGACAAAAGACTCCAAGTAGCTAAAGCAACCCTGAGTGAAAAATGCAATACAGGGGGATCACCTTCCCAGACTTCAAGCTATATTACAAGGCTATAGTCATAAAGACAGCCTGGTACTGGCACAAAAACAGACCTGTTGACCAATGGAACAAATTGAAGATCCAAACTTGAGCTCATACAATTTCGGCCACCTCATATTTGATAAAGGGGCCAAAAAAGCTCATTGGAGGAAAGATAGCATCTTCAGCAAATGGTCCTGGCAAAACTGGATCACCATATATAGGAGAAAAAAATTAAACCCCTACCTCCCACCCTGTACAAAACCAATTCCAAATGGATCAAAGACCTCAACGTGAAACCCAAAACTCTGAAGGTGATAGAAGAAAAAGTTGGTAGCAATCTATAAGACATAGGAGTAGGAAAAGACTCTTTAAATCAAACAGCAGGTGTGCAGGAAATAAGGTCAACAGGTGACAAGTGGGACCTCATCAAACTCAAAAGCTTCTGTACAGCAAAAGAAACATTCAAGGAAGTGAAAAGAAAACCCACAGAGTGGGAGGAAATCTTCACCAGTGATACATCAGACAGAGCATTAACAAATTTATTATTATAGGCATATTATCCATGGAAGTTAGCCTGGCATTTAGTTTTAATTGGCGCTGACTGTATTGTTGTTCATGGTTGCTAAATGTGTTGAAATTTCTTTCACTTCAGCTTCACCTTTCACATTTAGTACTGTATACAAATGGATAAAAATACATATGAAAATGCACAGCTGAAAAATAAAGATTTCTAGTGCAACTAACAAGTAGACTGCCATAACTTCTTTTTTTCTTATTCTTATACTCTCTTCCCACTCTTTCACATCTTACTTTTAATGGTTGGATGGTGAAGCCCTGGCTCACTGAACTTGCTATACAATGGCCTTGGTTCTGAGAGCTTGCTATGCAATGGCCCTCTGTAATAGGCACTACTCTTCTCAGTTTTCAGATGAGGACATTGCACCATATAGGTTACATAGCTCTTAGCTGGTAGTGATGAAATTAGAACGCTTGTCCCAAGTAAATGAAACTGTGTCCCTTTACATTGACTGCTATCATTCTGAAACAAGAACTCTTTCAACAGGTAGACTTCAGGGGAAGTTTCCACAGGATTTTAAAGTGTCCTTTTCAATCCACCTCAGCCTAGCTCCTGGAAAGCCAATAATTTAAACAAAGCTAGAAGAAAACAATTGAGGAATAAACTGGCTTGTAGATGGATCCAGAGGATGGTAAGTACCTGCACTTGATTCCTACCTCCAGGAGATAGTTTGAAACTCAAACCTGTGTTTGCCTTGCATATGGAAAGTTTAATTAAAGGACTTAAAAAAAATAAGTACTCTAGACTGAACAAAGGAAGAATTGGATAGATAAGGAGGCAACTCCCACCCTTGAAACAGCTGTGGTGTGTATGCTTTGTAAGAGTGTTTGTTGGGGGCTTAAGGGGCAGAAAGAGAAACCTATGTTCTGTGTCCCTGCAGACCTTTGGAGATGGTAGGACTATGCACATCTTAGTGGCTAACATGATGAAAATCAGGGTCCTTGCTTCCAGTTTCTAGTACTGTGGACAAGAGGGTGCCTGAGTCGAGGCTTTGCCCAATCAAATAAAAATTTGATTACTAATCTATATTTAGTTTGATCTATGAAAATTAATGGGATATCTACATCAAATGTATTTGAACAAGTTTAATACTTACAGTTCCATAACCAGGTCTGTTTAGAGATGTATTCTCAATTGGGTGATCTCCTTTGAAGGGATGCAAGTTAATTTGGAGGCATAAAAATCTTACTCTTGGGTCTGGAGAGATGGCTCAGTGATTAAGAGCACTGGCTACTCATGCAGAAGACCCGGGTTTGGTTCCCAGCACCTACATGGCAGTTAACAACCATCTGTAATTCGGTTCTAGAGGATCTTATGCCCACTTCTGTCCTCTGTGGGCACTGTATGCATGTGGTGTACTTACATACATGCAAGCAAAATAAAAGAAAAAAATAGAAACTTATTCTCTTAATATTTAAAGAGAAGATAAAAATATGAATATCTACACCTTATGTCCATATTATAATGAGGGAGAGGACACAAGGGGAAATGTTTATAAACTTCCTTAGATTTAGTGATGGAAAACAATTAGAGAAATATTGTTCTAAAATCTCAGCTGCTTATATTCTAAGTTCCAAGGGTCAGAGAGATAGATATACAATACCATCTCCAGTGCTCACAGGAGCAGAAGGAAATGGCAGAAGGATGAGCATGGAAGGAATAAAATGAAACTCTCTCTCTCTCTCTCTCTCTCTCTCTCTCTCTCTCTTTCTCTCTCTCTCTGCCTTTCTCCTGTTCAGACAAGGCAAACATTCATACAAACAGAACAATAAATTAGTTATATTTCAGCTTAATAAATAGTAAACAAAAAAAAAAAATTTTTAAAATATTATATTGAGCGGCCATTTCTATACAACAGTTCTTAGTCAAATTTAGACTCATCTCCCCCAAATCCAATGACCCACCCCTCACGCACCCCCCAACCGGAGCTCAGGGACTCTGTCATACATGTTAGGTCCCCCAATCCATGTCCACCCCTCACACCCCCCCAGCCGGAGGCTCGATGGACTCTGTTCATTACATATATAAGTCCCCCCATCCATGCCCACCCTCACATCCCCCCCGACCAGAGCGGTCATGGACTCTGTCAGACTGTTAAGTCCCCCCTCATGCCTACCCTCACATCCCCCCCCCCACGGAGTCATTGGCTGGTCATACATGTTAAGTCCCCAATCCATGCCCACCCCTCACATCCCCCCATCGGAGGCGGCATGGACTCCTGTTTACATGGTTAAGTCCCCCATCCATTGCCCACACCCTCACATCCCCCACCGGAGCTCATGGACTCTGTCATAAATGTTAAGTCCCCCTATCCATGCCCACCCCTCACATCCCCCACCAGAGCTCATGGACTCTGTCATTACATGTTAAGGTCCCCATCCATGCCCACCCGCTCACACCCCGCACCAGAAGCTCATGGACTCGGTCTACATGTTAAGTCCCCACCCCCCCCTCAACACCCCCCACCAGAGGCTCCATCGGACTGTTCTTGTCATTACCTGTTAAGTCCCCCATCCTTGCCCCACCTCCTCACATTCCCCGCCCACCGGAGCTCATGGACGTTCTGCTCATACATGTTAAGTCCCCATCCATGCCCACCCCTCACATCGCCCCCAACGGAAGCTCATGGACGTCTGTATCAGGTTAAGTTCCCCCATTCATGCCCACCCCTCACATCCCCCCACCGGAGCTCATGGACTCTGTCATAAATATTAAGTCCCCCGATCATGCCCACCCTATCCCCCCCACCGGAGCTCATGGAATCTGTCATACATTTAAATCCCCCATCCATGCCCACCCCTCACATCCGCCCCACCAGAGCTATGGACTCTGTTCATACTGGATTAAGTCCCCCATCCATGCCCACCGCTCAATGTCCCCCGCCACGCAGAGCTGCATGACTTCTGTGCATAGCATCTTAAAAAAGTCCCCCATCATGCCCACCCCTCACATCCCACCCACCGGCTCAGGGACTTCTGTGTCATACGTTAGTCACCCCATCCATGCACGACACCCATCACATCCCCCACCAGAGCTTATGGACTCTGTCATACATGTGAAGTCCCCCATCCATGCCCCACCTCACGCCCCCACCGGAGCCCATGGACTCTGTCATACATGTTAAGTCCCCCAATCCATGCCCGCCGCTCACATCCGCCCCCACCGAGCTGGACTCTGTCATACATAATTAATCCCCCGATCCATGACCCACCCTCACATTCCCCCCCTGACCAGAGCTCATGGACTCTGCCATACATGTTAAGTCCCCCTATCCATGCCCACCCCTCACATCCCCCCCCAATCGGGGCATGGACTCTTGTGTCATACATGTTAAGTCCCATCCATGCCACCCCTCACATCCCCCCGCACAGAGTCGTGGACATCTGTCATACATGTTAAGTCCCCCCTCCATTTGCCCACCCCTTCAACATCTCCACCCCCTACCAGAGCTTATGGATTTTTGTCATACATGTTAAGTCCCCCATCCATTCCACCCCTTACATCACCCCCCAGCCAGAGCTCATGGACTCCGCCATACATGTTAAGTCCGTCCCATCCGATGCCACCCTCACTTCCCCCCACCAGAGCTCATGGACTCTGTCATACATGTTAAGTCCCCCATCATGCCCACCCCTCACACCCACACCCCCACCAGAGCTGGACTCTGTATTACATGTTAATTTCCCCCTCCATGCCCACCCCTCCGATCCCCCCGCAACGGAGCTTCATGGCTCTGTCATACATGGTTAAGCTTCCCCATCCTCCCCCCCCTCACATCCCCCCACCGGAGCTCATGGCTCTGTCATTACATGTTAAGTCCCCCATCCATGCCACCCCTCACATGCCCCCCACCGGAGCTCATGGACTCTGTCATACATTTGTTAGGTCCCATCATTGCGCCACCCCCCTCACATCCCCCCACCAGAGCGCATGGGACTCTTCGATAGCATGATTTTAGTCCCCCATCCATGCCCACCCTCATTTCCCCGCACCAGGAGCCTCATGGGACTTTGTCATAATGATTAAGTCCCCATCCATTGCCAGCCTACGATCCCCCCCACCAGAGCTCATGGACTCTGTCATAAATGTTAAGCCCCCATCCATGCCACCCCTTATGTCCCCCACACCAGAGCTCAGGGACTCTGTCATACATGTTAAGTCCCCTCCATGCCACCCATCATCCCCCCCGTCAGAGCTTATGGACTCTGTCATACATGTTACAGTCCCCCATCCATGCCGCACCCCTCACCACTCCCCCACCAGAGCGATGGACCTGTCATACATGTTTAAGTCCCCATCCATGCCCACCTCACATTCGCCCGCCACCAGAGCTCTGGACTCGGTCATACTGTTAGTTTCCCCATCCATGCACACCCCTCACATCCCCCCCACCCGTGCATGGAGCTCTGTTGCATACTATGTTAAGTCCCCATCCATTGCCCACCCCCACATCCCCCCACGCGGAGCTCATGGACTCTGTCTAAATTTAAAGTCCCCCGATCGCATGGCACCCCTCGAGGTCCCCCCCACCAGAGTCATGACTTTGTCATACATGTTAAGATCCCCATCCATGCCCACCCTCACATCCCCCCCACGCAGGCTCATGGACTCTTTTCATAAGTTGAAGTCCCCGAGTCCATGCCCACCCCTCACATCCCCCCACCGGAGCTCATGGGCTCTTACATGTTAAGTCCCCCATCCATTGCCCACCCCTCACATCCCCCCCATCGGAGCTCATTGGACTCTTGTCATACCGTTAAGTGCGCACGCGCCCATGCCCCCTCACATCCCCCCCATGCGAGCTCAGTGGACTCTTAGTTCATACATAGTTAGAGTCCCCATCGCATGCCCACGCCTGCACATGCCCCGCCACCAGGGCTCGATGGACTCTGTCATACAGTGTTTAAGTCCCCCATTCCATGCCCACCCCTCAATCCCCCCATCGGAGCTCGATGGTACTTGTCATACATGTTAAGTCCGCCCATCCATGCCCACCCCTAACATCCCCCCAGAGTCATGGACTCTGGCATACTGTTAGGTCCACATCCATGCCCACCCCTCACTCTCCCCCATCGGGAGCTGATGGACTCATGTCATACATGTACAGTCGCCCCATCGCATGCCCACCCCTCGACATCCCCCCAGTCGGAGCTCATGGACTTCTGTCTAGCATGTAAGTCCCCCATCGCATGCCACCCTCACATCCCCCCGACCAGAGCTGATGGACTCTGTCATACATGTTTAAAGTTCCCCATCCATGCCCACCCACTCACATCCCCACAACCAGAGCTCATGGAACTCTGTCATGACATGTAGAGTGGCCCCGGGGTCGGATGCCCACCCTCACATCCCCCCCGGACGCGGAGCTCGATGGACTCTGCATACATGTTAAGGTCCCCCATCCATGCGCCGCACGCGCTGGTCCCCCCCACCGGAGCTCATGGACTCTGTCATACATGTTAAGTCCCCCATCCATGCCCACACTCACATCCCCCCCACCAGAGCTCCTGGACTCTGTCATACATGTTAAAGTCCCCCATTCATGCCCACCCATTACATCCCCCACCGGAGGCTCCATGGACTCTGTTCATACTGTGAAGTCCTCTCCATGCCCACGCCCTCACATCCCCCCCCACCGGAGCTCATGGACTCTGTCATAAATGCTAAGTCCCCCAATCCATGCTCACCCCTCACACCCCCCCACCGGAGCTCATGGACTGCTTGTCATACATGTTAAGTCCCCCATCCATGCCCACCCTACATCCCCCCCACCAGAGCTCAATGGGACCTCTGTCATATATTTTAAGGTCCCCCATCCATGCCCACCCCTCACATGCCCCCCCACCGGAGCTCATGGACTCTGTCATAAATGCTAAGTCACCCATCCGATGCCCACCCCTTCACACCCCCCCCACCGGAAGCTCAATGGGACCTCTTGGTCATACATGTTAAGTCACCCATCCATGCCCACCCATCACAACCCCCCATACGGAGCTCTGGACTCCTGTCATATATGTTAAGTCCCCCATCCATGCCCACCCCTCAAATCCCCTCACAGAGGCTCATGGACTTCTGTTCATACCTAGTTAAGTCCCCAATCCGATGCCCACCCACCTCACATCCCCCCAACCGAGAGGCTCATCTGGACTACGTCAGTACATTTTAATCCCCCATCCATGCACACCCATCACATTCCCCCACCACCGGAGCTCATGGACTACTGTCAAAATCATTCGTTCCCCCTATCCATGCCCACCCCTCACATCCCCCGCCAACGGAGCTCAATGGACTCGTGTCATACATGTTAATCCCCCCATCCATGCTACCCTCATCCACCCCCACCGGAAGTCATGAGACTCTGTCATACATGTTAAAGTCCCCCCTCCACTGCCCACCCCTCACATCCCCCCATCGGAGCCATGGACTCTGTCATACATGTTAAGTTCCCCAGTCCATGCCCACCCTCACATCCCCCCACGGAGCTCAGTGGACTCTGATCATACATGTTAAGTCACCCATCCATGGCCCACCCCTACACCATTCCCCCCACCAGGAGCTCATGAACTCTATCATACATGTTAAGTCCCCACGTCCATGCACGCCACCTCACACCCCCACCGGAGCTCATGGACTCTGTCATACATGTTAAGTTCCCATCCATGCCCCACCCTCACATCCCCCCAACCGGAGGCTCATGGACTCTGTCATACATGTTAAGTCCCCCATCCATGCCCACCCCTCACATCCCCCCACCGGAGCTCATGGACTCTGTCATACATGTTAAGTCCCCCATCCATGCCCACCCCCTCACCCCCCCCCACCGGAGCTCATGGACTCTGTCATACATGTTAAGTCCCCCATCCATGCCCACCCCTCACATCCCCCCACGGAGCTCATGGGACTGCTGTCATACATAGTTAAAGTCCCATCCATATGCCCACCCCTCCCATCCCCCCCACCAGAGCTCATGGACTCTGTCATACATGTTAAGTCCCCCATCCATGCCCACCCCTCACATCCCCCCCACCGGAGCTCATGGACTCTGTCATACATGTTAAGTCCCCCATCCATGCCCACCCTCATCACATCCCCCCCAGAGCTCATGGACTCTGTCATACATGTTAAGGTCCCACCATCCATGCCCACCCCTCACATCCCCCCCCACCGGAGCTCATGGGATCTGTCATAATGTTAAGTCCCCATCCATGCCCTCACCCTCACATCCCCCCACCAGAGCTCATGGACTCTGTCATACATGTTAAGTCCCCCTCACTATGCCCACCCCTCACATCCCCCCCACCGCGAGCTCATGGACTCTGTCGATAATGTTAAGTCGCCCCGCATCCATGCCCACCCCTCACATCCCCCCACCAGAGCTCATGGACTCTGTCATACATGTTAAGTCCCCCATCCATGCCCACCCCTCACACCCCCCACCAGAGCTCATGGACTCTGTCATACATGTTGAAGTCCCCCACCATGCCCACCCCTCACATCCCCCCCACCAGAGCTCATGGACTCTGTCATACATGTTAAGTCCCCCATCCATGCCCACCCCTCACATCCCCCCCACCAGAGCTCATGGACTCTGTCATACATGTTAAGTCCCCCATCCATGCCCACCCCTCACATCCCCCCCACCAGAGCTCATGGATTTTTGTCATACATGTTAAGTCTCCCATCCATGCCCACCCCTCACATCCCCCCCACCAGAGCTCATGGACTCTGTCATACATGTTTAAGTCCCCCTCCATGCCCACCTCACATCCCCCCCCGAGGTCATGGACTCTGTCATACATTTAAGTCCCCCATCCATGCCCACCCCTCACATCCCCCCCACCAGAGGCTCATGGACTTCTGTCATAATGTAAGTCCCCCATCCATGCCCACCCCTCACATCCCCCCACCGAGCATCGATGGACTCTGTCATAACATGTTAAGTCCCCATCCATGCCACCCCTCACATCCCCCCCACCGAGCTCATGGACTCTGTCATACATGTTAAGTCCCCATCCATGCCCACCCTTCACGTCCCCCCCACCAGAGCTCCTGGCTCTGTCATACTGTTAAGTCCCCATCCATGCCACCCCTCACCATTCCCCCCACCACCGAGCTCATGGGGACTCTGTCATACATGTTTAAGGTCCCCATCCATGCCCACCCCTCACGTCCCCCCACCAGCGCTCATGGAACTCTCATACATGTTTAAGTCCCCCGATTCATGTCCCCACCCCCACCCCCCCACCCAGAGCTCATTGGAGACTTGTCATACATGTTTAATGTCCCCATCCATGCCCACCCCTCACATCCCCACCCTACCGGCTCATGGACTCTGTCATAACATGTATAAGTCCGCCCATCCATGCCCACCCCTCACATCCCCCCCACCAGAGCTCATTGGTTCTGTCATACATGTTAAGTCCCCCATGCCGATGCCAACCCTCACACGCCCCCCACCGAGCTCAGTGGACTGCGTGTCATACATGTTAAGTCGCCCCTCCATGAACCCACCCCCCTCACATCCCCCCCCACCGGAGCTCATGGGCTCTGTCATACATGTTAAGTCCCCTCATCCGATGCCCACCCCTCAGTCCGCACCCCCAGAGCCTCATTGGACTCTGTCATGTACTGTTAAGTTTCCCCATCCATGGCCCAACCCCTCACCACCCCCCCCACCAGAGCGCATACATGGACTCTGTCATACATGTTAAGTCCCCCATCCATGCCCACCCCTCAAACACCCCCACCAGAGCTCATGGACTGTGTCATACATGTTAAGTCCCCATTTCGATTGCCCACTCCCCTCACACACACCCCCACCAGAGCTCGATGGTACTTGTCATACATGTTAAGTCCCCATCCATGCCCCCCCTCACACTCCCACCCCCTGCCAGAGCTCTGTCATACATGTTAAGTCCCCCATCCGTGCCCACCGCCTCAACACCCCCCCCCACCAAGAGCTCATGTGACTCTTCATACACGTTAAGCCCCCATCCATGCCCACCCCTCACATCCCCCCCACCAGAGCTCACTGGACTTCTGTCATACAATGTTGAAGTTCCCCCATCCGATGCCCACCCTCACATCCCCGCCCGACCAGAGCTCATGGACTCTGTCAAACATGTTAAGTCCTATCAAGCAAAGTTTGTGTCCCCAAATATCCCCCCCCCCCCCACCAGAGCTCAAATGGACTCTGTCCATACTGTTTAAGTCCGCCCAGTCCTATGCCCACCTCCACACCCCCCCACCAGAGCTCAGGGACTCTGTCATACATGTTAAGTCCTCTCCTCTCTTGCAACTTTTTCTCAGTACTTTTTAAAAAAAATATATAAAAAAATATTTTTTTTTTGGTCTTTTTGAGACAGGGACTTCCTGTATGCCCAGCTGTCCTGGAACTCTCTCTGTAGACCAAGGTGGCCTTGAACTCACAAAGATCCACCTTCCTCTTCCTCCCTTTTTAAGAAGTCTTTGTAGGGGCTGGAGAGATGGCTCAGAGGTTATGAGCACCTGCATTTAGTTCCCAGCACCCACATAGCAGCTAACAGTCTGTAACTCCAGTTCCAGGAGATCTGTTGTCCTTTTCTGACCTCCACAAGCATTGCATGACACAGGTGCACATATAAGCAGGCAAAACACTGATACACAGAAAGTAAAAATAAATAAAAAAATAGAGAAGTTCCGAGAACTCCAGTTCCAGGGGAATCCGACACCCTCTTCTGACCTCCGTGGCACGACACGGGTGCACAAACTTGCATGCAGACAGTATATTCATACACATACAGAAATAAATAAAATTAATATAAAAAAAAAGAGGTCTTTCCAAATGTCAAGAAATGAGAGTTCCCAGGTACTTAGATTCATTACCTTTTCTCTCAGTACAGGATTTGTGTTTTTGTGGGAAAAGAAATACTCGAAATGTCTCGGGCTTTAGGAGCCACTTCTTCTGACATGCTACTTGTCCCAGAGAAACTTTCCTTCCAGGGCGGGGCACTCGCAGCGCAGAGCTGTGCTCGCAGCACCATGGAGCCCGCCTGCCTTCTCTACCACTTTCAGGTTTTCTCCAGTACTTAAGGAAATGCAAGTAGAGAGTTCTCCAATCTCAGTTAAAGCTAGGTATTTTAATGGGCTTGCTTAGAAAACAATGGCAAAGAAACACACTCACTTAAGCCAAGCATGTAGTCGCAGCTGGGTCCCATGGTCCAAACATGGCGGATAGAAGTTCTCTAGAGGCCCCTTGCCCTCTGCTCCTCATGTTGGTTAAAATGCAGAGAGAGAAAGACTCAGGTGATGGAGGCTTTTATATACTCCCTGCCCCCCAAAGTCCCAGAGTTCCAAAATCTTGTGCACCTTCTGTGAGACCACGGGATGTGCACATGTTGCAGGCTCCCCCCCTAAGTACACAGTCTGTCAGGTGTTTCAAAGAAGAAACAATCCACCACTCTTTCTGTAAGTTGTTGTCCCAATGTGTAGGAAGTAAAATCATTTGCTCTTATGCTTCCTCCAAACTGCATCAGAGTCCCCAGGAAGCTTTGCAGGCAGCTCGATTTGCCTGCTGGCCCCTGTCCTTTGTGATACATTCAGCCTGCAAGGAGTCCCAGTAATTTACTTTTCTTTCTTTTCCTGCCTTTACTGTAGCAGTTTTCTTTTCTATTTTAAAAATGGCTTTGCATTCCATCATATTAATAATTCAGATTAACATAGTTCTTTGGTATGGTATTCACATTCATGTACATCTTATGCTTTGATCCTTTTATTATTTATGCTGAAGCTATTGATTGAAATCTGTATCTTGAGAAATAGATCCCTCAGTTGGTGTCTTCTATCTGATAGGCCATTAGAATGTCTGGGCAACTTTAGGAAGATAAATATACATTTCCAAGGTTGGGGATGTAGAGCAGTTGGTAGAGGGTGTGTCTACCATGCATGAGAACCTTTGTTTAGCTCCCAGAATCACATTGAAAACACTGGACGTGGTTCAGGGCAGTATGCAGTACATGAGATCCTGGAGAGAGAAAGAGAAGAGGCCGGGAGAGGATGTGTATTTCTGGGCTAACCTCGTGAGAATCTGAGTTAAGGGTCTAGAGAGGTACTCAGATTTAATGTGTTTTCATAGTGCTTGAGATAATTCTGATAAGCATTTGTGTATAGAAATCCCTCTTCCACGAGGCTCTCATCAGAAATATCCTCTGGCAGTGGGGACCAACTGCCCTTTGGTTTTTCATTTGTAAAATAACTTTCTTTGGCAAGCTATTGTTCCCAGTGGGGGACAGTTTTGCAGTTTCATTTATTAACATTCTCATTCTTAGAAAATGGATGTTGATTGTATTCTCCAGATTTTAAGAGAAAGAGCAGATCTCCCTCTTTGGGGGTTGGTTTATGAAATTGTACTGCCCAGAGATAAGATATTAATTAGATTGCTTGTGAGGAACAATTTAAAAGGCAAACCCTGGTTTCTGTATTTAACCACTCAAATAAATCAAGCAATGGGCCTTAGAGAAATGTGTAATATTTTACTTACTATTTTGTACTTGTTTTCATGCAAATCTTGTCTTTGAATTGGGTCAGAAGAATCTAAAGCACTTGGAAAGTCCCAGTACTTGGGAACTTTGGGGGGGATGCTTGGGATATAGTATTCGTTGTCGTGCTTAAAAAAATATAAATCTTCAATCTAATGTAATTTCTTTGAACTTATTTTGAAAATGATTTCCAAAATGAGATTAGATGATTAAAGTTGAGATTTCTTTGTACTGCAAATGAGTAAGAATCACAACGGCCATCTGCTCAGCTCTTTCTCTCTAATCTTCATATTTTTCCCATTGAGAATTTATAGTGATCTCCAGATAGTCTTTAAAAAAGTATTTCCAAAGCATTTTCTGATCTATCTGATCAGAATATTTTAGCAAACCTCGTCTGGGGAGAAGCACAATGGTTTGCCTATGCAAGCACAAAGAATGATTAGATCTAATGATAGCTGCCATGGTGACACGGGGCAGCTCAAACTCTCTGCCTTGAAACTTGAAGACTGGAGATCCTGTGACTCAAGGACCATGTATTGATTGTTCCGGAATTAGCTGTATATCTTCAGAGCACCAGCACAGCAGCTGGAAAGAGTGTTGTGATGGTTGGTTGTGATGTCAATTTGACTGGGCTCCTGGGAGACACACAGTGTGTCTGTGAAAGCATTTCCAGAGGTGATTATTTGAGGGGAGATCTATTCTAAAGTGGAAAGCTCCTTCCAAGGGAGTGGTCCAGATATGAAGAGGTTCAAGAACAAAGCAGTGTGTGCCTGCCTGCCTCTCTTCCTCTTCTTCCTGATGGATGCTTTTCCTGTGATCTGATGACATTAGACTCAGCTTGTTTGATCTTTCAGTGTGGTTTCAATATGAGCAACTCTCCACAGAGCCTCAGCCTTTAGCACAAGCTTGAGACTGCTGATACAGCCAGCTTCCACTGAGCAGCTACTATATTCTCCTCTTCTCTGACACATATGGCCATTGTTGTACTGCCCAGTCCCTACCATAAAACGCAACCTAGCAGATTCCTCTTATAATAATAAACATTCCATTGGTCTCTTCCTCTGAAGGTCTCAGCCTAATGCAGATGCCTATCATTACTTGTGTGTGTGTGTGTGTGTGTGTGTGTGTGTGTGTGTGTGTGTGTGTGTGACAGGGTCTCCCTGTAGCCCCACCTGGCCTGGAACACACTGTGTAGACCAGGGCTGGCCTTGATTTCACAGAGACCCACCTGCTTCTGCCTTCTTGGTGCTGGGATTAAAGGTGTGTACTGCCATGCCTGGTTTATCATTACACTTTTAAATGTGTGGTGTATGTACTGTCAGGTTTCGCCTCTGGAGTGGAAGACTTTTGGAATGCCTTCTCCATGGAAAAGCACTCCACTGCAACATTTGAAGAATGGAAAACTGTGAAGAGTCTTTGGCACCCCAGCAAGTTTTAGTTATTTTACAGACTGCTGTTCTTTTTCTTTTCTTTTTTTTTTCACTGTGGTGAGTTTTTTCTTTTTCTACCTTATCCTGCCAGTTCTGTCTCTCTCCAAAAGCTTTAAAGTAGAGCTGTTTGCTCATAAAGATCTTTTGGCACACCCTACCCACTAAGTTACAACCCCTCTAACGTTCATAATGGGACACCATGGAAGAAAAGATGCATGGAATTTGCCTATATACATAAGATAAAGATTTCATTTGTGCTGTGGATGCTTATTTCATGGTCAACAGTAGTGATTCCTGAAGATAACTGCTTTTCATTCATTTCTTTTGGATTCCAAGATGCCTGATGGTCCTACTCCTGAGCCGTTGGTGCCCTGTTTGGGCTCCGAGTAAGCATGTGACATACTTCAGTCCGAACTCTGTAGGAGAAAGGAGAAGAGGATGTAGAGATAGAAGACCAGAGGAATAAGTGGAAATGAAGTTGACTTGCAAGAGGCAAATCTAGAATAGATGAGGTCAGAAAGGAGTAGAGATAAATCAAAAACCCGCTCAAAAAGATAATGAAATGGTTAAAGCTTATCTATCTGTTTTACAGTAAGCATAGGTCTTAAAGGAGCTGGAGGAGGCTGAGTTCAACTGTGAAATGTCAGTACTGAAAAGATTGTCCTTCAGAATGAATCTAGTCTTACTAGGCCAAATAAGCACATTTTGTCTTCAGAGTATGAAACTCATATAAGCAGAGCCTAGGAATGTAGGGAAGCTAATGTTAATTTAATCATATTTTTCAGGTCTGTTGACATTAATGATACCTATCCTAAAGCAAAGAATGCCAGAGACTGCAGACAAGTATCATTTGACTACAACCTTGTCCTGGTGTTCTGTCACTACTGAGTATTTGGCAAATACTTTGGGGTGGCATTTCATGATAAATTATTATTTCAACAAGTATATTATAGAAACGGTCATTAGTTTCAGAAAACCATTTTGCCATAATTATATTTTCTTGTGAAATATATGATAGCCATCAGAGGCACAAATTTCCTGTGCTTAATAACTTCAAAAGATTTCGATCCAGTTTTCACTTTCAAAAGTTTGCTTTAGTGAGAAAAGAGAGCACAGGCAAATCACTATCCTGAGAGACTAAAAGAATGGCCGACGACTGATTGTTCAAATGGGACAGGATCTTAGATCTCTTATCTTTTGATGGCAGGCAGGCAGGCAGGCATGCACAGGGAATGAAGAAAGGCATGGAAAATGAGCACTTAATTTTCTTGATGAAGTTATACAGTTAGGAACAGTGGACTCTACAGTGGAAGTCACAAATGTTAACCTAAATGATACAATGAAGGCCAATGCTTTTCTGGAGTGTCTCTGTGTTATTTCCTCTATACTGTTGCATGTCTTTTCTTTTCATATAGCTCCCTTTGGAGTTCAAGAAACTTAGCCATACCATGTTACACATTTCCCCCACACTAGAAGGCATGACTGAATCAATAGCCAGATTCCTAACCAAAGGAAGAGGATATCCTGGAATTGAATTGCAATTATAAATATTGTTCAGGATGATCAAAACTCTCACATAACAGCAATTAATTTTAGATAATTACCAGTTGGAAACTACATAATTGGATATTTCCCTCTAGAGTCACTTGCCTTTATGCTGAGTATTTAATGGGTCATGTGGTTAACCTGAAAGGGAGGGCACTCACAGCAGAAAGATCTGTATTGGTGTGTTAGGCCACTGAGATATCAAATCAAGTTAGTTATTGTGTCTTTGGAGTTAGATTCAGTAGAGAGGTTTCAGTTTGGGGATTAGCTTCATATAAGCTTCCATTTCTATAATACAAAAGATCTGTATACAAACAACTTGAGGCCCCATTTGTAAAGGTGAAATGGTTTTCTATTCACTCAGAAATGTGCAAAGACCAAATGGGGTGAGGGGGTTGCTTAGGAAGCTGGCTATGTAGGAATGCCCACGGCTCCAAACAGCATAGTGGTTAAAATGTAGATGCTCTGGAGTTCAACCCTTTGGTTTTTGAAACTGTTAAGCTACTTTTTTGCTTAACAAATCATATTCTGTCTGAATTTTCATTTCATTATCTCTAATATAGGAGTAATAAAGTGCCTACTTGGAAGGGCTGAATGACTTTTATAAGCTAATATATGTAAAATGCTTAACATGATGCCTAACATTTGGTGAATGTTCAATAAATGTTTATTTAGATTATATTTAGTTTTTGATGGGCATTTTCCTCTATGACATACATTATGAGACAAAAGTAGATTTCCAAATTGTGTAGCAGTTTCAGTTACCTCGTTCTCCACTCAGGGATTTAGTTTGACTTAGCCAAATAGATTTAACATAATCTATAGGATGACACATTTTATAGACAGTTCTATCTAATTATGAATAGTTTTTCAGTATTACCTATTACACATACAAATACATATTTAAGGGCTGGAGAAGACCCAGGTTCAAATCCTAGCAACCACATGGCAGCTAACAACCATCCATAACTCCAGTTCCAGGGGATCTGACACCTTCTTCTGTTCTCCAATGGCACTGCAAGACCCGGGTGCACTTACATACATGTGGGCATAACACTCAAATGCATAAAATAAAAATAAATAAAAAATGAAATTTTAACAAATACACATTTAAAAGTTCCACATACAAAGGCTCCAGTAAACTTTTTAAAGATTTTTAAAATTTTATTTATTTATTTATTTTTAATTTTTTAATTTATATATAATTTTTTATGGGTATGAGTGTACTGTCTGCATGTAGGTTGGTGCACCCGTGTTGTGCAATGCCGCAGAGGTCAGAAGAGGGCATCGGATTCCCCTGGAACTGGAGTTAAAGATGGTTCTTAGCAGCCATGTGGGTGCCGGGTCCTCTGCAAGAGCAGTCGGTGCTCTTAACTGCTAGGCCATCTCTCCAGCCCCCTCCAGTAAACTTTTATCAACAGGATTTTTCCAGTATCTTTTTAAAGATTTCTTGTCACAATTTATATGTGAGATTTCATTTAGTTAGTTCAGATTCAAACTTCTCTCATTCTTCTTCCAAAGGCAGTATTTTTCATCTCTTAAACTATATATTTTCTTAGTGATAATTGTTAAATTTCTAATATCTACATTTTTACTTTGGGACAAACAAGTTTGATTAGCCACTGCTGTATTCTTTACTACCTGAGACTAAGTTCCCAGAAATCACAGGACTTTGAACAAATCAGACAAAGCCAGATGTTGTGACTTGATAAGAATCATAATAAAATCATATTAAGACTCTATAGTATGTCTTAAATTTACATAGTATAATTTTCCAATTTTAGCAATAAGTCTGAAGAAAAATAATCTATGTACAGAATGATTGGAAAACAAATCACAAGGGCATAAATAAGGATGTGCCCTGTTATCTTTTATCATTTAAAAATGTTATTATGCATTATTAAGTTGTGGGCGGTACAGAAACAACCCTTCACTCTAAAGCTCCTCCCTTTCTTCCTTCCTTGGCTCCTTCCCTTCTTTTTTTTCCTATGTAGTTTAATTCCCCTGCACCAGGAGAGACTTTAGTATGCAAATAGTCCTCTCAACTTCCTTAACTTAAAGGAATCTTACTTCCAGAAATCCAGGACACTATCAGATGTAAATGTCACTAAAGATTTAGTAACAGGCTTTAAAAATATATATATTGTACTCAATGTTCCTGCCAAACAAGTTAGCTTGAGAGAAACTGTACAAGTGTAGTTTACAAGAATGAGCAGGCGGGTGGGGCGGGGGTGAACTGGGGGGTGGTATTCATGCCCTCTGGGAGTGCTGCTCCGTGAGCCCCTGCCAAGGATGATGCCTCAGCATGGGAAACCCCTGAAGGGAAGCTTCTCAATGGACACAATTGCCAAAGATGACAACTCTCGTGTTGTCTAGAAGCAAATATTATGTGGTGTCCTCTCTATATAGGGTTGGAAGACATTCCATCTTTCCCGGGGGAACCTAAGAGGAGGTGCGGCAATGTTAAGCTTGAATTTAAATTACAAAAATCTTACACTTAAATTATAGTAAACATCAAGTTAATCACAAATAGTGGAGTAAACCAGAGTGGACTTTAAAAAAATATGCTTATTGGGGCTGGAAAGATGGCCTAGCGGTTAAGAGCACCGACTGCTCTTGCAGAGGACCCAGGTTCGATCCCCAGCACCCACATGGCAGCTGAGAACCATCTTTAACTCCAGTTCCAGGGGAATCCAACACCCTCTTCTGACCTCCGTGGCATTGCACAACACAGGTGCACAAACCTACATTCAGACAGTACATCCATACACATAAAAAATAATTAAAAATATGGTTATTATTTATGAAGCTCAAGTGGAGAATATCAGTATAGAAGAACGTGGCAGAAGCGTGAAAGTGGCCTAAAATATGTAGGAAGACTTGGCAAATATTAGGTGATATTTGTAAGAAAGAAACTCTATTGTATTGGAGGAGAAAAATATAAGATTCAGTATGTAAAAATAAAATATAGACAGTGAGTTTAAAAGTTCAGGAACCATTCATCAAGGCAATATTCCAAAGAGAAATGCTTATATTCTAGAATCCCCAAGAATGAGACAAATATGGACTGAGCCAAATAAATAAAATTCATCTGAGACTGTGCTGTGTAAGTATCCATCAAGAGCCCTGATCCTCCTGGTGATGTTATAATGAAAAACAACGTGGCCACAATGGTCTTCAAATGCTCTTCAGGAGAAAAGTCATATGACCAAGTTAGCTCTGTCTTCTGGACGCTCTGACAGCTGTCCTGGGCTACAAGTTGGGGCCTCCTGATCACCACATTTTGAATACTCTAGAGCTCACCCTCCCAAAGCTTCTGGGCTTCAGTTTGGAAGTGTGTGTGTCAGGTTCCTTCCTTGATATATTTTCTTGCCATGAGTAGCCGTCAAGGCATCGCTGAATGGGGAGATGTCGGCCAAAATACATCTACTTTCAGCTGTAGGATTAGTAAGTGCTGGGAATCTATTGTACAGCATGGTGACTGTAATTAACAGTATTACATTATATACTTGACATTTTCTAGGAGAATATACTTAACCCTCTTTATCTGCAGTTTTTGCATCCACAGATTCAACCAACTGTAGATTGAAAGTATTTGAAAAAAAACCTTATCTGGGGGCTGGAGAGATGGCCTAGCGGTTAAGAGCACCAACTGCTCTTGCACAGGACCCGGGTTTGATCCCCAGCATCCACATGGCGGCTGAGAACCGTCTGTAACTACAATTCCAGAAGAACTCCAGTTCCAGGGGAACCCGATGCCCTCTTCTGACCAACGCGGCATTGCACGACACGGGTGCACAAACCTACATGCAGACATTCATACACATAAATAAATAAATAAAAATTAAAAAATTAAAAAAAGCAACCTTATCTGGACCAAATGTTCATAGACATTTTTGTACCTGTTCTCTAATCAGTATGTAGGACATCAATTGACATAGCACTTACATTGCTCTGGCTGTTATAAGAAGTCTAGAGATAGCTTAAAGTATGTTGGGGGGTATAGAAAAACCAGAAGCAAAGCAAACACTCTGGCATTTTATGCAAGGAACTTGAGCATGCAGAGATTCTTGTGTCTTTAGGACAGGGGTCCGGGAACAATTCCCCTGCAGATACCTAGAGACAAAGGTAGCTATACGTATTCTTAGCTCTGGGACAGAAAATATGGCAACTGTACCCTACAATAGGAATGTAAGTTAAGCTGATTGTGGTCATCTTTTCACAATATGTACACCTATAAAATCATTATGTCACACCTCACAAATGTCTACAACTTTTGTTCATCAGTTATCCCTCAGTAAAATTGGGGAGGGTGTCCTACCCGTCTACTCTAAAAGATTAGCACAGATTCAAATATGAGAGAACAGCAGGCCTACTTCCTCTCCAGCCACAGCGGTCTTCTCTGTGATACTCTCAGAATTCTTTTCACTGTTTGTTGTTATTTTGTCCTCAAATTACACATCTGAGGTTTTACAAAAAAAATTTAAAACTTAATAGAAAGAATTCAGTGTGCCTCTGGCAAGCAGGCTCTTAAAGCTATCATCTTCTATATTGCTGGTTGTCATCTAATTTAAGGCCTGTGAGAAAATTTTCAAACGTCTTTGAATTGTTCTTTTCAGTGGTTATAAATGTAATATATCCGATTTTGTTGCTTTGTTTATTGTAAGCTCACTAGTGCTTGGAGACAAAGTTTTAGGTCAATTTTAGTAACACAAATGCAAGTCTAACTTTCCTTTTGGATTTAATATCCTATCTTCCTTTGCATTTTCCCAGGCTTTCTTTTTTTCCCTTTATATTTAAATCTAAGTAATCTTGAGATATTTCCTTAACAAACATTATACAATATTGACATTAAGACTTCTGTAAGAAATTTAAATATCACTTGCCCCTCCTTTCCTCCATCCTTCCTTCCCCTCCTTCCTCCCTCTCTTCTTCCTTTCCTGCCTTCTTCCCTTCCTCCGTTCCTCTTCCTTCCTTTCTTCATCTCTTCTTCCTGCCCTTCCTCCCTCCCTGCCTTCCATACTTCCTTTCTTCTTTTTTGGTTTAATGTACATTTGGTGAATGCTCAGTATGTTAGTTACTGAGTTTAAAACAGTATATATTTTTTCTTACTATGCTTTGATAAAACAGCAGTTCTGTGACTGGATGTGCTTTTCTTTTACACCAAGCAAACCATCAGTTCTGGAGAAAATGCCAGCTGGCATTCTCTAATTCTAATCAGCTCTGACACATCGTCTAGTTGAAAAGCTCAGTCCCGCAAGACCACCTGACACTTTAGATGTCAGTCATTAAGTGTGGGGTTCCTGTGACCTCCTTCTCCAAGTTCAATTAATTTTCTAGGGTGGCCCATAGAGCCCTGGGAAACATTTAAGTTTACCAGTTCATTCTATAGAACATAAATCAACAGCCAGATGAGGAGACACTGAACAAGGTCTGGAAGTTCTGACAGAAGGCCATCCCTAGGGAGTAAGAGTGTGCTACCCTTCTAGAATGCATGTGTGCCTACTTTACCTTCATAGAGCCTTCCCAGTGAAGACTTTAAGGTCTTTATCAAAGCTTCATTACCATGGCTTTTGGTGACCAGTTTAACCCTTGGATCCTCTTTCCTTTTGCCAAAGGTGTATGTAGAGTTGAAAGGTTCAGCCCACTAATAATGCTTTGACTTTTCAAGTGGCCAGCCTCAGTACTGAAGTTCATAGGCCTGTAAGCCAACAGTCGTTCCATTAGCACATGAAAACACTCATCACTCCAGAGTTCCAATGACTGGAGACAAAATACGTATTTCATATGTAGTCGCAGTTAACAACAACAAAAAAATGTTTCAGTGCCAGAAAAGTATTGAGTGGCACTTCTTAGAAAGACAGAAACACTGGTGAGAAATGCTTGGTAGATGGGGTAAGTGAAATTTTAGTTATGTAGGTAAAATTCCAAGGTATTTCCAGGATCTCACAGTCAGTGATTTTAGTCACTTCTCTTCACATTTAAGGGTGTTTTTGATGGCTTCGCAGGATGTTTTCCTTGTTAATTTAATAACTTCTGAGAACCATTTCTTTCTTTCTTGCGGGAAAGGGAACTTCTAGTTAAAGGTCTCTAAGGAAAGCTTTGATGGATTAGGAGGGAAGATGAGATGTGAGTTAGGGGCCCAGCCCATAGAAAGTCTTATGTAAGGAAAAAAAAAAAGCTAGGCTATGACAGAGTTGACATATACTCAGATTTCCTGTAGCCCAGTGGTGTATTCTTTTTTCTAAATTTTTTTTTTTTATGTGTATGAGTGTACTGTCTGCATGTAGGTTTATGCACCAGTGTCGTGCAATGCCACAGAGGTCAGAAGAGGGTGTTGGATTCCCCTGAAACTGGAGTTAAAGACGGTTCTCAGCCACCATGTGGGAGCTGGGGATTGAACCCGGGTCCTCTGCAAGAGCAGTCAGTGCTCTTAACCGCTAGGCCATCTCTCCAGCCCCAGTGCTGTGTTCTTGTTCTGTTCACCCCTAGGAGAAACATGACAGGGCTGTGTTCCTATCCTTGGGAGATAGTCATTTTGTTTATATAGGAGTGTGCACAATATCTCAGGGGTGTGGAAGGTCAGGTCAAGTGTGAATTCTGTGTCATCTTGGATAATTTTAATATACACATTATTAGTGCCTATCAACTGTATAAAGCAATGGCTTTCATTCTGGCTTTTTCATACATACACAAAACATACTTTGATCATATTTATGCCCTCATGTATGCCCCTCCTGCTCTTCTTAATGACTTCCCTATACCTGATAGTCCCTGTTGACCTTTAAACGAATGTACAGTCTATGTAAAACTCTGTCAAAATACTGTTGTTTTTAAATCAGAAAATTTCATTCTTAGTTATTGGCATGGAGTTGAGAATAGAAGCTGGGGGGGCATACATACTAAATTTGAATCCCAATTTCTCCAGTTACTTCCTGTATAAACTTCCATTTCAATATAAATGGGAATCTTCTGAGGGACACACTCATTTTGACGAGGATTAAATGAGTTAGGGTGTAAGCACTATGGTAGTGCTGTAGAAAAGAATTAAGAAACATCAACTCTATCTGTTCTTTAATTTTTAGATTACCATACACAGAGATTTTCTTGTGCTTTCCTGTAGTTAAAATGGCAAATGAAGATGTAGAGGAAAACACTAGTGACCTTAAAACCATGCAAGGGAAAACAGCAAGCAGTTAACATGTCAGGAAACAATCATGCAGGCAAGTATCCTGGTTGCTCCTGAGTTTTTAAGTGGTGATGAATTTATCTTTCTTTGAGGTAGCACTTTCGACCCAGTTTTATGAAAACAGAGACATGGAATTGAAATTTCTCTCATTTACAGGGCCTAAATACTTGAAGATAGCTCTTACATGTATCTACCTTTTCCGTCTTCTTTACATATCAAAACATGATTTCCAGAATTTTTGCCTTTCTCCTCTTTTTCAAAGATATTTTGTTTGCCTATAATATTCTAAACAACTAGTCAATTTCTACATATACTTTGTGTTCTGATCCAGTTCCAGATTGTAAAGTTTCCTGCTTATTTTCTAGATAGTGATGGATGAAAAGATAGGTTAACCTGGTATAGAAGTTTCTTGTTTTCAGAGACTATTTTTAGCAAGCACAGAACCTCTGCAAAATGATGACACAATTTAAAATAGCTGATGCTTTTTATACCTAATAAACACAGTGGGTTTTGTCATCAATGACAAAGAAATAATCATTTCCACACAGGGTTCTCTTTACATTCGGTGTGCCTTTGAAAACTTTCTCTTTCTTGGAGTTTTTCAAAATTAAAATTACTGGCTTTTAAATTTCTCTTTCCATCATTAGAATACAGGTCAGAATCTCAGGTGGCTAAAATATCTTACTTTCCTTTACTGCTTTATGGAGGCAATAGACCATAATATTGGAAGATTTCAATTTAGGGTAGCTGCTTAAAATCTAGCACACATGTGCTTTAATATATGGACTATTTTAACAAAGTAGGTAAAGTGATTGGTATAATAACTAACATAAAACAACTGCCCAGTTCATGAAAACTTATAGGGCTGAAAAATTTTTGATCAAGAGGTAATCTCATTGTGTCCCATTTTTTGTAATGTTCCAAACATTGAAACATATTCCTGATCTATTCCTGAGTATGAGGTAAAACAAAGAACCTAGGTATAAACATTCCCTGTTGTGTTCCATCCCTCATCTTAGTTTGGTTTGTGTTGTGTCCTTCCAAAGGCATTTGTTTTCATAAATGTATGAAAATTCATAAAAGGCTTAATTCATACAGTATGAATATCTGTAAATATGTATATGTACATATTATGAATATATATACATATATATTATATAAATGGCCTTATATTTGTGCTGTTCTTTTATGAGTAGAATCACACTGTAGTCTGCTCTGCAACCTACCAGCTACATTATTAACTTAATATTACACAGTGGTCAGTCTTTTCCAAAGTCACATGGTGTTGCTTTGTGTAGATGTGCTGTGCTGTTTTTTTTTCTTTATTTCTTTTTTTTTTCTGTATGTGTATGAATGTACTGTCTGCATGTAGGTTTGTGCACTCGTATTGTGCAATGCCGTGGAGGTCAGAAGAGGGCGTCGGATTCCCCTGGAACTGGAGTTCTCCTAGAATTGGAGTTTCAGACGGTTCTCAGCCGCCATGTGGGTGCTGGGGATTGAACCCGGGTCCTCTGTAAGAGCAGTCGGCTCTCTTAACCACTAGGCCATCTCTCCAGCCCCTGCTGTGCTGTTTTCAATAATCTCAATGACAGACATTGCTTGCTGAGGTAAGCAATACAGTCATTGACATCTTTACATTTGAGTACTGTCACATAAACCTTAAGTGTAGACTCATAAAAGTAGAATTGCTGTCTTAGATAATAAGTGTATTCAAATTTAAATGGTTATTGCCCAATTCAAAATGTACCAAGGTGCAATTTTACCCAAGAACATTAGTTTATTTTCATTCATTGTAAGAGTTTCTGTTATGCCTATTCTCTTATGATTTTTCTTATTTTTTCCCAATTTGGTTAGCTAAATAATTTTTAAAAATTATTTAATTTTTTAAAAATTTCATTATGTGTATGAGTGTTTTGCCTACATGTATGTAAGTGTATCTCTGTGTGCATGCAATGCCCAAGAAGGCCAGAAGCCATTGGATCCATTGGAAATGGAGTTGTGGTTGTTACTCACTGTTTGGATTCTGGGAACCAAACTCAGGTCCTCTGCAGGAACAATCGGTGCTCTTAACTACTGAGTTATCTCTCTCACCCCAGTGAAAGATATTTTGTTGTTTTAATGTGCCTCCCAAAACTTTTTTTTAAAAAGCTTGAGTCACATCAAGCTTTTTAAAACACACTTATTGGCTGTTTGTATTTCTTTATCTGTGAACCTGTCAGTTGAACTCGTTGTCTGTTGTTCTATTGGATTGTCAGTATTTTTAAAATTGATTTTTAAATCAATAATGTAGCTAGATCTCTCTTGCAAAATTTGTTTCCTAGTTAGTTGTTTAGAGCAAGGCCTGTTACTTAGGCTTATTTGAGGCAGTGTTCTGTGTGAAGAACGTAGGCTGTGACCATGGGCTCTAGCACCACCTCTGCCTCTAATTGCATGATTTTGGTTTCCTGTATGCAAATGGGGGTACCAGCAGAGGACAGTGAGACTGCATAACAAGCATAATGCCCAGAAAACCTCTGTAAGCTTTCCAGACGCCCCACACTGTTGCTCTTGTTTCCACGTGTGGCAGTCAAAGTTCCATTGTTGTGGCGAATTCTATAGCCACGGATAGTTGGCATTCATTGTGACAAGTGCCTTAAGTTGTTTACATAGACAACTTAAATGAGAAAATGTTTATTTTGGCTCCTGTCACTTTGCATGTTGGTACACAGCATGTCATGGTGGGAGCACGTGGCAGAGGAAGTCTGTGACCTCATGTGGCTGCAAAGCAAAGAAGAGGGTCCCTGGTACCCAGATCTTAAGGGAATGCTCCCAGCAACCTTAATACTCTTGCACTTGGCCCCACTTTATAAGGGTTCTACTACCTCCTGGATTGACAGCATTAACATTATAAAAATGATGATACCGGGGCTGCAGAGATAGCCTAGCGGTTAAGAGCACCGACGCTCTTGCAGAGCACCCACATGGCGGCTAAGAACCGTCTGTAACTCCAATTCCAGGAGAACTCCAGTTACAGGGGAATCTGAGGCCCTCTTCTGACCTCCGCGGCATTGCACGACACGGGTGCACAGACCTGCATGCAAACAATACATTCATACACATACAAAAAAAAAAAATGATGATACCGCCAAAATCAATTGACAGATTAGTGCATCACTCGTCAAAATTATGATGTTGCATTTTACAGATTTAGAATAAACAATCCAGGAATTCATATTGAACCGTAAAAGAGTACAAATATTCAAAACAATAGTCATGATGCCCATCTTCAAATTGTGCTATGGAGCTGTAGTAATAAAGACAGCATGGTGCTGGCATAAAAACAGATAGGTAGACCAAGGGTAGACAGGTGGACAGAATAGAAGACCTGGACATAAATCAACAAAGACAACCTAATTTATGATAAAGGAGGCAGAAACATGCTGTGGAAAAGGCAGCTCATTTAGCAGATGATGTAGGCAATACTGGATATCTGAAGAAGAATGAAATTAGCTAATATATTTACTTTATACAAAAATTTAAGTGGATCAAAGATGTTAATTTCAAACCTGAAACACTGAAACTATTAGAGGGAAACAGAGGAGATACTCTTGAAGACACTGAGGTAGGCAAGAACTTTCTGAACCGAACTTTAATATCACAGGAAGTAGCCCCAAGTATCAACAGATGGAATTACATGAAGTTAAAAAAGCAAAGGAAACTATGGGGAGAGCACACAGACAACCCACCAAATGTGAGAACATTTTTATCAGCTATACTTCAGACAGGGGTCTAACATCCAGAATTTACAAAGAACTGCAGAATTAAATACCAAGCAAATAAAACTGCAGGTCAACAAATGGGCTAATGAATTGAATAGAAAGTTTTCAAAATAAGAAACGCAAATAGCCAGTATCTGTTTTAAAAAGTGTTCAACATCTGTAGTCTAGGGGAAATGCAAATTAAAATTATCTTGAGATAACCGTTTCAGTGTAGTCAGGATGGCTGACATCAAGAAATCAACCACAAACGTTGGACAGGATGTGAGGAAGGAGGCACCTTTGTCTGTGTGGTCTGACCATTCTGGGTTTTTTTTTCATGCATTTATTCATTAGTTATGAGCTCTCCTGAGTAGCACTTAACTCATGGAACAGTCCATTGCAAGTAACTTACATGAACCCATGTGTTATTCCCCATCCCAAAATCTGAAGCTGAATTTTTCATTTATTTTACTCTTGCTTTGAAAATGTCATATATATATATATATATATATATATGAAATATATATATATGAAATATATATATGATGAAATATATACTTGTGGAAACAATGTACTATTATTTTACTTGTTCAATGGTTTTACAGATGTCCATGTTATGTGAAAGCTTCTGGTTTTGCTTTCTTAACTCCATGCTAATTGTAGTTCACTCATTTTTCTTTTACTGCAGGACAATATTTCATTGTATTAATATATTACAGTTTATCAGTTACATTAAATTTTATTTTAAAATTTCATTATTATGAGCATTTATTATATGCACCCACTAAAATTCTTACATAAGTATTTCTCTAGGACTTATACTATACGTAATAATGTCGAGTCACTGTGTGTGAATGCTTAACTTTAAAGGGTAATGCCAAATTTCTTTAAAAATTATTTGTCTTTGTTCATATTCAAGTTCATATCCTTTTTAAGCTAACATTGCTAAGATATTTTTTTTCTTAAATTACCTTAACTGTATGCCCAAGAATACATAATGGCTTTCTGATCAGATACTTCTTGTAAGTGCATTTCAAATTCCCAGTGACTGACAGCCCTAGATCTCTGCAAAGCCATCTTCTGTAGGAATATTTCTAGCTGGTTGAGTCATCATAGCCCCACTGCATTTCTGATGCATCTGACTTTCAGTATCTTCCTTATCAATCTCAATGTACTTTTAGCAGAGGATTTAAGTTTTTGGATTTATTTATTTTTATTTTATTTTTATGAGTGTTTGACCTGCATGTATGTAAGTGCATCATGTTCATGCGATGTTTAGGGTTGCCAGAAGAGGATACTAGATATCCTGGAACTGCAGCTGCAGACGGTTGTTAGCCACCATGTGGGTGCTAGAAATTGAACCTGGGTCCTCTGCAAGAGCAGCCTGTGCTTTTGACCACTGAGCCATCTCTCCAGCCTCTCTAGCAGAGAATTTAAGAATGCAGACTTAGAAGCAATAGAGCTTGGGGCTTCCACCTTACCACTACTGACTGAGCCTTATTCATATCTGGAGGTAGGTCTCAAAAGTGTGTCTCGTCTCCATTCCAGCAAAACTTTTATCTTACTCTAGAAGTATTTTCTCATTAGAATTCTTTTACATTATGTTGCATTTCATAAATAACACATCATTGGTGTGTTGCCTGAAGGCAGAAACCATATTAGTATGAGTTTCTTTCCATGTATTTAGCTGAAGCTGAGTTTGTTGATGAATAAAATGAAGTGCAGGATTTGATCTCCTGCGTCCATAGCCTTGATACTGACTATAGAAGAGCAGCTAGCCCATACAGGAAACTCAAGAAGCTGTGGCTTCATTACCAGGACACCAACCTATAGCATAAACAGCCAACTGCTGTGCCCAAATAATGCATGTTGAAACCCAAGTCTGAAACATATAGTATATATGGGATATGTAAGACAGTATGAGAATTCAGGATGAGAAAGCAAAGTGAGAATGAAGAGCTAGGAATCGAATCCGACCTCAAGAGATGCAATGTGGGGTTGCTGACCCTGTGGTTGGACGGGCTGGAGAGGGCGCCAGTTCCAGCAGGGCGGGACATGCAGCGGCAGGACTGATGGTCCCATGGCCACACACAGTTGTGGAGCTGCTGCCTGAAGAGCCAGCTGTGGATTTGATGGCCCCACAATCAAGCCTGTACCCAGTAACAACCTGGGGATCACGTCCAGAGGTGCAAATCTGTGAAATCCATTTGTTTCCACACCCAGTAACTTAAGGATCTGGGACGGGCAGCCCCATCACGTGACACCACCTCTCAGTGGCAATCTTAGACCTCCGTACATGTCATCCCAACTCATGGAGCTTATTCACAAAAGGGGCATGCTGACAAGGAAGGCCACTCATGACTTCTGAGGCTTGCTAGCAGAAAACAGGGAGTGCCCTGTGTCATTACTCTGCCTACTGTCCTAAGCAGATTGGTAGCTGGCTTATGCTCAACATAGGTCTGAGTCCAGGACTGCTGTCCCATAATGCAGATAGCATTATTAGCCATAAGGAACAAGCAGATTTCCTTCAGGAATGGAGGTTGTGCATCAGCATTGCGGGAGGTCTGGGATTTATAGGTGGGCTCAGAAAAATCCCCAAAAGTGAGTCCTACCTTCCCAGAATCCCAGAAGATGGATTGTACCTTCTTGGATGGTGTCACGCTCCTTCCTGGGATCTGGGAAAAAAAGACTGGGAGTTCTGATAGCGGAGCCAGTTATCTTCTGCAAGGTGGTTGGTAAAGAAGCTGATCTGCAAGGAAGCTGATAAGGACCAGATGTCTTTGATAAGGAAACCAGGTGTCTAGGCTAGAGGCTGTGTGCTCTGTGATAGATGTATCTTCCTTCTGGAATGGGGAGGCAGGATGTGTGGATTGTCACTTCATTCCATTGTTTGTCAGGTAGATTTCCCTTCCTGTAGAAATAAGTTTACAGAATACAGGTATCTAGTAGGATTCCATTTTCCTAGCCTTCACAGGCACCGTCTTCTCTAGACTGGACTGGGCTGAAGAAAACTGCTCTTCTTATGCAGTGTTTGTGGTGAAAGACAAAACAGCAGGTCCTGGATCACAGAGGCATTAAGGTAACAAAGTTGCCTCCACACCATTGAAGGTCACTGACTGTCACTTTCTTTAGGATGCCCTATGTACCTGGTGGTGCTTCAAACAGGGGTGACATCTGAGTTTACCAATCAACATTATCTGTCATGGCTACAAGATCTTCCACCCTGTGCAAGGATCACTTTCTAAAGGTCTTTGCAGCAATGAGAAAAGCCATAAATTGCTTTCCATTGCTAGAAAAAGCCACATGTCTGTTTAAGTATTCAAGCACCTTCAGAGAGCTGTTTGTGATCGCACCATTTTAGACTTGGTAGAGCAACATAATAAAGCACAGTCTCTTGAAGCATTTGAGAGTCCTCTCTCAGCAGTTTGAAGCACCAAGATGTAGATGAGGATACACTGCAGAGGAAAACATATTTCTCTAGAGAAGCAGAATAAGCCAAGTGAAGAGTTAAAGGGTCAGAAAAGGGATAATGATTAGAATTTCAGGTGTTCTTGAGCTACTGGATCAATTCAAAATGCACGAGTGTTTCAATTTTTAGAGAGTAGTACAGAAGAAAAAAAATCCATGCACATTTACATTTAAATATTGCTGACTTGGAATTTCAATAAAGCAATTCATGTTTCTATGAATTGGAGGTGGCAAGATCTGTACCATCACAGAAGCTGCCAGTCTGTTAAGTTCTTACATTTAGTTTATTTGAGCTTCTGAATCTTAAAATATTTAAAAATTCTTCAGGTCTGAAGAGATGGCTCAGTGGTTAAGAGCACTGACTGCTCTTGCAGAGGACCCAGGTTCGATTCTCAGCACCCACATGGTGACTAAGAACTGTCTTTGACTCCAGTTCCAGGGGAATCCGATGCCCTCTTCTGACCTCTGTGGCATTGCATGACACGGGTGCACAAACCTACAGTACAGTACACTCATACACACAATAAATAAAAATATTTAAAAATTCTTATACTCCTACTGTATGAACATGTATATATAATAAAAGTAAGTTACTGTATCTTGAACAGTTTAAAAAGCTGGGGAAACAAAGTGCCTTGAAAATAGAGGTAATACTGATAATTATTTCAGAAACATCACTAGACTTCTCCATAATTAGATAATGGGCCAGATGCCACAACTGGAAAAGGGAAGGGGAAAGTGTTTCTTCTTGCTTTAAAAGGAATATTACTTAGAATTTTCTGATTTAAAGATTTGTATTTATTTTCATTTTATTTCGATGAGTGTTTTGCCTACATGTATGTAAATATACCACATGGGTGAAGTGCCCGAGGAGGCCAGAAGAGGACATTGGGGTCCTGGAACTGGAGTTACAGATAGTTGTTAGCCACCACGTAGGTGCTGGGAGCCAAACCTGGTCCTCCATAGAACAGCTAGTGCTCTTAGCTGCTGAGCCAGCTCTCTAGCTCCCATTCTTTTTTATTAGAGATTAAAAACAGTTAAGAATTGTGACCTCATTCTCCATCTTGCCTTTTCTTGTTTACCTTATCTTTGGATCTGCTTATGCATTAAAATAATTTACAGTTGGGCTGGAGAGATGGCTCAGTGGTTAAGAGCACTGGTTGATCTTACAGAAGACCCGGGTTCAAATACTAGCACCCACATGGCAGCTAACAACTGTCTGTAACTCCATTTCCGGGGGATCTAACACCCTCTTCTTTCCTCCTCAGGCACTACATGATGTACATGAAATAAAAAGAAAAAGAAAATTAAAAAATATCTATTTATATAAAAAAATTCACAATCTTCTCAAATCAGCAAGATTTTGAGCAGCATGCTTATGAAGAGAGCAGGGCAGCAGTTCTTCAGTCTGAGGAAGTCATTTGTAGGATTAGAAGTATCCAGGCTCTTGACTGTTCTAGTTTGCTTTCAATTGCTGTGACAAAACACTCTGACCCATACCAACTTGGAGAGGAAAGGGTTTATTCATCTTATATTTCCCAGTTAACAGTTCATCAGTTAGGAAGCCCAAGGTAGTAACTCAGGGCAGGAATCTGGAGGCAGGAGCTGAAGCACAGGCCATGGAGGAACACTGCTTACTGGCTTGCTCCCCTGGCCCATGCTCAGCCTGCTTTTTTACATAACACACAACAAATTAGCCAGGGGTGGCACCACCCACAGAGGCCACTGGACCATCCAATAGAGGCAATTCCCCAATGGAGGCCCCTCTCAGCTATACAGCACATTGACCATCTTCGCTTCAGGGTAAGACATGATTAAATTACAAGTGGGGTTTGCTCTGTCCTATAAATTTTATAGATACCAATAGATTCCAGTGATAATCAGAAGCAGATGAATGCAGAATTCAACCACTTGTCTTTGATACTGGAATATTCTTCAGACATTTTCCATATATTACCTTGAAGCACTCAGGAGCAGCTTGGTATCAGAATGCAGATACCCATTCTTATAAATCAGGTAGTGGTACTCTACTCTTCTTTGAACAGAACAAAATATTGTTCCAGTTCACAGACACTTCTATTCATTATATAACAATGACAGCAACTCAATTTAAGTGTCTAATGACCAAGCCAGCCATCCATAGCAGCAAAAATTTAATAGCAACCTTATCTGGAATGCTGACAAGGAACACTTCCCAAGAAACCATTAAAGCTCTTCAGTTTACAAAACAATTGGCTTTAATCTTTAATACTGTTAAGCAGTAGGGGGCAGATAGGCACATTAGCATAGCATTGCTTTTTATAAACAGCATTTAAGCCACCATATTCTGATACTATTGGGCTAAGTGTCTTATGTTAAACAGTTTTAGAGTTGAGCAAATAGTACAAGGATTTCTTTTTTTCTTACAAAGGAAGTTACAATACTTGCATTTCCATGATGGGCACTGGAAGGTTCATATATCAATGAAGTTTGAAGGCAAAAACCTTGAACATGTTTCCTTAGGGAAACATAAGACTTCTGGAAATAAATTTGAGTTACAATAAGAATCAAACTATTAAGAAGACCTTTTCTCAGTTTGAAGACGAACCATCAGCTTCATCACCATCCTGCACTCCTCTTGGTAGGAAGTGGTGAGACTGCCTGGCTGTAATCGCCTCCTCTGCTCCTGGGATTGTGTATTTAAAGCATCTTTTACTGCTGTGTGAAAAGAACCCAGAAGAAAATTTCAGACGTTCTCTTTCTCAAGGAAGTCGATATATATTTTTATGGTTATAGTATGTCTTCAGATAATTTGGAAGGAAGGCTTTAACAGGATTTCTGTAACTGAAGAGCTGAGCTGGCATGGTTTTTAAATAACTGGCAGAGATATTCACACTCTGTCTCAGCCAGATTGTGCTGCAAGCCATTCAGTATACACGCTGCTCACCTTCCTGGAGCGTCGAGTTTCCTTGATGATAAGAAATGTAGCTGCTGTTTTTATAATGAAACAGGCACAAAAATATCATGACTACACCCAACAATTTTCCTGCAATTTTTTTTTTTTTTTTTTTGTCTTTTCGAGACAGGGTCTCCCTGTAGCCCCAGCTGTCCTGGAATTCACTCTGTAGACCAGGCTGGCCTTGAACTCACAAAGATCCGCCTGCCTCTGCCTCCTGAGTGCTAGGATTAAAGGCGTGAGCCACCACACCCGGCAATTTTCCTGCATTTTAAGATGAGTGAAACATATGACATTTAAGAAGTTTCGCTTCTGCGTCATTCATGTGGAGGAGGGTCACTAGGGACCAAGGTAAGGACATTTGTCTTTTGACTAAGGGTATTTTGTAAGGTACGTTTGAGGACTGACTTGAACAATCGGTAGCAAGACTACTTTTTGAAGAAAGCACATGGTTAAATTATAACAAAACAAGTAGAGACCACCAACAAAGGCAAACGAACTTGAACCTCTCAAACTTGTTACCCATGAAAACGTGCTTTCAGTAGCTTTGTCATAAAGCACTAGTTTATGAGTGTCTTTATCAGTAGAGCTGAAGCCACCAGAATTGCAGATGACCCCACTCATGAAGAGAAACCTTAACGAGTGCTCCAGCTTCATCTGCTCTTAGTTGACTTCAAATTGCTCATCCTGGGAGTCACACAGCAGAGCCCTGCATGATTAGCTAGCTAGCTGTCCACTGAGTGCTGAAGACTGCTGAAGCCAGCACTGGCTGGCTGTTAGACACCAATTATAGTGGGCTAGAAGGCTTGCATGTCGGTCTTCATAGCCTTTTGTCCTTTTGGCTGTCTCAGCCTTGGGTAGGACTCTAATCAGTAAAGCAGCAGCATGTTGATCATTTGAGAAATGCTTGTCCAAGTCCATAGCACTGGGTGATTTGGTTTATTGTGGTAGACGTGTGCTTCTACCTCTTCCAGTGCTGCTACACCTCTACTGTGTGTTTTCCACTTCTCAAGTATTGAAAGCCCTTCAGCCTTATCAGAAGGCCACAGCCAAAGGGCAAGGCCAAGATGAGGGAACGAGAGACAATGACATGAGCAGTGAGAAGGAATCAATTCCAGAATCAAGGTGAGCATTTGTTAGCCCACAAAGCACAAGGCCAAGGTAATTTGTGCAGAAAAAGAAGAACTGTTTTGAAATTTTTCCCATAACTAACAGACAATTAGTAAAAGTTTAGCTCACTCCCGATTCTCTCTTTGCACACTAGGCAGTCTGGTTACCTTGGGTTGGCACGAGCTCACCTCCCTTCTGTCAGCCCAACACAGGGCTTTAGTAAAGGAATGGTGATGGTATGTGGCTTGGTCTCATCTCTGTTGTTCCCACATCCCAGTCTATCATTTGCTATCAAAAGTACATTTCTTTTTACAAATTTTACTTATTTTTATTCCTTACACTGTGTTTTCCCATGATTTATGTATGTAAGTGCAGGCACAGATATGCCACATGTGGAAATATGCCACAGGTCAAATTTATGGAGTTGTTCTATCCTCTTAGATTTGGGTTCTGGGGGTTGAACCCAGGTCATTGGGTACGTATGGCAAGTGCCTTCACCTGCGGAGCCATCATCTCATCAGACCCCAAATTATATTTTGATGAAGCATGTTTTCTAATTGCAAACAGAATCAGGGAAACATAAGTTTAAATTTTTAGTCTTAGGTTTAAAATATAATACATTATTTTGGATTATTTGAGGTCTCATTTATTTCACTCTTTCTACTTTGGACCCCCTTTGGCTTGCCTTTTGGGTCTGTGGATTTTTTTTTTTTCTGATAAGAACTGCCTATCAGCTTAAGGAGACTTTAGTATTATATTTGGTTCTGAATAGAGAATAATCCTTTTCACAGTTCCTATGTATATTAGTCAATTAAAGAAGGCAGTTTTACCAGTTTTATAAGAGATTACCTCTATAAGAGTTGGCTCCAATTTATAGTTAGAGAACGCCCTCATCATCATCATATTCCTCCTTGTTCTATGAAGGAGAGGTAAGAAAGTCTCTCATATTAAAACTTTGTGGCACCTAGAAGGTAAGTTTCATTAGGACTCATTATAAATAGTTGTTACAAGTAGGATCCACAGAGGGGTTTGATGCCTGTAGCAGTCTGATGCTTTTCTTCCTTTCAATGTTCAGACGGGCTAACCTTTCTGCTGGAACTTCCTGATACATCCTACACAATGCAAGCTGTGTCTTTTCTTTCTCAGCCGTTAGTTTGGTGACATTTTGCCCTGTGGGAACAAACAAATCATTTCCCATAGTGTTTTAAGATTTGTGTTGCAAAGTTTTTTGACAAAAAAGGTTTCATTGTATATCTGTATCCCCCCTCTTTTTTTTTTAATTTATTTATTTCTGTATGTGTATGAATGTCCTGTCTGCATGCAAGTTTGTGCGCCCGTGTAGTTTGCTGCCTAGCGCTAAGCCGCGGAGGTCAGATCAGGGTGCTGACTTCCCCTGGAACTGGAGTTTTCTCTTGGGATTGGAGTTTCAGCCGGTTCGGCTCACTCAGCCATGCCCTTTGTGGGCTCCTGCGTTGGGCGATCTTTGAAACCGGTCCTCTGTCCTAAGATCCGCCGGCCGCGTTGATTTTTCCCTTTAACTCACTAGCCATCTCTCCCAGCCCTGTATCCCCTTTTTTATTTTGCCTCCCCGGTTTGATCCATTGAGGTTTCAAAAAGGAATTTGGCATCCATTTGTCGTACACGTAACCTGTAGGCAGGAATAAGGCGCATCTTCTATGTAGATTCCACCAATCACAGCTGTTTCTTGGTGTTGTGGGGGGGACTATATGGGTAATTGGGAAGCAAACTATATTCTTAAGTTAAATTATCTACAGGTAAAAGAATGGTACCCAAGATGATACGTACAACAGGAAAAATTATAGGAGACATTCTGTATTGTGCCAATCCCCAAAGTTATTGTTATACAGATCTTAATTAAAACAACGTGGATGACAACAATTTATATTCCAATTAACTAGGTGCATTACCATTTTTATCAGAACCTTTAAACAATGTGTGTTAATATACTACATATTTTTATTTACTTTTGACTAAGTCCTAAAACACTAATGTAACCTGTAGGCGAGTCTGAGCAAAAGTGGATACTTGTGAATCTCATGTCAATTAAATATAATTAATCAAATATAACCCATGTCCATCTCCCGCCCCTCTCCACCCCTCCCAATTCACCTTTTCAGTTCAGTTTTTTGATGCAGTCTTTTCTGTTGTTGTTCTTTTAATATGCATCCCTCTCCACAAGAATATTTACAACTGGGTGTATTGGTGCTAGCCTCCGCCAGATGAGGGACTACCATCGCTGTTTGTATTTTCTGGAACTTGTCTTACTCTTCACCCTAATATAATAATATTCTTCTAGCTTTACATCTGTTCCCTGCAAAGTTCCATGATGTTTTTCTTCCTTACATACCCAAACCCACTCGACAAGGTCCAAGCACCCCCAGGCCCACAACCCACATCACAACCCCCAGCTCCGTTGTACATGTACCACATTTTTTATCAGCCTCGTCTGTTTAGTTGGACACTTTGGGTTTGTTCCAGCTTTTTGCTATTGTGAACAGAGCTGCAATAAATTAAGCAAAATATATTAATTAGGAGAGCTTCTGATATCAGCAATGGATTATTCTACAAGGAGATGTTTGCGTCAGGGGATCCAACCCCCCCCAAAGGTAAGCTTCTTGCCTGTAAACTGGATACCTTTCCAGAAAGAGGAGGTGATAAGGCCCCTGCCTTGAGACAGCATGGGAAAGATGTATTGAGGACCGCACCTTGCAAAGTGTACAGTTGGTCTCTGGAAATACCACCGATGAGTGTTTCCAAAGGCCACTAAACAGAAAAAAAAATATAGGTCTCCTTTAGTCAAGCAACGACTCTCACCGAACAGCACAGCTACACCTCACCTGCCAAGAAATACTGTGCAGCAATGGCAAGCCTATATGTCCGTATACCCAATATCTATTGGGACTATTGCTCTCTCCTTGGAGGAATACCCATGGGCTGATGCCACAAGCTTACATCCTCTAGGGTTAGAAGATCGTTTTAAACCCACGAGTAAGACCTGCATTATATTTTACAGAAAAAATGTAATTCATAGTTAACATATCCACCAATATTGAGTCTATTCCAATTACCTACCATAATAATTATACTGTTTAAATACTTATATCTCGAATTGCCTGTGCTTATTAGTAGGATCTTGCAAGTCCTGTTTATTCCTGGACAAATCTGTCAGCCTGTCGAAAGGAAACAAGCCATGAACCGTGAACCAGAGTCGACAAAAATGAATTCCGCTTCCAGAGAAACATAGACTGTTTGCCTTCTCATCCACCGTCGCCCCCTTTTTAAGCCTACGGAACAATCTGTGGAAGAAAGAAGGGCATGGTTTAGATGTAAGGGCTTGTGATTGGGGTGAATGGGTGAAACTACAGCAATATAACTGGACACTTATTTTGATCAACTTGATTGAACATACAAGCCCCCCAGCTGGATGGTGGGCCCTTGTGGCCCTGTTGTGGGGTTGGGCCACACTGCTTGCAGATTGGTTTTACATGAAGGATGCTTGTACTCATAATTATTTATTACTTATTGTTAAAAAAATGAAAAAATAATAAAAAAATCAAATAATAGAGAAAAAAAAAGGAACTGCCTATCAGTATCAGCTCTCAAGATTCGACCACTGTATTGACACATTCGATGGGTTGGCAACTTGAATGGACTGCTGCTTCCATCAGTTACCTAGATTAATACCCTAACAGAAGCAGTGTATAGATAAATCTTCTATTTTCTGAGTTCAAATACACGTATCTGCAGCAGTGAATATACTTTCTCTGGGATACACTTGACTAGATTGATGATTTTCCCCATAAAACCATGTCTTAGTTAAAAACAAGGTGTTAAGTGATATATGCTAGGGAGATGCAAGGGAGATATCAGGCCTGTGCCCTGCTTTAAAGAGTTTTTAGTCTATTACATGAGATGAGATTAAGATGCAGAATGCCACAAGCCTACATCCTCTACAGGTTAGGAGATGTTATAAGCCACAGTAAGACCCTGTCATATTTATCAGGGGGTAAAACTATGTAATTCCATGGGTATTAACCATATAATACAAACATATGTGGTATGCCACAAAGTAACCTACCCTAACTATTAGTGCTGCTTTAAAAACCTATATATCTAAATTGCAGTGTGCTTCAGTACCTAGGATCGAAAGGTTACTCACTGACACAACTGTCACCCATGAAAGGACACAGCACAGAATTGACCACCCCCGAATCCAAGTCACACCAAGCCCAGGAGAGAGGACAGTTACTGTCTATCCACTGTGCCCTTTTCTAAGCCTAGGGACCATATCTGGAGATCTGGAACCCCAAGAGGGGGGCTGGATGGTCCACAACATTAGAATAAAGGCTGCGATTGGGTGAACGGTGATAACTACAGCGCATGTATGCTTATGGACCACTCATTTGATCAACTGATTGAAACAAACAACCTGGTCACCCCTCCACTGACAGGTGGACTGTGGGGGGTTTGGGCAAACAGTCTTGTAGATTGGTTTTGCACGAAGGATGTTGATACTCATGTATTATCACCTATAGCTAAAAAATGGAAAAAAAACAACCTGAAAGATACAGGACATTATGGGCCAGGAATTACATGATCTGGATGGCGGTTGGGGTTTTGTTTTTGGGGGGAAGGGAAAGGAAATAGCCGATCTGATTGGAAAATGACTGTTTACGATAATGCACAAAACCATCAATTAAAAATTAACAATCTAATATAAAAAAATGATGCATGAAAAGTCTTCAAAAACAAATCATCAACATTAACAACACTTGTATACACCCACATGCACACAAATCAAACAAACAACAAGACAGTAATGATATTGAATAGATGTTCATGAAGGGAATTGGTGAGAAGAGCATACGAATCCTTTCTTCTTTCTTTCTTTCTTCTTTCTTTCTTCTCTTTCTTTCTTTCTTCATGGTCGTGTTGATATTACGATTTATTGGATAATCCCCGCTTGTGTCTGATTCATCTAAGTATAATTTGATGGTATTGAGAGCTCCCTTATTCCTGCCTCCCTTTGATCACCCCTGCCCCAATCTCTTAATGTGCTCGACTATATATGACTATATATAATGATCTATACTCCTATATCTTATATATAGATATATATTATATGTGGCTTACCTTATTTTGTGTTCCCCAATGTCCTTCCTTCGGTTGTGTGTCCATGAACTGGGGGATGATCAGCCTACCAAGAGCCCATCCCCCATCCCTGTCAGAGACTGTCTCAGCCCCTTCCTGAAGCCTTCAGTTGCCAAAATTTCCTTAGAATTCTTACCATCTTTTCCCAGGTCTATACTGGGATTTTTTTTCTGGTTTAGCTTACCAGGTGACATGTTGTCACCATTAGTGTGAGTTCATGTGAGTAACTGACCAGCTGTTTGGAAAACTCTGTTTCCTTGTGGTCATCTGCCCCCCTGGCTCTTAGAAGCTTTTCACTCCCTTTTGTACAATGATCCCAGAGCCTTGGGAGGCAGAGGATTGAATCAGGTGTCATATTCATGGATGAGCAGTCTGCAGATTCTTTTCCTCTGCACATTGTCCAGTAGTGGGTAGTGGGTTTCTGTGTTAATCACCCTCTGCTGAGAGTTGAGAGATGGAAGAATCTATGGGTATGTTATTAAGAGTAGTTTAGTATGACAACTATTTAGTAGAAAACTAGTATTAGGTTCTCCCTATGTCCTGTGGCCTGTCAGTCCTGGAATTGAGGGTTTTTTTTGTTTGTTTTTTTTTTTTTTGTTGTTTTTTTTTGTTTTTTCTTTTCTCCAGCTAGTCTATGAGATCTAGAAGGGGCAGAGTCTCTGTTTTACGGGGTAACTACTTTTAGTCTTTTTAATCCTTCTCCACACTCCCTCCTCAGCCCTTCCATCCTCCACCCTGCCTAACCCTCCCTACTCTCATGCTCCCTTTCATCTCACTGCATTATGCCTCCCCCTGGAGCCTTTGTTTTCATAGTTCCTTTGAGCATGAACATCTAGAAAGACTATGCTCCAGCAGGAGAGGCTGTGCTCATGACTGCTGCCACACCTTATACTTTTCTATATTTTGTTTCTGAATGGCTTCCAATGGCTCCTCTCCACAATCCCATGAGGTAGGCAAGAATTTTACTTCATTTTACAGAGGAGGAAATTGATATCCATAAATGTTAAAGTTGTCAAGGTCATAGAACCTAAAAAAATGAAGCGATGGAACTGGATTTCATGCTACTCATTTCAAAATCAGAGGTACTTTTCCAAATGTTCCCCTCTAAATTTTCATGACAACTGAGTTGTTTATAAATATTATTTTGCACTTGTAAATATGACCTTTATATTCCATTAAAATAAATAAACTGTTCAAAGTTCAACTGAAAAGTACATATAAAATCGATAAACGAGTACATGTGTATAGCTGAAGGCTATATAACAAAAAACACAGCTCCAGGCAAGAGAAGCCTCCCTTTGAGTTGTTGGTCAGGTAGTCCAAGAGACTCCCAGAATAACACAGGTGATTACCATAGACATTTATTTCCTCCCAGAACTTAAAGGTAAGACCCTATTGCTGAAGACAGGCCACATTTTGGACACAGGACTTAGAGCAATGGAGGGGTAGGGTAGAGATGGGAGATGGGGTCTGATTGTGATCAAACTATGTTGTATGAAGTTAACACAAATGACAGAATATGTGAATTCCAGTGTGGGGGCTGTGGGCAGATGCCAAGGGGAAGGGGGTGTAAAGGGGAGTAAGATTGACTGAGATGTTCTGTATGAAATGCACAAAAATTCAATAAAAAAATTAAAAAAAGAAATTCTCAAAGAATGATTTTTTTTGGAAGGGCTAAACTGTGAGACTTGGTGCTATTCTTATCTGATGCTCAGAAACAGATAAAATATTTCTTAAAGTAAATTTTGTGAAATACAAAAAGAAAAATGAAATATACATCTCTGAAATGTTGCATATGACAGATCTGCCTGGAAAATCACAGGGTGTGGCACAGCCCTGCTCTGACAAGCACTGAACAAGTTTGCTTGTTTCCCAAATTAACAGTTTCCTAACAGTGTGTTAGAGCTCATTTTGGGAGTTCCTTTTTCAGCTCAGAATAGGATTTTAGCACATACTTTAGAATTTCTTATGCCAGATTGGCTAGCAAATGCCTTGAATATATATCTCTTCCCATTAGCAGGAAGGTTCCTGTGAGGAAGAGATCCTTTCGTTCAGTTTTTCCTTCTGTTCTATTCCAGAGCCATTAACTGCCATGCTGTGACAGTTTGAAATAAACCAACCTTGCTGTGACAGACTCTGATGGATCCAAAGCTCTTTATTTTCCTCCCTGTAGTGATCACTGTGGCACAAAATGATTTTTGAGGTTATGGGATAAGAACAAAGTCATCTGAAAGCAGGCCTTATTGATTGTGTTGCAGGAGGTCTCATTCCAAGCATGGACGACATGGAAGTGAGCCACTTTTACCAGACCTTGGAAGAGTCAGTGCATTAAGTTGAAAAGAAAGGGCTTAGATCACAACACTGTTTCTTTGGGGGGAGCGAGGAATTACAGATTCACGTTCTTTGATGATATCTATTTCTTCAGAGTTTTAAATGTTTGTTTATTCCTGCCCCCTAATTGATTTCAGCACAAAGATAAGAAGAAAAACTTAATTCTCTATTAGAACCATGCCTGGTCAGTGATTAGTAGGAAGATTGCTTTTTTAAAATGATCAGAGGGCCTGGAGAGATGGCTCAGCTGTTGAGAGTGCCGACTGCTGTTGCAGAGGACCTGGGTTTGATTCCCAGCACCTACATGGTGGCTAAGAACCGTCTTTAACTCCAGTTCCAGGAGAATCCAATGCCCTCTTCTGACCTCCGAGGCATTGCACGACATGGGGGCACCAACCTACATGCAGACAGTACACTCATGCACACAAAAAATAATAAATAAATAAATTTTAAAAAATTAAAAAATAAAATGATCATATTTTGTTGCCTTGATTGGACTGCCACAGTCAGTATCTGGTACTTTTCTAAATATCATTTCTTGAATATAAGTTTTAAAATAGATTCTCAATGAAAAAAACCTGAAAGGAAATTTGTCAAATAGTACATTGGCGGTTTTCTCAAAAAGTGGAATGGTGGGTGGTTATATTAATTTTTTCTTATATTTTACATGTTCTTTACATTTTTCTCCTGTATTTTTATAATGCTGACTATTTTAACTGCAAAAATCAGAAGCTATATTAAAATTATGTAAAACTGGGCTGGAGAGATGGCTTAGTGCTTAAGAGCGCTGGCTGCTCTTACGGAGGATCCAGCTTCCATTCCCAGGACCTACATGGCAGCTAATAACTGTATAATTATAGCTCTAGAGCCCTCCATGGGGATTGCAGAACATGGGTGCATGTACACACATGCAGGCAATACACTCACATACAAAAATAAAAATAATAAAATATTTTTTAAGATTATGTAAAACTTAATAGTGTTTTATTTTTCCATAAACTTTAGACATGGTGCAAAAGTTTTAGATTTTCCTTTAGTTGCTACCTTTAAAAGCAGAGGGTCTAGAAAGATCGTAAGAGCCAGAAGTGGTGGATGACCACAAAAAAACCCAGAGTTTTCCAGACAGCTAGTCAGTAACATACATGATCTCACAGAAATAGTGACAGCATGCACAAGTTGCATATGACCTCAAACCAGACAAAATCCCAGCATAGGCATAGGGAAGTGGGTAAGCAATCCCAGCCTACCCTGAGGAACTGTTTGTAACTGATGGCTGCTGGGAGTCTCTTTCAAGCATGGGACTGTAGGTAGGTTAACCAGGCTCCAGTGGATGACTAGCACAGAGGGACATTTGAGGACACCAATCTATCTATATCTATGTCTATGTCTATGTCTACATATCTATATCTAATGTATATCTATATCTAATGTATATCTAATCTATATATCTGATAGAATATATTTAAGTTGGGAAGGGGGCAGAAGGGGAAGGCATGGATAGGGGAGAGGATCTAAACACCATCGAATTACATTGTATGAAAATCAGAAAAACTCAATAATATTTCTAAAGCAGGGATGTAGGGACAGTAAACAGATAAAATTGCCCATAGCAGCGCTGTGCTACAATGGGATGATCATATAATGATGATTAAATATCTAGGTCTTCCTCCAATAAAGAAATGAGGAATGGCCTAATTACCAAAGTTTGCAGTAAAAATCTGTTCATTTATCATTTTACCGAACATTATGTCCAGAGTTTTATGGAAAGAACATTTTTAATCTATAACTTTCCTCCTTCATAAACTGAGGTTCTCCTGAGCAGACACAGGGATTCCAGAGGCACTTACTGGGGCCAGCCAGCCAGCCAGCCTTCAGAGCTGTGGAGACACCAACGTGGGTCAACAGTCCAGGAACAAGCATCCAGCTGTTTGCCCCTTGCATTTCTTACATGGATATATTTCCATATAAATATGTTTTCTTATTGGTTTTGACACAGGTAAGACCAGAAAGACATTACTGGTAAGATATAGTCAGTTAAGCTAGTTTTCCATCCCCTGGAGAAAAACCAGAAATTAGTTTATAAGGAGTAAGGATTTTGAAGAAATGCAAAAATTATTTTCTATATTTAATATACCCCTGGGATCATTCCCTAAATTCCATACCTAGGCTCTAAATTTAGCCGGTGTAGTTTCACAGGACTGGATGAAGTTTCCTTATCTGTCTGATTATTCATAAGGCTAATAAATCTGGATGACAAAAAGTTTTCCAATAAAGTTAATATTGAATTATTCTGAATTTGATAATACAGTGTCCTAGTGTCTCATTTCTTTCACCTGAATCAAAATTGCTTCATGAACTGTCACAAGAAACTGGGGTAACTATAAAATCTGTAGTACTTCCTAAGCAACTCAAAGGGAAAAAATGATGACACCTCCCCCACAAAAAAGCCACATTAGTAATGACTTAGGAGGAACTTTTGGATTATGTAGCTTGCACGTTGCAGCCTATCTTCCCAGCATTTCCTTGCAGTCTTCTGCTTCCTTGTCACATGGATGACAAACAGCTATATATTTTGATTGGATGTATGTATTAGAGTTTGTTTTTTTGAATTTTTGTGTACTTCATACTGAAATTCTCAATAAATCTTAATCGCCAATATTCCCCCTTCTCTGTTAGTGCCCTCCCACAGCCCCCCTCGGCACTGGAATTCGTATGCTCTGCATTTGTGTTATGACCTACTGTGTCAAATTAGTGTCCCTGCATGTTCCTCAGTGCAAGTTCATCCACTGAGGTCCAGTCAGCCTATCGAGAATCCCTCCCTTTAAGAAGACCAGCTCTTCCTCACTAAACAGTAATTAGCTGCCAATTGTTCTTCAGCTAAGATTGGGATCTCCTGCCCATTTCCCCAGTTCCATGCTGGGTTTTTGTCTGGTTGAGTTTGCATGGGTCTTGGGCATGCTGACACTATTGCTGTAGGTCCATATGAGCAGGGTCCCAGGAGCTTGTAGGCTTCTATTTCCATATGATCATGTATCACCTTTCTTGCTCTTACAATCTTTCTACCCCTCTTCTGCAATGGTCCCTGAGCACTGTCTGAGTGAAGCTTAATATAGTAGTCCTTTCCAAAGACACACACTCTACAAATTCCTATGTATTAGAATTCTTTGGAGAAACAGAACCAGTAGTAGTTTCACTGAAGGGATTGGCTCATTGGAGTATGGAAGTTAGTCAGTTTAAGAAGTTGACAGGCTGACATCTTTCAGCCCAATAAAAAAATATCATAAGCTGAAGATGCTAAAACCTATGTGGCATGCATATGTGTATATTTTGGAGTAATGGATATTGGAAGGAACAACAACAACAACAACAACAGAAATGTCTGCATCAAAGAACTGACTGAAATGGTGAACTTCTGCTCAAAACAGTAAACTTCTGCATCAAGAATTTTGAGACAGACTGAGAAAAAGGTGAAAAACACATTTGGCAGAATGCATGAGCTCTGGTGGGATGGGGGCAGGGAGGGGGGCACAGGTCTATGTTTGATTTGTAATGTAATTTGATTTGTATGAAATGCACAGAGCTTCAATAAAACATTGGCTTTAAAAAAAAAAGAAGTTGCCAGGCTGGAGATCCAGGAAGGTGTGGTTGCTCCTGTAGCAGTCTGAAGGCTGTCTCCGGCAGAATTCCCTCTTGAGAAGGCCAGTTAAGTCTTCTTTGTGGGCTTTCACCTGATTAGATAAAGCCCAACTGTGCCATAGAGGTCAGTTGGTTTTATTTGAAGTTCATCAGTTTACGTGTTAAACATCTGAAAACACTCTTAGAAACATCCAGAATACAGAGCCCCTCCTTACCCAGGGTTCTCTTCTCTGCTTTCAGTTGCCAATGGAAGCAAACTTCAGTCTCAAAATACTAAATGGAGAATACTTGAAACAAACAATTTGCAAGTTTTAAATTGCATGCCGAGTAGCATGAAGAAATCCTGTTCTGCTCTGCTCTGCTAGGAAGAAAAGTCTCCTTTTGTCCATGTGTCCGTGACGTTCACTTGACCTGCTTGCTAGCCACTTAGTAGTCCTCTAGGTGATCAGAGCAACTGTTACAGCATTGCAGTGTTGTGTTCAAGAAAACTTTCGATCATGGCCTAATACTATGTCACATGCCTATATCATGTATCTTGCCATGTAGATATTATGTCACAAGTTGAAAAAGGATGAATGCAGTAATGGCGGGGTGGAGGGAGGAGAGATTTATATAATCAAAATGCTGTTTTGTTATATTTTATTGTTATTATTTTTTATGTTTTATGGTAGCTGCATTCAAAATTAATTTCATTATAGGTATGTATGTGTATTATAGTTATTAATGACTCTGCATGTAGTGTTTGTTACTGTGGTTTTAAGCATTCATTCATTCATCCCTGAAAGATGTGACCAATATCTGTTCCATCTTCTTAAGGTCCCACAATAAATAAATCACAATATCATCCCACCAGAGTTCACCCTGGTGACCCAGTAAGTTTTGGGGACTTAATACTAGGCATGGGTGAGGTAGTTATGAACAGAAGTGTGGGTGACTACAAAGCAGCCACACTGGAAAAGTCTTTACCCAGCATGGACGATGGCTTTCCCATAACTACATGGAGACTGCTTCTTCCACTCTTCATCAGTCTAGCCTCTCCATGACCTCAAGACCACGTGGGGTTAGTGCAGAAATGCATACAAATGGCTTCAGAGAGTGGCCAGAGATTCAGGTGGGGGCTGTCTCTACCTTCCCTGGTTCTTAAATAGATGCCCTCTTTGAAGACCTCACTCACCTCCTTCCTCTGCTTCCACAGTACTTGGAAGTGTCTTTATTTTCAGTATATGGGATATATTGTGTGGGTGCATTTATATTGCCCATTAGGATATGAGTGTCCCAGTATCAGTGACTTGCTAATTTTCATATTCAACTAGCACTGTCCAGGATGAGGTAGGTTCACGGTGAGGTGACTGTTAAATGGATGATTATTTGCTGAATGAATTGTGGATCTGAAGGCAGTATTTCTACATTCTGGTGTCTGTGGCTGGGAGGAAAAGAGGTTTACGGAGATCATGGACATGGCCTTATGTTCTCAGGAGAGGCTGGTCCATACAGGGCACACTAGGCAGGAGGGGAATCTTACAGAAAGGTAGTGAGAAACAGAAAGAAGTAGAGTCTCTAATAACAAACATCCTTTATGCTGAATTTTTTTCTTGGGATGATCTTACCATGTCCTACATTCTTATCTTACTATTGACTAGTAAGAAATTAATATAAAATAAGATCACTGGTCTTTAAAAACTTTTTATTGAATTTCAGTGTATTTCATACACAACATTTCAATCAGTCTTAATCACCTTTACACCCCGTTCTTTATCGGCACCTCCTACAACCCCTTGGAATTCATACATTCTGCCATTTGTGTTAAGGCCCATTGTGCCAAATTAATCTCCCCAGTCATTCCTCTGTGCAAGTTCATCCACTGAGCTCTAGTCAGCCTATCTAGAGTCCCTCACTTTAAGAAGAACAGTTTTCCCTCCCCCAACCATTATCAGGTAACAATATTTCTTCAGCTAAGGTTGGGTTCTGCTGCCCATTTCCCCAGTTCCATGCTGGGTTTTTGTCTAGTTGCATTTCCATGGGTCTAGTTGGAACTATTGCTGTAGGTCCATATAAACAGGGTCCCAGGAGCTTGTAGGATTCTACTTCCATATAGTCATTTACCTGGCTCTTACAATCTTCCTACCACCTTTTCTACAATGGTCACTGAGCCCTGTGTGGGTGAACTTAATATAGGGGACCTTTCCATGAACCCACACTCTGCAGACTCCTAATCTCCATGGTTTGGCCATTTATGGCTATTTGAGTTCCTGGCTCCATGTTGCATGAGGGAGCTTCCTTAATAAAAGTTAAGAGACTAATCAATGTCCTCTAGGCCCCTTGTTCTATGTTGCATGAGCCTTAGGTGTAGGGGTTGCACTGTAGATGTGCCACTTAGGCTTGGGAAATTCAGACAGTGTCTGTGCATGAGCAGTTGTGTTACTCTGAGTCTTCATCTCATGCAAAAGAAGCTTCTACGATTAGTGGTGCCTGAGATATTTGTCTGGGATGGATATATATTTTGTACTTACTAAGAAGTTACATTAGCCTAGGGATGTGACAGCCTTGGGAATTTCTCTAAGGTCTATGACCTCTCCAGTCATGTGCAGATGGCTATGTTTACAGTACCACATGAGTTTCCTCTCATCGAGTGGGCTTTAAGTCCAATTAGTTAGCCACTGATTGCCACCAAGATAAAAGTGCCACTACTGTACCAATGTCATATGCTGTGCCAGACATTGATATGGATATTTGGTCTTAAAGGTGGTGTTGGGCCATTGATTGCTCTTCTCCCTTAGCAGCTTGTATACTGATCTCCAAATCTATGAGAGCTAGCCTTCAGGAGAAGTGGCTTCCAGGAATCAGTTCCAGCTCCATTGCTCTAAATCCAGACTCTAAAGTAAGTCCTGTCTTCAGCGATAGGGTCTTACCTTCAAGTTCAAGGGCTGTGGCAATAGCCTGTGTCATATTGGGAGTCTCTTGAACTACCCTGGCCAACGACTCCAAGGAAGGTTTCTCCTGTATGGAACTGTTTCTTGATATGTAGCCTTTATGCACATGGACTCATATGGAGATACTGCGTGTGTAATATGTCATTAGATTGTTAGACTATTATTCTCTCAGGGTTTTTTTTGTACTAGCTAGGCATTACTTCTCTGTCTTCTCTCTCTCCCTGTTGAACCCTCCATCCATGTCTTCCCCACTTACAGTGTCCCAATTTTTCCCATTTCTCCCTTGAGTATATCAGTCTCATATGTTCCTACCTCTCTTGAGCTCCTTCTTTCCTTTTGTGCCCAAATTTCCTCCCAGAACCCTCCCTTTCTCCTCCCGTTTAGATGCCCCATTTTATCCATTTTTCCCTTAGTAATACCTGTCATCTCGGGCTCTCTCTTTCCCTTCACCTCCCTGGTTCCTTTCCATTTTCCTGGATCCTGCAGTTATGTAGGATACATACTCACATATAAAGATTTGCTTCTAGGATCCACAAATGAGGGGGAGTATACGTCCTTTGTTCTGAGTCTGGAGATCACTGCTTTTAAGCATTAGGCTTCATGTTTGCTTAGTGCTGTCTTGCATAGAGAGATTAAATTACAGGAAGTCCGGCATTTTCCTGTATTTATATATCAAGCGTCTGTGGGCAGCCTAGATTTGATAAATTAAGGAAGGCCACCAGCTTGCTGGTCTTCATGAACCTTTCTGGACTTGATGATAAGAAAAATGACTTTAGAAGTTAGAGCCATACATTGTTTATTAAATAAGACAAAGCATATGCATTGTATTAGGACAAGAGGACGTGAGGTGGGTGATTAGAGTTATACTTGTGCACTTCATATATTTTTGTATTTAAACTCTTAAAGATCTGACTCACCACACCAAGTTTCCTTCAACAATTTTTTCCTTTGCATAATTGAGTGCTCAGCTGGATGCTGTACTCTATGATCCTGGTTTCCTTCCTAATTGCACAAGTGGCTGAGCGCTTACAATGCTGTATTTCTGTTCATTTGCATTTATACAATATATTTCACCATGTGGTTCAAATGCACCATTTGAACATGGAGTTCTGTCTCTGTCTTTAGGATTCTTACAATAGCTGGGTCCACGAATAGAGCGAGTCTTGGGAGAGCTGCTATAATCTCAATATGAGACTGTCTTCTTACAATCGGCCAATATTCAGCTGGTTTCTGAGGTGATGCTGAGCAGTAATTCAAACGGAAGCACGCGGCAATAGGCAGAGGGAAGGAACACCCAAGGTGATCATTTAGAAATCGTTTTCAGGTCAGAATAAAAGAACATGGGATTTGTTTTATTTTATTCCAAACACCATATAATCAAAAGGGCCTCGGACGCCCTAGGAGTTCACTATATGGGGTTGCTTTATACGCTGTTGAACAAAGCTGGAAAGAGTCTTGCCTCGTATTCCCTTTCTAACCCACACATTTGTTTTCAAATAAAATGAAGGGGTCTCTACAGTCAAATAATATAATTTCAGAAAATGCTGTAACTTCAGTTTCTACCAAGGACCTGTTGATCAAATATAGATCACACTTGAGGTAGCAAAGCCTATTTATGACGTAAGCTATCTGCCACATTATGAACTTTGCAAGCACTCCCCTTTCAGGGTAATTGCATAAGCACTGGTCACAGAGCTGTCCCGCATGGCAGTCACTGGAGGCAGAGACGGTGGCATCCTCCTGGGTTCATCAGGCCGCCGTCCTCCCTCCTGGGTTCATCATGCCTCCTCCTTGTTCATCACTTTGCCACCCATTCCTTTTTGGCGGGGCTCCTCAACCTCTGCTTCACTGACGCTTCGGCCCTGCTCTTCTGGGGCTGTCCACTTGGTGCATGGAAACCATTTATCAGCGCCCCTGGGCTCTACTCTTTAGATGTCAGCAGTACCCCCGGGCAGGACACCAAATATATCTCCAAACCTTGTCAAAGGTCCTCTGGGGGACCACGGCTCTAAAATAACAATTTTGGTGGCTGTGGTCTGGACACCCTCTGAAAGAAGGGTTGACCTTACACATCAAATGCTTTCTCACGTGCAGGGGTGCCTACCTGCCCAGGATTATAACCTCACTCTTGTCCTTCTGAGGGAAGGGGGAGAGCCAGGGAGCCAGCAGCCCCTCCCAACCAGCCAGCTGGCCTTGGCTGCAGAAGTGGGGAGGGGTCAAGGGCAGAGAAAAGAGAATGCCATGCGGCAGTTGCTCACTCCTCCTGGTACCATCTTGGGCAGGAGTTGCAGGGGCCTGTGCCTGGACCCTGTATGGACACGAGGGAAGTGGCATCTTTTCTGTAAGTGAGCCCCCACCCCCCATTTATTTACTCTGTAAGCAAGCCCAACTAAACTCACTAGAATTTTCCAAACTGTGGTTTTGGAGAGTCTTCCTAGATTTGCCTTTGGGATCTCTGGAGGGAGACGGAGTGTGCTGCGTGCACGTAACTCCTGGAAGGAATTTTATTTTATTTTATTTTATTTTATTTATTTTTTTCAAGACAGGGTCTCCCTATATCCCCAGCTGTCCTGGAACTCACTCTGTAGAACAGGCTGGCCTTGAACTCACAGAGATCCGCCTGCCTCTGCCTCCCAAGTGCTGGGATTAAAGGCATGCGCCACCATGTCCAGCTTTTTTTTTTGGAATTTTAACAATCGTTGTGGCTGTGATTAACCTATTGTCAAGGTTTAGCTGTACTGTGGAAAGTGAACATTCATCAGATCCCTCTGGGGTTATAACCAAAATAACCCAGAATTTTAGAATCAATGCAACGTTTTTCACTATGCGGTTTCGAGTGTAGTCATCCCATTTCTCAAGAGAAGATGAGTAGACCGTGCTAGAGAAATGGACAGCAGGAGAGATGTTCTCAGGAGTGGCCTCGTGCTTGTGGAGGTGCAGTGCTATGACATGCAGTGCATCCAGGAAAGCCGGAAATCCTGAGAACCAGAGATAAGGTTGGTGGGCAGAATGGTACTGGGGGACAGTCGTCTAGGTCTCAGAATCCGGTGGAGACCCAGAACACGAGGCTATGGTGTCCAAGGCCACATTGTCTCCTGATGCCCAGGTCCAGGGGAGAGAACCCCACTCCTCCAGCTCTGCTCAGACCCTCCACGGCCCATGCTGCCTGTCCACATGGAGGAAGGTGATACTCCTTAGTCTGTTTTGTATACTAATTCCTTCAAGAAACACTCTCACAGAACAAACCCAGATGATGTTTTATCTGCTACCACGGAGCCCCTTTTCCCCATTAAGTTGACATAAAATTAACTCCCACACTTGGTCTTTGCTCTGAGTCTTCTCTAGTTCTTCAACATAAGCCAAATAGGAACACATGCCACCTACCCACCTCATACGCTTTTACCAATGAAGATGTTTCTGTTCTGTAAATCAAATCTTTGAAACCCAAGTCGATCATTACCATTCTTTGAAGTATTTAGTTAGAAAGTATCACTACTGATGCTACTCTGTCATATTTCAAACTAGAATAAAAATCTTATATTTTGTGATGATTCACGAATTGGCTTATAAATCTGTATTCACCTGAAGTAGTAAATCAAGACTTTACTTTGTGAGCCTGCCAGCCCAATCTTACAAGTACGCATTGATTTACAAGTCTCTCTTCTTTTTAATGGTAGCTGTAACCAAATGGTTTTTAGTGTTTTATAAGTCCAAAAATTAATTTCCATATCCTTAAATGGGTTTACAAATCCTAATATAGATTTACAAGTCCTGAAACAGATCTGAAAATCATGCCAATAAATCCTAAATAATATGACTTGATTTACAAACCTGGGTTCTGCACCTGGTTTTCCAGGAAATGATTTATAAATCAGGAGTTGAGCACACCCCGGGCAGAATGAACTGCACATGCTCTGGGAAGTCTGTCTCTCCTCATACAGTTGCACAGGACTGATTTACAAGGCTGCAGTCCAGGCTGACAAAGGCTCCTCGGGCTCTGACACGCTGGGGCTGGTGAGGGAGAAGGGCCACGTCCCTCAGGCTGCCTAAAGTGACCACTAATCAGAAGGAAGACAGCAAGTCATTCATCTTCTTAGTCAGAAATGGAAAGCAGAGGCTCCCGGTTCCACCTTAGGGAAGCAGCGCAGGCACATGCAAGGCAGCGGGGATCCGCTAGTCAATGCTAGCATTTACATTGCGCCATAGCCCAGAGGCCAGGTCCAGGAAGAGAATGGTTCACTCCTCAGGCGACCCGAGGAGGCACACCTGGCCTCCTGGCCACATGGTGCTGCTGATGGCAGCTGTCCTAAGGAAGAGCCACAGTTACTCTGGGGTAGGGGAGCAGAAGAGGAGAGCGGAGAAAGTTCATGCCTACTCTTCACTTCCTGGCTACTTGTATGACGTTCACAGAGACCATATACTAAGTTCATATTGAGGAAACACTAGAAAGAAGCTTTATCATGAAAATAAGGGAGATGGGAGTTTGGGCTTTTCTTGCTTTTGTGAAGTACCTATGGGAGCCACAGGCCCCTTCCCCTACCGGAGCTTCGCTGCACTTTTCATAGGACCCCACCTTGTATCTGTAGCATGCCCAGATTCCTCCCAGAGAAGGCTTCTTGCTAGCGCGTCCATTTCCTTGGATCAGGCAAGGCCGCAGCCTGCTGCGCATGCGCACAGTGAGGCTCCTGTGGCGTATTTGGACAAGCCCTGGCCTTCTGGCTGTAAGATGGGTCCTGTTTCCATGATGGCAACATTCCTTCCTCCAACCTCCTTGCTGTAGAGGTGCAGCACACACTCTTGTGTCCTCTGGTTGTGGCCCCAGGTGTCCGCATCCTTGTGCTAGGTCCCCACCTGTGATCCCACTCAAGCCCAGTCATGGGCTCCTTCGAGGGACTAGGAGGTATCCAATGTTTCCCCACTTAGTCTTTTTCCTGGTGAATTGCTCTTTCTCTGGTACATACATACAATTCCTTTGCACCAACTTGTGCTCTTCAATAATTCCGCCCAGTTCTCTAAAATACATGAGTTTGCTCAGACACTATGGTATGTTTGCTTTTGTAGAATGTTCTTGACCACCATACCTTAGCGCATGCTTACAGAGCTCTGCGGCAGCTGTCTTTCATCTGCTTGTCCGGGGGGCCACCTCCTCACCTGACGTCATCTTCCACTGTTGATGTAGAAGTTCAGATTTAAAGTCAGACTGTGGTTTTTTTTTTTTTTTTTTTGTCTTTTCAAGACAGGGTCTCCCTGTAGTCCCAGCTGTCCTGGGCTCACTCTGTAGACCAAGCTGGTCTTGAACTCACAAAGATCCGCCTGCCTCTGCCTCCCAAGTGCTAGGATTAAAGGCGTGCGCCACCACGCCCGGCTAGACCGTGTTTTATCCTGGCTCTATGACTTTCTCAAACAAAGACTGGCAAACCTCAATTTACTCAAATGAGAAAAATATTTTAACCTCGCTACCTTCTTTTTTTTAAATTTTTTAAATTTTATTTATTTTTGTACGTGTATGAATGTATTGTCTGCATGTAGGCTTGTGCACCCGTGTGGTGCAATGCCACGGAGATCAGAAGAGGGTCTCAGATTCCCCTGGAATTGGAGTTCTTCTGGAATTGGAGTTACAGACAGTTCTCAGCGCCATGTGGGTGCTGGGGCTTGAACCCGGGTCCTCTGCAAGAGCAGTCGGTGCTCTTAACCGCTAGGCTATCTCTCCAGCCCTAACCTCTCTACCTTCTTAACACAGTAACTACAATGCTCAAATGAGATGAAATGGGGGAAAATGTTTAGAAAATTTTCAGTGCTATCTGACCATAAGCTTCTAATACATCCCTACAATTAAGAGTCTGAAAAGTTTAAGAGCGACTTGGGCACTGTTGCTTCAAGTAACAGTGATGATGATTTAGACAGTAATTACAAGTAATTACAATTCAGTTATATGACATATGAATTTGAATTATGTAAATCTGAAGCATTAGAATATAAAAGAATCAATATCTTTATTTGAATGGAAATGTTGAGATAAAAGCAGTCCCCCAACATAAGAAGAAATAGTTGCTAAAAATGTAGCATTTGAAAGCTGTTGGGCTGAGTAAATTATGAACTGTATATGTGATATTGTTACTGGCAGTGCGGCTTTAACTAGTAAAGAGCACTCATTCTTTGTCAGAAAATTGTGAACTATGCCCTTGCTCCATGCATTGAAATGTGCTATTTTAAATTCACTTTATTATAATGAAACAATATAAAGAGCCAATAGAAATGTCATTCAAATTTTCATCAAGCCATGGCGTTAGAATTAAGGCTATGAATCCCCTCCTGTTCTGCCTTCCAGAGGCGAAACCTTACAGCATAATTTAGGTGTGATAAAATACCATTTTTATTGTGCAATTATTTGACAGAAAGAACATTGGGAAATATTGGAGATAACTTGGAGTAAACAAAAACAGAGCTGCAAAGCAGGCTTCCTTTCAAGTCTCTTGTGAAGGTCACTGGGAGAAGGTTGGTAAGATGATGGGGCTATCATCACACCATAAACTCCCTATCCTCTGCCTCCATTCCATAGTGACTATACAGAAAACACTGAGGATAAAACTCTCTGAGGATAAAATTTAATCCTGCATGAAAATTAGCTTTGTGCTTCACAGGTTTAGGAATACTCACCAAAGAAACCTTCCCTTGTGCACATACAACTTGAATTCCCTGTGTGGTGAAGATGGAATCCCTTGTTAGGATTCTCAGCTGGAGGGTGGGGCAGAGGAAAGGCTGTGACGATGAAACTGCTGTCTGTTACTCTAAGATCTTCCTCTTTTAACTTTTTTTTTTTTTTTTTTTTTTTTTTCTAGAGAGCAGAGTCTGTTCATATTCTTCTTACTTTCCTCAGTATTTAGTAAAAAAAAAAAAGCTCTCAATAGATATTTTAGAATGATTGATTTAAGACACACATCTGTATCGTTCACAGACTCTATGTGGAGTCTAATGAGAATTTCCCTCCATGTTGAAAGATTATTTCAACAGAGAAATGTTTTGTTCACAGTAAGTCTACTGATTTTGTACCTGGACTTAGACTTAAGATGTGATTTTAGTGGCCTGCTGATTGCAAAATGATTGGTTAAATCTTTATTGTGAAAAGCTTTTTACAGAGAACAACAAAATATTAAATAGAAACTCTCCAGTCTAAAAAAAAAAAAAACCAGGTAATTCAAACATTATATACAAATCTACAGACTCAATGAAAACCTTAACAGAGAAGATCTGCGATAAACATATGTGCAAAACTTAATTTTATGAATAGAAAAAGGCTTACAGTCTTGAATTCTTCATATATGGGCAATAGCTCTATTTCCCTCCATGATGTAAGGACCAACAAACACCTGCCACATGTGAATTCAGGGTGGGCATAAAGCTGCTAACAATAACAATGACTTAACAAAAATGATTTTAAAGGGCATGTACTTTCCCCCCCTGAGAATTAAGTCCAAAATGTTATGAAGTTGTATTGGGGGAAAAAACCTACACTCTATTTTTGCTAACATTGAACTAAAATCTCATATATACTTACATCTCTAATTTTGCTAACCTTGAGCTAAAATTTCATATCTTCTTTTATGTAGACAACATATGTGCATGGACATGTGTACATGCATGCACGTGCACACACACATGCTGTAGCAGCGAGTGGTATTTGTGATCTTGATGCAGTATCATTACTATTGGTACAGCTATCTTGAAGGTTGTGTGTGCTTTTATTCATTTTGAAATTATGGACCATTTTATCTAATGCATAAAAGAAGCACATATATAGTATCCACCAAAAGTTTTAAAATCTTTATGACATATATCCTTACAGGAACTGGTTTCTTTGCATTTACATTAATTTTATTTTGTGCCTTTTGGAACATCTCTTGGAGACAATGAAGGATCCCCATTGCCTTCCTGAAGGAATTGATTGATGGCTTAGACAAGGTGAGGAAGTCCTGGTCTCATGGTAATCATATCTGTCACTAGCTTGTCTTAATTTGAGAATTAACTGGTAATTAAACTTTGAAGAGCAAAAGCCTGACTCACAGTTGACAATGGGAAGGTCCCTTATATGCAGTGGCTGAAACAGCCAGACTTGTTACTAATACATTCTGAAGTATCTGTAGGAGAAGAAAATTTATAATCCTTTGTTCTTTTGTTTTTCCTTATATTGGTTCAAAAATATCTTTGACTTTTGCCTCTTTGGATCTTCTAAGCAGTATGCGATTCCTTTGTAAAGCCCCATGAAACATCCATGATCTTAATTCTTTATTCCTTATCCCCACATATGGGACTTGCAATGCAGCAGTATTATATACACTGATTATGCTCTACAAAAAAGCAGTGGCAGCAACAATAATTCCCAAAGTGGTTTTTGTTCATTGCAATGAGTGATATTTGTTGCATTAAGAAGTATTTCCTAATTATATATGGCTGTTTCCTTGCCAAGTGCTGACCAGGGCTGGCCGTCCTCTTCCAAGCTGACAGAAGGTTTCAGGTTGAAAGGGATTTGGACTTGAAACTGAATTTCTAATCTGACCAGCTCCCCAAATGGGGCTTCTATTCTTGGCAAAAATGTTTCCTGCATATTTCCAGAAAGTCATCAATTATTCAGAGGGACCTTTCAAATGTCAGCAGCTTAAATAAGAAAATGTGCCATGACAGAATCAAGCAAGGATGGGAAGTCCCAGGTTGAGGGAATCCTGCTAAAAGTGAATTTCCCTTACTAGGGCTCCAGTCTCCAGGAAAGTTACCATCCATACCCCTCTAGAGAGTCTGGGTCAAGAGAGATTCTGAGCATTAGAATTTTAACCTGACTCTTCCAAAATGGATGGCCTGAGACACTGATTCTTTTTTTTTTCATGTTGTATTCCGTGAGAGGTACTAATAAATCTCATATACCTAATGGGATTCATTATGACATTATATATATATATATATATATATATGTATATGAATATTGATTTGCCCAACATTTCTCACGTCTTCTCTTCTTCCCCTTCCTGGTGAGCTTAATCTCCCTTCTCTTCCCAGCTAGTCCCCCATCTACTTTAAAGTCGTGTTGTGTGTGTGTGTGTGTGTGTGTGTGTGTGTGTATGTGACCCAGTGAGTTTAATTAGGGCTACTTCCAGAAGCCTGGGTGAGGGGTTATCTACAGAAGCATGAGCACCTTACCACTGGCTACACCACTGAAAAAAATGCTTTGTCTTCCCTAGCAACCATTAACTAGCTATAGATCCTCAGAGGGGGTGTGGCCTCATGAGCCTCTCCTTCCTAGCAACCTTCAACTATTTATCCAGGGAGGATTCATGAGTCTTTCTCCCCTCTAGGGTAAAACAGTGACTTATTATCAGTACTTTGGCCAGTTATGAATTTCTAAAGTAACTGCTGCCCACAGCAAAAAAAAAAAAGTTTCTCTGATTAAAGCTGACAGAAGCACTAATCTGTAGGCATAAATATAAATATTTACCAATCGGTGCTGGAGGGATGGGTCAGTGGTTAAGAGCACCAACTGCTCTTGCAGAGGACCCGGGTTCGAGTCCCAGCACCCAGATGGTGACTAAGAACCGTCTTTAACTCCAGTTCCAGGGAAATCCAACACCCTATTCTGACCTCCGCAGCATTGCAGGACATGGGTGCACAAACCTACATGCAGACAGTACATTCATACACATAAAAAAATTTTAAAAATTTAAATATGTACCAATCGTTTTGATGGGTAGATGTCCAACTAGCAAAACAAAAATTTCTCTGAGGCTGGAGAAATGGTTTAGCGGTTAAGACACAGGCTGCTCTTGCAGAAGACCTGGGTTCAAATCCCAGCACCTACACATGACAGCTAACAACAGCCCGTAACTCCAGGTCCAAGGGATCTGATGCCCTCTTCCAGCCTCTGCAGGCCCTACATGATATGTGTGTACTTACATACATTCAGGCATAACACTCATACATATAAAAGTGAATAAATCAAAAAAGTTAAAAAGAGAAAAAAGCTTCTAGACTATGACCTCTCTAGTGAAGGGCTTTTGATGAGGTCTAGAGTACCAGACATGAATCTCTTCCTCTGGAGTAGGCCTCAAATTTAGTCAGTAGGTGATTGGTTACCCTCACAATAGACTTGCCCTGTTCCAACAGGGGTCACATCTTGCCTGTCAGGTCAGTAGGTAGCACACAGTGTCTACAGCTGAGTGAGACCAGTCATGACTTTTTTCCCTTTGCAGCCTGCATAGCACTTTCAACATTATGAAAGAACATAAGAATCCAATGACTGGGTCAAGACCTGGCTCTGTACAGCTAATGCGGGTGCTGGCATGAACTAGAACTGTGTCAGTAGCACAGAGAGGGATTGAAGATGCTTCACAGAAGAACACCTTTCAGAGTTTAACATCTTTATAGGCATGATGGGGAAGATGTAAAGATGGTTGGGATGCTTAACAAAGCGAAAGAGAAGTAATAAAAAGAAAGCTGGTGGGAGAACTGTTGAGCCTAGTAGACTCTGGTAGATAGTTTCAAACCCATGGTCACAGGACAATGCTGGTTAAACCCAGTTGGTCACAAAATAACGATAAAAGAGACATGAAAATGGGGAAGGGGGGTGGTGGAGAGATGACTAAGTAGTTAAGAGCAGTGGCTGCTTTTGCAGAGATCCTGGGTTCAATTCCCAGCACCTATGTGATGGCTAACAACCATCCACATAACTTCAGTTCCAGAGGATTAAACACCCTCTTCTGACCTGCGTGGGCATTGCAGGACATGAGTGCATTCACACATATGCAGGTATTACTTGCAAACACATAACATAAAAATAATAAGTCAAATATTTTAAGAAAAGAAAATGGGAAAAGGATTTGTTGGGAAGGAGGAGGTTGAAGGGGTGTTAGGGAGGTAAGAGAGAGTGTGAACTAAGTGTGACTAGAATGCAGCATATACATGCATGAAATTTTCCAAGGACAAATTTAATTTTTAAGAGATGTTGGGAGAAATTGGGATGCAGGTGAGTCAAGTGGAAGAGCTAATGACTTCATTTGGGAGTAGGCTGAATTGAAGTTGTGTGAGAGACTTTGGAGTAGAAGTGCAGCAGGCTGTTAGGGCTTGAGTATGGAGTACAAAGAAAGGTGAGGATTCAAAGATAAACATAGTCGTCTCAAACTTGGTACAGTTTTCAGGTGGAAATGTATAGATTCCTGGAAAGACAACTTGAGTAAGAAGGCTGAGGTCTGAGAACTGGCAGCTCTTTGTAGGAGTGTGGTGGGCCATGTGGGATGAAAGCTGGAAAAACAAACCAGGTTCACATGGCTATTTAAAGAGGGAGGGGACCCTGTTGCTGAAGACATAATGTACTTCAAACAGAAGACTTGGAGTAATTGAGCTGGAACTGAACTAGAAGGCTCCTTCCCAAAGATTAAGTCTCATAGTATCAGGGGTGCTATGTAAGCAGCCAAGGGAAGAAACCAATTAACGCCCCTACCCAGCTGTAAAACCTACGAACCACAACAGTGGCCAGCCCAACAAATCATCTCTGTTGGTGCATTAGTGGCACTTTTATCTTGGGGATAGTCAATAACTATCTAGTCAGACTTAAAGGTCCACTCAATAGGAGTGAATCCATGCTCAGTACTGTAAACATGGCCAAGTATACAGTGGTCAAAGACCCTAGAGAAGAATCCACTACTCTCATTTTCCTAGACTAATGTTACTCTAGTCTAAATACTCATCCTTATATTCACAGACTGATATAGCTCTCACTGTCCAAGAAGCTTTTTGCAACAGATGGAGAGTATGACAAAATTCCACAACTAGCCAAATCATAGTGAATAAATACCTGTGAGGTGCCCAGCCCTCAGTGATACATCGACCTGTATGTACCTGTAAACCACCTCTACACCTAAAGCTCAGGAACATTGCAGAAGAGCTGGCAGAAAGATTTTAGAGCCAGACGGCTAAGACACTTGCTGCTAACTAATGCAGTCTAGACAAGACAGGGAAACTGCACCCAGGAAATCTCCATAGTATGGTGGTCTAACGAGATCTGCATAATGACAGAGCCACTTGATATGCTAAGCTGGATGGGAGAACTGTCTTAGGACCCCACTCCAAGATGAAGAGCTACAGGCAAACAATGGATGCTGAGCGAAGGAGAAACGGTTTTCTCTGGGGACTAGCTCCTGATGGTTATCTAATCCCAAATGGGCAGTCCTTTAGGTATACATGAACACTACTAAATGGACTCAGTATATTATATATGAATATTTATAATACATGTATATGTGACAATACATGTATATGTAACAATAATAGTAATAATACTAATTAAAGAAGAGGAGAAGAAATTGTGAGGGAGAGGGAATATAAGAAGATTAAGAATGGGACTGGGAGGGGGAGAAATAATGCAAATATATGCCAATTTGGCCGAGGGTCTTAAGGGATAACTTTGTTCCTTGGCCTCAGAGGTCAACTAAGTCCCAGGGGACTATGCATGGAGACATCTCTTGAAATGTCCTGCAAATGTGAGTCACCAGTCTTCCTGTGCTGGGAGGTCTTGGAGATCCAGTAATGGGACTTCAGACAGTGTCCAGTCTATAAAGAGGAAAGTCTGCTCATGCTTCAAAAAGGGAAGCCTGGTTTAGCAAGAACTGACTTTGTCCTTGAGTGGATGGAACTGGCAGATGAAAAACCAAAAGGTTCCAGGGGCTCCCTCCTCCCCCAAACCTGAGGACTGGATCCTCAACTGACCTTGAGAAAACAAAAACCTTGGTTAATCTGTGGACTTAAATGTCCAAAAGGAAAGTATAACCAAATAATTAATAAGGCCTGAGAAATTGTACTTCAGGTATAAAACTTGAGATCTTAGTAAAAAGACAAAAACTAAAAAAAAAAAAAAAGAACAGTTGTTTTGCCTGTCTTACTAGCAAGTGCAGCTACCCAGAGGCAGCCACTGCTTTTGCCATCCTTCAAAGACAAAGACACAGCTTTTCAACTTTCCAATATGGACTGAAGACTCATGTCTCTCCAAAAATCCTCCAAACCTTCAGTGCCAGATGGGGAATGCTGAGACATCCAGCTTTTGGACTGAGCTACTACTGGGGTTTCAGCCTCTTCAGAGTACAGACTGCAATTGTTGGACTACCCAGGCTGTATCACGGGGACCAGTACAGGAAGAACAAGATAGGATGCGGTGCTTACTGTACCTCATCTGGTGACCATGGGAAGAGAAGACCCCGGTGTAGAGCACAAGGGCAGGATTGATGGTTGTTTGGGCTTGCCAAGGAGGAGCCTTCAAACACTTCCTTAAGGAAAACAGGACATCTTTCAGCCTAATAAAAAGAAAGAAAAAAAAAAGAAATCATAAGCTGAAGATGGTAAAACCTATGATGTCATAATCTTGATATATGTGGCATGCATATATGCATATTTTGGAGTGATGTGAATTGGAAGGAACAACAATAACAACTACAAAATAGACTGGATCAAAGAACTGACTGAAATGGTGAACTTCTGCCTGAAACAGTAAACTTCTGCATTGAAAATTTTAAAAGAAACTGAGAAAAAGATGAAAAACTTGTTTGGCAGAATGCATGATCTCTTGTGGGGTGGGGGGAGGGGAAGGAAGGGGAGTGGGTCGAGATTTGATTGGGAAATTTTGTATAAAATGTACAAAGCTTCAATAAAAGTTGGCTTTGGAAAAAATGTAAAATACCAAAAAATCATGCAAATATAATACTCATGTATGAAATTCTCAATGAAACTCACCCTCCAAATGTGGCAGGGGAAACCATGGACAGAACTCACTCTCTGAGTATGAGATGGTCTACCAGGGAGAAAGGGCCTAGTTTAAGGATTTGGGGATATAGTTTTAGTGATTAGCCCCCATGTTGCCAGATCTTTTGAATTTTCAAGAGAAGGCACAAACCTAGATTATAAAGAAAGCTAACACCTGCAGAACCAATGGAACATATATATGATACTGTCCCAAATTAAAGGCCTGGCTCTTTCTTTTTTTTTTTTATTTATTTTTGTATGTGTATGAATGCACTGTCTGCATGTAGGTTTGTGCACCCATGTCGTGCAATGCCGCGGAGGTCAGAAGAGGGTCTCAGATTCCCCTGGAACTGGAGTTCTCCTGGAATTGGAGTTATAGACTGTTCTTAGCCGCCATGTGGCTCTTTCATAAGCAGACAGAGACCGAACAATCAGAACAACAGGAAAAGAGGTGGATTCCCATAATGCAACAGTGCAACGGGAAGTGGGAATTTCAATTTACATGGTCATATCTCTGTAAAAGCCAAGAAGGGCAGGAAGGGAGAAGGCTGCTTTGAGACTGAGTGTGGAGTGGTTGTTACCCTACTGGGGAGCAATTTCCAACACTAAGGTGAGTTAGAGGTCAAATGAAGGGAGGGGCCCATCTAAAGACGGAAGAATTCTGAGTTTTTCTGGGTCGATCGCTTCCACTGCTATTGCTAGATGGCAGATGGGCAGCCTTTAGTAGCTAGGACCACTGATTAAGAACATTTCATGAAGAAAATAAAGACTTTCCAGATTACTACATTATTATGAGTAAATTAGGAGAGCAATTTGATCACTTGGAAAGTGCTCCTCTTTCAATAAATGCAAAATATGGATTCTTGCTGAGATTTCTAAGCTGCTTCATCTAAATTACATGCTAAAGTAGAGAAACAGATGTTAAATATGATTAAAACCAATTACAACTTCCACAGTACAGTACTGTGTTTTACTTACACTAGTCTCCCTGCTTGCTTAGGTGCCATCCATTCTGCCTTTGTTTCCTGTTCATAACTCCAGGGTCAGCAACATGGGGGATTTAAGCCATTCAGACACGAGCCCAACAGGGATATACATATTCAAACAGAATTGCCTCAGCAAACTGAAGCAACTAATGTTAAGACTTGCTGGGGAAGAAGGTAGGGAGCATTCTAATTCTACACATAAAGCAGATTATCAAGTTGCCTGGCCTGACATATCAGCGCTTGTATCAAAATTGCATTTCGATTCAATACTAGACTGGAATTTTCTGGATTTTTGTTTGTAATCTTTTTAGTAGGTTGTTGCTGTTAAACATATGATGTGACTTTGGAAACCTACATTTTGTCATTTGGGGACTGGTGACAGAAGTTCATTCAAATGGCTATTAGTAATTTTTCATTGTTCTGACAAAATGCCTGAGGAAAGAGCTTAAGGAGGTGTATTTATTTTAGCCCGTGGTTTTCGGGGTTTCTTTATCTGCAGCCAGCTTGATCTATCATTTCAGGCCTCTGGTGAGGTAGGACACAACATCGTTTTGGCAGGAGTGTATTGGTGTATCATGGCTGAGGAAGGTTCTGAGGACAAGATTTACTCTTCAAAGTCAAGTGTCCAGTGCTTCTTGCAATCAGACCCCAGATCCCAGTATCCCAATCAGCAGTGAACTCAATGGGTTAACCGATCTATTGATGAAGTTAGAACCCTTGTGTTAGAATCACCTTTTAACAGCACCACCTTCTGGGACCAATCTTTCATTCCATGAGCCCACAGAGGGCATTTCATATTCATGCTTTAACAGGCATCATAAAAGGTGGTTGGTTCGTTAACAAATTTTGGTAGCCTGGGACAGAAAATAGGCAGGAGCACGGACAGGAAGTTGGCGGGAGGACAGACAGGAAGTCAGCAGGAGAACGGACAGGAAGTAGGCAGGAGCACGGACAGCTCCTGGGACTTGCTAGTCTTGTCACTGCCAGGTTTCCTTTTCACCTTGGCTGGTCAGTGTGCAAGCTCTTCTTTTCTTCCTGGTTGATGTCTGTTGGCTCACAGAACTGGCTCCTTAAACCTTGAGCTTGCTCCCTTCCTGAAAAGAGAGATGCATTTTAGTCCTTGTTATCCACTTCAGTCTCTCAGGATTCTCTCCTTAAGTGTCCTAAGGGGATTTCTTTCGGTTTCTGCTCAACTTTTTTGATCAGACTGATTATCTGGATCTGGATTTGCCTAAGCTTGAATCAAGTGACCTTCCATGACCAATTAGTTTTAGTAAGAATTTAGGAGTCATTTGATAGTTAAATGAGTGTGTCTATTGGCCAGCAACTGTGGACCTAGGAGGTCTATTTGGACGGGATTGTAAACTGTACAGTACTATAAAGTTCCAACTAAAATATTTTGCTATTCTCAATGTCTAACAATAGGGGAAACACCCAAAAATAACTGTTGGCAAATGACTGACTGACAGACTGAATGGTTGAATGAATGAATGAATGAATGAATGAATGGGCAGCTTTGCTTCATGATTAGATACATGTGTGTCCATGTGCGAGAAAATATTCTTACATCTTAGAGTAAAGCAAGGCCATGAATGTGTATTTTAATTATTGTAAGTGGGAACTAAACGAGTAAAGAACTTATGCTGACAGAGCATCAGATAGAAAAACAGCTACATTCCTTCCTTCAGCTTTAAAGCTAAACATGTCTTCGATTTTTCTCTGTCCCTAATTAGTCATGGGTTGTTTGACTGGATATCACATGCCCTCCTTCTTTCTTATCTTTGTGTAAAATAGAGCCAACAGAGAAATCCAAGTTGATTTAAATATATATCTTTCTTACCAAATGAGTCAATTAATAGTTTAAAACACTTGATTCCCTAGGACCTGTCTCATAAGAAACTGATTACCATAACTCATTTTCAGAGACAACTTTTTCAACTCTTAATTAGAAGTTTTTGCAGATCCTGAGTACTTATAATTCATATGTGACATGAGCCTTTCTTGAGTTATTCATTGGCTTGTCTTTGGGTGGTTTACTAGTGACCGTTCAGTTTTGGAGTGGATAAATATCTTATCCTTCCTATTTCTTATCTTCCTCCACCTTCTTTCTATTCTACACTATTATCTATTTAAAGTAATTGATATAATCATAGCAATAGTTGCTCTTATATTTTTATTAATTCTTAAAATGACCTAACATATTACAGTACAAAGTGCTGGTATATAGCATATTTATTTGGATTTTATTTAGAGAAGTCTAAAAATAGTGCCATCATTTTCCTTAGTACCATGAATCCCTTTTTCTGTAATGAAACTCAGTGGTTATTGAGGGAAAAGGAAATGCCACTGTGCTTCTAAAGCTATGCCTACTGGGATTCAGTGATTTCCATTTATAGATTCAATTCCTAGAGATGATCCAAGAACTGCAGATTGCATGATGATTGCCTATGTGAAAGCAGCTGTTGCAACATTAAACACTGTGCTGTTCATGATGAAAGCACACACTAGGAAAGGCTGCAGAAAGCCAGGAGGTGGCCGCAGACCTTGAAGGGGAGGGGCTAACTCAGAAAATAGGGAGTTTTGGAGTTTGGATTTTGAATGGAATGTTTACTAAATTGATGACAAAGTGATGGATAATTTATCAAAATGAGTAGGAAGTAAGAAGGTAAAGGATCACTATTGTGATCACGTTCACCCCAACGGGTATGAATGTTGTCAAATTGAACATGTGACATATTCAGGTATTTATGGTTGTAAGACAGGGGACTGAAATAAAGAGTGAGGTTTATCACACAGGGAAAAGATAAGAACAAGTCAATCAAATGCTTCATGGCTTCACGGCAAATTGTCTCTGATAGTCACTCTATCTTCTTTAAATTCTTGGACCCAGCTCTGTCCAGGAATGTGGCTAAAGGCTCCTGAATTGGAGCCCAGACATTCTTTCTTATTTTTATTTTTTGTTTTTTTTGAGGCAGGGTCTCCCTGTAGCCCCAGCTCTCCTGGAACTCACTCTGTAGACCAGGCTGGCCTTGCACTCACAAAGATCCACCTGCTTCTACCTCCCAAGTGCTAGGATTAAAGGCATGTGCCACCATGCCCAGCAGCCCAGACATTCTTAAAGATAAATTTTATCATTAACATTTGAGAGCATTTCTTTCCCCAGCTGGTGGGACATATTGACATCAAGTGGGAAGAGGCTGGAATGCTGGTATACTATGCAGGACAGCCATTTCCCAACAGAGAATTATCTAGTCCAGTCTGTTAGTTGTCTCAAGGCTGAGAAGCTAATGGAAGAAAGCATGTTTCAGGCCCTGTCTCCTGCATCTTGTTCTCACATTCCATGACGATCTACACTGGGGTATCACTTTTCAACTTTCAACACAGTCCATCGACCCCCCCCCATTCATATATTGGCTAACTTTTGAAAACTGTTCTTGAAAAGAAACACTCTGAAATTCCTGAATGTTTCAAGAATGCTCCTATCAACAATCTCTTTGAAAAACAGTTTACACTGGTTTATATTGAGTTTACACTGGTAAGTATTTTGCTGTGTTCCCTGCAGAGTGGAATATGGTGATGAATAAGCCTGAATTTTTGTCCCATAGGAGACCAGAATTGAGTGTGAAAAATAGACAAATGCATAATTAATTATGATAGAGACAGACTTGAGTTGAACCCATAATAGAAGCGTAGTCCAGCTCTGGCTTTAATCTTCCTGGTTCTAGGTAGCAGGGCCTCATATTTCCAATTCTAAGTGGATCTAAGCTGACACCTTCACAGTCTGGCTCTTGTGTTAATGCTTCCTTTCTCTACTCCTTTGTTCTGGAATGCAAGAGTTAAGTCTATATAGACTCTTGAGGTGAAATCTACCCAGCTCAAGATTTCTGTGTTTTTATCAACTGTACCAGTGATCCAGGCTTTCATAGGGGTTCTCATTGAGTATTACCTAACCTGCTCTTTCACTGAACCCTGTTTTTCTTTTCCCTTTTGCAGAACAACACATTTCTTCTCTCGTCTCATACCTCTCAGTTCTCCCTACACCCAGACTATTTGGGACCTCACCTTCTACTCTAGTCAATTTTAGCACCTCCTCCCCCCATAAAAATACCTTTCTAAGATAACTTCTGGTGCCAGAAATAACATTTTCTGTATATCTTTACACAAAATGAACTCACACTACTTAAGTAGAAGAAATAAATGGACAAGTCTGGGAAATAAACTGGACAGGGTCAGGAAATGCTGTTTAAGAAATGGGAGGCAAGAAATATGAGCAGAAGGCAAGAAAAGGAAGGAGAATGCAAATATCACATGTAGAGAAGAGCATCCACATGACACAGAGCAGAGGGAGATACATTGTGCTTAGGAAACCACCATGGCAAGCAGGCAAGAAGAATTCTTGATGACTTTAAACTTTGACTGTGGTCAGTGGGAAATTTCAAAGTAGTGTAAGAGTGGAGGGAGCTGGTGGGTGATAGTGGTTGAGAGCTGAGGGTTGGGAATAATACAGATTCATACTTTAAGAAGATCCTTATAGACACAATGTAGTAAATGTATCGAAATATGAAAGAGCAGTGACCTACTGGGAATCAAGTACAGTCCTTCAACCAAGGGGTGGGAAGGACAGACAGAGAATATTTAACTTTAATTATTTTTGCAGTTTGTCACTTCATGTGCAGAAAGGAAGATAATTTAGTGCTATAAAATTTCATTTGAATTCCACATTTGTGAATTCTTTAGTTAGCAAGTCTACAGGGCTGGTGGTCTTTGAGCTGTCTTGTCTAAAGTGGCCATTTGTGCTGAACCATCATTAAGTAGATGGTCATTGAGAGATCAGCAAAAAGCCTCCTCTTAGTAGATAAGGAAAACACTGGGCACTCGCCAGTACCGTCCCCTCGAGGATTTCCTCCTCACTTACTGGTATAACATGGTTGCCGTTTGTTCCCCTGGATTCATGTGTTTTGAATTTGGCTCCAGGAGTGTGATGTAGGAATGCTTCTTGCCTGCTTGCCATGGTGGTTTCCTAAGCACGACATATCTCTCTCTGCTCTGCATCATATGGATACTCTTCTCTACATGGGATATTTGCATCCTTCTTCCTTCTCTTGCCTTCTGCTCATATCTCTTGCTTCCCATTTCTTTAACAGCATTTCCTGACCCTGTCCAGTTTATTTCCCAGACTTGTCCATTTATTTCTTCTACTTAAGTAGTGTGAGTTCATTTTGTGTAAAGATATACAGAAAATGTCATTTCTGGCACCAGAAGTTATCTTAGCCCTCAATGGGGAAGGTGGGAATAGTATGAAGTTTGAAGGTCACTATGGGAGCTGCCTTCAGATTGGGCCAAGGTAGGTTTTTGGGGGGACACCTCAGAGTTGTTTTAGGAGTGAGCCCAGTCTTTGACTTACCCTCTGGCTCCTTGTTTGGTGAAGTGATTGCACCTTCTCATGGGCTTCCCTCTCCTGCCATTGCTAAGAATTTCTCTCTAGAGCTGAGCGGATGCTGGAGCTGAATGAACTTACTGAGCAAAGCTGTTCTTTGTAAAGTTCATCTGCCTTAGGTATTTTATTATTCTAGATGAAAATGAACTAATGCACTATTGTTTTCTCTTTCTGGCTGATACTATCTTTGATTTATTGAGATGTTTGGGGCTAGCTTCTTTAGTTTTCTTGGTTAGTCTAGTCTCATACTCCCTTCTTCAGAAATGGGTCCTTTAGAAAATTAATGCAACTTCTTCCTTTTGAAAAGTTCAGACTTCATTGAAACCTGACTATATAGTACATATTTGCTTATCTCTAATAAAAATCTATGTTGAGAGCCTTTGGCTTCTCTGTCTTGAAGATTTCCTGACAGTTTAAACTTCTAACTCTTTGCACTGGCCTCAACTCCTCTGTATAGTAACTTGTCTACATTCTTCACATGATTGCTGCTCAAGGGTCCCGGTGGTTTTGTGTTCTGTGATCATGGTGGAGCACTTGTAGAGCATTTCCTAAAAGATCTAGACATGCCCTTTTCTGTCATGGACACAATTTCTGTCACTTTGGTTTTTATTTCCCAGGAAAAGAAAATCTAGTGGCTGCATAGTGTTTTGCATTTTGATTGGATGAGAATATCCTTAAAGAAACAACAACACGGGAAATAAAACATGACTTAGAATCAATAATCATTTGCTGCCCATTAATTGCAAATCTGGGAAAATTGCAAAGATTCTGTTAGCCTCCATTTCTGTTTTTTTATGCTAACACAACACATTGCAGACTGTTCTGTTTGCTTTTCTGTTGCTGTGTTAAAGCACTGACCAAAGCAACTTGATGGGGAGCTTATAACTCATCTTATTACCCTCAGGTCACACTCTATCACTGGGGGAAGTCAGGGCAGGAACCGAAGACAGAATCCTGGAGGCAAGAACTGAAGCAGAGACCATGGAGCTTACCAAGCTGCTTACTGGCCTGTTTGTTCTGGCCTGTGCTCAGATATCCTTCTTGTACAGCCTAAGTCTGCCAGTCTAGAGAAGACACCACCCACAGTGGGTGAGCCCTCATGTCAAGCAATTAAGTAAATCCCCAGTAGACGTGGCCAGAGGCCAGTCTGACTGAGGAAATTACTCAGTTGAGGTTCCCTCTTCCTATGTATGTCAGGTTGAGACAATGAATAGCTGACACACAGGCAATTGTTAGAGTTGAATGAGGCTGTGCAAATGAAAGCTGTTTCTGAGCTGCAACAATAAACACTTTCTGGTGCCACAATCATTTATCTGATGTCATACAAGTCATGAAGACCACAGTTATGATGTAAGCGTACATGTCATCTAGCTGCTTTGTTTATGGGTGAATGGGAGCAGAGGGGGTGGATGGGAGGGAAGTGGCAGCACCGCCTTGCTGGGACAGAGTTGTGTAGGACAGAAGGAAAACCCTCCTCTTTTGGTGATGAGCTTACAATTTAAATTTGCGTCACTAAGATGAGCCTGCGTTTAGTTGAGTGTGTAACAAAAGGTATTGTAAAATTACATGTTAGGGCATCTCTTGTAGAATTATGGGCCAAAAGTGTTGAAAATTCCAACCAAGCATTGCAGGAAATGACTCTGTTGAGACTTTAATTATAAAATCTTAAAGATAAGCACCTCAACTTTTTTTAAATTTTATTAATTTTATTTATTTCTGTATGTGTATGAATGTACTGTCTGCATGCCGGTTTGTGCACCCGTGTCGTGCAATGCCGCGGAGGTCAGAAGAGGGTGTCGGAGTCCCTTGGAACTGGAGTTCTCCTGGAATTGGAGTTTCAGATGGTTCTCGGCCGCCATGTGGGTGCTAGGGATTGAACCCGGGTCCTCTGCAAGAGCGGTCGGTGCTCTTAACCACTAGGCTATCTCTCCAGCCCCAGCACCTCAACTTTTAGGAGATTCGTGGCATCCTCACACTTTCCTGTGCTGAGCTGCCCTCTTCAACTTAACCTGCTTCTCTAGTCCTTTGTTTGGAACAGCAAACCCAGAGACAAGGATCCCTCATCTGCAAGGATTTGGCCAACAATTAGAGAAGAGAAGTGGGAGGCAGGAGATGAGAGCAGGAGGCAGGGGGTTAGCACTGGGAAACAAAGACACTACTCTGTGTACTTGGGATGACTCAGTGTTCTGAAGTAGTTTCCCCCAAAGTCTAAAGCTTTATCCAAAGGACTTGGTTGGGGGGAGGGTGTGCAGCTTCTTAATGCTGGCAAGTCTATTTCTTTTGTTTCCCTGAGGTTTGCAGAATTGTTTTAATGCAATGGAGATGGCACTCTGGAAGTCAGGCTGAGAGCTCTAACTCTGTCCTGGACATAGTACCATAATCCTGAACCACAGCCCATTGAGCACTGACATTGTGTGAACTGTGTGCTGACACCATGTCATTTGTGAATCTGGAGATTTGCTGAAGTCGAGGATCAAGTACTTTAAAAATAACATGACAGAGAGCCCCCAAAGTTCATGTTAGAAGGCAGGAATATGTGGGTTCTGGCCTGGGGATTTGTATTAGTAAACTCCTGGACTTAAGTCCTAGAGGAGTAAGAGAAGAGATGAACTGAATTAAAGAATAGGCTACCATGAGAGAATTCAAAGAACTTAAAAAGAAAAAAAAAAAACTTTGGCAGGCAAAGCTCAAACTAACTGAGGCAATGAACTTTTTTATTTTATTTTATTTTTTATGTGTATGAATGTTCTGTCTGCATGTAGGTCTGTGCACCTGTGTCGTGCAATGCCTCAGAGGTCAGAAGAGGGCGTTGGATTTCCCTGGTACTGGAGTCAAAGACAGTTCTCAGCTGTCATGTGGGTGCTGGGGATCAAACCTGGGTCCTCTGCAAGAGCAGTTGGTGCTCTTAACTGCTAGGCCATCTCTCCAGCCCAACAACGAACTGTTACTGAGATTTGGGGTTGATTTCTCCAAATGTTTAGAAGCTTTCTTCTTTAAAGCCCTAGGAACAGCATATCCTCAGTTGTTTTTATTAATTTCGAGGAATTCACTTCTACCAAGGTGACTTACAAAGCACCTACTGCCTTTGGCTTTCCCCCTCCTTCCTGAAAAAACTAATTTTGCCAAATGATTTGAGAAGCTGAGTCCCCCTGAAACTAAATCCAGGGTTTCCTTTGCTGCAGATTATGTTCTTTCTTGTTAAGAGTGTCTGAAGATAAAAATACCCTCCATTCTCATCTGATAGGTCTATTCTATACATTTTGAGAACATGGAAGAACAATGCCCTACACACAGGATTTGTCTTCCACAGTGGGGCCACCTTATCAGTGTCCAATGTCATTGCATGGCCTCAGCACTGTGAATAACGAAGTTTCCCATATCTAGTGCAAATGAATTCAATTTCCTCTGTATTGTAATGTCATATTTGATTCACTTACTTCTTACTTTTATTTTAAAGGTTGCTTACTGCTCCTAGCCTTTTTCTCTGTCACCACTAATATGAAACATTTTTCAGAATTATCCTGTTCAGGGTTTATTTGCCTTACCAAGCTCAAGGAATTCTTCAGACATCTAAGTGGAGTCCATAGATTAAAAATATTTCCAATCTGTGAATATCAGGCAACAGGATGACCCCTGAGGTTCGACTGGTAAATTTATCATCACTGAATATTTCTACTTCATCTTGTTTTTAAATTTTTATCTTATTTATCCTCAAGCAGCACATTTGATACTCCAATGATTAATCATATCCTATAAAGTGAGGAATGGGACACTACCTAGCCCAAACTTGAACTCAATTGGTATAACAAAAGATTTCATGAGACTAAATCTGCCTTTGCTGCCTTCCTCTTTAGAGAAACAAGACAATATTTCTAAAACATATTTACCTAATGGAAGAGACTCAGTCTATTAGGTGAGATATAAAATAAATTAAATTCTGTGGCAGGTGAACACCCCGAGGGCACTGTGGTTTGTAACACTATGTTAATATTCTCCAAGACCACTGCCTGAGCTTAGCAAAGCTATCTTCAAAATTAGCTTTACAGGCCACCTGCAGTCTTCTCTTTTGCTTTCCTAATCAAAACTGCAATCCTGGGTAATTTAGCAAAATATTAAGTAAATAATTGCTTCAGAATATTTTAGAGTTAGGAACATAAATCTTCTTTTTACACACCTGCTGATGCTAAGAAGCAGTGAGGTTTCTTCGCAATTTCTGTTTTGGGTGAGCTCTATTACCTTCCATTCTGAAAAATTAAATTCCTTCTTGTGCAGATGGATGTAACAGAATCGTCAGCTAAATTATGATGGGAAGAGGCAGTGACTGGAGGGGTCCATGCATCCCTTACTTCTGAGCTCCTTGGGGGGGGGGGATGGTTTGCTATGCTCTCCCAAGCCCCTGCCTTCTGAAGCTGAGCACTGATGGGGATGTGACTGCCTGGGGGAAGTGAGCCTCATGACTGGAGTTGAGACTGGAGGGTGTTCTCAATTAGAACCTGGAAACTTAAATTTTCAGCATCTACAGGAGTGGACCATGGTGGTAACAGAGGCAGTAATGTGAAACCGAAGGACAATGAGTTAAAAACATATTTTGCTGACCATCCCAAAGCCTCCATCCTAGACAAAAGGGGGAACTTCCACCTATACCATAAAGTTAAAAATAAAAGCTGCAGTAAGACTGTGCGGGGATCAGGATAAACATGTTTTTGAAATAATTGTTGCAGGTGGTCAGTGCAAAGGCCAGATAAGCATGTTTTCGACATAACCCAACAATCCCAGGAACTATATATTTTTGACAACCCAACAATTGCAGGAAATATACCATGAATCCTGTCCCCCTTCACCCCCCACACTCAGGGCTCTTACAAGCCCGCCAAACCCACAGCCTAGCCCCATGCAAGTTTTTGCTGAGTTATACAAGCTCACCAATCCTGTAACACCAAAGCTTGGAAACACCCCTGCTTGTGATTTTTCCCTTTAAAATGAGTGCCTGTACAGAGCCTCGGGGCTCTTCCCAGTCCTGCTGCGCCAGGTACGGGAACAGCCCAGGTTTAAGCTTGCTGATAAAAAAGATTCTCTGCCTTTGCATCAGTGTCTCATCTCCTGGTGGTCTGCGAGGGTCTTGGATTCAGGGCATAACAGTTGGGGGCTCGTCTGGGATCCCCCAGATCCCCCAGGATTTTGGACCTGGAGAGTCTAATCTGGCCAGTAAGCATCCTTGTCTGTCCTGTCTCTTGCCCATGAAATCAGCCCTCCACTTTTGCATGTAGCTGTTCCATAAAGCCAAGGCTGGTGTCAGTTCACTCTGGTTTTGCATGTAGCTTCCTTAACCTTCTGTGCTTTCTACAGGATGAAGGGGTTTTGTCATCCCCCCCACTGTTCATTCCTGATTGGAAAGTCCTTAAAATTTCCTTAATGATTTTTTTTTTTTTTTTTTTTTTTTGGTCTTTCGAGACCAGGGTTCTCCTATAGCCCCAGACTGTCCTGGAAACTCACCTGTAAGACAAGGCTGGCACTTGAACTCAGAAAGATCTGCCTTCCTCTGCCTCCCAAGGTGCTAGGGTTAAAAGCATGCGCCACCAGGCCTGGCCCTTAATGATTATTTTAAATCATACATCTTTGTTAGTAATGTCAAAATGTCAAAAGACCTTCAGACTTGAGCATGTCGGTGACAACCTAGGTGGCCCATGTTTAATTTGATATAGTTTTTGAACATTCGAACTGGTCCCTCACTCTATGAAGTCAGTGATGTCTGACCCGGAGGGGTCCATTCCTTGCTGCCCACTTCTCTTTGTGTGTGCCCAACTTCTCTCTCTCTCTCTCTTATTCTAAAGATGCATTCATTTTTTCTGAAATATATTTCTTGATAGATTTTTCTGCAAGGGTCTGTTAATAGTAACTCTCCTCAGGGTTTTAGTTTGAAAAGGTAGTGTTAGGTCTGGGCTTCCCAGAATCCCAAGGGGCACAGAAGTGCCCACTTCTCAGAGGCTGTGAACCTTCTGACCTCTTCTTCTGTACCTGAAGCCCCGCCATGGCTATAAATGGGTGGACCCCAGTCACCATCTTGCCTCTGCCTTTGCCCCTGCCATGCTGCTCTGTTTCACCACGTGTCTGCAGGCTGTCCTCACTGGCAGTCCCACATGGAAGTAAAACATGTTCCTGGAGTGACTTAAGCCTCATGTGCCTTTGCATTTTGGGGCTGGGGGTGTGCGCCCTTTTTATAACCTAACAGGTAGGTCTCACCCTCACCTTCTATCACAGTTAGGCTGAGTATTTAATTCCAAGTATCAGTCATATTCTTTGAGCACTTTGTTCTTCTTTTTTTTTTTTTCCTGGCTTCTTTACCTTTTTTTTTTTTTTTTTTCTGATTATTTTTTTTTCTTATTCATCTCATTTTATTTAACTTTCTCTTATTTTATCACTCCATGAACTTAGGTAGATATCTTTTTTCGCCCCCCTGGGTAGGACTCCTGAGAGTACAGACTAGGAAAAACAGTTGCTTTGAGTCTTAAAAGACAGTTTTTGTTCTGTAGCATTGTCTAAGCCCGGTCAGTATTCACTGGTTGCTCATAGTTTACCAATCTGTTTACCATGGTAGCATCACATAAATTTACTCTCTTTAGACCTGACTTCAAACTGAAGTTATATATATATATATATATATATATATATATATATATTCATCACTGTATGCAATATGCAATCATGCAATCTTGGGTTTAATAGGCTAAGTATAATTTTTCTGATGAGACTATGCCAATCTAGAATTTTATTTAAATAAACACATGTCTCTCATAACAGAAATTCACTGAGTCTCTCCTAAACACTGTCCATACCAGCCGTGCCACGTACACAATGAAATACAGTGTGTCACTGGCTTCTATCAGACTTACAGGGGTTTTTGATTTGCTGAGTCTGAAATTGATTCTGGAAAGTTCTTGTTTAGTTACAGAATAATCTAAGTGTTTTGCCATGTCATCAATGGAAAGGATCGTGATCTCTGCTGTGGCACCACTGGTCAGTGGAAGGGACTGAAGTGGGGAAAGCAGAGGGGGGACCTGACTCTGCAGACTTTTGGCCTCTACTCCAGAAGGAATGCATTATCTAAAGAGGTATGGGCCACCTGTGAAGCAAGTAGCACTTGTGTGGGGAGCGCAGATTTCAGTGGAACAACAGGTTAAAGGGGGTTAGAGGGTCTTCTCACCAGCAACAAAGGGGAAGCTCAGAGAACTGCCTAGATACTTGTCAGAGTGAAATATTCCTTTAAGAAGGAGTCTGGTTTATTCAGCCCCCAGGGTATCCCTTCCAGCAAGTAACTTTCTTTGGGCCCTTCAGGAAGCCCAGGTTGTCATCAGGTTTGTCAGAGGTCCATAAGCCTTCACAGTGAGAGGCAGGAGCTGGGAGGCCAAATTGAGTCACTTAGTTGGCTTTCGTTCACAGGTGATTTGTCCGTGCTAGATATTCAAGTTTATACTTAAGCACTGTGTCACAGTCAGTACTCTTCTAGTAAGGAAACTGACAAGGAAAGGAAATTTTCCTTAAGTCTGTATTTTGGCAGATGATTAAAAAAACAACAAAACACTATATGGATTTGCTTTTGTTCAAGTGAGCTCAGGGTAAAAGAAAATTTATGGGTATATTGAAGTGCTTTGCTTGATCGGAATATTCATATAATATGCTAATTGGGGAAGTGATAATTCCTTGGTCAAATTCCCACTCCAACTGGGATATTATCACTGTTTGAGACACTGAAGAGACTGTGATATGCTAATAGCTTTAAATTGGTTCACATTCAAATTTCTAGGTGTTTTGGGAAACTAAGCATGCTTTATGATAATTGGCCTCTTCTGTAAATGTGGCCTTAGGTACCACTTCCTGTGCTGAACAGCTACTTTTATATCCAGGAGTGATGGGTTCCAGGCCTAGTTATCTTAGTCTTCCTTAAGTAGACATGGCTTTATGCCATCTCAGTGGGTAATCTTCCCTGGTGAGCTACCTAGCTAGCTATTTAGCTAGTTTTAATTTGGCCTGTTGTGAAGAGTTTTATTTAAAAACTATTATGAAACAAACCATTAATGCTCAAGAAAGTAAAATTGAGTTTAGATTGAAAAGGATGTAGAGAGGTCAGCAAACTATAAATATTTAAAGAGAAATTTGAAGAATAAAATCAACCATGTGTGACTCTACCACCGTGAGCTGCCTTTAGTTTAGGTAAAATATACATTTGCATATTAATGTAAGAAAGTAAAGACTAGCCAACAGGTTCCAAGTTGTTTCTACCTGACTTCTTGGAAAACCTCTGAACTCAGTGGTGAGTCAAATTCATACAAAAGAAAGATGTTGAAATAACCAACATTTTCTGTTCCCAAACAAGGACAGTAGAAATGAAGTAAAACTAAATTAAAAACAAGAGAGAAAACCAATGCTTGAAAGTCAAAATTTTGGTGTTTTATGTTAAGTGAGAAAACAGTTAAGAATCCTTTGTTTTCTGCCCTCCCATGGCCTCGGTCTTCTTGCCTCCATGTGAGAAGATAATGTAGCCCCAAGGGTCTTGGGGTTTGATATATATGTTGTGTCCCCTCAGGCATGGCTGCAATAGACAGGGTCCGTTTCTTAGCTTTTGACAGAACAGCCTATACCGTGTTCAGTGTGGTCTGACTACCAGGTAGACTTTGCTTATGGTATTCAAGTATCTCTGTTGGAAGATGAGAAAGTAGAGGAGGGGATGTGCACTGTTTATCTGGGACTTCCATAACAACTACCACAAACAGAGTAACTTAAGCAACAGAAGTTTTATTTCCTCCTAGTTACAGAAGTCTCAAGTCCTATATCAAGTTTTGACAGAGTTGGTTCATTCTGAGCCCTTTCCTCCTGGTGGACAATGTCTGTCTTTCCCTCTGTTGTTGTAGGATCTTCTGTCAGGTGCATCTGTTTCTCCCTTTCCCCTTATAAGGACAGCAGTCACAATGGATTAGGGCTGTTCCACAAAGACCTTATCTTTAAATATAGACAGATTCTGAGTCCTGGGCATTGGGATTTCACCATATGAATTCAGAGGGTTGAAATTCAGCTTAAAATAAAGTGATCGTGACAAATACCTTTGAAGGTTTTAGCAGATCTAGACTGTACTCTTGAAAAATCTTCACTTCCTATAACTGGTATGCATGATTTTTTCTAAAATCAAAGATTGAGAAATAAGATATCTCTAATACTTAGCAGAAGAATATTAGAGGATTTTGAAATACTCTTGTGATCTCAGAATCTTCAAAATAGATTTTAGGAATCTTGGTCAAAGTTAAAGTACTGAAGAATATTCAATAATAATTATTGACAAAATCATTTATAAAACTTCCCAGAATGTGATATCTCTTAGTGATCTAAAAAGAGAGCTCTCATTTTAATATATTCATAAACTGAAAAAGTTATGCTGAGAAGGTAGAAGCCAGCTCTGGGAGACCTGGGTGTGTCCAATATTGTACAAATATGATGGCCTCAAAAGCTCTAGTCTCTCATTTCTGAGTGGATATGATGCCTTTTGTTTTAATATTGACCAGTTATAGATGATAAATATTTGAAAAATGTAGACTCAGACTGAAGTAAAAAAAAAATCAGAGAAGGTTTGAAAGATTTTATTAAATGAGAGCTTGAGAATGGCACACTAACACTCACTTTTTTTTTTGTCTTTTTGAGACAGGGTCTCTCTGTAGCTCCAGCTGTCCTGGAGCTCACTCTGTAGACTAAGCTGGCCTTGAACTCACAGAGATCCACCTGCCTCTGCCTCCCTAGTGCTAGGATTAAAGGCATGCACCAAAATGTTATTTTTCTTGACTTTTTTTTTTTTTTTTTGAGGAAAACATTTGGACCTCAATTTCATGATACGTTGCCCCTGACATGGTCAATTGGGCACTTTAATCAAACAAACTCAAAGTCTTGAGCATCTTTATGTACAATGGTCTGTTTCAGGCTTGCTGGAGGCATGGAGATTCAAACAGAAGCTGAAGGGGATTGTGTATATTGCTAATTAATCTATACTTTTGCCAACTCCTAAGGAGAATAGGAGACAGTTTCCTAAAGGAGAATGTCTGCATCCTTTCTGGACTTGTAAGGACTAGGGAAAGCTGGAGTTTGTCAAGAAAGAGGCTTGCTAGGGATGAGATATTAGTCTCATTTTATCTTTCATGAAAAAATGCAAAGCAAAATATATAGTTAATATTAGAAGCATGATTTTATTATCTCAAGAAAATGTATTATTTTTAAGTTTTATCTCAATAATAGTTGCTGACATTAAACCATAAAAATAAGATATTTGTTCCAACCCTTTGAATATAGATTATATAACTGACTTCACTTTGTTTCGGATTCAACTAATTGTTCAAATAGATCTATTCAAAAATGTCTCTCAAATGTTAGTAATTATAGTTCAGTATGGGGACCCATGACAATGTTTGACATCAAATAAAAGCTTGCCTTCAAAATAATGTGCATGTATTTCCCAGATATCTCATTTTCCATTTTTATGAGCAGTGTAGAGGGATGTATCTGAAGTGACAATATTCACTAACCTAATAGCAAGACTATTGTTTCTGACTTTTACACAGAGCTTCTCATTTACTGATTCCCCAAATGCATACCAGATGCAGACTCATCCGTGACAACACTAGCTATTTCCTGTTCTTGCTTTATGGACAGAGAAAGGGAATCAAGCAGTTTAAGCATTACTTTAAACAAATGTCCCCAGTGTTTGGGAGTACTGTCAAGGACAGAGGATTCTTCTCTGACCCCTGGGTGACCATTCTAACACTCTTACCAGGTTTTTACTGAGGGATAAAATGAAACATCTTATACAGTGTGTTTGTAGTACAATATAAGGTGTAGAATGGCAAAACACAGTTATGTCAATACCATTTAAAAAGAACAAATGTTAAAAAAAAAAAAAGACCTCCTTCTTAAAATCAATAGCAGGGGAGAAAAGAATCAAGATGAATGGACAGGGAAAGTGGGTTACCAGGATAGGCAATGAGTGGGCATGCCTGGCCTGTTTGAGCTAGCGAGGGGGAACGATCACACGATGAATGTGTGTTTTCACCTGGTAAGTTGGGTCAACAGAGTCTGATAACACCGAAGAGAGGATAAATTGCTGAGGCATAAAATAAAAATGTTTATCTGTGCATTTATCATCCTTTGATCTAATGTGGACTTCATAGATGGAGCCCAGTGCTCGGCAGGCCCAGTGCTTGGTTTGTACATCGCTTCAAAATCGTTCAGCAAACCATAAAACCAGCTTTCTCACTTCTCTGCTTGAATGATTTCAGAGCTGCTCTCTAGGGACCAATTTCTCTAATGGTGAGATCTAATTCAATTGTGTGCTCACTCTGTTCAGAGAAAGCGCTGGGGAGGGAACAGTGGCCTGTTGAGGAGGGATGGCATTCTGAGGACGGAGGAGACCCAGCCTGCACTGCTTCCTACCTACCATGGTGGTTGTCTGCCTCTGCCTGTTTTTCTTTATCATCTAATTCAGTTGGGACATATCCTATCCCCTTGGAAGAATTACAGACATCTTGTCAGATTTTAAGATGACAGCAACATTTTATATTTTTTTCTTGAATTCTAGTTTTAATATCTATTATTTAGCCCTTCAGGGAGTGGGCCATGTCAGTTCACTCACTTTTTCAACTTACTACATTAGGCAGTTCCCTTACAATTTACCAGATGCTGTGTATGCCATTTAAAGTCATTGTTAAAGCCCTAAATATCATGTTATATTTTTACCAATTAGAAAAGCCTACAATGTAGCTCCTACAGCCAAGCCAAGCTGCACTGTCACTTGCATTTTTCATATTTAATATTGTGCTCATGGTATTTTGCCAAGTTTTAAAAACCTCCAGTGCTAACGAGTTTTTGTTAATGCCAGGATTGTTGTATATGATCATGTAGGTTCTCTGACAAGGTGTGTGTGGTGATGACAGGTGCAACCTTCGTTCATGTGTCCTCTTTTGTCTATTTTCTGCAGTGATGATTTCCTTTGTGCCCTGGACACAAGGGCAAGAAGAAAAAACTATCTCGTGAATTGGACCCTGTTCAGAAATTAAGCCTTCCACACTTTCATATTTACATGACATAGCTTTGGACTTAACAGACCAGTGCTAGGTGGACATGGTGGCACATACTTGAAATCCCAGAACTTGAGAAAGAGGCAGAGGCAAGAGGATGAGGAGTTCAAGGCCAGCCAGATGTACACAGGGAACCCCTGTCTTAACGAACAGAACAAAATTCAAGACTGCGGCTCCAGGAATATCCTCTGGTTTGCAATGAGAACACTGAAAGTGCAGAGCTCTGGAAACTAAGGGAAGTACAGGTTAACATCAGGTGAGTAAGTGAGGTGCAAGGAAGCGAAGTCACAAAATTGGCCAGTGGCGAGGCCAGGATTTGAACTTGGCCTCTTCATCTTTTCATCCATGGGCTTTCTCTGTGGTAGGCACTGTGTTAGCTGCTTTGCAGAAGTAAGGGCAGGAAATACCAGCAAGCAGCCAGGGACTCGACTCCCTACCTTGTGGAAAAGAGAGAAGAACTGTGTGTGTGGATATAGAGGCAGACAGGAGGCCTGCAGACCTGGTGGGCAGGCCAGGTGAGATACTGTGCAGGCCAAAGGAGTAACTTCCCCTCCCCACCTCCAACCCCTGCATGCTCAAGCTACTGGTATTGTAGTGGAGACAGAGACAAGACTATAAGCTGCTGGTGCTCTGGTTGGGGATGATCCAGCAGGCACAGTGTCAGTCATTCTAGGCTGCACAGCCAACACTGAGGAGGAAACCTACAGGAAGCAGAGTGAGTGACCAACTGTGTGGTCCTGCCCCACACGGCAGTTGGGAGGATGGATGAGTGTGCTGTCTGCCCAGCCTGCAGCCTCCCAGAATGCAGAGACAATCAGACCAACAGGACTTGTTTATTGTGGAAGAAGCACTTGCTTAAATAAGGATAGCTGTCTGCGTGAAAGGCTTGTGGTTTATGTGGGGAGGGCTGGGTGGCCAGTGGGTACAAAGGTCTCCTGATCAAGAGCATAGCATGTCTGGGCAGAGCCAGTAAGATGATTACAACTTATCATCACGCCAAGGCCACCTTTATGGAAGCCCTTTCAACCACTGAGGAGAGTTTCAAAACAACCTTAGTTCCCTCCTCCCCTGACTTCCCCTCAGCACCATCTTGAGCTCCTGCCCCTCAGCCTCAGGCCCTTCATCTCCCCCTTTTTGTTTTGTTCGATCCTGCGAAACCTCATGGTGCAAAACCTCTGGGTTGGTGCGAAACCCATTATGGGCTAGTCCGCAGTGTCCCTGTAAGATGCTGGTGTGGCAACCATTTCTAAGGCTTTGTCAGCAGGACCTGAGCAGGAGGGTTAGACTTGTGTGTCTGATGGTGGCAGGAGATGATCATACTGGAGTCTGAGAGTCATCAATTGGACCTTTTCTACCTGACCCTTTACAAAGGTGACTAGGTGGTTAAGGAGGCAAGGTCTGAAAGTAACGAGGAGGAGCAAAGTAATCAAGGGACCCATTAGTGTGGACAGCATGGTCAGCCAAGGTGATTGTGGATACCAGGATTCAAACCATCCCTGGTTCTGTTTTAGATCCCTTTCCCTGTTTGCGAGCCTTTCCCTGACTTTAGCCACAGAGTCCCTCACCACCCCTGAATGATCGACATAGAAACAGCACTCTTCCCCCAGGGCTGCACAGAGCCCTCCCTGCTGCAGAAAGAGAAGGTCCAATCCCCTAGGGTTCTGCAGGACCACCTCTGACAAGGAGCTGAGTGATTTCTCCAGAAGGGAGATGGATTTTTTTCTATTTCCTTAAGGTCTTCATCCACAGTGGCTTGAAGGAAGGCGAGGCCGGACCACTGGGTCGCCAGGGAAGTGATCCCTGTCCCTGACCTGACAAGTCCCTGCCCCAGAAGCATAATGATGGTGATTGCAGTCATGGGCTTTCTCTTCCTCCGGGTCAGGGACTCTTGACCATGGAAAAGAAACAACTCTTCCCCCCTTTAGGGTCAGCCACCAGATCCCTCGAGGATGTAGTCCTCCAACCTGAGCAACAACCGACATTGAGCTGGGGGTGATGACCTGCCAGGTAACATTCCATGGCTCATGCAAGTTAGGTGAAACTGGAGTCACCATCCCCTGGAAGACCAGTAGTAGAAGCCAAGTTGTCATCATTTTTGTAGGTTACCTATAAAACAGAAGGGGACCAGTCTCAAGGGCTTTTTGGCCCATGGACCCCTTTTTATTAGGCTGGGGTCTTCCTTTCTTTTTCCTATTTTTATTTCTGTGGGAGTTTGGAAGAGGTCCCTTCCAGGGTATTTGTTGTTTTGGGACTATTTTTGATTTTGTTCTTTTCCTTCCCCTCTTTCTGGTGTTGGTGAAGAGGCGCCATATCTTATTGGTCAGCCACCAAAGTTGTCTCCTCTCCCTCCGGGACAATTCATGTGGTTTTGTCATTCTCTTCCTCGTGGGGGAGGAATTTAAGGTTTCTGGCTGGGATCCAAATGGGGTTGGGATTCAAGGGGGGAAAACGCACCTAAAACCTCTCCCCAGGGTCAAAAGTGGATCGGGACCCTTCCACTATCCTGTAAGGGGTCCCTCCATTTTGCCTGAATAGGAGGCTGGGGTGCCTGTGTCCCCCAGTGTTTATAAAGCCTACTCTCTGAGCCCCCTTTTTGCAAATTAAAAGTATTTAGGGTTGCTAGTGCAAGACATAACTGTACGTGGGGGCTCTGGTCTCCCCCTTTTTGTTTTAGTAATTGTATTTTAAGATCTCTATGAGTCTGTTCAACAATAGCTTGTCCCTGGGGGTTCTATGGGATGCCAGTGGAATGGGAGATTTCCCATGACTTGAAAAAGGAAGAGAGGGCCTGGCTCATGAAACAAGGCCCATTATCAGCTTTTACTTGAAGTAATGGGACTTAGCATGTTTTGCCCCCCCCCCATGTTTTGCCCTTTCACCTGTGTGGGCTGTAGCCCAGCAGGCATGTGAGAAGGTGTCGACAGAAACAAATAGATACTCGAGTCTCCCAAATGGTAGAAAATGGGTGACATCAGTTTGCCATAAGGCATTGGGCTTTAGTCCCTGGGGGTTGACCCCAGCTAGCTGCAAGGGGGGGGGGGAGTTGTAAGAAAGGCTGGCAGAACTTACAGGTATGGATAATTCTTTTAAGATCTTCTATGGGGACCCCAGGAAATCAGGCATGAATCCTCTCCAATTGTTATGAATTAAGTTGTGAAAATTTGGGGCTTGTTGTAGGGTGAGTACTCTGGCGTTGCCTGGTGCAAGCTGATCTGCCAGGCCATTTCCCTGGGCCAACAAGTCAGGGAGATTTTGATGTCCTCTCAGGTGGTGAATAGATATGGGGGTTTTACGTTCCATTAGTAAGGAACGAACCTGGATCTGAGAAGAGATCCATGCATTCTGGGACCTTTTTTAAGGCTAGGGCAATGGTCATCAACTCCTTAATATTGAACTGATCCCTCACAGGGATGGAGAAACTGCTCAGGAGACGGAGTGCCAGGACAAAAAATTGCAACAGCAGCTCCCAGGCATCCCCCATCAGTAAAAACATTGGGGGCTTTCAGGATGGGGTTCTTCAGAAACAAGTTGGGCTCTTGCCATTCTAATCAGAGAAAGGCTGACACCCACTGGTGAGGGCCAAAATGGCAATCCAATTGACCTAGGAATCCCTCTAGGGCTATTGCCAGGCAGGGATTATTTAGTTCTACCCATGTAAGGTCCCTCAACCTATAGGGAGTAACAATCTTATCAGGATCCTTCCCAAAGCTGCAGAGGGCAGAGTCCCTCCCCCTTTGAATTATGTCTGCCATTCGATCTATGGGTGTGTACACCTGAGGTATTCCCCCCAGAGAGGGGTGGAGCCATTGGAGAAGCTAACCATTTTGAGTGAGTACTGCTGTCACTAGCTGAGCCCCAGGGAGGATCCAGAGTTCCAAGGGGTCCTGAGGGTGGTACTGGGCGAGACAGGCCTTGTCGATAGCATCCTGTACCATATGGAGAATTTGCGAATGTTCCTTGCTTAGATAAATTTAATCTGTAGGGCTTTGGCCAACAAACAGAGTAAAGAGGGGAGATAAGACTTTGGTGGCTATTGGGATCCAAGGATGAAGCCAGTTAATTTCCCCTAAAAGTTTTTGTAGTTCAGTAAGCATCAAAGGATTGTTGTAAACCAACTGGGGCTTAAGAGGGAAGCCCTTTTTTTTTTTTTTTTTTTTATTTATTTCTGTATGTGTATCAAGGTACTGTCTGCATGCAAGTTTGTGCACCTGTGTCGTGCAATGCTGCGAAGGTCAGAAGAGGGTGTCAGATTCCCCTGGAACTGGAGTTCTCCTGGAATTGGAGTTTCAGACGGTTCTTGGCCACCGTGTGGGTGCTGGGGATCGAACCCGGGTCCTCTGCAAAAGCGGTCGGTGCTCTTAACCACTAGGCCATCTCTCCAGCCCGAGGGAAGCCCTTTTCAAGAGAAAGTGATGCCCCAAGAATTTTAAATGGAGGAGCATCCTGGATTTTGTCAGGTGAGGAAACAAGGCCCCCACTTTTTAAGCATTTTGAGTAACATCCCAGAGGCCAGCCAGCTCTTGGGGGGATGAGGCCCCGAGAATAATATCATCTGTGTATATGTACACCAAGGCCCCAGGGACAGCCAAGCAGGGGAGAGCAAGGCTGTACATACTGCTGGCAAAAGGCGGGGCTATCAGCCATCCCCTGGGCAGCACTGTCCATTTGTACCAGGCATCTGGTCTGGAGAAGTTAGCGGAAGGAACTGAAAAGGCAGATTTCTCACAATCATGGGGTGGAGTGGGATAGAGGAAAAGCAGCCCTTCAAATCTACAACCTTAAGATGTAATCCCTTGGGGGCTGGAGAGATGGCTCAGTGCTTAAGAGTGCTGACTGCTCTTGCAGAAGACCTGGGTTTGATTCCCAGATAGCAGCTAAGAACCGTCTTTAACTCCAGTTCCAGGAGAATCTGACACCCTCTTCTGACCTCAATGGCATTGCACGACACGGGTGCACCAACCTACATGCAGACAATACATTCATACACATAAAAAATAATAAATAAATAAATTTAAAAAAAAGATGTAATCCCAAGGGGATCGCTGGCACCGAGAGTCCCCTCTGGGGTGTGCCAACTGGCACCATTTGAGCATTAACTTTTCTCAGATCCTGAAGCATTCTCCAAGCCCCAGAAACCTTTCGGATAACAAAGACCAGGGAGTTCCATGGGCTAGTGGAGGGCTGGATATGTCCCAACTGCAGTTGTTCTGCTACCAGAGCCTCAAGCGCCTGGACCTTGTGAACTGGAAGGGGCCACTGCTCAACCCAGACGGGAGGTCCAGGGGTCCTCTGTATGGCAGGTACTGAAGGAGCAGTGGCCTCTAGAATTGGGGGTGAACCCAAGGAGTCTTTTTAGGATCCCCTCAATAATTCTGAAGGGGGCCACAATAAGCAGGCTGAGATCGATCCCTAGATCAAGGACCTTGTTATAAAACTCCCAATGATCAGTTGTGAGAAACGCCTGAGCGTCCCCCAAAATGTCCTGTCCAAGGAGATTTGCCCCCAGTCCCTGGACTACGAGAGGGCAAACTTCTCCATGGGCCCCGTCAGCGTCCTGCCAACGTAGCCAATCTTTAGTCTCCTGAGATCTAGTGTTCCCTCCCACTCCAGAAACTTCCGGGCCTTGCACAAGAGGCCAGAAGGGGGGAACTTCCTCCTTCTGGCTTACAGTCCGGCCCACACCAGTGTCAATCAGGCAGAGGAAATGCTTTCCTTGAATTATGATGTCCATTTTTGGCCTCACTCCCGACACTATGGGAACAGTCCAGAGGGCTGAGACCAAACTGGGTGCAGGGTTTCTATGCCATCAGCCTTTGTCCCCTTGGGGACAAAGGCTGATGGCATAGAAACCCTTTAAAATAGACCAGGGGCGGTCCCCCCCCACCCCCTTGCAGGGGCTGGGGACCACCCCTGGTCTATTTTAAAGCATTTCCATCCAGATCAAATTTGGACCTACAGTCTCTCCTCTACAGTCTCTCCCTTTCTACACCTGGGGCATGGTGTCTTAGGAGGGTTAGAGGAGGCCCCTCCCCCCCCTTAGAGGCTCCCATCCTGGGGGCACCTTGAGGGATCCTGTCAGGACATTCTCTCTTAAAGTGACCTATCTGACCACAGCCGAAACAGGTTCCCTTCCCTCCCCCCTGGGGGGGGGGCGGTGTCTGGGCCTGGGCTACCTGGAGGGTGTCTAAGGCTGCGGCAAGGGCTTGAGTCTTATGGGCCTGCATCCCTATGTCCTTGCAGGCCAGGACCCATGAGGCCATGGTGCATTCTTTCATTCATGTGCAGGCCAATTTAGAGTCTCCATTCATCCCATCCCAGACCAGAATCTTAAACTGATCCCTGAGTGGGCCCGTGGGGAACTTCTGCTTAAGACTGGTCTCCACCCAGTGGATAAATTCTAGAAGTGGCTCTTGGGTCCCCTGAATTAGCCCCAGCAATAGAGACTCAATGGGCCCCTCATTAAGTCCTCACCATGCCACTCTCCCCGTGGCTCTCACCTGTTCCCAGTAAGGGGCTGGTAAAGCAGCCTGTTGGGTCCCAGTGGCATAACAGTCATCACTGCCAAAAAGCATTCCTAGGGTGATGCCTACTCTCAGGTCAACTGCCTGATTCCTTTCTGCCTGAGCTCTACATGCTTCCCTAAAGAGGGCCATCCACTGGATAAAAGTGGCAGGGGATAAAATGGCCTTCAAAAGGTCCATCCACTCCTTAGTCACCAGGTCTTTATGAATTAGGCCGTCCAGAACGGTCTCCACCCAGGGGGAATTAGGCCCATCCTCCACAATAGCCTTCCTTAACTCTTTCAGTTCCCCCACCTCCCACGGGTACCAGACTGCCAGGTGATTTCCCCCCAGGTTGACATTAATGGAGAACACCTGGATGGGGGCCTCAAGGGGGTGTCCCCAGTCCAGGTCCCAGTAAGAAGGTGGCCCAGATGGGGCTCCTGATTGAGGGGAAAACATGGACTCAGCTTCTCAGGCTTGGGGGGGGGTCTGTCCTCAGGGGCCTTAGGGGCTGATGGAGGTATTGGAACATTGGAGGCTATAGAGGTGGGATTAGGGGAAGGATCCTCACAAAGAGGACATTTTTCTTCCAAGAATTTTTCCTGATTAGCAAAGTCTGGGAAAGGATCGAGGGTGGGGTCAGGCTTAAGGAGTCTTAGATCCACCACCTGCCCTCCATCAGGCAGGCGGTCCCCCCGCAAGCAAAAGCAGGCTTTAAGGGCCACCATGGTGGGGTAGAAGCCAAGGGGAGGATCCACTCTGGCGTGGATCTCTCACTGTCTAGCCATGCCCTCCACCCGGACCCAGGTGTTAGCTTTGAAAAGGTTTGACCCCCCCCTCATCCAGGGGGCCAAGATCAGGACAGTGTCCCACACTTTGGCAGCACTGGAGTCAGGCAGTTCCAGACCCCAGATTACTAACATGTATTGCAGAACTCGAAGCACTGGGTCTTTCTTAGAAGTTGTGTTACCCATCCTTTCAGGTCTCATTCATCCCGGAATCCATGCTTGCTCCCCTGAATTTTCCACTTACCCTTCATGCCCCACGTTGGGTGCCAGATGTGTGGTCCTCCCCAACATGTCGTTCAGGGGGATGGATGAGTGTGCTGTCTGCCCAGCCTGCAGCCTCCCAGAACCCAGAGACAATCAGACAGACAGGGAGCCAGTCAAAGCAGGAACTCGTTTATTGTGGAAGAAGCACTTGCTTAAATAAGGATAGCTGTCTGTGTCAAAGGCTTGTGGTTTACATGAGGAGGGCTGGGCAGCCAATGGGTACAAAGGTCACCTGATCATGAGCATAGCATTTCTGGTCAGAGCCAGTAAGATGATTATACCTTGTCTGATCACGCTGAGGCCACCTGTACGGAAGCCCCTTCGACCACTGAGAAGAGTTTCAAAACAACCTTAGTTCCCTCCTCCCCAACTTCCCCTTGGCGCCATCTTGAGCACCTGCCCCTCAGCCTTGGGCCCTTCAACCAACCAGTCCTCCATATTAACATTTGAGATTAGCGCTAGAATCCAAACTAACAATGACTACAACAACAACAACAACAACAACAACAAAACACAAATCCACATGCCAAAGACACAAAGGAAAAACAACAATATGGGAAAAGCTCATAGTAAATCCCCACTGAACTCTGTCAGTCCTGTTGAAGATCCCAACAATGAGACCTCCCTGGAAGGAAACCAAGGCACCAACCTTAGAAGAACAACTGTAGACATATTGAAATAAATCAAAGAATATAAAGAACAATTCAGAGAGCTAAGGGGAGAAAAATGAAAAACTAGTAAAGGAACTAGAAGTAAAGAATGATAAAGTCCAGAAAAAAAACAAACTAGAGGGAGAGAATGACAAACTATGAAAAGAACTAGAGGAAGAGAATGACAAACTCTGGAAGGATGTGGAAACATTGAAAAGATCTCAGGCTGAAAGGAAAAAAGAAACTGACTAGCAAAGCAAGGAGCTACAAGAAGAGAATAAAAATCTCCAAAAGGAAGTGGAAATACTGAAGAAATCACAGGATGAAATGAAAAAGAAATTGAACATTCATCCAATCAGCAGGAAAGAATGGGAAAAAGCCTCGGAAGCAGAATGGATGAAGCAGAAAAAGAATATCAGACCTACAGGATAACATGGTGCAACTAGAAACCTCAAGTAATGATTAGGAAAAAAAATTTAAAAACCCAAGAGTGGAACAACCAGGAAATGTGGAACACCATGAAAAGACCAAACCTCTGCATCATAGAGATAGAGGAAGGAGAAGAATCCCAACACAACGGTATTGATCAGATCTTCAACAGAATAATAGAACATTTCCCCAAACTGAAAAAAGACAAACCCATACAAATACAAGAAGCACATAGAACAACAAATTGACAAGACCAGAAAAGAAATTTCCCATGCCATATCATAGTTAAAACACATGATGCTCAAAACAAAGACAAAATACTGAAAGCCACAAGAGAAAAGCAAAAAGTTACATATAAGGGGAAACCCATCGGAATTACAGCTGACTTCTCAGTGCAAACAATGAAGAACATGGACCAAAGTATTCCCAGTGCTAAACAACTTTAGATGCTAACCCAGATTACTATACCCAGCAAAAATGTCACATAGTTGAAGGAGAAAGAAGAATCTTTCATGACATAAACAAAACACAAGTCAAAAAACCCAACACTTCAGAAAACACTCAAAACAATTCAAAGAACAGAGGAAAGGAGAAACTATCCCCAAGAAACTAAAGAGATAAATTAACAAAAGCATAAAAGAGTAAATGAAAACCTAGAACAAGAATGTAAACAAAAAATAAGTTGAAAGGAAACAACACACATCTATCAAAAATAACCTTAAATAGTAATGGTCTAAACTTCCCAATCAAAAGACAAACACTGGGAGACTGGGTTAGGAAACAGAATCCATCTATATGCTGTCTACAAGAAACCCATCTCACCCTCAATGACAGACTTCTCCTTAGAGTGAAAGGATGGAAAAAAATATTCCAAGCAAATGGTACCAAAAAGCAAAAAGGAGTTGCTATTCTAATAACAGACAAACTAGACCTCAGGGTAAAATTAGTCAGAAAAGACAAAGAGGGCCATTATATCCTTATCAACAGAATAATTAACCATGAAGATTTCACAATCTTAAATGCACCAAACTTTATAAACACAATCTTTCAGGACCTCAAGACACAGATTAATCCCAGCACGCTAATATTGGGGGAATTCAGTACCCTATTGAATCCCTTGGACAGGTCCAACTGGACAAAAAAATAAACAGAGAGACATTGGAACTGAACAATACAATACAACACATGGACCTCACAGCTATCTACAGAATATTCTACCCAAACACCAGAGAATGTACTTTCTACTCAGCACCCCATGGAACATTCTCTGAAATTGACCACATATTGGGACACAGAAAAAAAAAAACTCTACAAATACGAAAACATTGAAATAATTTCATGCATTCTATCTGACCACATAAAGCTCAATATTAACACCAGGATAAACCCTACTAATTACAAGAACACATGGAGACTAAACAACATAATCCTGAATAATGAGTGGGCCAGGGAAGAAATAAAGAACGAAATAAAAGCATTCATGGAACTAAATGAAAAAGAGAATACAACACAAAAAAACCTGTGGGATACATTAAAAACAGTCCTAAGAGGGAAATTTATAGTGCGAAGTGCCCATATTAAAAAACAGAAAGAAAAAGAAAAAAACCAGAAAGAACAAATAAACTAAAAAGAACAAATAAGCTAAACATACTTGAGAGACAACAACATGAACCCTAAACCCAGCAGACAGGAAGAAATTACAAAATCAGAGCAGAAATCAATGAAATAGAAACAAAGAAAACAATACAAAAAAATCAATGAATTCAAAGCTGGTTCTTTGAAAAGATAAACAAAATAGGCAGACTTCTAGCCCAGTTAACCAAAAGAAAGAAAGAGCAACTCCAAATCAATAGCATTCATGATGAAAGGGGAAACATCAAAACAGATAAAAGATCCAGACAATCATACAAGGATACTTCAAAAATCTATATTCCACTATATTTGAAAACCTAAGAGAAATGGATGAATATCTGAAATCCTGGGAACCAACAAAGCTTAACCAAGANGAAAGAAAGAGCAACTCCAAATCAATAGCATTCATGATGAAAGGGGAAACATCAAAACAGATAAAAGATCCAGACAATCATACAAGGATACTTCAAAAATCTATATTCCACTATATTTGAAAACCTAAGAGAAATGGATGAATATCTGAAATCCTGGGAACCAACAAAGCTTAACCAAGAAGAGATTGACAGCTTAAACAGACCCATAATACTTGGGGAAATTGAAAATGTAATAATAAACCTCCCAACTAAAAAAAGTCCAGGCCTAGATGGTTTCACAGTAGAATTCTATAAAACACTTAAAGAGATCTTACAACCATTACTACTTAAACTGTTCAGAAGAATACAGAGGGAAGAATACAAATTCCTTCTATGAAGCCAGCATCATTCTAATACCCAAACCAGGCAAAGACACAAGAAAGAAAACTATAGCCCCATCTCGTTAAAGAACACAGATGCAAAAATTCTCAACAAAATACTTGCAAATAGCATACAGACCCACATCAAAAAGATCATCCATCATGACCAAGTTGGATTCATACCAGAGATGCAGGGATGGTTCAACACACGTAAATTAATAAATATCATAAAACACATAAATGGACTGAAAGACAAAGACCACGTGATTTTCTCAATTGATGCAGAAAAAAACCTTTGATAAAATCCAGCAACCCTCCATGCTTAAAGTTCTAGAGGGAACTGGACTGGAAGGAACATTCCTCAATGTAATCAATGCCATATACAACAAACCCACTACCAAAATTTATCCTAAATGGAGAAAAATTAGAAGCATTCCCCTTAAAGGCAGGAACCAAGCATGGCTGCCCCCCATCACCCCTCCTCTTCAATATAGTGCTTGAAACGCTTTCTAGGGCAATAAGGCAAGAAAGGAAAATTAAAGGAGTGCTAATTGGAAAAGAAAATGTCAAACTATCCCTTTTTGCAGATGATAATTTAATTAAGGGATACTAAAAACTCCACCAGAAAACTTCTAGAAACAAAACTTTCAATAAAGTGGTGGGATACAAAATAACTTAGAAAAATCAGTAGCTTTCCTTTACACCAACAATAAGCAACTGGAGAAGGAATATAAGGAGACCTTCCCAATCACAATAGCCGCAAAAAAGATACCTGGGAATAAACCTAACCAAAGACACCAAAGACCTCTAAAACAAAAATTTTAAAACCCAGAAGAAGGAGATTGAAGATGACATGAAAAGATGGAAAGGCCGCCAGGCATGGTGGCACACGACTTTAGTCTTAGCACTTGGGAGGCAGAGGCAAGTGGATCTTTGTGAGTTCAAGGCCAGCCTGGTCTACAGAGTGAGTTTCAGGACAGCTGGGGCTATAGGGAGACCCTGCCTCAAAAAGACCAAAAAAAAAAAAAAGATCTGCCTGCCTCTGCCTCCCAAGTACTGGGATTAGAAGTGTGCACAATCACACCTGGCCTAAAAACTCTCAATTATTATTATAAAGGAAAATAGTTTGGCATTTTCTCAAAGGGAAAATATACATATTCTCAATATAGACATTCTATAAATAAGAATTTTGATTTCTAGACATATACTTCACAGAAACATTCAGAGTTCAAGATTAGCCTAGTCTACATTGAGAGTTCCAGGCCATCCAGGGCTATAGAGTGAGACCCCATCTCAAAAATAAATAGATAGATAGATAGATAGATAGATAGATAGATAGATAGATAGAGAGGTAGGTAGAGAGGTAGATAGATGATAGAAAGATAGATGAAAATTTAAGCATGTTGATATAGAATAGGGCATGTTACAATCTGGAGATGAGATCTTTCCCAAAAGGCTCATGTGTTATGAAGGCTAGTTGTCAATGCAATGTTCAAAGAGTAAGCCTTAGGAAGTAACTGGATCACTGATGGTTCTTACCTGATCAGGGAAAAGATCTTTTGATGGATTCATAATAAGATGGTATAACCAGGAGGTAGAAGAATGGAGGAAGTAAGTAGGGCCTACTTAGAGGAAGTACATCACTGAGACATGTCTGAGAAGCATTTTCCCTGGGATCTGGCTTNATCTCTTTTTTGCAGATGATTATTTTTATAAGGATACTAAAACTCCACCAGAAAACTTCTAGAAAATTAATTTTTAAAGTGGTGGGATACAATTTAACTAGAAAAATAGTAGTTTTCTTTACACCAACAGTAAGAAGGAGAAGAAATATACAGGAGACCTTCCAAATCACAATAGCACAAAAAAGAATACCTGTGGGAATAAACCTAACAAAGACACCTAAAAGACCTCTAAAACAAAATTTTAAAACCCAGAAGAAGGAGATTGAGAATGACAACAAAGATGGAAAGGCCGCGGGCCATGGCACAACGGACTTGTTTAGCACTTGGGGGCGCAGAGGCAATGGATCTTTGTGATTCAAGGCCAGCCTGGCTACAAGTTGAGTTCAGGACGCGCTGGGGCATAGGGAGACCTCCCTCCTCAAAAAGCCAAAAAAAAAAAAAAAAAAAAAAAATGGAAACGATTCTCCCATGCTCATGGATAGAAAAATACTAATCTGTATAGTAAAATTCTATTCTCCAATTTAATACACAGATTAATCGTTTCAATACAAATCCCCATGAGCTTTTTCACAGATATGAAAGAAAAAAATCTTAAATTCATATGGAAAAAACAAAAGACCTGAATACAAAGCACCCTGAGCAAAGATGCAATATGGGGCGATTACCTTGCCAGCACTTCAAGCTATTGTTCCAGACTATAGTCATAAAGAACAGAGCGTTAACTGGCACAGAAAACTAGACCAGTTGATTCAATAGAACAAAAATGGAGAGATCTCAAACTTGAGCTCCATAATATTTCGGGCCACCTCATATTCAAGCAAAGGGGACCAAAAAGTTCAATGATGAGAAAGATAGCATCTTCAGCGAAATGGTGTTGGCAACTAGATCACCATTGTGTAGAAAAAAAAATTAACCCCTACAGCTCTGCTCACTTAAGCAAACAAACTCAAGTATCAGAAGATACCTCCATATCCAAATCTAACTGAACAACCCCCCCGCGCCGAAAATCGCTGCAGGTGATAGAAGAAAAAGTTGGCGAAGCATACCTGACATGACGCCGATTAGGCCATCCATGGACATAGCTAATTACTATAGATTGGCACTAATATAACGCTTAAGCTTGCAACAAGGGAAAATTGAGGTCTAACAGCTGACAAGTGGGACCTCATCAAACTCCATAAACGCTTCTGAACTACACCTAAAAAACAATGAATGAAGTGAAGAGAACCCACAGAGTATGGAGGAAACCTTTCACCATTATACTCTGACCAGAGCGAGTTAACAATCCAGAATGATATCGACTACTCTTAAAACAAAGAAGGTTAAGTAAAAGACAAATGACCATTGCAAGATAGAATTGGAGTAAGAAGAGCCTGAAGAGAGACTTCAACTCACTAAGAGAATATGTAGTGAGAAACTAATCCTAAAAAGTTGTTTCAACACATTTAATAATTAAGGAAATGCAAATTAAAAGCTCTCTAAGGTATCATCTCACTCCAATAAGACTGGCCAAGATCAAGAAAACAAAAGACACCAAATGCTGGAGAGGTTGTGGGGAAAGGGGAACACTCATCCACTGCTTGTGGGAATGTAAACTTGTACAACCACTATGGAAAGCAGTGTGGAGAATCCTTAAAAGACTCAAAATGAGCCTACCACCTGACCCAGTCATACCCCTCCTGGGTATATACCCACAAGACTTATCCTACTGCAAAGATACAGGTACAGCTATGTTTATTGCAGCTCTTTTCACAATAATGCAGAGCTGGAACCAACCCAAATGCCCCTCAGCTGATGACTGGTTAACAAAAATGTGGTACATCTACACAATGGAGTTCTCTACAGTGGTAAAGAAAGATGACATCATGAACTTTGCAGGTAAGTGGATGGAACTCGAAGCTATTATGCTAAGTGAAATAACACAGTCCCAGGGGAAAAAAAAAACGCGAATGGTTTCCCTCATATGTATGTGGATGCTGACACCAAATCCCTAGTTGGCAGGCAAACTGAGCAACTTTATTATATTTCTTTGTATCTGAAAGCAACTGAGCTATTACAATGTGAATCTTTTAACAGGCTCTAGAATTGACCTACCACTTGTATTCAGACATTTTAATTACCATATAAGGGTGGAAGATATGTATTCATATTCTAATGTAAAATTAAAGGGAAAAAAAGTGAATCACAAAACATATTTTGGAATTAACATACAGTTTTTTCCCAAAGGTCATAATTTTGATACATACGTGTTTTTTAAGCAGGCATAATTTGGAGTAATACAATGGGGAGGGAACAACAACAACATAAGGACTGGGTCAAAGAACTGACTGATACAGTTAAATTCTGCTCAAAACAACAAGCCTCTGCAGAAAAACTCCTTGGAAACACTGAGAGAAAGATGCAAAACATGCATGGCAGAATGCATAAACTGGGGTGGGGGAAGGGGCAGGGAGAGGGGAATGTATCCGAATTGGACTGAAAAATGGTGCATAAAATATACAAAATGTCAATACAAAGAACATAATTTAAAAAAAAAAAGAAAAAACAAGTGGGGGTAGTAGATGCAGTCATTGAGGTATGAACCTTCTCTCTCTACTGGGCCTGTGGTTTATATCAGTAGATGTTGACTTCCTGGTAAAGAAAATCCATGCTTCAGAGCTGTGTGTAATACAGATTCTTGAGTTACTGTTTGGAATCTGATTGTTCTACTTTTAACAGTTTTCTAAGAGCCCGTTTAAGTTTAAGAGTTTTCAAGGATGCTATCTTTATTATTCTTATTTTTTTAAACAGGTATTTTTTTTAATTTTATTTATTTATTTATTTATTTATTTATTTATTTATTTATTTATTTATTTTGTATGTGTTTGAATGTACTGTCTGCATGTAGGTTTGCTCACCCGTGTCGTGCAATGCCTTGGAGGTCAGAAGAGGGTGTTGGATTCCCCTGGAAGTGGAGTTAAAGACAGTTCTCAGCTGCCATGTGGGTGCTGGGGATTGAACCCGGGTCCTCTGCAAGAGCAGTTGGCGCTCTTAACCGCTAGGCCATCTCTCCAGCCTCAAGGACGCTATCTTTAAAAAGCAAATATTCTGCTTGTTTTTTGCACACCTATCATGTCACGCACTGCTCACATTCATCCCCGCTCATTACTCCTTTTGTCCTCTGCAGCTTTTTTTTCCTTCCCCCAAATAGTTCCCTTTTACTTCTGTGTCATATATTGTAAATTTAGATTTTACACAGGAGTGAAAACATGTCGATACTTTAGTTCTTTTCTGAAATTTGGCTTATCTCATTTAACCAAGATTATTTCCTGTTTCATTCCATTTCCCCTAAAATGTAAATAAATTGTTCTTTATTTGAATGATACTAAATTCCGCGGTTTTGTAGGAGCTTTTGTCTTTACTTCTGCGTCTCCATAGTAGGTCGACTAAAATCTCTCTGCAAGTTACACACTGAATCTTAAGTTGGTGCGGAGTGTCACATAATCAACTCTGGAGACTCCCACAATTCAGAAGGCTCAACTATCATAGAGTCGCGCATGGCAATGTGTGTGTGTCCGTGTTGTCGTGTGTATGAGTGGTTTAATTTTGCTTCCACTAGATAAGCAGACTTTCAGAGGCATGAACAAGCCAGAATGTAGGGTCATTTTAAGCATCAAATACGGAGTTGTCTCCTTCCCACTTAACTTCAGTAAATTGTGTTGCAATAAGGCAGCCTTGGAAATACAGCCAAGGCCAGGCATTCTAGGCCAGCAGGTAGCATGCTTAAAATTGCAAGTCCGACTAACCCCATTTCTTAGAGGTCTCATATTCAACGCACATCCTTCGGTACATTATATGCAGGAGGTGTTCTTTCATTTACCATTTTCTTCTTAGGTTATTTATCAGGTACAATAAATGTGTATCTCTTGGCCACAATCTATTCACTTTTAGGTGATGGGAATCTCATGGATACTCCCAGAAGCCTGTGCCTCCCAAACGTTAGACATTCTTCCTCCGAGTCACAGTTTCCTTAGTGCTGGTGGTACAGGTATGCTTCACTGTGCTTGGGTAGATTTGCAAAATGATAAATTCTAATCATTATATAATTAAGCCAGATTTCCTTGCTGCCTCGTGTAGATTCACGACTGATTGTTCTTGGTTCTTTACAAGTAGGCACTCCTCTTACGGAAGGCATGACTGCACCTCCCAACACATACAGAATAATCACCAATTTGCTAAGTCACCAGAACTTAAAAACGTAGACTCCCTGGTTCTCAAAAGTTAATTTTTGCGTCAGCTTATCTACATTCATAATAACTTTAGGAAAGTTCTATATCTTCATCTCTCAGTTCTTGATAAAATGGTCATAACAGTTCGATCAGCAGGCTTGTGTTAAGATTGAAAAGTATTAAAAAAAATAATGTAACATGGAGATCTCCTGAGACCAACAGGAAGCAGCAGGAAGGCAGCTCTCGTTCACAATAGCAAGGAGCTGGAACCAACTCAAATGCCCCTCAATATGGAGTTGTATAAAGAAATGTGGAACACATCTAACAAATCGAAGTTTATGCAGCAGTAAAGAAAGAGGGCATCATGAGTTTGCAGGAATAATGGCTTGGGAGCTAGATGGAATCAATGCTGTAGTGTAAGTATACAACATCTCAGCAAAAACAAACGACAAAATGGTTCCCTCATTGTGGATGCTTGCCAATTACCTAGTTTAGAATTTCTTGTCATGGCCCCTTAAGCTTTTGTCCAAAGAATTTGGGAGTGATGCATTTGGAAAAACAAAGATAAAGAGGACTGCAATCAAAGATTGATTGAAACGAGTGAACTTATGCTGCAAAGAACAGTCAAACTTCCACATGGAGAATATTGAGCAAAGACTGAGAAAGATGGATGAAGAAGCCATGTTTAGCAACATGCATCGAGCTCTGGTAGGGTGGGGATGGGGGAATGGGTCTAAGATTTGAAAAACAATATAAGTATATAAAATAAAAACTAAAAGTATGTATACAAATGTGACGTGCACACAATAATATCAGATAAGTGCCTTGCAGCAGGTTAGAGTCCCACTGAATAGATCCCTCCTAAAGACGTGTCAGAAATGTGACCTGGCTCTGGCAGCAGTGGGAGATACTGCCAGATGTCCACAGAAGGTGTATCAATCTGAAATAATAGGGATGTGTGTTACCATTCAGGTCAGCAAGAATTTGGTAAACTCTGACTATAAAGTGCTGTCGTGTCCTTTTAGTGGGATATTTCTGATCCTCAAGACGGTTTGATGGGGCTTTAGCAGCCTCTGTAAGTGGAGGCTTGGAATGAGTAACACTGGGCCACTTACCACATCTTTTTATTACCAGTTAGAAATATAATTAAAAATAGAAAATTTGAAAAGTGTGGTCTACAATGGATGGGATGGCTTTAGTGTCCAGCTTAACACACTACTGGGTTGAAGTAGCCTCAGGCAGCAGGCTGGGTGGAGGCGACAGAAAGCAGCCTGAGAGAGGCTGGCTGGAGTGTCTCTAGTATCACCTGTTTCTGGCCTGGTCTCATGCCTTAGCTCCACTCGTGGTCACGACAGCAGCCTATGTGCTACATACACATAGGTGTTCTGAAGGGCCAAGGGTTGCTGCCCAGCACTGTTAGTATAGAAGCTGGAGCCAAGCATTGAATTTGACAACGTTCAGAATCATTTGTGTATTCAGGAACTGGCATCAGGCCTGATGGGATGGATAACTTGTCTAGTCCTGGAACATCAATTCCCAATTGCATTTTACACAAGGCTAGCAGCTGATAAAAGCATCTGTTGCTATCAATGGAAGAATTCTTAAAATCCAAACTTTTAAATCTGGTTTTAAAAAATAAAAAAGGCAAATGTGGAACCATAAAATTAATTCTGGGACTTCTACTTTAATTGGCTAAGATAAAATTCGAGTAAACTACATGATCCAAAGGCTCTTGGAGACCATTGGCTGTGGGTGGTAGGAGGAGAAGTTGAATTTCTGTTTTTGGAAAAAATACAATGCACATTCTTTTTCCTTATCTTTAGTTTCCTTCCTAAAGAATATATGTGGGGGACTGGAGAGACTGCTCAGTGTTAGAGCACCAACTGCTTCTTGCAGAGGGACCCCGGGTTTGATTCGCCAAGGCACCTCAGATGGCAGTTGTAGAAACCGTCTTGTAACTCCAGTTCCAGGGGAATCTGACACCCTCTTCTGCCTCTGCAGCATTGCACGACAACCTGCATCACGACAGTACATTCATACACATTAGAAAAAAAACTAAACAAAAAAGAAATATGATGTTTTGAGTCAATTGTTAGTTCCAGCACTGGTAACATTAAGTATATGTATTGTCATTTCCAAATGGCACATGGACACCTGCCACCCCGTTTTTTGGTAGCATGTGTATGTTCATCTGTGTATGTGCACATTGCTACGTGTGGCCCTATCACATGGAGGACCAGAGGTTTCAACCTCAGGAACTATCCACCTTGTTCGTTTGAGACTCGTCTGCAGACCACCGTGGAGACTCTCGCCACCTACTCCAGATTCTGATGTATTTCTGATGCTGTCTTAGAGTGTTAACAACTTCAGTTGGACCTTACTGGTGTGACTGGACATTCTCTCTCCTCTCTCTCCTTCTTCTCTCCTCCTCACTCACTCTCGCTCTCTCTCCTCTCCTCATGTATGGCATATGACATCATTCTTGTCATCTTCATGGAAAAGCCTCACTGTGGTCTGGGGCTCAGTGCACTAGGCTAGACTGGATGGCCAGGAGCCTCGGACCCCACCTGTCTCCCCTCCCACAGAATGGGGGTTAAGCCCACAATGCTTTGCCCCAGATTTTTACAAGCTTCTAGTGACTGCTATCTTGGTGAGCAGGTGTTCTAACTGCTCAACTATGTACCAGACAGACCCTTCTCTTTCCTTTTTACTGTTCATTGTTTTTTTTTTTGGTCTCTGAGCTTCACTTGAAGACCAACTATTTCGATCCATATCCTTACAGTTGATCTGGAACCAGTAGATCATGAACAAAATATGCAAAAATACTAATCACAGCATGTGGAATGATCGAAAGGTAATCAATAGGGGCGAGGAAAATGCTTGCTGCATAAGCACAGGGGGCCAAGCTTGATCCCCGGACCTCAGTAAAAAGCCTGGTGGTGAGTCGTTGCTTTACTGACCAGCACTGGGAAGACAGAGACAGGGGGGCTCTTGGCTCTCACTGGCCAGCCAGTCTATGCTGGCTCGTACTAAAAATTTAAGTGGAGGACACACTAGTAATACCCTCCTGGCCTCTTTATCCACATGCATGCACACCTCACACACACAACAGGTACACACACACATCACAACACTCACAAGGTCAAATGGATATATATTAATCCATGATTTTGAACTTGTGGTTAAGTTTAGAGTTGCATATTGATTCATGGCCCCACTAGGTCAGAAACAGCTAAGGTTCCGGGAGTTCTCCTGTCTGTATTGGAACACTCACGAATACATTTAGTCTCTGTGTATCTTTGGACAAACCATATAATCTCCTTGCCTCAGAGCCCTTATTTGTAAAATGAAATATACCTCATAGTGGAATATACCTCATAGAGTTATTAGGAGAAACAAGCAATTTAGTACATATGCCACCTGGACAGATCTTGGTACAAGTGGCCCGTGAGTGACAGCCATTGCTTTACTTACCCACACCCTGGGAGTGAGTCTCCCAAGTTTACTGGAAAGGGGCTATTTTCCTATTCAAAACTCCAAATGAGGGCTGGAGTAGAGGCCTTAGCGGTTAGAGCGACCACTGCTCTTGCAGAGCACCCAGGCAAGAAACCTCCAATAATCGTAAAGTCCCCAGCACGACAGCGCTCTAGAACCTCACATCCAGGGGAATCTGTCACCATTCGGGTATCCTTATGCTTCCGTGGCATTGCACGGACACGGTGTACCACCTACATGGAGAGCAGTACACTCATACACATAAACAAAAAAAATCAACTAAACCTCAAATGAGCTTCCATTCTTTCCCCATTGTTTTTATGTATTCAATGAGTGACATATCTTTGCACTCAGTCTTTGGATGGATTTATATTTTAGTGGCTGAGAAAACTGATACCTTAAACCATCACATGTTGTGAGTCCTTACTTTGGCCAAGATTAGTTTTCCTCAAGAAAAATGCAACATGAGGACTCTGGGTCAGAGATGGACCTCTGCAAACACTCTTTCAAAGAAAAAAAATGCCCTGATGTGGCGCAGGAGAATCTTCCTTATAAACTACCATGCAGAAATAGTGTATTCTCCCAAGTAGTCTGAGTCTTCAGAGTTGGAGGTAGGAAATGCTTCTGACTTGGGTGAGCTATGCCAGGGGAAATCTGATGACAGGAGTGGGGAATTCCCGAACAATCAGAGAATTGTGTCTCTCAGGATGTGGCGTTGTGGGAAAGTCATGGTGGCTCATGGCAGGATTTTGCTTGATGCTATTTCATGGCTCTCTGACATCTCTCCTGTTGAGAAGCCATGATGCCACATCTCACCCAAGCTGGCTCCCCTGGGGGTCCATGTGGTCCTTTGGCCAAACTTTTGGGTTTTCCTGTTCTAGGCCTACTACTTTGTGTGGAATCCTCCAAAATCTTAGCTATGAGGGGCCTTTTGCCCGTTTTAAGTGACCGCTAGTAAAAACCCAGTTAACTCTGGTAAAGCAATGGGGCTGCTTTACATCACAGAGCAGGAAAAGTCAAGGAATAAAATGCTAGCCAGTAACAGGAGCATTGTTGTAGCTACTAAAGATGCTCTGGCCTTTCCAACTACCTTTTTTATGTGGGTATTAAGGAGTTGCTTTCTGTGTTTGAAATCTTGATTCTCTTTCTCACATTTAAATATTTTCACAGATCAATTGAAATGTATTTATATTTTCCATCCAATACAAATGAAGTTAAAAAATAATCCCAAAAGGAGAAAATGGTAAAATTTCTGATTACAACTGTTTTTACTTTTCTCTTAATGGAAAAGTAGCTTTTAAAAATCCATAGGGGAAATCCAATTTTTGAAGAGAAGCAAAATATTAGAAAGCATGCAATTAAATGTAAGTGAACATTTCTCAAATGATGGGAAAATTACAAAAATACACGAAGAGCAAGTCTCCGTGAACCTATTTTCCTCAAAAAGGTGCAATGATACCGAATATATGCCTTATCCCATTCCTCCCTGTTGGCAAGGAAGTGAACTAGGAAAAATGGAATTTAAATTTCACATCCCTGTCAATTGTAAGGGCAACAAAAGTATCCTTGGATGGAGATGGGACAAAGTGTAAAATCCCACACAGGGAATTAAATATTCAAATTTTCCAGTTTTTGCATTATGACTGCTCCTGAAGTAACAAAACAGAAACTATTAATATTGTTTAATTTCCATAATAATAACTGTGTTTCAGTCCGTGGAGGTATTTTCCTCCCCAGGTAATCAAGTTTTGGCTTGTGGGGGTGTGGAGTCATGCCTTTTAAAAAAATATTAGCCGCGGGGCTGGGAAGATGCCCTAAGGCTTTAAGAGCCGCCGACTCTCTTGCAGAAGGACTCTTGGGGTTTTTCCCGATCCCCCAGCACACATTGGGCAAGCTGAGAAGACGCGTCGAAAACTCAAATTTCCAGAGAACTCCAGTTCCCAGGGAAAGTCTACAAAACACTCTTATCTGAACTTTCGCGGGCAAAATTTGGCAACACAACGGTGCACAAAACCTACTGCAGAAACCAGTAAACACTCAATACACCATACGGAAAAAAAAAAAAAAGGTTTATCCTCCCCCGAAGTCAACAAGAGGAAAGACAATGCTGTGTTTGGTCCCCCCTCAAAGGATATTTAAGTCCTGAAATTTATCATATAAATAATTGAGAAATGAATTTATATTAATGTTGGAAGGTCTAAAATTTTTGTGAGTTCATATTAGGAACCTTATTTAGTGGGCTTTTTTTCATTTTTCAGTTTAGTGTGTTTTATTTTGATAAAGTTTGCTTTTTGAAGTAGATATAAATATATTGAACTAGAGAATATCAAAATGTGTAAGTGAACCATGGATGGAATGCTATAAATGTAATCTAGATCTACTAAGGAATTGAGATGTTGGGTCCCCAGACTCTGGAATGTTGAGACACATTTATACAGCCTGCAGAAATGAAATACCCCCGAATAAAGCGTTGATTTCACTTATATGTCCCGGGTCCATCCCCTCAGAGTAAATTTTAAACACTGTGTATGGGGATGGAGCGTCCATTAAAATTCAATGAGGGAAAAATAAATTCAGGCAGAGCCCCCCAAGGCATTAGCCTTAGGGAATGGAAAAAGTAATTAAGTATGGTTTTTTTTTCTCTGCTTTAGTTTAACTGTTTTTAGGGTTTGGTTGGAATTTAGTTTCCTAGAACTTGGGTGAAGGGTTAAGCCTAGGCATGGCTGACTTCCCTGTCCCTAAATGCATTGGAGCCTTGGTGTTTTTGAAACTTTGGCGCTGAAAGTATTCTTTTTGGCCAGTCTTTCTAGAAACATGTTTCCCCATGCCCCTTCAGGAGCTCAGATCTGTGCAATCAGGCCTGAGGCCTTGGCAAAGTAAAGCCATAGGCCTATTTTTCGTTACCAAAAAATAAAAAGATAGAAAATCCTCTAAATTAAAAAAATTTTTTATAGTTTTTTTATTTTATGGTGTATGTAGTATGAAAATATTTTGCCTTACACCGTTATGTAAGCATACCACATGCCCAAATGCCCAATGGCTGTGGAGCCCAGAAAGAGGAACAATTAGATTCCATTGGAATGGAATCTGAAAAGTTTTAGTTACCCTGTGGGTGTTGGGGTAAAACTGAAACTCTGGGTCTCCTGGAAGACGCATCAAGTGGTTCTTAACTGCTGAGCCATGCTCTCCACCAAGAAAAAGCTCTAAATTNTTTATTTCGGTATGTGTATCAATGTACTGTCTGCATGCAGGTTTGTGCACCCGTGTCGTGCAATGCCGCGGAGGTCAGAAGAGGGTCTCAGATTCCCCTGGAACTGGAGTTCTCCTGGAATTGGAGTTTCAGACGGCTCTCGGCCGCCATGTGGGTGCTGGGGATCGAACCCGGGTCCTCTGTAAGAGCGGTCAGCGCTCTTAACCGCTAGGCCATCTCTCCAGCCCCTATTATTCTTATTTTTTTAAACAGGTATTTTTTTTAATTTTATTTATTTATTTATTTATTTATTTATTTTGTATGTGTTTGAATGTACTGTCTGCATGTAGGTTTGCTCACCCGTGTCGTGCAATGCCTTGGAGGTCAGAAGAGGGTGTTGGATTCCCCTGGAAGTGGAGTTAAAGACAGTTCTCAGCTGCCATGTGGGTGCTGGGGATTGAACCCGGGTCCTCTGCAAGAGCAGTTGGCGCTCTTAACCGCTAGGCCATCTCTCCAGCCTCAAGGACGCTATCTTTAAAAAGCAAATATTCTGCTTGTTTTTTGCACACCTATCATGTCACGCACTGCTCACATTCATCCCCGCTCATTACTCCTTTTGTCCTCTGCAGCTTTTTTTTCCTTCCCCCAAATAGTTCCCTTTTACTTCTGTGTCATATATTGTAAATTTAGATTTTACACAGGAGTGAAAACATGTGATATTTGTCTTTCTGAAATTGGCTTATCTCATTTAACAAGATTATTTCCTGTTCTATCCATTTCCCTAAAATGAAATAATTTTGTTCTTTATGAATGACTAAAATTCCGTTTTGTAGGAGTTAGTTACTTTCTCATGGTTGTGATAAAATTCCTGACAAAAACAACTTAAGTGTGGAGTTATATATTTGGGCTCACAATTTCAGAAGGCTCAATCTATCATGGCAAATGTGTGTGTGTGTGTGTGTGTGTGTGTGTGTGTGTGTGTGTGTGATTTGTTCCTTTATAGCACACAACCACCATGTTGGTTTTAAAATCATTTCTCCTTAATTATTCATGTTATATTGAAATATTCTGACACAGTAGCATTTTATCATACCACTAAGCATGTCTCAAAACACATTTGAATATAGTGAGTTCTTTTTATTTACATTTTCTTCATTAGTAATTTATCAGTAAATAATGGACAGTATTATCTTTTGTGATGGGATCTCACTGTATATCCCAGGCTGGCCTCTAACTTGCATTCTTCCTGCCTCAGTTTCCTTAGTGCTGGTGGTACAGGTATGCTTCACTGTGCTTGGGTAGATTTGCAAAATGTAAATATCAATATAAAGCCAGATTTCCTTAGCAGTACATGCCTTTGTGTAGAATTCACCAACTGATGTAAGTGGTATTACTTGGTCCTTTACAAGTAGCCCTCTCTTAGGAAGGCAGACTGGATCCCAACATAATGAATAAACCTAATTTTAGTCCTAGACTTAAAACGAGACTCCCTGGTTTCAAAAGTTATTTTTGTCGCTTCCTACACAAATAACTTTGGAAAGTTATATCTTCATCTCTCAGTTTCTTGATAAAATGGTAAACAGTTCTGGATCACAGGCTTGTTGTTAAGATTGAAAAGTATGTATACAGGAGATCTCCTGAGACCAGCGGAAGCGCAGGAAGGCAGCTCTCTTCACAATAGCAAGGAGCTGGAACCAACTCAAATGCCCCTCAACTGATGAGTGGATAGAGAAAATGTGGAACATCTACACAATGGAGTTCTATGCAGCAGTAAAGAAAGAGGGCATCATGAGCTTTGCAGGAAAATGGCTGGAGCTAGAGGACATCATGCTGAGTGAAGTTACACAGTCTCAGAAAAACAAACGACAAATGGTATCCCTCATCTGTGGATGCTAGTGCCAATTACCTAGTTTTAAGAATTTCTTGTTCATGGCCCCTTGAGCTTTTGTCCAAAGTAATTGGGAGTGATGCATATTGGAAACAACAACAGAAAGGACTGCATCAAAGAACTGACTGAAAGAGTGAACTTCTGCTCAAAACAGTCAACTTCCACATGGAGAATATTGAGAAAGACTGAGAAAGAGATGAAAAGCATGTTTGGCAGAATGCATGAGCTCTGGTAGGGTGGGGGATGGGGGGACATGGGTCTAGATTTGATAAAAAAATATATATAAATAAATAAATAAAAGTATGTATACAAATGTACGTGCACACAAAATATCAGATAGTGCCTTGCACATGGTGAGCCCAGCTGAAGTATGAGCCCTCCTAAGACAGTGTCAGAAATGTGACCTGGCTCTGGAGCAGTGGGAGATACTGCCAGAGTCCACAGAAGTGTATCATCTGAAATATAGGGATGGTGTCATTCAGGTCAGCAAGAACTTGGAAACTCTGACAAAGCTGCGATGTCCTTTTAGGTGGGATATTGCTGTCCTCACAGACCTTGGTTTATGGGCTAGCAGCCTCTGAAGTGGAGGCTTGGAATGAGTAACACTGGGCCTCCCCTTTTATTACCAGATAAATAATCAAAATAAGAAATTTGGAAAAAGGCTGGTACACTGGATGGCTTTAGTGTCCACTTAACACACCTGGGTTGAAGTAGCCTCAGGCAGCAGGCTGGGTGGAGGGCGACAGAAAGCAGCCTGAAGAGCTGGCTGGAGTGTCTCTAGTCATCCTGTTTCTGCCTGGTCTCCATGCCTTAGCCCAGCTCGTGGCACGACAGCAGCCTATGTGCTACATACACATGTGTTCTGAAGGGCCAGGGTGACTGCCCAGCCTGGTTGTAAGAGCTGGACCACTGCATTGAATTGACACACTTTTCAGAATCATTTTTTTCAGGCTGGCTCAGGCCTGATGGGATGGATAACTTTCTGTCCTGGAACATCATTCAATTGCATTTGTACAAAGCTGCTAGCATAATAAGCCTTTGCTATCAATGAAGAATCCTTAAAATCAACTTTTACACTGGTTTTAAAATAACAAAAGGCAATGTGGAAACTATAAAATTAATTCTGGGATTCTACTTTAATGCTAAGAAAAATGTTCGAGTAAAACTACATAGATCCAAGGCTCTTGGAGACCATGGCTGTGGGTGGTAGGAGGGAAGGTTGAATTTCTGTTTTTGGAAAAACAATGCGACATTTCTTTTCCTTTCTTTGTTTCCTTCCTAAAGAATATGATGTGGGGGCTGGAGAGATGGCTCAGTGGTTAAGAGCACCAACTGCTCTTGCAGAGGACCCCGGGTTTGATTCCCAGCACCCAGATGGCAGTTTAGAACCGTCTTTAACTCCAGTTCCAGGGGAATCTGACACCCTCTTCTGACCTCTGCAGCATTGCACCAACCTGCATGCAGACAGTACATTCATACACATAGAAAAAAAACTAAAACAAAAAAAAGAATATGATGTTTATGTCAATTTAGTTCCAGCACTGGACATTAAGTATAGTATTTCATTTCATGGCACATGGCACCTGCCCCCCGTTTTTTGGTGCATGTGTATGTTCATCTGTGTATGTGCACATGCACGTGTGCCCATATGCACATGGAGGCCAGAGTTCAACCTCAGGAACTATCCACCTTGTTCGTTGAGACTGTTCTGCAGACCCTGGGAGACTCTCCCACCACTCCAGATTCTGATTACTTTTCTGATGCTGTCTTAGGAGTGTTAACACTTCAGTTGGACTTACTGGTGTGTACTGGACATTCTCTCCTCTCTCTCTCTCTCTCTCTCTCTCTCTCTCTCTCTCTCCTCATGTATAGGCATATACATCATTTCAGTCTTCATGGAAAAGCTCACTGTGGTCTGGGGCTCAGTGCACTAGGCTAGACTGGATGGCCAGGAGCCTCAGACACCCACCTGTCTCCCCTCCCCAGAATGGGGGTGATAAGCCCACAATGCTGCACCCAGATTTTTACAAAGCTTCTAGTGACTGATCTTGGTGAGCAGGTGTTCTACTGTCAACTATGTACCCAGACCCTTCTCTTTCCTTTTTCTGTTCATTGTTTTTCTTTCTTGATGGTCTCTGAGCTTCTTGAGACCACTTTTCTGATCCATTCCTTACAGTGATGTCTGGAACCAAGTAGATCATGAACAAATATGAAAAATTAATCACAGCATGTGGAATGATCGAAAGGTAATCAATAGGGGCGAGGAAAATGCTTGCTGCATAAGCACAGGGGGCCAAGCTTGATCCCCGGACCTCAGTAAAAAGCCTGGTGTGGAAGTGTGTGCCTTTAACTGCAGCACTGGGAAGACAGAGACAGGGGGGCTCTTGGGCTCACTGGCCAGCCAGTCTAGCTGGCTCGTACTAAAAAATTTAAGTGGAGGACACCTAGTAATACCCTCTGGCCTCTTTATCCACATGCATGCACACTCACCCACACACACACATGTACACACACATACACACTCACAAGGTAATGGATATATTATGTAATCCATGATTTTGAACTTGGTTAAGTTTAGAGTTGCATTTTGATTCATGGCCCACACTAGGTCAGAACAGCTAAGGTCTCCGGAGTTCTCCTGTCTGAGTTGGACACTCAACAATACATTTAGTCTCTGTGTATCTTTGGACAAACCATATAATCTCCTTGCCTCAGAGCCCTTATTTGTAAAATGAAATATACCTCATAGTGGAATATACCTCATAGAGTTATTAGGAGAAACAAGCAATTTAGTACATATGCCACCTGGACAGATCTTGGTACAAGTGGCCCGTGAGTGACAGCCATTGCTTTACTTACCCACACCCTGGGAGTGAGTCTCCCAAGTTACTGAAAGGGCTTATGTTTCTTATCAAAACTCAAATGAGGGGCTGGAGAGATGGCCTAGCGGTTAGGAGTGCCAACTGCTCTTGCAGAGGATCCAGGTTCGATCCCCAGCACCCACATGGCTGCTGAGAACCGTCTTTAACTCCAGTTCCAGGGGAATCCAATGCCCTCTTCTGACTTCCGTGGCATTGCACGACACAGGTGTACCAACCTACATGGAGACAGTACACTCATACACATAAACAAAAAAAAAAATCAACTAAACCTCAAATGAGCTTTCCATTCTTTCCCCATTGTTTTTATGTATTCAAAGTGACATATGCTTTGCACTCAGTCCTTTGGATGGATTTATTTTTAGTGGCTGAGAAAACTGATACCTTAAACCATCACAGTTGTGAAGTCCTTACTTGGCCAAGATTAGTTTTCTCAAGAAATGCAACATGAGGACCTCTGGGTCAGAGATGGACTCTGCAAACACTCTTTCAAGAAAAAAAATGCCTGATGTGGCGCAGGAGAATCTTCCTTATAAACTACCATGCAGAAATAGTGTATTCTCCCAAGTAGTCTGAGTCTTCAGAGATGGAGGTAGGAAATGCTTCTGACTTGGGTGAGCTATGCCAGGGGAAATCTGATGACAGGAGTGGGGAATTCCCGAACAATCAGAGAATTGTGTCTCTCAGGATGTGGCGTTGTGGGAAAGTCATGGTGGCTCATGGCAGGATTTTGCTTGATGCTATTTCATGGCTCTCTGACATCTCTCCTGTTGAGAAGCCATGATGCCACATCTCACCCAAGCTGGCTCCTGGGTCATGTGGTCCTTTGGCACCTTTGTTTCCTGTCTAGGCTACTACTTTGTGTGGAACTCCTCAAAATCTTAGCTATGAGGGGCTGCGTTAAGTGACACTAGTAACCCAGTATAACTCTGGTAAACATGGGCTGCTACATCACAGAGCAGGAGTCAGGAAATGGAAAATGCTAGCAGTTTAACAGGAGCTTGTGTAGCTACTAAACAGAGCTCTGCTTTCCAAACTACCTTTTATGGTGTATTAGGAGTGCTTTCTGTGTTGAAAATCTTGATGTCTCTTTCACATTAAATATTTCAAGATCATTGAGTTATTTATCCTTCAAATACAATGAGTAAAACTATCCCAAAAGGAGGAAAATGGTAAATTGCTGAAATTACAACTGTTTTTACTTTTCTCTAATGGAAGTAGCTTTAAAATCCATAGGGGGGAAATCCAATTTGAAGGAAAGCAGTATTAGAAAGCATGCAATTATGTAAGTGAACATTTCCTCAATGATGGAAAAATTACAAAATACACGAAGAGCAGTCTCCGTGACTATTTTCTCAAAAAGGTGCATTGATACCGAATAATGCTATCCCATCTCCTGTTGGCAAGGAAGTGAACTAGAAATGGATTTATTTCACATCCTGTCATTGGGTAGGGCACAGTATCTTGGATGGAGATGGGACAAAGTGTAAAATCCACACAGGGATTAAAATATGCAATTTCAGTTTGCATTATGACTGCTCCTGAGAGTAACAAAACAGAAACTATTAATATTGTTTAATTTCATAATATAACTGTGTTCAGTCCGTGAGGTAATTTTCTCCAGGTATCAAGTTTGGCTGTGTGGTGTGAGTCATGCCATTTAAAAAAGGTTTAGTCCGGGGGCTGGAGAGATGGCCTAGCAGTTAAGAGTGCCGACTGCTCTTGCAGAGGACTCGGGTTCGATCCCCAGCACCCACATGGCAGCTGAGAACCGTCTGAAACTCCAATTCCAGGAGAACTCCAGTTCCAGGGGAATCTGACACCCTCTTCTGAACTTCGCGGCATTGCACAACACGGGTGCACAAACCTACATGCAGACAGTACACTCATACACATACGGAAAAAAAAAAAAAAGGTTTAGTCCTGAAGTCAACAGAGGAAAGACAATGCTGTGTTGGTCCCTCAAGGATATAAGTGCCTGAAAGTTTATCATTAAATATAGAATGAATTTATATTAATGTTGAAGTCTAATTTTGTGAGTTCATATTAGGAACCTATTTAGTGGGCTTTTTCATTTTTCAGCTGTTAGTGTGATTTTTTTTGGATAAAAGTTGCTTTTGAGTAGATATAAAACTATTGAACCAAGAGAATGTCAAAATGTGTAAGTGGAAAGATGGATGGAATGCTATAAAGTGTATCTAGATCTACTAGGATGAGTGTGTCAGACTCTGGAAATGTGAGACACATTTACTACAGCCTGCAGATGAATACCCGGATAAAGCGTTGATTCACTTATAGTCGGGTCCTATCCCTCAGAGTAAATTTTACACTGTGTATGGGGATGGAGCGTCTTAAAAATTCAATGAGGAAAAATAAATCAGGCAGAGCCCCCAAGGCATTAGCTAGGGAATGGAAAAGTAATTAAGTAGGTTTTTCTCTGCTTTATGTTTACTGTTTAGGGTTTGTGGAATTAGTTTCCTAGAACTTGGGTGAAGGGTTTATAGGCATGCTGACTTCTCTGTCCCTATGCATTGGAGCCTTGTGTTTTTGAACTTTGGCGCTGAGTATTCTTGCCAGTCTTTCTAGAACATGTTCATGCCCTTCAGGAGCTCAGAGTCTGTGACATCAGGCTTGAGGCCTTGGCAAAGTAAGCATAGGCTATTTTTCGTTACCAACATTAAAACATAGAAAATCTCTAAATTAAAAATATTTTTGTTTATTTTTATTTTATGTGTATGTGTATGAATATTTTGCCTACACGTATGTAAGCATACCACATGCATGCAATGGCTGTGGAGGCCAGAAGAGGACATTAGATCTCCTGGAAGTGGAATCTGACAGTTATTAGTTACCCTGTGGGTGCTAGAACTGAACCTGGGTCTCCTGGAAGAGCATCAAGTGTTCTTAACTGCTGAGCCATCTCTCCACCCAAGAAAAGCTCTAAATTTAACACAGTGAATGACTGTGTCCACCAGGGAGTAAATGTTAGGGCTGAGTTAACCTGCCCTGTGTCCTTTCCTATCCCTCCTGCCCCACTAGAGCCTGCCTTTGTCTTATTATTCCCATTATGTCTTTATCTTTTACTAAGTATAGGAATGCGGAGAATATACAGAACACAACAATAACTGTATATAAAGAAAATTGTGTACATTTTTCATGCTTTATATGAATGGGGTACTAGACTGAAATTTACCATGTTTTGCTTGGCATTTTTTATGAAATTCATCCATGAGACTACTGTGCCTGTTTTTTATTCATTTCCCATCACATGACTATACTACAAACCATTTCCATTGTTCCTTTGCTGGACATTTTGGTTATTTCTTGCTTTGGTGTTGTAAATACAGTTATTATAAACAGTGTTGGGCAGGCTTTTCTGTGTGTGCCTACAGGAATGTCTTGTGGGATCCTTGAATTGGCAGAGATTTCTGGGCTCTAGGATGTGTCTCAACCTAGCCAATGCCACTCAACTGTACTTCAAAGGGATGAACCCTAACTCAGCTTTCTGCTGGCAGAGTGCAAGCACTCTCTGCTCTCAACTCACCAATATGTACTATTATCAGACTGCTTAGCACGTTCTAATCTGGTGGCTACTAAACGCTTGCTAGTAGTTTCAGGTCTTTTACTAATCAGGTTGAGCTGCTGCTCATTGTTTGCTGGCCATATGGTTTCTAATCCTCTAAACTCTTGTTTATACGTTTCCTTCACAAATAGATTGAATTATCCTTTTTTTCTGCCATTCTTTTGTATTGTTCAGAAATAAATATAATGTAAAATTCACCATTTTGAACGTTTTTAGGTGTGCAGTTCAGTGGCATTAAATGTCATCTCTGTGTCATGAACCATTGGAGATCTTTATTTCTCTAAACAGAAACTCTGTAACCAATAGACAACAATTCCCTTCTTCCTCCCCATTCCTTCATACTTTGATGACTTCTAACTTACTTTCTCTCTCTGTGAATCTACCTCTGCCAGGTATTTTCTAGAAATAAAGCCATGTAATATTTGTCCTTTTACATTTTGTTTTTACCTGTATTCATGTACCAGAACCTCATTTCTTTCTTAATGGCTGACCAATGGTCCAGTGTATGTATATACCACATTTTGTTTATCTTTTTCTCTGCTATAGAAACCCAGGTTATTCCCTCTTTTGACTGTTAGGAACTCTGCTGCCTCGACAAAGGATCTGTTTGAGCGCCTATTTATTTTTAAAAATCTATCTTTATGTGTACAAGTGTTTTGTATGCATGGGTGCACCATGCACATGCAGTGCTCACAGAGGACAGAGGGTATGTTGGAGCCTCTGGAACTGGAGTTTAAGACAGTTGTTGGCCACCACATGGGTGGTGGGAACTGAACCTGGGTCTTCTAGAAGAACAGCCAGTGCTCTTAGCCTCTGATCTACCTTTCCAGCCCTCTAGAGGCCTTGTTTACAAATTTTTGGCTTATGTATTTAGGAATAGAATTACTGGATCATATTTAACTATTTCCATGCTTAACTATTTCAGGACTGAAAAACTGTGTTCCACATGGGCTATGTTACTTTATACTTCCATAATCAATGTGTAATGTTATAAACTCTCCATGTCTTCACCAACACTTGTTAATTTTCTGTGAATTATAGCCAGCCCATCATGGTTTTTATTTCCCTACTAACTAATGATATTAAAAGTGTCAATTCACATTCTTTGTCCATTTTTGAAGGTGCCTTGTTTTTCTTTTTGTTATTAAATTTTAAAAATGTATTTTGAATATTAAGCATTTAACATATCCTTTATTTGCAAATATTTTCCGTCATTCTGTAGGTGGTCTTTTTGCTTTCTTTGTAGTGAATTTTGATGCAAAGCTTTTTACCTACAATGGAGTGCAATTTACCCATTCTTTCTTTATTTGGAGGGGATAGTTTGTTCTTATTTATTAGTAGTAATTATGTAAATATATTCTGGGTGTGAATTTTTATTGATCATAATCATCACAAATATCTTCCTTGGTGATGTGGTTTCTTTATTCTTTTATATGATGTTTTTTGATGGATGAAAGTAACAATCTTGTCATGTTTATCAATAATTTAGTTTATGGCATATACTTTGCCTTTCCTTTTAGAAGCTTACCTTGTTCAAAGGTCAAAAAGATATTACTCTGTTGTCAAGCAGTTTTAAAGTTTTGCTCTTGAATTCAACATTTCACATGCTGTGGCTGGACATGAGCGACATCTCTGGGTGCTGCTGGTGGATGCTGGGTGCTGCTACAGATCAGGTCTCAGCTACACCTTCAATCTAGGCCTGCTGGCATCTAGCAGAATAGAGTCAAACCTTCTGGCTGATGCCCTGGATGAATACGGACTTTCCCACAGTTTGTTTTGTACATAATTTCATTAGGAACTGGGAGGTGGAAAATCTAGCCTCTATTATTGCCACTCCAAGATGCTCTTGAGTCTTGTCTATTCTTTGCCCCATCGTGTTGTTCAGAAGGAGAGATCAGGTGCCACTTGGATCCTTCTACACTGGCATTTCTGAAAGAGAACAATAGCATGACATATGCAGTTGTTTTAAAATATGAACACTTTCAGACAAAAGTCAAACGGATCATTACATTTCCAAAAATTATGCATTTTATTTGACAAAGGCTAATCGTACCATGGGTGGTCCTCTGAAACAAGCGACCTTAGACATCAAACTCCTTCCCAAGCTTAGGAGCACCTGGTTTCCCAGGATTATAAGCTGCACTCTTGGCCTTCCAAGGGAAAAGGAGGACCCAGGGGAGTCGGCTACCCCTCCCAAGCAAGTGGGTAGCCTTGGCTGTATAAGCAGGAGGGGCTAAGGGCATATAAACAGAGATTGCCATGATGTGGGTCTCACCTGCTTTCACCATCTTGGGCAGCCAGGGAGGTCAAAGTGTCCATGCCAGGATGGGGAGTTTCCTGTATGGCCGTGGGGAGGATGCCCACATTCCTGTAGGTAACTCTCTCATCCATTCACTGTATTAGAAAGCCCAAATAACTCACCAGAATTTTCCAAACTGTGGTTTGGGGTGTTTGTACTTGGCTTTGCCTTTGGGACCATGGGAGGAGGAGGCAGGATGCAGAATGGCTCCTAGAAGGAATTTAAGCTACATATGGCGTAGTCTGGCAGAAGAGACAAATCTGAAGATGGTTTGGGAAGAGCCATGGAGTTTTCTCTGATATGGGGAAAGAGACTAGCAACCAGAGGAAAGCTGGGTGAGGAGAGTGTGGGCAGAGGAAATTGTGGAATGCTGGGCTGTCCCCATGGGCCCGATCAGGGCAGTGGCAGTGGCAGTAACATGGGTTGTGCAGTGGATTTTAAGATGACTAACTGGAATGCATGAGCTCTGGTTGGGGGGGTGGGGAGGAGGACACGGGTCTACATTTGATTTGTAACATAATATATATATTATATATTGTAATTATATATTATATATAATATGTAAAATACTATACATAACCATATAAAAAATCATTCTACTGATTCTGTTTCTTTGGTGAACCTTGACTAATACAGTAATATAAAACCCTTAGCTTTAAATCATTTTCTCCTGAATTGTGTATATAATTGATGATCAAAATCAGAAAACAGAAAAATACATATACATTTACAGAGTATACTTTGGGGGTTTTATTTTGTGTGTGGTCTTGTTGCTTTGTGAGACAGGCTCTTCTTACAGACCTATCAGACCTTGAATTTGATAAGTAAACCAGGCTGGCCTGATCTGATAGAGAGCCACCCGCCTCTGCCTTTGAGCACTGGGATTAAAAAGATGTGCCACCATGCTAGGCAACACAATAAAAAAATAAAATTATGGTTTAAAATCGCATGAATGCTAATTTAATATTGTGTTTGAATACATTAATTTTATTTCAAAGTAAATATGAACAGGGTTTTTTAATTTGGCATTTGTAATGGACCATAATTTATATTTTATCTACCAAAAAGACATTTCAAAAATCAATTTTTGTATTTATACAATACTCTTTAAAGTAATCTTGTCTACAGTTTTTGCTTTATAAGTACAAATAAGGTATTATAAGAAAATTTCTAGTGCTNGATGTCGCAGAAAATTTTCCTTCCTGGGAGAGCAGCATGCTCAAAAGTGGCATGACTCAGCAGCTCAGCACCCTGCCTCCTTCCCTGCTCCCGAGGGCCCAAAGACAAATGAAGGAACAGACTCTCCAATCTTTAGTTTAGGGGAGACTAGCACATTTACTCAGGCTTGCTCACAGAGCAAATGGGTGAGGAGGATGTTACAGGATTTTATTGGTGCTCTCTCCCTTATGTTCATCCCAAGCCACAATCCCTGGCTCCACTGTAAAACATGGCACTGGGGGGGGAGTGGGGGGACACCCACTAGCACTCAGCTTCTCAGCCCTTAGCGCCCCCCCCCCAGGTGAGCTGGCTGGTTGAGGGTTGATGGATCCTTGACTCCACCTCTCCTTCAGAAGAACCATCTCTGGGAGGCATCTGATATCCAATGGCCAGGGCCAGTCCATTCGGAAGAAAGTCTATCTGTGCCATAGGCCACATGAGGTGAAGCCACCTAGTCTTCTAGATGTCTATAGGAGAATTCTGAGATGGAAATCCACTTCTAGATGTTACAGAGTGGCATGCCTACTTGACCAGTGGGGTCAGCCACATAAATAGGGAGATGCTTTGAGAACAGTGAAAGATCTAGAGCAAGCTTTGCAGGTCCTGGGGGTAGGACTTCAAGGGCAAAGTGGCAATAAGCAGCCACAGAGGCAGCCTGGCCACTGCTTTGTGCAATAAGAGACCTGCTCCAGGAAGAGGTGGTAGCCTAGAGGGAGATTGAAAGTATAAAAGAGAAATTAGAGCATGAAAGGAATACGAGGCTGGTCTCCACAGCATTGGTCTCCACAGCATTGGCCTCTGACCTTGCCAGTAAATTGCATAAAAGAGAAAAAGTGGCAGAGGTGTTAGCCTGACATTCTTTTCTTATAGCTAGAGGACCAGAAGAAAAAGAGAGCCCAGATTAGATCTATAAGGCTCATTCTGGGACCCCAAAACCTGGAAACCATGGGAAAAGGCAGATAGTGATGAAGAAGGGAGTGACCTAGGAAAAGCGGAAGATGCCCTTTGGGTTCAACCTTTAATACAAAGAAAGGGAAAATCCATGTTTCTACATGATGATGGTGGTCTTAACAATGATCAGATATGAGAAACTGTAGCAATCAGAGAGTACTCAGCATTGGAGCTGTTGGAATTAGGGAAGACTTTCAACAAGTCAAAAAGGAACTCTTCATCGTCATGAACTGGCTTATGAGAATTTGGGACATGGGAGAAGTGATACTAGTGTAAGTGCTGCAGAAGCATTAAAGCTGAGCAATATAACCACCATCCCTCCTTGAGACACAGGCTATGTAGCCTGAGGCAGCTCAGGGGGAATCAGTCCCTGATGGACTGTCTTGCACAAGCCATTAGAGATACTTGATCATCACCAGTGGAGATTCCCATGGATATCAGGGGCTGGAGGACAATAGAGGAGGGACAGGCACTATCAAGAGAATTAGGTATGAGGAAAGCAATGTATAGTGCCCAGTTCCCTGGACCAGAGAGAATTGTGTTTACCACAGATTTAAGGAAAAACTTAGTTGAACAAGGACCTCAAGATTGGTATAGAGCTTTAGTGGCTGTGCTGAGATCCTTGATGAGACAGGATCTTTGTAAAGTAGGAGAGACTGTGACAGATCTAAGTGACTTAGATCAGCATGTGAAGTATGTCTGTAGAAGGTTAGAACAAGCCTTAAAAAGAAAAAGAGTTCTGCTTGGGTTACTCAAAGACAAATGTGGCAAGATTTGTGTCAAGCCCAAGTTCCTAAAAAAAAGATTGATAAGAAGCCAAATTCTGTGCTAATGAGCCTCTTAAAGGCTTTAAAGCCTGAGGAACAGTCCACAAAAGCCATACAGAAGATAAACACTGTCCCATGGGTTGATAATGCCCCCACCAATCGGGATGTGTTTCTCATATGAGAAAGGTTATGGTCGGGGTGGTGGCAGTTAGCCCAGGCAGGGCCGTCTCCAGCAGCCAGGGAGGTCAATGGAAAGACAACAGGTATGGTTATACTCAGGAGTCACCCCAAGACATGGCTGACTCAGGGAACTAAGAGGTGGAGCAGGAGAAAAAGAGGCCCTGACTCTCCTTAATCCTGTGCAGCACCAGGCAGCTTGAGTTAGCCCTAATGAGTTTATCAAGGATAAAGAAATGCAGGGAGGCTCCATCTAAAAACCCGAGGATTCCAAAATGATTGAAGAGAATGACTACAGATACTGAAGAACTAGTGTACCCAACCTGGATCTGTTAAGAAAACAATTAGTACAAATAGATAAAATCTTCCCATGCTGTGTAAGACTTTATTTATGCTTGATTTAATATATAATGTTAACATCTGAGTATTTTACTGATGTGAAACCCATTGGAGAGGTATCAAGTACAATGGAAGAAACGAAGATGAAAAGTAAATTCACAAAGGGGTACCAGGGCCAGATATAGCTGTGAAATTATTGGAAACTTTGTGGTTGGGTAAGGAACAAGTGATATCCACCAGGATGGTTGAGAAAAGTCTACAATGGCCTAGGCCTGTAGATACAAAAGAGTAGACATATATCTTATGAAAATAAAAAATAGAGACTGCTCCAAAGTATGCAATTGTTAAGTGAGAATTCTAGTACCAAAGCTTGGATTGCCTCCCTGTGAGCTGTTAGCCAGGGAAACCCTGGAGGGCCCCAAAACAATGAAGGCTATTATCACTAATGTTGGTTGCACACCAGAGCAGACATTAAGACCCTATTGTTGAAGACGTGGCTTGATGTGAACTCGGCAAAGAGAAATCCAGTTGGGACCAAGCTGAAAACTCCCTGCCACTGGAAAGCTGGCCTTCATAGTGCTGGAGAATACTATGAAGATCACTAGGGGAAAATAATCCCAAAAGTTCTGCTTAATGGCAGACCCCACATACTGCCAAGCGAGATGGGGCTCCTCTAGTCTATGTACAACCAGAAAATTTTCAATTGGACTTAAGGCCTGCTCCTTTGGAAGGACCAAACATCTGATATTGTAAGCCAGGTCAACCCCCAGTGACAGGGGAAGTTATAGGTCCCAGTGGAGAGGCCATTGCAATTGTTTTGTTAGATGGATATTAGATGTTCCTTCTTCTATTTGTGTTTTTTGTATTGGAATACCTCTGAAATGGGCCAACAGTGCATTGTAAAGAGATGACGAAAAGACCCAAAGTTCAATGTCTTGGCACAGTACAAGAATGATCATCTTACCTCTTCCACCCCTTCCAGAGCTCAGGGACTCTTGCAGAAGAGGATGGCTGGAAGAATGTAAGAGCCAGAGGATGGTACTCTGAAAAACTTACCATGGGCATCAAATGCCTTCCCATGCTTAGGGGCATCTGCTTGCCCAGGATTATAAATTGGACTGTTGGCCTTCTAAGGGAAAAGGAGGAGCCAGGGGAATCGGCTGCCCCTCCCAACCAGCTACATAAGGAGGGGTGGGCGCTGAAGGTATATAAACATTTCTTTCCTGCCTTCACCATCTTGAGCAGCCACAGGGAGATTATGGGGTCCTGGGGCAGGGACTTTCCTGTATGACCATGTGGGGGTCACTCACTGTGGTGGTTTGAATGAGAATGTCCCCCATAAGCTTTAAGTATTCAGACATTTTGTCCCCAGTTGGTCGTGCTGTTTGGGGAGGTCTTAGAAGGTGTGGCCATGCTGGAGGAAGTACATCACTGGGGAGGGCTTAGAGAGTTGAACAAGCCTTGCCAGTCTCCAGTCTCTCTCTCTCTTGACTTCCTGTGCTCATTGGAGATGTGAACCTTGGCTTTCTGCTCCAGGCCCAGCCAACATGCTTCCCACCACAATGGACTCTAATTCCCTGGAACCGACAATGTCAATCATAAGCTCAAATAAACTCTTCCTTTTATAATTTCCCTTGGTCATGATGGTTTTATCACAGCAACAGAAAAGTGACTAATACACTCACATTCCTGTAAGTAACCCCCTCACCCATTCACTCTGTTAGAAAGTGCAAAGAAACTCATTAGAATTTTTCAAACTGCGGTTTGGGGAGATTGTACCTTGCTTTGCCTTTGGGACCATGGGAGGAGTTGGTAGCAGGACGCCATGCCCTCCTAGAAGGAATTTTAGCCACACAACTCAGTACTATTTTTAGGATCCTAATTGTTCTTTGAACTTGCATCTTGTGTTGAGAGATGAAAATGATGATAGAGCTTTACCTTTTCAGCCAATGAGAAATGCTCACTGTTGGTTTATCAGCAGCCAGCAGAGAACCATGGAAGAAGAAGTCTAAGGAAGACCTTTCAGACTTGGAAAATTCTAGCTTTTGGGAAATAATGCAAGAAAATTGTATGAAATACAAAGATGATTGCCGACAGAGTCATGACTGTCTGCCATTTTTGTTAACAAACTGCATGCATGTATGAATTCTTCAATCATGAGAAAAGGCAGAGATTTGGGTGGACTTTGGCAACTTGGATTTCCACCCTGGCTGTTCTCCTTTTAGATGAATGTTCCTTCGTCACCTTATCTGAGCACCTGACCTCATATGGGAGCACCCTGGATGCACTGCAGGAAAGACAGTTTCAAAGGTAAATGACAGTTACCATGTGGATATTCAAGAAGGAAATGAGTTTGTGGAGCCTGTGGCAATGCCAAAAGGACGGACAGGGCCTGCACTGAGTGATGACCCACATGGAGCTGGACATTGTGCCCCCTATGCCGTCCACATCTTTCTGGGTTCCTGCCAATCTTTTGGGGGTGGCACTAATCTGCTAGAATTAATGTTGTCAGTTTTGGCAAAGCATCCCAGTCATAGAGAGAGTAACTTCAGAATATGCCACTCTGTGAAATGACTTGGTTAAAAATCTATCTAGTTTGTGCCAGGCGTGGTGGACCACACCTTTAATCCTAGCACTCGGGAGGCAGAGGCAGGTGGATCTTTGTGAGTTCAAGGCCAACCTGGTCTACAGAGTGAGTTCCAGGCCAGCTGGGGCTACAGGGAGACCCTGTCTCGAAAAGACCAAAAAAAANAAAAAAAAAAAAAAAAAAAAAAAAACTATCTAATTTGTATAGAGCAGAAGGCTCCTGAATTATTTGCCGTATCTGGGTCCCGGAGCTCCAGTCCAGAGCTCCAGCTGCTGCAGGAATTCCCCACTATTAAATGTCTTAAAGAATTTCCATATACACTTCCTTCAATGCTTTCCCCCACACAGGCTCCCATAAAATTACTGCTCTGCAGCACTTCCTCTGACCCCACTCATTCAGATGTTCCTTTTTTCTATGAATAGAAGAGAAAGTGCAAGTATTAAGTCGGATTCAACAACAGAAGCCTCACACACCTACTAAGCCCTGGCTGTGAGGTGAGATGCTGGTGCCGGCAGCGCTCAGTGTGCACTCAGTGTGCGCTCAGTGTGCGGAGAGTCACCATGGATATCTGGTCAGGTCAGCCTTTGCATGCCTTTTATAAAAACAGTGCCATCCCACTATGACAGAGTTGGAACTCAAGAATAAAACTTGTTTTATAGGCTTCCTGTCATATACTCCATTTCTGCAAGCTTTACAAATTTCAGTACTTTTCTTACACCCCAATGAGAAAGTCAGAGCAGGTGTTATTATCCACATTTTTAGTCGAAGAAATTAAGACTTAGTTATGACTTTTGGATGTTAAATATAGTTCATTCTGCTACATCCTATAAAATTTTAAACCTATTTTATGTTACCTATTTTCTGATTTATAGTATATTGTAGCTTAAGTTTTGAACATCTGGCCAAAAATTGTAGGAGTCAGAACTGTATCTTTTTAACTCTTTGAAATTATACTGAAATGAATGTGTATTTTTAGAATGATAAAGTCCCATGTGTTTTATGCCTAAGATCGAGCAGAATCATAAGGTAAGGAGGAAGGAAATGGCTTTCAGAAAGTCCTTACCAAACCTTGGGGAGGGGAAGAATACTGTCCCAGTTTCTTTGACGTGATCTGGCGGACAGGTGACCTGTCCCAGAAGTACTATGTGGATATGTCAATCTTAATACTAATAGTAGCAGACGATCATTTGACAAAATTTTTAATTTTTTTTACTCATTTGTATGCCTATCTCTGTGTGTGCAGGTGCCCACACAGGCCAGAACAGGATACAGATGGCTTAGATCTGGAGTTAGAAGTGTTGTAAAACACCCGATATGAGTGCTGGATCCTCTGGAAAGCAACAAGTGCTTTTAACTGTTGATCCATCTCTACAGCCTCTCATTTGGCCATGTTTTAACACTACATCTAGGAAGACAGGTCTTGCACTTTGTTGTGTCCAAATCAGAGTGTTGTGTGGAAGATCTCGGAGTTCCTGTGTGCCTTTCTGGGGAAATGCAGGTATACAATATATGAGGTTAGTATACCCTGTAGGAGTTGGAGAGAGTGCTGATAGCTCAGGACCCTGTGAGGTGGGGTAGATGTCTATTGCTTTTAGGGTCAGCTCCATATTCTACTGATCTTAAGCAATTCCCTGAGTCAGTCATTGGGAAATGGATTAGTCTAGATGATTTGTAAGTGCTGGCTTGGGGTTGGGAATAGGAGGCTTTCTCAGCAGTAGATGGATAGTGTTGATCATGGACTTCAGCAGCTCTTTTTACACAGTGCAGCCACCAGGCCAACAGTCACAGCACAGGGCCTTGGGCCAGGTCCCAGCAACAGGACTCAGAGGAGTCTCTGATGATCAAGACCCACCCTCCAGCCCCATCACTCTGAGGACTTAGTAGCTACTCTTTGTACTTGTATGACATCTCCTTAAAGACTTGGGGGAAGGCTGATGCAAATAAAATTTGAGAGACTATTTTTTTTACACATGGGACTTTAATTAAGAACCTACTTTAAACCCCCTTAGGGAAAAAAAAATGTTCTTTCCAAAATATAGATTTATTGAATTTTCATGTATTTCATAAATATATTGTGATCATATTAGATCCCCCTCCAACCGGCACCACTGGATTTCATGCATTTTGTCATATATGTTAAGACCTACTGAGTCAAGTTTGCATCCCCAGATGTCCCCTGGTGTGAGTTCCTCCACAGAACCTGGTCAGTCTATCTAGCATCACTCCCTTAGAAAACATCAACTCTTCCCTCACCCAGCAGTGATCAGCTGCCAATAGTTCTGCTAAGGTTGGGCATTAAAAACTCCTGCTTCAGTCCTCTCCATTTCCCCGACTCCCAGTGAGATAGGAGTACTCATAAGATTACCTTAATTTTAGGGACGTGAGTAAAGTTAGCTTTCTGATGTGTCACTTTGGGGATGCAAACGGCCCACTTGTTACAATGGGGAAAGGGAATATAAACCTTAGGAGGGCAGTGCGGTACCTGACAATCTTGAAAACACTAGGAAAACTTCAGCATTTGCCTTTGTGGTATTTGCTTTTGTTCTTGCTTGCCTAAGGACTTCTTTTTTAACATAATAGGAGACGTCAGCAAAAGAGCCTTCCTCTAGGAGGCTGTCCTGGACCGTGCAGGGCGGGCCTCGAGGGATCCCTTAGCTCCTTATTTTAATTACCACAAGACCTTTCGCAGTTGCCCAGGGTGTTCCCAGACTTTTCAGAAGCTGTGCTATAAATCTGCCACCCACCAAAATCTTCTCTATACCCCTCAGCCAGAAAAAATTGGGAAGAAAACTATGTTTATGTTATTGTAGTTGGAGAGAGTGCTGATAACTCAGGGTCCTGTGAAGTGGGGCCCAGAAATCTATTACTTTCAGGGTTAGCTCCATATTCCACTGACCTTGGGCAATTCCCCAAGTCACTGTGAAATGGATTGGGCTCTATGTTTTAAATGTTGCCCTGTAGATTTGTTTGATTTGACCATTCAGTTAAAACACAGGCGTCAAGTGCCGACTGTGTGCTGCTGGGGGGATGAGGTAGATGAGCCTTCCCCTGCTTATATGTGGCCAAAATGTAGAGAAACTGTAATAGATGGTAAGGGGACGTCCCCCATAAAACCATGACAAGAGCGCTGGTTCCTTTCTGATGAAGCCAGCCTTGCACAGCCATAATCTCCTTGACCTTACCTGGTGGCCAGTGCTCAAAAGGGCCGAGGGGGCACAGCGACCCTGCACAGACAGCTGGCAAAAGGGCGCATGGCTGGGGTAAAATAATGGAAGCACGCAACTTTTCAGAATCTTGAATGGGCCGCGCAGCAAGGTGGGCCTTACAGGCAGCTGCCCTCGTCCGTCGCAGCTTCATTGTTCCTGGCCTTGAACTCTACTCTGGGCTGTTTTCTAACAGCTATTTATCTTCCTTACCAGCGAACTTTGCTCCGGCTTACTAAAATAAAACACACATGGCCGCCACAGAACTAAACTGAAGAGAACAGTTGCAAGGCAGGGGACTTCTTAGTGAAGCAAGGTTGAGAGCAGGTGGGCTCACCACTTCATGTTATACTGAGGGCAGTGCTGCCTCCATCATCACCATCCTTACGAAGGGCACGCTGCCTCTATCATCATCATCCTTACGTGAGGGCAGTGCTGCCTCCATCAACACCATCCTTACATGAGGGCAGTGCTGCCTCCATCAACACCATCCTTACGTGAGGGCAGTGCTGCCTCCATCAACATCATCCTTACGTGAGGGCAGTGCTGCCTCCATCATCATCATCATCCTTACGTGAGGGCAGTGCTGCCTCCATCATCACCATCCTTACGCCTCCATCATCATCATCCTTACGTGAGGGCAGTGCTGGCTCCATCAACACCATCCTTACGTGAGGGCAGTGCTGCCTCCATCAACATCATCGTTACGTGAGGGCAGTGCTGCCTCCATCATCACCATCCTTACGCGAGGGCACGCTGCCTCCATCATCACCATCCTTACGCGAGGGCACGCTGCCTCCATCATCACCATCCTTACGCGAGGGCACGCTGCCTCCATCATCACCATCCTTACGCGAGGGCACGCTGCCTCCATCATCATCATCCTTACGTGAGGGCAGTGCTACCTCCATCATCACCATCCTTACTCGAGGGCACGCTGCCTCCATCAACATCATCCTAAAGTAGTGAAGCGCTTTTCTAAGTGAGAAATCATGTCATCTGTTGTGCTTTAGTGGGCCTAACATAAAGAGAAGCAAAGTATTTCATGTGATTTTAGGAGGAACCTTGAAGAAAAAAGCAATGTATAACCATCTGGTGTATTTTTGAAATTTGCTGGGATGAATAGTATACATATTTTCTGGATTGACATATTTTACAGCCAAGTATGTCTGCAGATATCTCTTTTTCAGAGACATATGTTTGGCTGATTTCTGGAAAATTCACACACACAAAATCACACGTATACCACATACATGTATACACACACATACACACACACACAAAAATATATACTCACACATACGTCACACATATAGATATATTCATCACACACATATATACACATACATACCTATATACATAGAGAAATATACATACATATACAATACACATATAGATATACATGTCTACACATATACTCATACTACACACATACATATACACATACACCATAACCATACACACGTGTATATATATATATACACACATACACATGGATACATAGTCCTAGTGCACACATACACATACATACACACATATACACACATACATACATACACATAGGAACATATACACATAAAAACAAACGTGTGCATGCACACACATACCAAAGAAGCCTAGACCCCAGACTCCCCAAACCACGATTAGCCATTATTCAGAATACTTAATAAAACAGAGCATCAAAGCAGAATGTATACGCTTAAAATAGTCACAATAACTCATGTGTAGGAAAGTGAGCCTCAAGCAGTTCATTTTCTGAAAGTATAGTTCTTTTCTATAGAGGGGTCAACGTTTGTATATGAAATGTTGGATGGGAAAATGAGAAAAGTTTTCTGTTCTATAATTGACACTCCCTGTGAACTCTGTATCTGAAAATCGTGGCAAAAATTTAAATTTGTAAAGACAACTTGTTTTCATAATTTGGGTAAATATTCAGTTAAAGTTCAAACTCCATCATTGTTGTTTCTGCATTCTGAAGGATCTTGTTTTCTCTCCAAGATGGCCTTGGAGAAGGAGGAAGTGTGTGTGGCTGGGGAGACGCTCTGCCCCCCATCTTTGGGGGCTTCCTTGGAGCTCTCTCTTGGTGCTTGGCCACTGGTGTGTTTGAGTGTGGCTTGCACCGCATGGTCTGTCTGTGGGAAAAGCCTCTGTTGCAGGCCTGTGCATATGTGCATATGTGTATATATGTGTGTATATACGTGTGTGTATGTGTAGCCATCAGTTCTAGAGAAAAAGAAAACGTGGGGTGTCCTGTTGCAAGCACTATGAAGAATTTGCAGATGGCTAAACCTGTGCTCCAGATCTCCCAGTTTGGCAAGGCCCCAGTGTAGTCTCTTAGATCAGGGATGGAGAAAAGCTGATTTGGAGAAGCAGATTTTTTTCCCACGAAGTGGGTACCGTTCAGTTGACTGTTAATGAGTCTTGGCCTTAGCAGGCTTTGGCTCCACATTTCTGGCTTGTTGATCATGTTCTGTCCATTATCATCTAATCAAGGTCCCTGGAATTTCTTTTTGCTTTGCAAAGGTTAGCATCCCTCTGCTCAGGACTGCTCTCTCCATCCCCTGAAGATGCAGAGAATCTTAAAGCCTCTTTGTAAGTTTCGCAATTTTGCATTCCTGTTGGAGACATACTCTTCTCTTTGAGCCTCTGAGCCTTTCATGTTAGCAGAGAGAGCTCCTTCCCTGCATCTACCGCCATGTCCCTGCCCTTACAACATTAAGCTTTACTGTTTTATACTGTTTTCCTCTTCTTCAGAGTGGAGTGTGAAGCATTTCTTTGGGTTTGGAAACAATGTTTTATTTTATGAAGCTAGTGCACTAAAATGGTGAAATATTCAGAATGCAAGTGAACATTGATGGATGGTCTTCAGCTTGCATTTTTAAATATATATTTATTTTATTATTTTTTTATTTATTATTTTTTATGTGTATGAGTGTACTGTCTGCATGTAGGTTGGTGCACCTGTGTTGTGCAATGCTGCGGAGGTCAGAAAAGAGCGTCGGATTCCCCTGGAACTAGAGTTAAAGACGGTTCTTAGCTGCCATGTGGGTGCTGGGAATCCAACCTCGGTCCTCTGCAAGAGCAGTCTGTGTTCTTAACCACCGAACCATCTCTCCAGCCCCCAGCTTGCTTTTTAAAACATATTTATGATCTAGATCTACTAGAACACAATAAATCTTAGATGAGAAATTAGAACAGTATTGTCAAATTTCATTTTAATGTCTTTTAGCATATACATGGAGAGTTGAAATTGATTTAAAATAGTTTGTTAGAAAACTGACTGGCAGCTTACCACAACATAGTTTGTTGCCTTTAAAAAAATCAGAGGTTTGGGCACAAGTTCCACATGGCAATGCTCTTAGTATATTTGTTCAGTGTCTAAAGTCCAGGGTCGAAATCTTAATGTCAAGAGAATGGTGCTGTGCTAAGTTAGCACAGCATCTTCATTTTGCTGTGCACTATCTACTTGGAGCAGAGCACTCTGGGAACAAGTCTGTGGCACACTGAACCAGCTACGATGCCTACAATTACACACAGAGTGGAACCGGCTGGCCCTCTATCCAACTCCAGCAGCTTCTTAATACCATAGTTAAGATTCACGAGTTCCCAGATTGTGTTATTTCTGAGGGGAAGAGTGCTCTATCCAGCAGATGGATTTGATGTAGCTGAAAGAAGATTACTGCAAGGGGTGGGGCTTGGAGATTTTAAAAAGTCTCTCATCAGCAATATTGTTGCAATTAGAACCATGATTAGTAATTTCCAAATTTCCCTTCACTCACGCTTCCTATGCCTCTATTTTCTCCTCACATAGCGAAGCAGTAGCAAATTTCCATCCACTAGGCAATCCCTATGATTTCCTCATCATGCCTCTAAAATGTGAGCCCTTTCTTAGCACTCTCCTCCACATGGTAAAAGACTATTGTCTTCTACTGTCTTCTTTTTATCTGAATCAGATATATCATCCCGTCATCAGCTCCACACTAGTTCCCCCCAAATAGCACGTTTATTTTACTATCTTTATACCAGACGTCTTTGAATAGTACCTTCCTGTCCAGGGAATGAAGTGTCACCTTTGGGTTCTGGCACGAACGAACGTAGACTTTCCATGAGTAGACGCACACGGCATTCCCGTCTATTCTCCTCCATTTGGTTTCAGTGTATGTTTAGCGTTGTAACCTCCTGGGCACAGGGAGGCACTGGTGGGATAACTGCTGACCTTCAAGGTGTTTGCTGTCTTGTTCTACAAGTGGCATTAATAGGCGGCTCTGGTTTTCTTTCTGGTGTTGTGATAAAACGTTCTGACCCAAAACAACCAGTTTATTTTGCCTTATCGGTTCCCGTTATTGGAGAGAGTCAGGACAGGAATTCAAGCAGGAGCTTGATTAGAAACCACGGAGGAATACTGCTTGCTGTCTCGCTTGCAGACACCTGCTTAGCTAGCTATCTCACACAGCCTAAGCTCTTCTGTCCAGGGAGGGTAGGAGCCCTCCTACTGCATTTGATGATCAAGACAACTCCCCACAGACGTGCCTGCAGGCCGATCTGATCTGGGAATCCCTTAATTGAGACTCCTTCTTCAGGGGACTCCAGGCTATGTCAAGTTGAGAGCTGAAGCTAGCTGGGACACAGGCCCAACCTCAACACTCTCTGCGCTGTGCCAGGCCTTGCTGTAGCAGAAGGCAGTGCCCATGCTGAGCGGGAATCTAGCATAGTGAGATCTTCCCAGGGAGGGAAGAGGCAGTGCGGGCTGGGAGATGAGATCTAATGCTGAGGTGCATGCTTAGGTGTCCCATCAGCCTTCGTTTACAAAATTTAAATATAAAATTGTGAAGACTGTCAAGATGGTGGTCTTCTGACTACATTATTGGTAAATGGCTGTTTTCTTATATTGTTGAGACAAAATTTTAACACAGCCTGAATATGGCTCACAGGCTGAACCAAATCACTGAGTCATTTCGGTCACTTTAAGGAATTGTATGCTCTTCTCTCTTTTCTCTTTCTCTTTCTCTTTCTTTCTCTTCTCTTTCTTTTCTTTCTTTCTTTCTCCTTCCTTCCTTCCTTCCTTCTTTCTCTTCTTTCTCTCTTTCTCTCTCCTTCCTTTCTCTCTCTTTCTCTTTCTTTCTTTCTTTCTTTCTTTCTTTCTTTCTTTCTTTCTTTCTTTCTTTCTTTCTTTCTTTCTTTCTTCTCTCTTTCCTTCCTCTTTTCCCTATTAAGAGCATTAAGCAGGAAAGGGATGAATAATAACGTATGGGAAGAGACTTGCAGTGGTACAAATGTGGTTTCCTCTGACTGGAGTTAATTAATCTTGTCGATTCATCCTTCCTTTAAAGTACTTCTAAAATAAATTAATTTCTTTATGAGAAAATTGAATTATAATTATTTTTATTAAAAACTTCCATTTCTCTAGTACTGTTTAGATAAAGGAAGTTTCCTAAGATATATGTTCCTAACAGAAATGGGTTTTTAGGTAACAATCCTTAACATTTCTAGATTAAATGCAACTTAGCCATAATTTTTAAAAAGACATTAGCACAGTTGGACTTGGTTACTGTGATAATTAATTGTATGTGTTAGTTGGACTGGTCTACAAGATGCCCAGATTGCTGCTTAAACCTCTTTTTCCCTGGGTATATCTGTGAAGATGCTCTTGGAGGAAATTAGCGTTTGAGCGGATAGACTGTGTGAAGCAGATGGTTCTTTTCATGTGAGTGGGCATCATCCAAGCTGTCCATGTCCTGAATAGAACAAAAAGGCAGAAGGTTGAGTTAGCTCCCTGCCTGGCTGCTTGAGCTGAGACATTGATCTTTTCCTGCCTTTAGCATTCCTGCCTCTTAGGCCTTCAGACCTCATGACTGGAATCTGGTTTCTCAGCTCCCTGGCTCTAAGGCCATACTTAAAAGCTGAAGCTACCAGTTCTCCCTGTCTCCAGCTTCCAGGCAGCAGATAGAGGAACTTCTCAGTTTTCATCAGAGCTCAAAAAACTATCTCTCTTTCTCATCTAGTGTTTTGAAAGAAGTCAAGAATGCAATAGACTTGTGATGAATGCCCACGAGTTTATTCTCTAGTGCTAGTCATTAGCGTGAGGTTGGATTCATCCACTCCATTGGCACTTGGTTGAACTGTTCCCTAAAGATGTCCAGGTCTAGTTGGTTAATTGCAAGTAGATTTTATACTTCTAATTCAATATCCTTAGTAATCATAGCTCTATTTCATTATTTTATAATATTAGATAAATTTTGACGAGATACATTTTTTCTAGAAGTTTATTTGTATACGATTTCAAATTAATTGACATAGCTTTAAAATTAATGTTCAAAATAATTGTTTCATTTTTCATCTTCAATATTCTTGTGCCTTCTCCAATATTTCCCACTCAGATTGGGCAGAGTTTTATTTAATAATCCTTCTATAGAATCCTCTTTTCTTATTGGTGACTCCAAATTATGTCCATTGATTTTTATTCCATTGGTCTCTACATTTCCCTTTTTAAAGTCCCTTGGAATTACGTAGCCTTTTAAATGGTTGCTATTTTCTAATGTAAGCATTATACATTCATTTCCTACTATATTCATTTTAAATTTTGATATAGAGTTAGTAATTCAATTTTATGCATCTTCCAATTTCCTGTGTTATTTAGTTTTAAAAATCTAAATGCATGAGACTCTTAAAAGTTATTACTTGCTATTGATTATTCTTAAAGTCAAGTTTATTGAAGTATAATTTACATATGGTAAAATTTACACATTGAAGTGTTTCATTCGATGAGTTTTCACAAATATACGCAGTCATGAATCCACTACCAAAATCAAACATAGGACATTTTCATCACCACACAAAAATTCCCTCATGCCCCATTGTGATCAATCTCCAACTCTGTCCCCCAGCCTCCAGCAACAACTAATCGGATTTCTGCCCCTGAGGTTTGGTCTTGTTGTTGATTTTAATTTAGTTGCAGTGTGAATGGGGACCATGGGCTTTATAATTATGATTTTTTGGCATTTTGTGATATTTGCTTTTGGCCTATTATGTGGTTTAAAATATAAAGTATCTTTGATCTTGAAATGTTATGCATAGAATTTACACAATGTTAGATAATTTTAATGGGCTATTTTTTTTTCTAGTTTTTCCAGTTAAATCAAACTTATTTATAATTTTCCCCAGTCTCTTGTCTTACTTTTGTCAATTGGTGAGAGAGACACCCCAAGACCTCTCTCTGATGCTGTGAGTCTTCCCGCTGATCCTTGCAGCTCTGTTGATTTTTGCCTCACACATGTTGTGTCAGGTGCTTATAAGTTTGAGATTGACAACTTTTACTTAACCTTTAAAATTTTTTATTTATTTATATTTTATGCGTACGAGTGTATTGCCTACATGTATGTAAGGACACCCATGTTGTGCAGTGCTCACTGAGATCAGAAGAGGGTGTAGGATTCCCCAGAACTGGGTTACATAGACAGTTGTTAACCACCTTGTGGGTACTGGGAATTGAACCCAGGTTCTCTGAAAGAATAGTCATTGCGGGCTGGAGAGATGGCCTAGCGGTTAAGAGCTCCGACTGCTCTAGCAGAGGACCCGGGTTCGATCCCCAGCACCCACATGGTGGCTGAGAACTGTCTTTAACTCCAGTTCCAGGGGAATCTGACACCCTCTTCTGACCTCCGCGGCATTGCATGACACAGGTGCACAAACCTACATGCAGATAGTACATTCATACACATGAATAAATAAATAAATTAATTAATTAAAAAAAGAATAGTCATTGTTCTTAATGACTGCACCTCTCCAGCCCCTTAACCTTTATTTTATTTTATTTTTTATTTTTGAGACAGGGTCTCCCTTTAGTCCCAGCTGGTCTGGAGCTCTCTATGTCGACCAGGCTGGTCTTGAACTCACAAAGATCCGCCTGCCACTGCTAGGATTAAAGGCGTGTGCCACCACGCGTGGCTTGTTTATTCTTGAGTCCTTGGATTTTGTAAGATTTGTTTATAGTAAAATCTATAGCTATTTACTTTTTTTTAATTTTTATTAATTTTATTTATTTCTGTATGTGTATCAATGTACTGTCTGCATGCAAGTCTGTGCACCCGTGTCGTGCAATGCCGCAGAGGTCAGAAGTAGGCATCAGATTCCCCTGGAGCTGGAGTTCTCCTGGAATTGGAGTTTCAGACGGTTTTTGGCCGCCATGTGGGTGCTGGGGATCGAACCCGGGTCCTCTGCAAGAGCAGTCGGTGCTCTTAACCACTAGGCTATCTCTCCAGCCCCCCAAGGGCATTTTTTAAAGCAGGGCGCTCTTAACCTCTAGGCCATCTCTCGAGCCCCAGCTATTTACTTTTTAGCCCAGTCTAACAATTTCTGCCTTTTAGCCAAATATTTTTAGATCATTTGTTTTTTAAAGTTTTAATTAATAATTAATTAATTAATTAATTTCCCCAGGGGAAAGCATGAACGCAGTCCTCCACTACCTCAAATTATGCAGTCCAGTTTCCCACATTTGGGGAAATTGCAGCGGTCAGCACACCCAAAATTCAATGGATGAGCCTCACCCTAGGAAAACGCTTTCGTGATCATGTTATCTCCCCTACCAGGAAAGTATTAATTTATTTTTATTTAATGTGTTTGAGTGTTTTGCCTGCATGTGTGTATGTGTATCCATGCATGCAATGACCACAGCGGCCTGAAGAGTGTGTTACAGATAGTTGTTAACTGCCATGTGTGTGTTGGGCATCAAACTCAGGTCCTTTCCAAGAGGAGCCAGTGCTCTTAACTGCTGAGCCATCTCTCCACCCCCATAGATCATTTAAAAATTATGATTAATTTATAGTGCTTCCACATATTGCTGTTTGCTTCATAGGTTAGTTTTTTTTTTTTTTTTGTCTTCCTTTTATCATCTGAGTTTTTTGTTACGTTTGTTTCATTCCACAACCTTACCTTATTTGGAAGTTTGTATACTATTGGGATTCTGTGTGATAATGAAAATTTTAATACACCATTTACTTCAATAAAGCTTAAATTTAATACAGCAATATCCTTTTTGAATAGTGAAGTAACTTCAGAATTCCTTAAGCAGGATTATACTTCTCCCAAATTAAACAGTATTGTTACCTGGTACTGAGGTTCTAACTTCTTTTTATGTAGTCTGCTTGGATCACTACATATATTTGCTCGATTGTTTTTTCCTGTATATATCTAACTTAAAATTTAAGTTATAAATTTGGCATAGCATAAAATTAACAATAACAACTATTAATAAAATAATTATACAACATATTTTAATAATAGCAACATTGCGATTCTTGTACTTTGAATCCATTATTAAGTAAAATGAAGGTTACTTGTACATATGCATTGCTATAATGTAATAGTCATTGTGATGGCTGACAAGGTTGCAGATGACTGATGACTCCTCAGTGCCTAGAACTGGACATGCTGAACAGTGAGATTATACAGTTTCCAAGCAGGATAGAATGAGATGGTGGTGATTTTGTCATGCTGTCCAGACTAGTGCTCAGTTTACAATCTACTATTACTTATTTCTAGAATTCTCCATCTAATATTCTTGAAGTGCTATTTACTGTGGATAGCTGAAACTGTAGAGAGCAAAATCTGTTAATGGGGGTGGCCTCTGCACACAGTTATGGTTATATAATTACCTTATTTGATGGTAATTATATATCCCTTTGACCTCTCCTGTGGTCTTTAAGACTTATAGTTCATTTTCTACAAAATCAGTTTTGGAGAATTCTGAGTAATTTCTACAAATATTGATTGCTTGATGGTCATCATTATTTTCATCTAAAAGTCCAAATTGATACATATCAGAGCATCTCATTTTGTTTTGCATATCTTTTAATTTATTTTCTACAATTCCACTCTGTTTATATTGAATAAGGGGTAATTTCCTTAGGCTTATCTTCTAAATCCTGTCTACCCCTTTAACTGTGTAGCTCTTCAAAGATCCTGGTTTTATGATGTAAGTAAGGGTCTTACTTTTTAGTTGAAAGCCCATGATTTGGGGTGCTGTTCCCTTACGGCCAAAAGCAAGTATCAGGTTAGGAGTATAAGAACCCAAGGATTGGGTTACCTTATTGGGTCTCTCTCTCTCTCTCTCTCTCTCTCTCTCTCTCTCTCTCTCTCTCTCCCTCTCTCATATTTATGTACACATATCATTTTAGCTATATATTTTAAAGGGGATTTGTTGTATCTGATTCCATATTTTTAGATGTTTTAAGTAAAAGGGAGTTTCCATATATTTATCTGCTCTATTGCCAGCATTGGAAGTCTAGAGTTGGTTCTTGACTGGGTTTCTTTTATGAGGCCATATTTTATAACTATATATGTTGTCTTCTCAAGTATCTTTATGAATAACAGGAATTCAAAGTGTTCTGTGACCTTTTGGCCTTGTATTCACGTTTTTCATTTTATAACCCACAAAGTCTTTTTGATGTGTATGTTGTTTCTTAGTTTATTCATTTAAATTTTTTCTCTGATTATACCTTGTAATAACTAGCTCACTGTGGCTTTCTTAGATGCTGGGTTGAGGAGGTGGAGTCAAGGGGTCATTGTTACTCTGGCTTATGGGCTTTGTACTAATTATGAGTTTCTATTACAAGGAGCAAAGTCAGGGTGTTCATTACTACTTCCTTAAAAGGAAACTAAGAGGTAGCCAAGTATAGTGATACATTCAGAACAAGTAAACCCAGTGTAAAAGGACTCTGTAGAGTATCACTGTAGGGGCACATGGAACGGGGATCCTGAGGGGACCTTGGGAAGATATGAGGAGACATGTGGAATCTATTTCCGCTCCCTTATGATTGCTTCATTTCAGCTAATTTTCTGTATCCTTTATTTCTTAAGTATTTTTGGTCCCTTTCTGCCAAGCCAAGCTATTTTAGATACTACATTAGCTACCTGTTGATGTGATAGTCTTCCTGTTGACAACATCCCCCATTAACAATATGGATTTATAATTATTGCAATAACTTCTGTTGTTAGAAGACTTCAACTATATTGTAAACTCTCAAAACCAACATATTTTCTTGTATCTTTCGTAATTTGCAACACGTTGGTATGGCAAGTGCACAGTATATACTTTATGAGTAAATGAATGAACACTTATCTTTTCAGTATGTCTTGAGTCATCTATCATAGCAATTCATATCTGGAGACTATTTTGAAAGTGAATTTTATATCCTTAAATGAAACTGTCTTAGCCCTAATGGCCTATCATTTCAAAGAGTTTTAGTACTTAGCAACCGTTTAATGTATGGATTATCGATCCAGTCACTCATACTGTGATGCTTTGCACTGTCTAAGCCTGCCAACAGAAATCTGTTTCACAGACATCAAGATAAATGACTTAGTAGTCATTAATGGTTGCTGTTCTGGATGGCAGTCTTAATTGATAGCTTAGCAGATTAACAGCTCACTGGGTGGAATATTTCACTCAAGTATGCATTTTGGAGAATAAATATATTTATAAAGTAGCTCAAGTCATATCATGTAAATATGTACGAGACTTCCACTATGTACCAAGCACTGTCTAGGTACTAGAGTGAAGCTTGGTGAGGATAGTAACCAACTTTAAAACATACAACCCGGGCTGGAGAGATGGCCTAGCAGTTAAGAGTGCTCTTGCCGACCGCTCTTACAGAGGACCCGGGTTCGATCCCCAGCACCCACATGGCGGCCGAGAGCCATCTGAAACTCCAATTCCAGGAGAACTCCAGTTCCAGGGGAATCCGACACCCTCTTCTGACCTCCGCGGCATTGCACGACACGGGTGCACAAACTTGCATGCAGACAGTACATTCAAACTCATACAGAAATAAGTAAAAATTAAAAAAATATTTAAAAAAACCCACACACAACCCTCACTACAACAGAACTCGTGATGCAGATAGGTCAAAGCCAAATAGAAAACCCCTACAGTGCCTGCTTTCCATGAGGAGAGTCCCATTCATGACAGCGCTAATAAATAATACCAAAGTTGTTTCCCCAAGAATTCCTTAAACTGGCAATCACTGTAAGGTTTGTGTAATGTATTAACTACTTTTCTTGTTGCTGTGACCAAAAAGCTGGCAAGAGGCAACTAAAGGGAGGAAGAATTTATTGAGTCATGATGTGAGGGTCCAGTTAACCATGGTAGGGAGGCAAGGTGGGAGCCAGCTCATGGCTGTAAGCAAGGAGCATTAAGACTATTTGCTTACATCTGGAAACATCAAGAAGCAAAGGAAGGTAAATACTACTGCTCTCTGGGCTCTTTTAATTCATCCTGGGACCCTAGCAGGTTTAAAAGTGCTCTCAACATTTGGGGTGTGGTTCCCCCCTCAGCTAATTCTCCCTGGAAACAACCTCCCAGACACTAGTTCCCAAAGCATTTCTCAGGCCAATCAAGTTGAGACATAAGTACTTGGTTATACTATATAAGCATGTTATTGCATATTATTAGTGCCAGATGTGCAACCACAAGCTTATAATCTCTACATTTGGATGATTGCCACAAGTTTGAGGCTACCCTGTGCTATGTAGTGAGTTCAAGGCTAGCCTTAGGCACAGGAGTAAGGAAGATGTGTAAAAGGAAATAATAGTAACAGGTAGTTATCATGGCCATGGTTTTTAAAAAATCAAACAAAGGGATTTGTCAAACACTGATCTATATATGCTCTCTTTCTGCCTAATTCTGCCGTATTCAATAAGGTTTCTCTGGAAAAGAAGAGTGTGCATTTAGCTCATGAAAGGAGCCTATAACATTAAGAACAAAGACACCGTTGTCACACAGACTGTATTTTGAAGCCCTCGTTTTCTAGATATTGTCAATGTGAAGTTAGGTAAAGCTTGGAACCTCCCCGTAGTTTTGTTACTTATCAAATGAATATGAAACCAATCTTGCCATATAGTTATTTTACAAGTGTCTGGCACATAGCTTGCAGATTCCAATGAATTGCAATAATTATTCTAGCTATATTTTTAATCCAATATTTATGTGTCTTCCACGAGTGCAAACATCTAACAACGGCGCTTACAATAAGAGCAGATTTCTAAAAGTCAGTGTTGAGTGTTGAGGACGAAGTGGACTTGGGGGCAGCTGGGAGATTGGGGTGCGGCGAGAAGGGCTGCATGTAGGACAAGTTGGTGAGAACAGGACATAGAAACTCACTGTTAGCAATTGTGGACAGATTTTTGTTGTGGTTTTTCCCCTTAAGCTAAGAATGCTCAATAAATCTAGCTTAAAAGAGAAAATCATTCCAGAAAGCACACAGCAGTTTGGTCTCTTCGGCATGCTATTTCTTATAGAAATAATTATAGCTGTATTTTAATGACTTCAACTATTTCAGGGTAGAAAGTCTGATATAATTATATTGAAAAGGAGAATAGATGTATTTTAATTTTTTTTTTCTCTATGTGAATGAATGTACTGTCTGCATGCAGGTCTGTGCACCCGTGTCGTGCAATGCCGTGGAGGTCAGAAGACCGTGTCGGATTCCCCTGGAACTGGAGTTCTCCTGGAATTGGAGTTTCAGATGGTTCTCAGCCGCCATGTGGGTGCTGGGGATCGAACCCGGGTCCTCTGCAAGAGCGGTCAGCGCTCTTAACCGCTAGGCCATCTCTTCAGTCCCGAGAATAGATGTATTTTAAAACAACCCTATGAAATACTCTGTAAAGATACAATATGATTATGTAATTGTTGCCTTTCCTATATTTCTATGGATTATCATCCCCCACCCCCACCCCCACCCCCCCCAATGAAGATGATTTTCTGATTTTTGGCATTCTTGATATCATTACACTGACTGCAAGGTCAGCAGCCACAAGAACCAAGTGCCTTGGAAGGTAAGGTGAGGAAAACCTTTATTTCCTCAGTAACGCATTCAACTAACATCAAAGGAAAGTGCTTGATAAATTCAAATACAGTTTGGAGGGAGAGTTGGCAAACTGCTCTAACCAAGGTTTTCTTACTCCCTGTAAGGTTGCTGTGGACTGCAGCAGAGGAACCCCTAGAGAGTGTGGATTTGGGGGCCCACAACAGGCATAGCTGCTCAGCTCGAGTTGGTCTGAGATTTTAAATGCAGCCGCCAGCTCACACTTTCCATTTGGCAGGGCGGCCTTGTGATTCATTGCCGGTAGCCCGCCCATGGCCAGATGGTTAATGAGGTTTGAAATTTCATTTGAATTTTCTTTTCAAAATCCTTTCTTTCCATGAAGATGAAAGTCAAGAATTTTCAGATAAAGCTTAGCTGGAGTTCTTAGCTGGAGTGCACTCACTTCTCTGAAGTTTGAGAATGACAGGGGTAAGGTGGGTGGAGATACACAGGCTGTATCTGACTGAATGGGTGGGACCCTAGAAGCTGCCTGCCGAGCTGCTTCTGAGCAGGTACCAATTTGCCCTAGGCATTTAGAGGGCTTATTTCTTCCGGTGGTCTGGTCCATTATCTCTTCAGGACACAAGTCTACCTTCCATTAGTATTAATGCTAAGGGCGTGCTCACTGAATCATGAGCTTACAGACTTGAGAAGAGCTGGGCTGGCTGGCTCTGCCCAGAAATTCACTAGGGTAGGAGGAAAGCTCTCCCGGAATGTCAGCAGACATTCTTTGAAGGACGTATAGTATATACATAACATTTCTTGAGATTTCTGCTTCAGGGCATAGAAGTGGGTTAGAGGAACGTGGAATGCCATGGGTAGAGCCTAGGCTTCCACCTGACCTCCAGGTATTAGGAAATTTAGGGGAAAAAAGACTTTCAAACTTCCAAAAAACAAGAAGCAAAAACTAAGAGCAAGGAGGATGTTAGAGAATACCAAGCAGAAGCATGAGAAGGACAGGCAGGACACACCGTGCACAAGGCGGCCCGCTGCAGCAGAAATCTGACTTTTTAGGGGAAGTGGCTGTTCCTCACCAGCCCTGTGGAGCATGGGACGTCCATGTTTGCTGCTAAGTAATAATTTGTTTCACTTGAAGATACTTAAGTAAACAGTTTATATGACGCTATTCTTTTGAAAAAAAAAGAAAATTTGAAGTGAGAAGAATAGAAAGGGTCTGTAGCAAAATTTTTGGTTTCAGTTCTTTATGCTTTATTATAGTTAGGTGGTAGCTGTGTTTTCCAAGGACTATTGCTTTAACCTGCTAGTAGTATCTCAATTAACTAATAAATCCCACCAGCATTAATTGAGCAAATTGACATGTCTGTAGCTGAAACACAGTCCTTCAACTATGAGAATAATTATGGCCCAAATCACCTTGTTTTATGACCCTTAAACAGCCAAGGGCATTTTTTATTTTTTTATTTATTTATTTTTTCAATTTTAATTTATTTATTTATGTGTATTAGTGTACTGTCTGCATGTAGGTTTGTGCACCCGTGTCGTGCAATGCCTCGGAGGTCAGAAGGTCTCGGATTCCGCTGGAACTGGAGTTCTCCTGGAATTGGAGTTACAGACGGTTCTCAGCCGCCATGTGGGTGCTGGGGATCGAACCCGGGTCCTCTGCGAGAGCAGTCGGTGCTCTTAACCGCTAGGCTATCTCTCCAGCTCCCCAAGGGCATTTTTTAAAGCATGGTTCCTGACATCTGCTTCAGAAATAAGAGGAGTCTTTGGAAAAATGCACATTCCTAGATCTGACTCCAGATCGGTGATGATATTAGGATTCATCACACACACACACATACACACACACACACACACACACACACACACACAGTGATACAGGAAAGGGAGGTCTTGGAGAGTTGTGGAGGCTTTCTTTTGGGGTACTAGGGACAAATCAATGTCTACCAGAGCAACACAGGCCACTGACTTCTGGGGTCTTTTGTTTCTTGAATTCAAAGAATAGTATTCACAGACAATGGGAGGGTGAGTTCAGAAAGGATCTGGATTATAGACAATTAGGATTATAGTTTAAGAAAACTTAAGACAGTTGAGTTCCTGCTCATCGCTCTCAAAGACCCCACTTTTATGTGTGTCAAGAGGACCTTTATAAATACTGTTTGAGAATCACTGCTGTTGTTAGCAGCAGTTTTTAATTCTAGGTAGATAGCACTTGTACAGGAAAATTCTCCCCCTCATACAAACATTTGTGCTAATTCAGCTGATGAGTGAATATAAGGTAGCAATGAACATTGATTGCCATGGCCCTCACAGGAGCTGGGGCTAGAAATCTTGCACTTCCCCAGGAATCCAGGATGAAATTTCTTCAAATAATAATAATAATTAATGAAGTCTTTCCAAATTTGAGACCTATCAACACATGTGAGTAGATGAATCACACTAAACATAGCTTAAAAATAGAAATTTCATTTCTATTCCAATTTAACTATGTAACTATTGTTGTGTCCAGTCAGTATGTCAATATAAAGGAAAAATGACTGAAGAGAAATTATTCAAAGACTGATGGTATTTATTTGGAAACAGCCACATATTATAAAGGGAGCATATATGGATAGTAATTTATGGGCATGTATCCAAGTGACCTGGCAATGGGAACGTTTAGACACAAGAGATTGGCTGTAAATTCTAGTAGTGAGAGCCTATATATAAATAATATATACTCGAATATATATCTATGAAAACTGCGATAATATATCTCTCTCTCGATCTTCTCTCTCTCTATCTGAAGCTGCGTGCCCATCCGCTGCTGAGCAATGGGCATGGAGAAGGGCTTCTTCACAAAGCTGGGCTGGCCTTGTTCTTGCCCTGGCTCTGGTGGGATGTCTTGTGATGGACTCACTGGTAAATACTCTTCCTTTGTAACCTTTCATCCCTGTTTAGTTTCATTGCTATGATTGATACAGCAACTACATTTTTGTTCTAACAACTTTCACATTGAAAAGAGTCTAGCTGTGGTCTTCCATTTAGGGCATCATGTGTGTAAAGCATCTACATAGTGCTTGTCTTGTGATCGTGCGTAGAGCATGAGTCCTGAGCTGCTTCCTCCTCTTATTCCCCTCTAAATGAATCCAGAAGTGATGTTAACTCTGTTGCAAACACCATTCTGATTTATGGTTTCCGATTTCAGTCAGGGATGCTTTATTAATCCTATTATAAAATTAGAGATATTTAGATTTTAAAATTTTATTATTTTATTAGTATTATTGGTCTTTTTGAGACAGGGTCTCCCTGTAGTGCTAGCTGGCCTGGAACTCACTATGTAGACCAGGTTGGCCTTGAACTCACAGAGATCCTCCTGCCTCTGCTCCTGAGTGCTGGAATTAAAGGCATGCATCACACACCTGGCTAAAATTTATTTTTTAATGTAGTACTGAGGGTTGAGTCCAGGGCTTTATATATGCTAGGCAAATGCTCCATGATTAGACCACATTCACAGAACACTTAGGAGACAATTCAGGGGACTTTTTGGCTCTCAATGAAAAGCAGCATCTCTGCCTGACTTTGTTCTTCATGCACTCCTGGAGAAGCATGCTCTCCACTGAGTCACTGCTCTCCACGTGGCCAGCAGGGAAGGAGATGTGTGGGCAACACCTTCAAAGAAGGTGTGCAGACTCCCTTTCTCCTTTGTCTCAAGTAGGAATCAAGTGACATCTATGGTTCTTTCTGACGTGAACGAACACAACACTAAGGAGACCTTCATTTATCTCTTTGTTGACACCGTTGCTGCCCCAGATTAAATATTTCTGCCCTTGGATCGGTTACACAGAATATCCTAATTGAACAGCTCCAATTACCATGTTTGGTGTGGGCATTATGTGTCTCCTTCCCCTCCACATATACAATCATATCTAATCTCACAGGCACTCTCTGAAAGTCACTGAGGGGCTATTTTTATTTGCGTGGACAAACTCATGTTTAGTTTAGCAATGCTGTTATATTTCTCTCTTTATGGTTCTATTTTACAAACATTCAGGCAAGGTACTTATTTTTAGGGACCATTTTGAAGTATTCCCGAATTCTACTCTTAATAAAGAGGACATACCATGGCTGAATGCCATGTGCATATCTGAATCAATAGCCATATCTATTCAGGCATCATTTAAGCCCCTATAACTTGTTTTTCTTTTAAATCTTTGGTTTTTGGCTTAGAGTTGCTCAGATTCCAAACTGTGAAGCACAGCTCTCCCCAGCACACAAAGTCTTTGCTTTTTATGATCTCTAATTTATGTATCAAAAAACCGTGTTGAACTAGATCTAACAGGCAGGAATAGTGGGATCCCAGTATGGATGTAGGTTGCCTGAATATTAGTAGATTTTTTCCCTTCAGTTTGATCTGAAATAGGATTTTTAAAAAACCAATTAAATTATTTTTGTGTGTGTGGTGTATGCATGTGTATTCACATGGATGTAGATGCACGCCTGGGAAGGAGGTTCATTTGTGTGTGCACACATGGTGGCCTGAAGCTATCTGGTGTCTTCCTAGGTTGCTCTCCCCCTTCTATAGGTCTCAACTGAACTCAGAGTTCACCAAGTTGGCTGGCCTGATGGAGCAGCTTGTTCTGGGGAGCCCCCATTTCTACTGCCTGAGCACGGGGATTAGAGGCAGACTGACACATCTGCCTGGCTAAGGATTCGGCCTCTTGGACTCATGCTTGTATAGCAAACACTTTACCCACTAAGAAATATCTCCAACCCCTGAAATAAGATTAGAGGTGTTTTTATTAATTCTTCAAGAAAATTGTACAATGTATTTTGATAGTATTTCCCTCTCACCCAACTCTTCCCAGCTCTATTCCCATCTCCCTAGCCACCTAACTTTGTGTAATTTTCCCCCATTGAATCCGTTTTTAACCTAAATGCTCTTTTTTAAAAAAAAATTATTATTATTATTATTATTTTGTTTTTTTGAGACAGGGTCTCCCTGTAGCCCCAGCTGTCCTGGAACTCACTCTGTAGACCAGGCTGGCCTTGAACTCACAAAGATCCGCCTGCCTCTGCCTCCCAAGTGCTAGGATTAAAGGCGTGCACCACCACACCCGGCTAAAATATATTATTTTTATGAGTGTATTGCTTGCATGTACGTAAGTACTTCCATGTCATGCAATGCCCGAGGAGGTCAAAAGAGAGTATTTGATCCCTTGGAACTGGGGTTAAGGGTAGTTGTTAGGTATCATGCGGCTCTGGGAATTCAACCCAGGTCCTTTGCTCTGAGAGCAGCTAGTGCTGGTAGCCAGTGAACCATGTCTCCAGACCCTCAAATACTCTTGAGTTTGGAACACGTCCTGAATTGTGGTTGATCTATTATGGGGTCATGCCCTTAAAGCAAGTGGACTCTACCATTTCCAGAAGCTATCAAATGCCAATATCTCCTCAGCTAGAAATGGGACTTTGTGCCCCTCTTGCCAAGTCTGTGCTGGGATTTTGTCTGGGTTGAGCTTGACCAGGTCTTATGCCTGCTGACACAGTTACTGTGAGAATTCATATGTGCAACTGACCCAATGTCTGGCAAGCATTGTTTCCTTGCAACGACCCACCACTTCTGGCTCTTACAGCTTTCAGGCCCATCTTCTGCAGAGATCATGAGTCCTGTGGGGAGGCATGTAAGACAGGTGTTCCCTTTGGGGCCAAGCACAGAGCAGTCTCTTGTTCTCTGCACCATTGGGATTTTGAAAAACTCAGTTTAATCTTTAGTGTTCTTTGTTTTCAAAGGAAGAATGAGACAAAACAAAACAGAACAAAACAAATAACTCCAAGAACTTATGAATTGAGAACTTATGAATTATGCTTTGAGTCTGAAGTTACAGTTTGTTGTTAAAAATTTAAGTTAAAGTTAACATTAAGAAATGAAAGATACATGATAAAAGACTCAGAACCTTGAAGGAATTCTGATTCTCATGGCAATTCTGTAGTGAGCTATGTCATGGGCTCTGAATTATTATTATTATTATTATTATTATTATTATTATTATTTTACGATGATGATGATTTTATGTGTATGAATGTAGTGCTTGCATGTGTGTAAGTGCATTTGTTCATGCAATGCCAGTGGAGGTTAGAAGAAAGTGTCAGATTCCCTGGAACTGGAGATATGGATGGTTGTTAACCACCATGTGGGTGCTAGAAATCCAACCTGAGTCCTCTGCAAGAGCAGCCAGTGCTCTTAACTACTGAGTCATCTCTCCAGCCCCCAGACTAAATTATAGCCAGAGCTACAGTGCATGTGTCATAGAGTGGATGGAGTTGAATGTAGGGAAAGACACGGATGCTCAAGGAACATGCATTAATAGAAAAGATTCATCAACATATGAATTTCAGGTGGTTTAAGGTGGATACTTTTAAAATTTCTGCCCTTGAGATCAGCAATGAGGTGGTAGAAATGTGAGGTGCCCATACCTGCTTGGAAGAGTAAGTCTATTTGTTACTTGTAACTTATGATGGGTACAAGCTGCACATATCCTAGCAACACTTGAGTGGTGTCAGCCTTAGCTGTAAGGAGTCTTGGTCTAGAGGTGGAGGCTGCATATCGGGGAATTGGCGGCAATCAGAAGAGGAAGGAAGGAAAGGAGAAGGAGACGCAAGTGCTATTTGAGTGGGAAACCTAAAATGATGATTATTCAAAATGACTGAATGAATATTAATGAATGCAGAAGTCTGTAATAGGTTCTTTCCACTAATAAATTTGATTATTACTCATTTTATTACAATAGTACTTCTATTGACAATTATAGGAGAATTTTCTTCTGATAATTCTGACTCTTCAAAATAAACATTCAAACCCTCTCAACTTCAGCTGGATTCACAGTTTCTATTTGTTTCTCTCCTGATTCTTGGGCCCGACTCTTTGACCTATCGGATACCAGAATCTAAAAGTCATAGTTTGCATCATTTAAGCTCATTGTAGTCCCTCCTGCTTGCTAGCATCTGTTCAAATTATTATTTTGTTTTGAAAGGCTAGATAAAAAGGTGTATTGGCATACCACCCATCTCTCCACACACAGCTGGGATGTCTTGGCGTCCCCCTCTCAGTGAATACTTGGGTTCCCTGCTCTGCATGTGTGGTGCCCTGTGCATGTCCCGACCACATAGACTTTTTCTCTTCTCACTGTCTCTGCCTCTGAACTGACTGCATGGCTTCTAAGGCATGAAGGATTCTAGAGTGCAGCAGTATCCAGAGCCCTGGACCATTTCCTTTGTCCTCTGTGTCCCCCTGTTCCTGTGAATACTTCTGCTTCAGGGCCCTGCCAGCACCCGCCTGTGGCTCCAGAGTTGCTCAGTGTTTCATGTAGTTTCAATCCAGATGTTAAGATTGTTCTCTGGAGCTTAATGGTATTGGCCTTATTTATTCTAACCATGAGAGGTGGTTCACACAGTGATAAATAACCTTGCTAGAGAGGAGGGCTGGGAGTTGAGTCCAGACTATGTTGTATCCATTCTAGGACAAACTGTTTTCCTAAAGTCTGGGAAATGTTATGTTGGGGATAAAGTGTCCTCTTTTAAGTGTTCTCACCTCTACTAGGAAAAATTCAATTTCTCAGAAAGATATGTCATCACTTCCCTGTCCTGAGACTTTAAGCTCTGTATCACAGTGGAAGTGGAGCAGAGGATCAAAAATGCATCACAAATTACTGGGGCACGTTTTGAACCCGACTTGTGCGGTCATCAGAATGTCAAGCGCAAGAGATGGCTGGCGGCAGATGGAGACAGCCCTGGGAGTGCTGCGCCACAGCAGGGACGGCTGGGGAGATGATCTGAACACAGAATGGTGATTTTGATATTGTGTTCAGCCACCGAGCACAGGTTATTAGCTGTAAAAAATCAATTTTCTTTGATAGTGTCTCTCTGTCCCCTGCCTCTTCCCTGAAATTTAGGTGATGACCAAAGTCACTTCAGACAGTATATTGCACGGCATATTATGCGTTTGTTGCATTTAGCTGCTCTGGACATTATAAAATCAATAGAGTACAAAGCTGAAACCAAATTTCAAAATGGATACTGTATTTTTCCTATCTCCCTTGTAATTTCAATCAGATAAGGTTTCTTTGTTTCTTGTCCAAAGCTGTTTGGTAAGCATGTAGTATCTTACAAAAGACCAAAGGTAATCTGTGGCCCTGCTTTAATCTAATCACCATATATATTTTTAGTTCATAAATGGGAAAGACCTGGGAGCTGCAATGAAAGTAACATTTGAATTAGTCATATTTCCTGCACTGTCCTTTCTCTGAAATTTATTCCCTGTATTATGATATTCTGGCTATTTGTTCAGTTTATGAACTTATCGTTTTTGATAAAATTAATATGACTCAGTTACAGAAACATTGGAAACAAGAGAGAGCATACTGTCCATTAACCCCCCCCAGCACAATACCAGAATTCTGACCTGTTTTTTTCTGACATCCAGATTTTTCCACTTGGCTTTCATCCTGTATTTACAACTGCTTTGTATTTGTGTTTCTTTATAAACCTTAGCTATAATGCAGTCTTCAACACCACATCATATCATGGTGAATTATCCTCTGAAGAGGTGAGGATCCTCTGCGCAGGCTCTTTCCTGCATTCAAGGCTGCTGGGAGGTAGCAAAGAGAGGCTTTGCAGAACTTGGGCCTCAGTGTCAGCTCAATGACTTTCTTGTTTGTATCAAATCAATGGTTTCTCCTCTTTGACTCTATGTTTTTGCATCTGCACAATCTTCCGGGCACTTGGTGAATGGACTCTGGAACACCTTTCCCCTCTGACAATCCAGATTTTTCAGTCCTTTTCTTTGGTTAGTTCCTCAAAGTGGAATTTCTGGAACAATGTTACTAAAAGATCTTGGTTTGCTTTGTCATCTTGCTTTTTAAAAGAGTCTGTTGTTAAGTCACATGCTTAGCGTGTGAGAGAACCTTTATTTTTATTTTTCAAGTAAACTTCATTGTCATCTTTTTAAGTTCCTGCAAATGCCAATGAAATTTTGACTGTAATCTTCTACTTTCTCAATCAGAAATATCATGTGTTGGTCCATCTATTAAAATATTTTATCTTAGCCAGGCATGGTGGCTCATGCCTTTAATCTCAGCACTCAGGAGAGGCAGGCTGATCTCTGAGAGTTCAAGGCCAGCCTGGTCTATAGAACAAGTTCCAGGCCAGCTGGGGCTGCAGGGAGACCCTGTCTCAAAAAGACCAAAAAAATTTTTACCTTTCACAAAGTTTTATATTTGTTCATGTAACCCATCTGTCTCATTCTGATGCATGAAGTGGCATGTGCATTAAATATTGTTATAGCATACCAATATGATATTAATTACACATGTTACAGTTGTGGATGCAGTACATGTATAGATAATGCACATATCATTTCTCTCTCTGCTTTCTTTTACTGTTCATACCTATTATGGTTTGAGCCATTTTTCTTTTTATGCGTCAGGATTTTTTAAACAGTGTAAGTAGTGGTAACAATAACAAACCTCCCTGTGTAATGTGAGTAGAAAAGGGTAACATTTCTGGGATAATATTTCCCAAGCTGTTCTGATGGGCCTAGGCTTTGAGAAACAAGAGCAACTAAAGGGCGCACTCTGTTGAGCTTTGCAATTTACACTGTCATATTAACTTTTTAAGAAGCTCTGCTGTTAAAAACTTTATTCAACTCAGCATTTTCTATGTTTATTTGAATAAAGAATCCTCAGAGGTTTTGTTTAAAAGCTGCCTCTATGGGTCTATAAGATGGCTGAGCAGGGAGAGGCACTCACTGCCAAGCCGACAACCCAAGTTAAATCCCTGGGTACCACATGGTGGAAGGAGAAACCCAATTTACACAAGGTGTCTTCTGATAAAGGCATGTGTGCACCCGAATGCACACACACAAATAAACAAAACATAGACAAAAACAAACAAATGCATCAATAAGGTTTTTTTTTTTTGTCTTTTTGAGACAGGGTCTCCCTTTAGTCCCAGCTACCCTAGAGCTCTGTCTGTAGACCAGGCTGGTCTTGAACTCACAGAGCTCTGCCTGCCTCTGAAGACCTGCACTTCACACCATTTTAGAAGACAGTGTCATAAGAATTTCTCCTTTGTAAAATATTTTATTTATAATATCTAAGAAATAGCCATTTAGTCATAAAAGTTAAAAAATTATTTTTATTAAATTACTCTGTGTGTAAATAGTTTATATTACTTAGGATTTGGGCATCTGTATTCTTAGTGATAGTAGTCTGTAGTTTTTACTTTGCATGGGATATTTTTCTTCTCATTTTGGTGATTAATTTTTTCCTGGAAAATTGCCAAAATTTGATATTAGCTAACTTTTTTTTTCCTTGTGATTATTCACAGTATACTTTAGAATTTTTCAAATATATTCTGCAGCTGTCTTTGAGACACTTTTTCTAATTGGCTGCTCCGGCTTCTTTTAATAAGAGGCACTGCTTGAATTTATTTCTAAGTATTAATTTCCTAAAACATTTATTTGATTATTTTTTCCCTTTGCTTCTTCAAAAGTGAGAATATTTGGCCATAAAGTGCCCTGAGTAGATCTCTGGATCCTGTCAGGTTTAATTTGTTTAATTCTCATACATGAAATGTCAAAACGAGCTTTTGTTGTATTACTGTCTAGCATTTTATGATCTCAGCCTGAAGAGGTTAAGACTTGTGGTCCTGCCAGGTACGGCTTTTATTTCTCCTTTTAACTGCTAAGTCCAGTAGTCAGAGATAATTATTTAGAAAGAAAGTATGCTAGAATCACTCTGGCCCTTGTAAAAATCATGGCTTCTTGTCTGTTCAGAAAAAGGGAACTAGATATGACCTTCAAACGCTCCATTTAAAGCCACTGTATATCAATTCAACCAACATTAATAAGGCAGTTATTATGTTTTAAGATTTTGTAGATATATGTCAAGTGAATCTTATAAAATCCTTGTGTAACAGACTTTAGTTCCCTCTTTACAAACAGAAACCAAGAAACAGAGGAACAAGCCCATGGGTTTGATTCTAGGGTCTGCAGTTCTGCCTGTGCCTTTGGTACCAATGTCTTCTTAAATAAGCATAGTAAATCTCAGCTTATATCTTATTTTTATCAAAAGTTATAATGGGTGTTGCTATAGAAGTTGGAACCAGCTCCAGAAAAGCTATACAAGTGGTTCATGTGCACCTGTCTTCATTCTTTACTGGAACTCTTTCTTGCCGCATTTTTCTGTGAGTTCTATTCGAAGGTGTTCAAGCTAGTCACTGAATCAGTTTTCACAACTGCAGAATCCAGAAGGCTGAGGTCATCAAATCCCCCACCACTGGCAGAGCGTCGTAAGCAAGATGAGTGATGCCCCGGAAGTGCTTGGCAACATGTTACGTAGAGAATAAAAGGAGAAGAATTCATGTGCCTCCATTGCTTGGTTTCCTGTAACTTCTGTCTCAAAATGATTAAAAGAATCAAATCAAAGTGTGGCCCAGGAAACTGGTGGTCCCAAGAATTTAGGTGTGAGTATAGGAAATACCTAAGCCATCAGGAGAAGCACTGAAGCCTTGTGGTGTCCCGACTGACCACTGCAGCATGCCTCTGTGAGCATAACCTTCCAGAGTCAGCTCCGGATACAGAGGCTCCACTGTGGTCACCAATGGAGTTTGGGAGTTGGCTGTTTATTTTCTCTCACCAGGACAACAAAGGACAGAAGGAGCAGCTCCAACCTGTGCACATTATTCTTCAGTTTCATCTGCTCTAGAGGAAATAGCTGGTTTCCTTTGTGCTGTATGTATGCAGAATTTATGAAAGATAAAGAGGTTTAGTGTTTATCTTTGGGGCTCATCCCCAAGATGCCTCATTACACATATGCAAATATTCCCAAATTTGAAATCTGAACACTTCTGATCCCCAGTATTTTGGATAAAAAATTATTTAAATACCTTGCCGTGTCTTATTTTATTTCAAACATGCCAAATATAACCTTGAACTTTTAAAATTTTATTTATTTTTTATGTGTATGAATGTACTGTCTGCATGTAGGTTTGTGCACCTGTGTCCTGCAATGCCTCGGAGGTCAGAAGAGGGTGTCAGATTCCCCTGGAACTGGAGTTAAAGACAGTTCTTAGCCACCATGTGGGTGATGGGGATCGAACCCGGATCCTCTGCAAGAGCAGTCAGTGCTCTTAACCGCTAGGCCATCTCTCCAAGCCCCAAAACTTGAACTTCTAAAATAAGCACAAAAATTACTTATATGGATTTTTTTTTATCATTAATCCTATTGTCTCATAAAAGTCAGTTCTTTTTCTTAGCAAATGGAGTTTTACTGTAAACATATTGTTTTTAGTTTCAGTATGACATAGTCATATATATACATATATATATGTATGTACACATCTTTTGTTTCCAGTGATGGTGTTGATTTAGGAACCTCATAAAGCTCTTATGAATGATGCATTGATATTAACGTCAACCATGCCCAATAGCACCTAACCTTGACTGCTGTTTTATATTTAGTCAATTGATAAGTATTATCTTTTCCTAAATTGCTTCAGTTTTAGTAGATCAGTTACTGAATTTTAAAATTTAGTTATCACCAGTGATATCTAGTTACATATCAGCTATAACATGTTACAAGATCATATTTCACATCTCATAGTCATATATTCATTGTAAATCATTTCACATTTTTAATTTTCTTAATGATCTTGTGTTGCAAAGAACCAACCATTTGTCCTCAACTGCTTGAACATTTCACTGTCATTGCATCATGACACTTAATTTCTGGACAAGCATATTTTATTGGACTAGGATAGAATGGACAAATAATCCTTCTGGTTAAGGATCAGTACCTACAGGGATCCAGCAACGCCTGAGCACAATAACCCTTGAGCAGAGGCTTCTGCACATCAACAGGCATTAGACTCTCCTGAGGGCTTGGGACAATGTGCTTAGCCTCCTTAGAGCTTCTGAATTCCAGATCCAGGCCGGACCCGGAATATGCCTTCTTACCGAACATACTCCTGGGAGATTCTGATACTGCTGATTTCAGGCTGCACTTTGAGAACTTCTGCTGCAGAATCTCCCAGGAAACAAGCAGGCCCTTTGCTCACATATATAGTGAAGGGGCGCTGTGAAACCGGAATGGTTGCTTGGTCTTAACCAGGAGCAGGTTATCATTCTCAGAGAACCGGGAACAGGGCTGTCAGTAGCCAGTGCTATGTGATGGGTTCCTAGTGGCAGGCAACATTAGAACACACACTGTTCCTCTCTAAGCACCTAAAGAACTTTTCTGTAGTTTAATATGGTTTCTTGCTTACAAAAGAGTGTGTTAGGCAAGAGAAATGTTGACGTGGCACCCTTAAGACAGCTAGATCCTACGGATTAAAGAGGATAGTTAACAAGTGCATGCTTGTTTGTTTGTTTGTTTGTTTGTTTGGTTGGTTGGTTGGTTGGTTGGTTGGATTTTTTGAGACAGGGTCTCCCTATAGCCCAAGTGACCTGGAACTCAATGCATGTGCCAGGCTGGCCCCAATCCCACAGACGTCTGCCTGCCTCTGTCTCCCCAGTGTGATATTAAATGTGTGGGCCATCATGCCTGGTTTACATGCTGTTTTAATGCCCAGATTATGAGTTTGTTTTGTTTCTTTAGATAATGCAAAATAAATCACATTATTTTGGGAGTCTTCTTGTCTCACGACATACCAATCATAAATTTCTTGAACTTCATGGGCAATGAGAGTTTCCCAATCCAGTGGATTTTGTAACATTAATAAATAAGGTTATGAACAGGGACTTTCAGGTTAATCAGCCAGTACCTTTCTTTAGGCATATTTAGAAGCAGGTCCAGTGTCCTCAGAGCCTACTGCAGTGTTGATTTCTCTGGGCATTAGTAAAGTTCAGGGTTTTATTTTGTACAAATTCTTAAAATGTAAGTTCATTTTGGGGGCACCATTTTTCCTTAGAAAAGGTGAGATCAGGTGTCTCCTAGTGGTGATACACACAGTCATTAAATCACATTTTAAGGGAAAACAATCCGAGGAGTTTTTAATTACTGGCTCTAGTTTCTCATCTGGTAATTTCTTTCCTTTTGTCTTTGTAATCTTAAATATTTATAAGCTTCGTCCTTTTAAAATTTCTCCCCTAATAACACGTTTGCCAGCTTACCTGTTATACACCAGGCAGCATTCTAAGCCTTCAGAGCCCTTATATGTTTGGGCAAATGAGTGGATATGCATTATTGAACCTCATGGGTTTCCAAAAATTAATCATTTCGCATAATGATTTAGACATTGCTCTCAAGCAAATAGAAATCATTTTTCCTGGTCATTGTTTTCTGTTTTCCTGTCTTGTAAGGGTTCTCTGGAAATTGATTTTTGATTTGCACCAGTTGTTTTAATATTCTAGTGTTTTCCAATTCTGTCAGTATTAGTAGCTTCAATGAATACTACAATTTACCCTGGCATTCAGGGAGGCTCAATATGCTAATTAAAAGATGCTGATCAGGATACGTTAAATTTCTTTTAGGATTTCAGTTAAATATAACACAAAAATTTCTGACAGAAAAGAAATGGATGATAACAAAAATAGAAGCAGGTGGTGGAATCTGTTTAAAAGATCATTAGATGTCATTCTCAAAGATTAACCAAAATAACACTCTTCTGAAATGACAAGTTTAACCCCTGACAGTTCCTGAAGGACTTTTTGCCTGTGCAGAGGTGTGTTCATTTCATTTAGGCGCTCAAGCAACAGCCTTCCCTCTGTCTGTGGTCCTGTTCCGAGGCTTCGATCAGATTTGAAAACAGGCTCTTTTCCTTGAGGGCTGTTCTAGTTTCTCTTCAATTACTCAAACAAAACACTCTGACCAAAACCATCTTGGGGAGGAAAGGGTTTATTTGGCTCACATCTCCTGGGTCACAGTTCATCAAATAGGGAGCCCAAGGTAGGAACTTAGGACAGCAACCTGGAGGCAGGAGCTGAAGCACAGACCATGGAGGAACACTGCCTACTGGCTTGCTCCCCTGGCCCATGCCCAGCCTGCTTTTATACACTGTACATAACAACCTGCCTGGGGGTAACACCACCCACAGTAGGCTGGGCCCTCCCACGTCACTCAGCAATCAAGACAGTTCTCCACAGGCCAGTCCAATGGAGCCAATTTCCCAATTGAGGCTCTCTCAACCCATGTGTGTCAAGTTGACACTAAAGCTATCCAGCACGAGGGCTAAGCATTCCAAAGACAGAGGGTACAGACAACTCTCCCTTGATCCCTGCGAGTTCTGAGAAGAACTGTAGCTTTTGCACTAATAATGCAAGGGCATTTTCATTTAGAATGTAACTGAAAAAAGAATTGACATATCCTCAGGTAAGATGTTTCCCCCAGGGAGCCTGTAATTGGAGGATGAGGAATCCTAGGGGACTGTGGGAAGAAGTGAATGCTAGTATGACCCAGGGGACTCGGAAGGTTTTGCCAGTGCTGTGGGAGGCTAGGACAAGTGCCCATTCTAATCTGGAGTAAGTCTGAGGGAGCTGAGTATGGCCTGGGTGGCCTTGGCCTGGGGCCACAGGTCTGATGCTGAGGAAGGTAAAGGTGGTGGAATAATATTCACCATGTTCATTTAGTAAGACTTCGTTCTACAACCTTCTCAGGGCATTCAATGAAAGCATGTGTCTGGTTGGATGAAAGGCACATGGGGCTCTGGCAATAAGAATTATGAAAATATTCAGTCAAGTATGAGGATGAGACTTTTAAAAGTTGACTTGAAATTCCATAAGTTGAACTTCATTGCAGTATATAGCACAACACAATACAAGATAGTACAACATACTATCCCTGTTAAGCTCTAGTTAATAAATTATGCTAATACGATTAAGAGAAAAAAATAGCCAGTTTCTCAGAAGTACCAAGGTATAAGATTTAAGTATATAATTTAGTCTCAGGCAGCATGATCTATTTTAGGTTCTCTACTTTATTAGTTCTTTTCTGTTGCTATGATAAAATACCCTGTCAAAAGCAAATTAAAGCTGGGCATGATGGCTCATGCCTTTAATCCCAGTACTTGGGAGGCAAGGCAGGTAGATAGCTGTGAGTTCAAGGACAGCCTGGTCTACATTTTGAGTTCCAGGCCAGCTGGGGCTACAGGAAGGCCCTGTCTCAAAGACAGTTAAAAAAAATGCAACAAGGGAAAAAAAAAGTTTTTCTTTGGCTTATGATTTCAAAGGGGGAAGGAATGGTAACAGATGCAGATGGCGTCAAGGGCAGAAAGCTGACCATATTTCATCCACACACAGGAAGCAGAAGGAGAGAATGGAAATGGGATGAGTCCACCCGTGAGGTACTTCCCCCGTGGGACTCCACCTCCTGGAGGTTCCTTAATCTCCCACAAACAGCACCACCTACTGGGGACCAAGTGTTTAAGTGAGTCTATAGGGGACATTTCTCATTCAAACCATATCTCTACTCTGTAATTCTTGTCCTAATTACATTTGACCAAATGTCATTTGTAATGTTAGGGGTACCACATACTATGTGCCTCTTAGGTGCTGGGTATTTTGCATATGTTATTAATATATGGATATTATTATAGTGGATATTAGTAGCTCCTATATACTGTCAGTTGAAGTCAGTTAAGAAACTTGTTTGAACGCTTCACGAATTTGTGTGTCATCCTTGCGCAGGGGCCATGCTATTGGGGTTAACTGTTTATAAAGGGCCCTAATGAAGTTTACCTTCCAGATACTGAGAAACCTTCCTACCTCTCCCCTTTATAGGAAAAAGAAAAACATGATAGTAATAAAATCATTCCCTAACTGTAAATTAGAGCCAACTGTTATAGTGGTAATTTCTTATAAAACAGGCATAACTACCCTTTTTTAATTGACTGTTAGGCATAGGAACTGTGAAAGGATAATTCTCTATCTAGAGCCAAATTCAATAGTAAAGTCTTATAAGCTGTGTAATTAAGCAAAATATATTAGTACAGGAAAGCTCTGACATCAGCAATGAATTAGTCTGCCTAGGAGATGTTGGCTAGGGGATTCACCCCCCCCCCAAATTATAGAGGCCTTTTGCCTATAAGTGGGATATATACAAGGAGAAAGGCAGTAAGTCCCTTTTGTCAAAGACCTGGTGTGAGCATGAAAAAATGTTGAGACAACACTTGCTAAGGTACAACTGGCCTCTGAAATGCCAGAGAGCATTACCAAAGGCCACTAAAGCAATACAGCAAAATATTGGTCTCCTCGAGACAAGCAAGACTCCCCCATCAGTATCAGCTACACCTCAACTGCCTGGAGATACTGTGCAACAGTGGCAGCCAAGTGTCTATATATATCCCAAATCTAATTGGCTATTAGCTCTCTCCTTGGAGGAATAACTCACAGTGGATGCCACAAGCTTATGTCCTCTAGTGATTAGGAGATGTTATAAGCCACAATAAGAACTTGCCACCCTTTATAGAGAAACCACCGTTTGCGGATTAGCATACCATCCAAGCATCTGTGTCTATGCTCACAGCTTAGCTTGCCATAATAATTAGTACTGCTTAAACGCCTGTACATCCAATTGCTTGTGCTTTGTTAGCATGACTAAAAAGGTATCACTGGATAAGCTGTCAACCCATGAAGGGAAACAACCTGAACAGACTAGAGTCCAAAATGACAACTCCAAAGAAAGTAGACTATTTCCTTCTCACCCACTTGTGCCACTTTCCCAAAGCCAGGGAACAAATTGCGGAAGAGGAGGCGTGGTAGAATGTAAGGGCTGTGGAGAGATAGGGGTGAATCATGAGATTACAGCAATATAGTCTGGACTCCTAATTGATCAACATGCCTGTGCATACAAGCTTCTCCAGCTGGACTATGGGAACCTTGGGTTGTTCAAAATTTGGACATAGTTACTTGCAAAATTCACCAGTTATCTAATTGTATGACAAACTGAGTAACATCAATGTTATCTGCAAACAACTGTGTTATTATATTGTAGAATCCCATAATAATAATAATATAATAATAATAATAATAATAATAATAATAATAATAATAAAAAGAAACTAGTTTGAGGGACAGGATGAAGATTCAAACCCAGGCTCAACAATATGAGAGCCCCTCTTCTCTTCAGGTGCCAGCTGGCTCTGGAATGTTTCCAGTACACCTAACTATCATCCTAAGTGTTCCTTGACCATGATACTTTATTGCAATGTTATAAGCAATAACTTAACACTTACAGAGAGAAGTCACACTAAAAACGATCTTCTTTTCGAAGTATTGTGATTTAAATAGCCATTCCTCCTATGTGGTAATATTTAAGGTATAGTTAGCAAGAAACAGAGATGCTAGGAATTAGATCTGGCATGGAGTTTGGATACAGGATATATTCAGCACAGTTCTCTTGCCCAGACAGATCAGAATGACAAGTATTCATGCCCTGCCTGAAGACAGTTGGCCTGCTGTCAGTCAAAATTTGTCCAGAGTGGGTGGTCTAGGAGAACTAGCAGTGCCTTGTTCTGTGTCCTCAGTGTTTGTGATGTCTCTAGCTTCCAGATATGGCACAGCTTTGGCTGCTAGTTTCATTCTCCTATGTTAAGTCAGAAGGGTCAGGAAAGCCATTTGCTGTATTCTGTTCCAAATTCCTGCTCTGGTTACTAAGCATAGGCATAAAAGCGACAAGGCTGTGTGTGGAAGCTGGCCTGGATGCCTGCATGCGGTGATGAGGCAGGTAGGGTAATGTGAGAACAGGTGTCCACAGAACATGTTCTGAGAGTAAGCACTGCACTTCTCCACGCTCCTCTCCATCTCTGCCACGAGGTCCCCTTATGACGGGTACTGTCTGAGCACCATGAAGCATGCTCACATTTTACATCATGAGTTAATGCTCCCAAGATAACAACAGTATCTCAGAAGTCAAATCACTTCCTTTCAGCTGTTGGAAGTAACCCTTGAAAGAGGGGGTGTGTGTGTGTGTGTGTGTGTGTGTGTGTGTGTGTAGAAAAACACCACATTAAAGGCTGATGAAACAAGGCCCTGAAGACACCTTGTCTTGTAGTATGTACGCATCACACAAGGTGGCAGAATAAGCATGAACTGATCCTGCAGATGTGAGGCTGGCTGCACTGTTTGCATGGAGGAGCCAGTTTCTCACTCCCACCTTTGTGGCTGCAGCGGCTGGTACTGCTCTGTGTGTGTGTGCTCGTGCATTTCCGCTTGAATCTAATGTGCCACATGGTTAATAACTTGCCAGAGTCCCTATCCTTTGCTTTCTGTGTGAGACCCTGCTAAATGATTAGCCTTCGTCGGTTTCATGAAAATATTAACTGACTCCATATTCTAGTTTATATGCCTTCTCTTTGATTGAAAATACAAGTCTATTCCCCATCGGCTTTCTCATTCCACTCAAGGACATTGTAAAAGCTTAGCCACAGACAGTTTTATAATATATGATATCAAATTTTAACTTTTTCCTTCTCCATATATAGTGAGCATATGAAGTTAAATATTTATTAAATATTTGTCAAGCTTATTAACTCTGTTTGTTTTTCTCCATAAGGAGAATTAAAAGTCTATTGATTTATTTTGAAATTTAATTGAATGGTTAATACTTAATTTTAATCATTATTAATTCAATTTTTAATGTAGTCATTTTATGGCTGAATTAAATATTTTACCAGACTCAAGCTTGCAAACAAGGCCATTTTAGCAACGGACTACATAGGACTGACATACCATGGATCAGAAACACTAGGGATAAATTTATTTGTCCTATTAACCTATTCAATACAAAGAAAGGAGACATCTCTCCAAGACATAGGAAAATCATTTGATTTCTGGAATAAAAAATTGAAGCTATACATATGCTTCATTTCTCATAGAAAAGTCATATGTCTTAGCCTCAGAAATTTTAACAGATACAATTTATTTCCCAGGTTCTCTGTAGAAAATATTGGGGTTGACTCTAGGAGAGCAAACTACTCATCCTCTTAGTAAAGTAGGTCAGGTAGTTTACCAGCGAGGCAAGCCTGTAGGCAGCTGTTCCCGCCTTGCCCTTGGGGCCACCTCCTTCCTTTGTTCTCTCCCCGTGCTTTGTTTTCAGGGGCTTTCAGCCTTCCTGGCAATGGCTGTGGGTTTCTGCTTTGTCTCTTTCTCTTCACTAGGCTTAAATCATAATTCTTTTCGGCTCTTTGCAGTTCAGTGTACCTCACTACTTCTCCTTGCACCTACCAGCACTGTGCTCATGCTGGGTTAGGAAAACCATTTTCCATACCTTTTACAAAGGCCCCAGATAGTGACCTAAGATGGATAGCTTGCAGTTGGCCATGGTGTATTTACATCCAGTAATCAGCCAACACTGGGGAGTAATCAGGGCTCCTCTCATCCAACCTCCATGCCAACTTACCTGCATACCACAGATCTAAAATGAATGACCCATCCCGGCTTGATTCTGCATTTCATATCTCCTAATTTGTAGCTAATAGCACATTATACAAAGCTATCTTTATATTAACCTCAGTAACTTGGAAAATATTTTTTCCATGGTATTCCTGTCTGATGGCATTTAGGAATGACAGATAACTGTGTTACACAGCTGGTGTGTCATTTAGACCGTTGTGCACACAGCAGCTTGGCAGAGATTTAAATGGAGAATTTATACCTGTAGACCATGCCAAATCATACTCCACATTGCCCAAACACAGCAGTGACTTTAGTGAAATGTCTAAGCCTTCTTTTGTGCATTGGTGTTCCTGGACAGTATGCTACTGTAGAGCAGTACTGAGAATCACAAAGCAGTACATTTTCTTTTTTAATTTTAAATTTTGAGGGGAGTTACACAAATTTGGTTTATCTCAAGGGTTTTAACCCTCACCCAAAGTGAGGTCTCAACTTCCTGCACTGTTTGAATATTGTCACCTGAAATCCAAGTAGTGTATCAAAGCCAAGTGTCCTTGTTGACTTCTCTATTGCTGTGACACACACTGACCCAAACCAACTTGGGGAGAAAAAAGAGTTTATTGCATCTTACACTTCTTTTTTTTTTAATACTTTTATTGATGAATTGTTTATTTCATTCATTATCTTTGAATCCAATTTAGACACATTCCCCTCTCCCTGCCCCATCCCACCCCTATTCATGCCTTCTGCCATACATGTCTTGCATCTTTCTCTCAGTCTTTCCAAAGTTTTTCCCTGAGGAGGCTTGTTGTTTTGGGCTGAGTTCAGTTCATTCAGTTCTTTAACCCAGTCTTTATGTTGTTGTTTTTCCCTCCCCTTTGTATTGCTCCAACAAATGCCTATATAATCATCACATATGCATCAAAATTATGACCTCTGGGAATAAACTGTATGTTAATTCCAAAATATGTTTAGAAATTCACATTTCCCCCTTTAATTTTATATTACTCTAAAATATGAATACATACCTTCCACCCATATACAGTAATTACAGAGTCTGAAAATAAGTGGTAGGTCAATTCTAGAGCCCCTAAGAGATTTACATTACAACATCATAGTTGCTTTCAGATAATATATATATATATTACTATCTATATATATATATAAACAATGTTGTTCACCTTGCCTTTCAACTGGGGATTTGGTGTTAGCATCCACAAATGAGGGAAACCATTCTCTGTTTTTCTGGGACTGTGTTACTTCACTTAACATAATGGTTTAGAGTTCCATCCATTTACCTGCAAATTTCATGATGTCATCTTTCTTTACTGCTGAATAGTACTCCATTGTGTAGATGTACCACATTTTTGTCATCCACTCATCTGTTGAGGGGCATTTGGGTTGATTCCAGCTCTTGGCTATTGTGAAGAGAGCTGCAATAAACACGGCTGTGCCTGTGTCTTTGGAGTAGGATGATCACTTCCTTTCAATAAAAGACCCATGGAGTTTCTGTGTTCCTGCTGAGCCTGATAGCAGAGCAGTGAATCTGCCTGCTTCCCCAATCTAACTCCTAACCACACAGTAATTCCTTAACAATGTTGACAGATCAGGAAACACTCTAGTGAGGTTTTATTGGGATGGGTTAAAATATGTGGTTTATCATCATGTTTTCCTGGCAGTATCTGTTAGACAGTGGTCCTCGTTTTGACCACTCTTGTGTGGCAATTAGGGAGGTGGTCCACACTGAGAAAACACTGCCTGTAGTGTATCCTGGGAGTGGAAATGGACGTGATTTGTTGTATGTATGCACCTCAAGAAGATCAATCTGTCACCACTGTTTACTCCATCTTGGAACTTTGAGATGCTTTCGAGGCTATAAGTTAAGGCCAGATAGTGAAGAAAACAGCTGCTCTACGAGCATGTGAATAACTGCAGCTTTAACCAGAGCAAACAATGCAGAAAGCTAAAGGCGGCTTCCATTACAGTGAAGAAGATGAAAGCGCTCTGAGGAGCTCTGAGACGCTGCCCAACTGAGTGGCCACCAAGGCTCAGATTTCTAGACTGGAATAGGAGAAATGCTCAACCCAACCATGGGTATGTGGGACACACATGGGGTTCTGTCAACATCTGTGTGTTAGCTCTGGGCTTCCCAGAGTCCCAAGGCACACAGACGCCCACTTCCTCCAGAGGCTGTCAATTTGATCGCTGCTTCCTCTGAACCTGAGGCCCCGCCCCATGGCTATAAGTGGGTGAGCCCCAGGCGCCTGGTTCCACCACGTGTCTGCAGGCGCCCCTTGCTGGTAATTCCACATGGAAGTAAAGCATGTTCCTGGAGTGATTAAGCCTCATGTGTCTTTTTATCTGGGGGCTGGCTGGAGGTGCGCAGCAGCCCTTTTTATAACCTAATACTGTGCACAGCCAGATCCCTCCTTGTCTCCCTCATAGTGTAGGCATTAGCTTAAAAAAATACCATCCAGGTGCCTTTAAGAACATTCTGTGACTGCAGGTGGGAAATGGGAAGTTATTACTGAGGCACACTGTGGATTTTTTTTGCTGTCCTGATGATGACCATGATGGACAAAGCCAGGCTCCACTGAGCAAATGAAACATCCTTTGGCCAATCAAGGACGATTTCTCATCTAGACTGAGTCATGTGGAAACCACTGGGAAATAGTTCCTAACTTTCCGTTACTGTCACACAGTACTGAAGGCAATCAACTTTAAAAGGAGAGGTTCATTTTGATTCACAGGTCCATTGGTTCCAGTCCGTGATGAGCTGGCTGGGCTGCTCTGGGCCTGCATTGGCTGAGGGGACTCACCATGTTGCAAGCACAGCAGGGCTAGGAGCTCCTTCCTGGTGGTTAGGAAGCAAAGAGAGACAGGAAGTGTTCAGGGTCACAGTGTCCCCTCCAAGGTCGTAGCCCAATGACAAAAGATGCTGTCTAAGCCCTGTGTCCTTTAAATAGTCCTGGATGAAGACCAAGCCTGTGCCATCAGGGCGCATTCCCCATCCAAACTCTAGTCACTCCTCTCCAGAAATGTGACTTGGCAGAACACAGGCTTTGTTGATGCAAACAACCTAGAGTAAGTTGCAGTTCAGTAGTACTGAGTTAATTCCTAAACCCTGAACCCTGAACATGGTGTTCCAACAATTTTATAACCAACAAAATACTGAGAAATGTCAAGGAGTGTAGCACTGGGATATTTGTGTCAACCCTCGAAATGAGCTGATATTGTGTCTGTCTGTGTTTTAGGGCAGTATGATCTATCAGGCAGCGGCTTCATGTCAACAGAACTGGATTTCAGTGTCACCTCTTCTGTTGGCTGATTCTCTCTGTGAAAGGAAGACAGTAATGTGGCTCTGTAGGGTACAAGGAAGTCCAAATGCTATTCCTGGGGACAGTTCCTGGGACAGTGCTTGGCTTAAAGTGGATTTGTGGTCGGTACCCAATGTGATTGATGAGATGCTCTGGCACTCGGAGGAAGTCACAGTGCACTGAGCTGCTGCCCAGCATTGTTACCCCAGGTCTCATAGGCTTGAGAGGTAAATGACCACACCACAAGAGTCATTCTTACTCAGAAGGTTGCAGGCTGGTATGAAAATAGGTGAGTCAAGGGGCTGGAGAGATGGCCTAGCGGTTAAGAGCGCCGACCGCTCTTACAGAGGACCCGGGTTCGATCCCCAGTGCCCACATGGCGGCCGAGAGCCGTCTAAAACTCCAATTCCAGGAGAACTCCAGCTCCAGGGGAATCCGAGACCCTCTTCTGACCTCTGCTGCATTGCACGACACGGGTGCACAGACCTGCATGCAGACAGTACATTGATACACATACAGAAATAAAAAAAAATAAAATAAAATAAAAAAAATTAAAAAAAAGAAAATAGGTGAGTCCAGAATGAGGCTCAGGGAAAATGAGCTAGAGTGTGGCCTCAGGGCTGATGAAACACAGACACTCGGTACTCATGTGATAAAGCCCCTCCTTAGTACCTCAGACCTCTGACTGCCCACTTCCGGCTCTTTCTCCTCTTCCTCTTAAATCTGAGTTGGCAAAGCATCATACCTCACACCTCAGCCATGCTGTGTTATGACAGAACTGTGTCAAGCATAAGCCCACACTTCAGTGCAGCTCTGTGTGTTTCCCAACTGTTGTTGTCCTTCCACTCTAGGCCTTTCATTCTTTCATTGCTGTACATTTTCTTCTCCTTCAAATATGCTGCCTCTAATTAGCTATGGAATTGGAAATAAGATCCCCATCCTTTGGAAGGGTTGGAGATGAAGCCCCGGGTGGCTTTTCATCCAGTGGCGTTTTTAGCTTTAGTGCCTGGAATTTGTCACATATTTTGGTTGCTCACAGACCTCTGCTTTTTCTATGGCTTAAATCTGGATTCTGGAAAGCTGAAATTGTATTGTATATGTATTGTATAGCTCCAGATGAACTATTATTGGACTGTCCTTAATCGCCTCCTGGAGCAGGGGGAATGATATTAGCAATTCACCGGACACTGGCCATTAAGTGGAAAGAGGCAGCACAGGACTCTGTTTGAAAGGCCCCTGGTGTTGATAAAGAGGCATTCAGAGGAGAGCTCGCTGGTGCAGACACTCACTTATCTAGCCTTCCTAGCAATTGCTTGTGGAAGAATAGGTGAGTCAAGTCCTTGGGCAGACAGGTCAGAATGAAGGTTAACAAATATATTTTTGAGGTTAGAGACATGAATAAGCAGAAGCTGTCAGAGGTTGGAAGGGACAAGAAAGGGGAAAGAAGAATTTAGGACCATTTTCAGACAAGAGAGGAGAAAGAAATCAGACAAAGGAGCACATGGGAGAGGAAGAGAAGGAATTAATGAATGCTGGCATCCTGACCTCCCACTGCAGCAGGATCAGGAGGTCCAGGCAAGCATCCCCTGACTAAGACTGATCACTACGCAAAGGCACAGAATGTAGGGGCCAGCTCCAGCAAAGCCCACGGAGAAAAACACTGTGTGATTAAGATGCAGTCGCTGCTAAGCCCAGACCTGGGGAAAAGAAGAGAAAGCAAAAGGTGAGGCCCAGGAAGTGCTGTGTGCAGTAGCGTAGTGAGAAATCCTGAGAGTCAGAAGGTGGAGCAGTTGCTTGAAGCTTAGCGTGCTGGGGCTCAGGTAAGCAGGGGCAAGGACGGTGGGAAATGCTGAGCTGTGGTGTCACCCAGCGAGGTTCCAGAAGCCAGGCACGGGGTCATAGAATGACTCTAGACACTTCCATGATACTTACAAAAGCACAGAAGAAAGATCTAGTACAGCTGGGACGATCTGTAGGGGGCAAACCTGGATAATGTGGATGGTGAATCTTGGGCAGCAATATTCCTGACTTGCGGCCAGCACCACCTCTGCTCTGAACCAGCACTCCTAGCCTGGATTACTTAATAGCTTCTTAACTAGATTTTCTGTTCTGCACATATTCTCTAAAGTCTATTTTTAATAGAGCAAGCCAGAATGATACATTTTAAATTGTATGTCAGATCTTATTTTTCTTCTACATAAAACCTTGCAAAGACTTTCATTTCAGTAAGTAAAAAGCAAAGTTCCAACAAGGATTTGCAAAGCCTTCCATGACCTGTCATTCCCGGCTCTGTCCCGTGATTCTGCCTCCTACAATTCTCATGTTCACTCTGCCCAGTTAGAGGCTCTCTTTGCACTCCTCATGTATGCCAGGCACGTGCTTCCTGAGCTGCTCCGCACTGGCTATTCCTTTAGTCTGGAATGTTACTCCAGATACTGTTTTCCTCTTGTCATTTGATGACCAATGCACAAGGCTATTTCTCTGAAGACTTATTTCTCTTTGGAGCAACTTGTTGTGACCAATATGATGCAAGTGGAAGGTCAGAGGCTCTGTCACTGGGCAGTGTCTTCAGAGCCAGGTTGCAACTCCAGCCCTTCTTGCCACTTGCCATGTGACATGTAGGGTGCCCTGTCAATAAACAGCCAGTCTCACTCCTGAGCTTTTTTTAAACTGAATTTCCAGGGACCATTTAACCCACTTTGTCCCAACTGCCTGTGGCTTTCTGATCTAAACGACAGATTCTACAGCATTTATCATTCTGAATCTCAAATAAAACCCAGGAACTGTTGCTAGTCATGGACAAAAGCAATTTTGGCTCAGAGAGGCAGAAACACACGTTTCATTCCTCTGATTGTCTTCTTGATTAGTGTCTCATTTAATATAGGCATAGAACATGCTAGACTTTTATTTCATTTGGACTTTCATTCTTTGCAAAGATCAGTCTGATGTCATTTTTGTATCCCTCCTAGAAACTTCTATCTATCCTTCCCCCTCTACAATTTCCAGTTCTTTCATGGGTGGAACGTTGAACAAGCCTGAAGGCTGAATAGAAAACTCTGACATCTCGTTACTCTGTGCTTCAGTGACTGTTAAATTGATAGCTTCAGAGTGGATATCACACTATCCACTCTATCAATGTTTTTTTTTTTTCAAAAGGAAAAAGATTACAGTCTGTCTAAATCAATGTGACACTTCTCTGACATGTGTGTCTTGGTTGCTTTTTCTCCCAACACATCCATTCCTTTCAACTGTCTATTCCCACTGGCTATCTAAGTAAATGGGGCTCGCAGTTCAGGAAAATTGCTCTTCATTTTGCCTGGATTTTTCTTAATTTCTTGTCCTAATGTATTTATCCCCATAGCCCATATACCCAAGCAACAAGGGTTGGAATTTCAGGACAGAGTCTCCATGTTTTTCTTCTGTAGAATTTCTCTCTGTGGCACAGGCGTCTCCTGCTCAGCCCAATTCCCAGCCATGGCTCTCGGTGAGGGCAGCTGCTGCTTGGAGCCCCTTTAGATTTTTTTTCTTTCATTCTCTCTTCACATATCGAACTCATTCTGTCTTGAAAGGTCCCTGGTCTCTGCTGGCTGGGGAAGGCAGAACGTATCACAGGTCAGCAGAGTTGCAGTGCACTATGCTTTGAACTTGTAAAACTCTTTTCAAAAGTCTAAATCTTTAAAGGGAAAAAAAAAAAGAAACTTCTGGTGCATTGAGACAACACGAGAACAGAAATGACCCGAGTTTAAAGTTAAGGGTTAATGTTCTGCTCTTGGGCAGAACTCCCCAGAACCTTTAGCTTTGTCAAGCTCTCTGATTTTAAATGTCTTTCTGTATTATCTTTGTATGTCTGAAAAAGTAAGAATAAAATCCAGAATTCACAACTCTTTCAGTAATCTGTCCAAAATCAGAAAATCATGTCTGTTGCTGCACACTCAGAAATACAAGTCAGTGTAGTGCTCTGCCTGTGTTACATGGCCCTGCCAATCTGAACAACTCTGCAGCAAACGAAGGCAAAGAAGGTTCACTGTCTGCCCTTTCAATTAATCTGTCCTTGTTAAGATGGGTAGGCCGTCAGCACATGCAGCAATTACCTCATGTATTCTGGGTCCAGCACGATTATGGAATCATGTTGTGACACTTGCGATTGAGCTCAGGGAATAAAACACCTTGTCTACCAAAGATTCACAATGCAGCCAACAGAAATTTTTCTAAGTAGAAAAAGAACATAGTTCTAGAGAGCTGAACTTCTTAAGTAGCACATTCCATGCATGCCGGGTTGGTCTCCTTTCCCCCTCACTTATCAGTAGTCCGATGAATATGTATAAATGTTCTTCCCTCCCTATTGGTCCCAGTCCTATTTACATGCCAGCCGAAAACATCTGACTAAACTATGGATACTGCAGTTGCATTTCATAACCTAGAGTTGTAAGCCCCATAGGTATAGCATGTCTTACTCTATAGAAAGGATCAATAACTTTCTCAAAGTAATTCCAGGAACCCTGAATGGTTAAGAATGTTGTAAAAATCTCTTCTGAATTCAAAGGATTATTGATTTAAAGTTCCACATTATTAATGGTAGCATTTCAGGACAGTTAAGGAAGACAATGCTCTCCTTAGACATCGTTTTGAAGTCATTTGAAGTAACCCATACAATGAACCCATCAGTAGTGGGCGCTGTCCACAGGCAGTGCTGTTCTAGAAACTTCAGGTTATTTAAGAAGGAATGGGGCTGGAGAGATGACCTAGCGGTTAAGAGCACCAACTGCTCTTGCAGAGGAGGTTAAGAGCACCAACTGCTCTTGCAGAGGACCCGGGTTCGATCCCCAGCACCCAACATGTTGGCTAAGAACCAACAGTCTTTAACTCCAGTTCCAGGGGAATCCGATGCCCTCTTCTGACCTCCGAGGCATTGCACGACAGGGGTGCGCAAACCTACATGCAGACAGTACATTCATACACATGCAAAAATAAATTTAAAAAAAAGGAGAGGGCTGGAGAGATGTGAAAAATAAGTTTATTCCATTAAATTGTTAATTTTGGGAAAAGATACTTTGCTTGGATTACCCAAATGACCAGAGATCAATATGCAGTGTTTGAATAATTAAAAATTAGCCATGGTTGAGCTGGAGAAATGACCCAGTGGTTAAGAGCACTGGCTGCTCTTGCAGAGGATTTGGGTTCAGTTCCCAGCACCTTCATGACAGCAAACAACTTTCAGTAACTCCAGTTCCAGGGGATCTGACAACCTCTTCTGGCCTCCATGGGCATTGCACAACATGGATGCCCTTACATATATGTGGGCAAAACACTCATACACAAAAATAAATAAATAAAGTAGCAATAGTTAGTCACATTTATATTTTGAGGATATTAATTAACGTCAATAAGACACCAAAAAAAAAAAAAAAAAAAAAAAAAAAAAACTTACTGAGAACAGACCTTGAAGAGCTTTGCCTTTAAGGGATTTGGTGTGAAGTGCAGTTCCAAATCGAGGTCCAGAGGCTCCATAGCTGATGACTGCTATCGATAACAGCTTGAGGATCAGCAAGGACAACAGCTTCCTGCATGGTGTTGTGAAGACAAGGCTTTGCTTGAAAAAAATGTTAGGCTGGGTCTTGGTCCCAGCTCTCACTGCTGGAGAAACCTGTGTTACACTCAGTGTGTGTAGCTGGAAGCAGTCACTGCCTCCAGAACAGGAAGTTTTCAGGGCTGACATTCAGGGAGAAGGGCTGCCTCTCTGTGCCTAGGCCCTCAGATTTGTGAGGCTAGTTTGTTAAGTAAGTTGTCCTCAGTTCAATTAATCTGCAGTTAAATGAATTGGAGGAGGACTGAATTTTGAGTCAAAGATGTGAGATGAATTTTTCACAGAATTAATTAGCATACTTATTCTAGCAAAAATAAACTATATCAAGAACATTATACCTCAGCTATCAGTGTATAACTCATGTCTGATGACATGAGTGCTCTTTCAAGTAATGACTGCTTGTCACCCAGACAACCTTCCCTAGCTTGCTTTCGTACTTACTCTTGGTTTAGAGACAGGTCTCACAAAAGCTTTTTCTGTGTGATTTATTTTGTTTTAAAAAAAATGCTTGTTTCCTCATAACTGACCGAAAAAAGAGGAGGATAGTGGATTCAGGGGAGATAGTGAATCCTGTCATGCTTTATAGGCATTCCAGATAAGCCTTGAACAACAGCACATTTAAATAACTACTCTATAGATCCATCAAACTGAGCTAAGACATGCCTCAGCCTCCTCTCTCCCTCCCAAAACCTACTTCTTGGATAAATATCAGGGAAGCACAGGGCTGTAGTTAGCACCTACGTGGGAACGTCATCTCTGAAGTGAAGACGCTGAGTGGAGCAGCCTGTGACAGAGGAGTGGAATTTTATCTGTGCTGTTACACAGAAGCATATGGTTTCCACCCACAGGAAAAATCTGCTTCTCTGCCACACTAATGCATGTATGAAGGAGAAAGACTTTGCTACCAAGTCCATTTCCAGACTTGGCAATTGTGATTAAGACTCTCTGCTTGTCCCACATCTCTCCTCCGGGAGGCTGAAAGAAATTGGCAATGGCTGTACATCTTGCTCAGCTACTAGGTCCTCAGCAGTGTATAACATCCCTACTGTTTGGGGCCTTGTCCCAATTACACTCTTCCTTGCATTCTGCTCTTGGGCTGCTGAAATAGTGAGAAGGCATTCTGATAACTTGGAGCTTAGTAGACAAGTCTATCGCGGCTGCTGCTACTAGTGGCAAGACATCTTAGACCGACTGTCGATAAGAAGACGCTTAGGTTCCAATGAAGTTTCCTGTGAGGTGGGGATTCTGGTTGCAGTGACTTGGTATAAATACTGTTTCTTCTAGTGTACAGATGGAAAAGAGGGAGGCTGTCTCAACAGGATGCATTTGTGAGAGCACAGACTCAGGGGTTGCGGTTGGTGGAAGAATGTTGGTAGTGTCGTAATGGAAGAGGATATGTAGAACTTAAGCTCTTAGCTGCTGGTGATCAGAGTAGAGAGGCTGGAAAGCTTCATTTAAGACCCTTGACTACAGCACAGACTCAGCAGAGGAGCTGGCCCTGGGAGCAGGCCACTTTTGGGCTGAGGGTCGTGAGACCTAATTTCCCAGAATTTTCCTGAATCCCTTCCTTAATAGAACACAGAGAGCTCAGGTGGTTTTGGTTTGTTTGTTTTGTTTTGTTTTTTTCTTTTTTTAGACTCCTCCCCTAAATTTTGTATATTGATGTCATATCAACGGGAAAATCGTGCATGAGAGAGGCCAAGGATTCTTTGCTGTCGTCAGTACCAAGCCAAGGACATTCACACCTGGGAGAAAAGCATGAGACAGTGGGGTCTCCTGGCTTTCAGAAAGGACTGTCAGCATCTCCTACCTGGAGACTGACCTGCAGGAAAGGTCAGTGAACAATGTCTACACCATTTGCTTGACTTGAAAATTCACTTTGCCCCACTGAGAAAGGCACGGCGGCAGTGCCAGAATTACCACTGAGTTAATCTGAAAGATGCTGCAATCTGTCTCATAAATTTAGAAAATCTACCTGGCTCATTCTAGAGTTTTCGCAATTAATTTACAAGGTTGCTTTTTCAAGATCCCAAGTTAACAATTTAGTTGTTAAGAAAAAGCAGTTGTACCAGTTGGGCCTCACACTGACATTCAAGTTAAAAATTGTGTAAAGTGGACCAGGTACATTGTCCGCACAGGTGGGAGCCAGAACCAGGCCTGAAATGATGATTCTGATGTACAAAGTAGAGAATCAGCAGAATATTGCCGAAAATCAAATTCTAAACACTCCTCCCTTTGCTGCCAGAACAGCCTTCTAACGCTTCTCACGGCCTCAAAGCCTACCCCGCCGAGCCCACAGCGATCATACTAATTCCTTTACACGGCACTAAGTGCTCATTACTGTCCAGCTCCCGCTGTCATTTCCAGCCACATCTCCCTCTGGTCTCTAAGCCTGGCACTTGATAGCCCATCAATCCTACATACTTGGAGGTTTCCCAGCATGCCCTGCTGTGCCTTGTCCCTCTGCACATGTGTGTCTCTTTGCCTGGCATCCTTTCTTCACTTCCTCGTGGCACCTGGTAAGTGCCTATTTGATCTTACAGCCACAACTCAAGCATCTTCTCTCTGTGGACCTTCTAGGCACAGGCAGCTGCCAGGTGTATGTTTGCTGATTGAACGAGTAAACAAAGGAGAGGACGCAGATGGACGGTGTGGCTGCCGCTGCTCTGTACTTACCAAGATTCCACGACATTCCCAAGTCAGAGCTGCCCAGGGAAACACTATGATAAACTTGTAAGTTTTAAATTGAATGCTTTGAGGGTTGCAGGAAACATGACACTTACTAGGCCAACTTTGACAAACTGCCTTCTTCCTTTCTCATTCTGCTTTCCAATGACTTCGAGGTGGATTTTATATTACTATCTAATATTACTATCAGCATCTAGCATCTAACCTTTACACAATCAAAAATGATGAAAACTAAATAATTGAACATGAAGGAGCTCACCAGAAGACAAATGGATGCTGTGCAGTGTGTTTGGGTGTGTGGATGTCATCTATCTTGGTAATTAAGTGCCTGTGCTCATGAATGGACGAAAGTCTCTGAAGACCTGGACTTAGAAGACAAAGTCAAAGGTACTGTTTTTATTTTCTATGCAAAGCATATATCCCTGTTTTTTTCCTTCCTTTTCAATACTCTGTCAATGAAACTTCAGGATTTTCGGCCCTAGAGATAATTGTGTCACAGAACAACAAACTATCAGGCATCTTGAAGAAGCTGCAGTGGATGGAGAGAATGAGAGGGGATGTTGGTTTACCTGTGTTGATGGAAAACACACTAAAATATAGGAGTCCAGGGGATGAAGAGATGGCTCAGCAAGTAAGAGAGCTTGCTGCAAAAGCATGTGGCCTTGAGTTCAAATCCCAAGCACCTGTGTACACAGCTGCTGGTGCATGAAAGCCCAGGGCTGAGGTGGGCAGAGACAGGGAGATTGCCAGCTTGCTGGCCTCTAGCCTAACTACAGGTTGGAAGAGAGACCCTGTCTTAAGGGAAGAAGGTAGAGGGTGACGGTTGGTGTCTTCTGCCCTCCGTGTACCCTCATGCATGCACACGCACCACATACTCGTATGTGAATGCCGATGCGGTGCTGTGTACATACGCCTCCGTATATACATAGAAGTTGATTTAGGGGTGCAGAGGGGTGCAGAAGCTGGTTTCTCCTCTCCCTCTCAAGTTTTACAGCACATGGCCCTAGGAACAAAGTGTGGTCTTCAGAATTTAGAACATCTGTTACAAGCTAATGAAAAAATTTTAAATTAAATTGTGTATTTCATACAAATCATCTTGGCATCTTTATACCCCCCACCCCCATCCAAGCCCTCTCTTAGTCCCTCACCTTCCCTGAATTTCATTTATTCTGTCCTCATTTATGTTAAGGCCTATTGAATCAAGTTAGTTAGTGTACCCAAATGTCCCTTAGTGCAAGTTCATCCACTGGGATCCAGTCACCTATCTAGAATCTCTCCCTTAAAGATCAACTCTTCCTCACCCAGCAGTAATCACCTGCCTAAGCTCTGGAGTGCTGGGATTAAAGGAATATACCAACCTGTGCCCAACCCTGGCAGCCTTTAAAAAGTGCTGGTAGAAGAGGTGAATGTAGCCACGGGTTCTGCTGAGCGTTCTCAGAAGATAAGTACTCTACTCCTTGAGGAGATAAGTACTCTACTCCATCAGAGCTGCGAGGCTTTCTTTTAGGGATATGAAGTGTTTCAAGCTGGAGAGCTTCTGCTCAGAGTGAGTGAGACAGTGACTAATCCAAGCCTGGAGCACAAGCAAGCAGTTTTCCTGCCGCTATGTTGCTGCATGTCAGGGGCCGTCTCACAGGGTTTGAGGGAAGGGCCGAATCAGGCTTAGCTTCTTGGCCTGGAAAGGTATGATGCTGTCTTCATAGAAGATTGACGCCCTCTCCAGGAATGGGTGATCAGTTTGTGGACTTCTTTGGGTCTTGGGCACTCAAACGCGCATGCACAATCTCAGTCTTACCCACGTGGCTCCTTAGACAAGGCCCCAAACTTTCATTTCTCCTCTTCCTTCTTCCTCTAGCTCTGTTGCAGTGCTCTCCTGTGTTTTGGGTTGTTGCTGTTTTGTTTCATACCCAGTATAATCTCATAACTGGAATGAGACTTCTGGAAAACAAACCTTACAAAGAGTTCTGTATTTTCATCCACAGTTCTCTCCTAAGGCTGGAAAACAGAATTAAGCAACTATAAAGAAAACAGGCATATTAGTAGGGGAAAATAGTTTACTAATATTCCAAAATATTATTCCATATTGTAAAATTGTGACTATAATTCTGATATGATATCACAATGTGAGTAACTCCGTATAATCAGCAGTCAAAGGAGGTTTGGGGTTCCATTTTGTTTTAGATGGTATTAATAACATTCAGCCATACACAGGTTTCCTGAAATATAAGAGAAGAATCTTATTTTTGTTCTGAATGTGTTATGGAAGGCTTTAGTTTTCTTTTGTGATAGACAATACCAGGGAGAGATGGGTTCCTGGTCTTCAATTACTTCAGTAATGTAGAAAATTTGCTTTGCAATGTCTAAGGCAATTTTAATTGGTAGACTAAACAGGTCTGGTTTTAAAGACTGACTTCTTTTGCATTTCAGAGATTTATGTGTCTGAGAAACCCCGTCATCTCTTAGTCACCCTGAAGCTCTGTATTGAATAAGGGGGAGATTTTTCTGTGTAATTTCTACAGAGTGAAAATATGTAGTTGCTTAGAAGAGAAAATACATGAATACATTTAACAAATGTGCATTCTGTCCCTGTGAAATAAATCATGCTATTTAGTAAACTACTACAAATACATTTCAATATTTCAAATATGAAAACTAATGACTATTCGTAAAAGCTGAAATGAAACTACTTTGAGGAAAAGATCTATAAGGAAAAGATTTTACTTGCTTTCAATAAATCAGCTTTGGAAAATGAATTATGTTCTTACGTACTTTCTTGCATTTATAAAATAATAGGCTTATAGATTGTCTTTGCTGGGCAGGGTCAAGCGGGCTATGGGTTTCCTTTCCCTTTGGTTGCAGCTGTTTAGATAATTGAAGTTCATTTACCCTGGTTGCTCTGGGGGAGAGTCCCAGCTCATGTACAGAGGAGCCCTGAGAACCATCATGCCTTTAATGGCAACATTCCAGAATCCCTCTCCAGAGGGCCCAAGCAGTGACTTAAAAACAGAGGTTAGGTCATTATTTTTCTTTTTCTCAGGGCTAAGCAGCTGATTTTAAACTGTCCTATTCTTATTCTGGCTGTCCTTTTTGACATAGATCTCACTAGTAGACTAGGCTGTTCTTGAAGAAGAGATTCTCCTGCTTCTGCCTCCCGAGTGCTGGGATTAAATGTGTGGGCAATCATGCCTGGCCTTCTAGATGCTTTTTAATAAAAATAGTCATCTTTAGTCATACAATAAAAATATGACTATTGAAAAGTAGCTACTTGAAATAATGACATTAAGGTTCCTTTGCTTAAATCTACAAGTTAAAAAAAGAAAAGGCTATTTTACTCTGGAAAGATTATCTGGGTGGTCACCAAAGATACAGTATGATTCATGATGAGATTGTGCTTTGGAAGCCATCGCAGGATTCCAACCACATTTTTAATAGGTGCATTCAACTACTAAATAAAGGAGGGCGCTATTACCATGACTATTATTGATGAAACATCTTTCAATTATTTTTTAATTTTTTTAATTAATTTTATTTATTTCTGTGTATGAATGTACTGTCTGCATGCAAGTCTGTGCACCCGTGTCGTGCAATGCTGCGGAGGTCAGAAGAGGGTGTCGGACTCCCCTGGAACTGGAGCTCTCCTGGAACTCGAGTTCTGGAGTTTCAGACGGTTCTCAGCCGCCATGTGGGTGCTGGGGATCGAACCCGGGTCCTCTGTAAGAGCGGTCGGTGCTCTTAACCGCTAGGCCATCTCTCCAGCCCCACATCTTTTAATTATTAAGAGTGAGTTTTCATAGGCTTCAGTCCATGATTGGGAAGAACAGACAGCATCCAAAACAATTCTGCTGGCCTTGCAGGGAATGCAGAATGCTATAATATTATACAACTGATGCTTTTTAAGATCCCATGAATAACCTTGTTTCATTTTAGACAGAAAAGAGGCAAATATTTAGTTCTCCTTCAGCACGTAAACACTAGCGCCCCTCTCCACAGTGGTCCCTGCTCCCTTGCTCAGATCAAATCCATTCCTTTAACTGGGAAATATTTTGTGAAGCTCATTATTTTCTTTTCTTTTACTGGGTGGGAGACTGTTCTGTGTCTTATGAGCATCAGCCCTTCCCACAGCCATCTTCATCTGCATGTCTGTGAAAAGGGAATTAGCCTTCTCACATATTCCTGTAAAGAAATGATGACCAACCTGGAGCTCTGCATGATTTTATTCACTGAGGTTCTCTCTTGGTCTGAGGCCTTGGTAGGTGTGTTCTTCATCTCCATCTCACTGTGCCTTATTGCTGCCACTGTTTTTAGTGTAAAATCTCAGGACAGTTGCTCCTTGGTGAGCTTATCTACCTCTATTTCTGACTTATAGGAGACTCTATAGTATGCTTCTGGAGTGGTAGGACAGGCTTAGACCCTGACATCATGTTTCTCTTCAAATTTTGACCAAGACTTTCTGTTCCCAGTGATTTTAAAATTGCAACAGAGAATAGTTGGATGATAGGGAGTAGTAAAAAATATAATGGCTGCAAAATATAAAGAATTATACTTAAAACCATGGGTAGTTTTAAAACTCCTAACTCATCTGATGTCATTTTTTGAATTGAGAAAAACTTTCAGATATATTTATATGATATGACTCACTCAATAAATATAATACAGATATATCTTTCTTTGTGTAGTACTGGGAATTGAACTTAGCCCTTTAAATATGCTAGGCAGATGCTCTACCCGCAAGCTATATTCCTAGTCCAATAAGAGTTCTTGTCTTATGCTAGTTGGACTTAAAACTTTTCAACATTATTTGGTGCAAAAATAATATGAATTCAGTGGATGCTGGCCTTTGAAATTTGAAGGTTGGTCTGGGCTAGAGGTTCCCAGTCAAAAACTCTCCTGAGGCCACAGCAGCCAGTTGAAGCTCCTGCTAATCCAACTAATCACAAGGGTAAACAGTCCCCACCCTGCATGGTCTGTGTGCAGGGATGGGTTTTAGGGAGATAGGAGTGTGAGATGTACTTATCGGGATGGAAATGTGCAGCTTTCATAATTTTTAGCACTAAGCATCATGCTGTTGAGCAGGTCCATGGTTACATAGAGCATCAAATCTTAGATAAAGTAAACAGCCTAGTGCACTGGCTCTGAGGAAGATTCTTAACAAAAGAATCTTCCAAGGATGCTTTGCTTAGAAGTTACAGCATATTTGAAACTTTTTCTTTTCTCTAATCTCTTGAAGTGCATAAAATCCATCTAATTAATCACCCTGTACTATCTCCCTTATTATAAAATGAGCATGATAAATGATAATAATTGCTCATGGTCTTATAATAATTCTTAACTTTGGTTGGATCTAGAAAGTTTGAAATGTATCTGGCTACTCGGACTTATGCACTTGTTTCTTTCCTTGGGGGAGAGTGACCAGTAATGGGTTTTCAGGAGGCAGATAAATCTAGTCACCTGCTTGCAAGGGTCAAGTAATGAGTTCGAGGTTCCATACAATTTGTTTTTCAGTTCATTATACTAAAAAGTCAGGATTACTACAAGTAAGGATTGAATTCTTCAATACCTACTTAAAGTAAATTAGTTATAGAATTAGTTTTAAAATAGATTATTTGGTGCCTCGGGCTTTAATTAAATGCCATGCAGGGCCCTGTTTAACAGCAGTGAAATAAGATGGGAACAGAGGAATGGAAGCTGGGAGGGCAGAGAACGTGCTTCCTACCAGCTGGTGTAGTTGGCTCTGCCAATCACGGGTCATGGTGGACACATGGCCATAAGAGAGAAACACTTTAAAAAGAGATCTGCAAGGTTTTGTTTTTTTTTTTAAAAAAAAACATTTTTTCTATTATCTTTATTTTATGTGTAGCAATGTATTGCCTTCATGTGTGTAAGTGCACCTGTGCTGTATGAGGCCCACAGAGGTCAGAAGAAGGTGTCAGATACCCTGGAAATGGAGTTAGACAGTGGTTAGCTGCCAGAGAATGGAACCCCCATCCTGTGCCAGAGCAGCCAGTGCTCTTAACTGCTGAGCCATCTCTCCAGACCCATCATCTATAACTTTTAACAGTGCTTCCTATGACTACTTTTTCTCATCAGATATGCTAAAATTTCTGATTAAGTTTTTCCAAAGAAGGAAAAACAAAGGTTTTGAAAAGTTTTGATTGGTTTAGTATTATTTTATGTGTGTGAGTATATGACCTGCATGCATGTGTATTATGTATGTGCAATGCCTATAGAGGCCAGAAGAGGGCGTCAGATCCCCACTAGACCTGGAATAAAGGATGGTTGTTAGACACCATGTGGATACTGGGAATCAAGTCTGGGTCCTCTGCAAGAGCAACCAGTGCTCTTAACTTCTGAGCCATCACTCCAGCCCTGCCCCAGCTGCTTACAGTGAGTGTTTGGGGGATACTGTGTGGCTTGATGAATTGTGAACACAGATGTTGCAGCTTTCTTTTGCTCCAGGTCTTTCTTACTGCTTTTCTCAGCATTTTTCACTGTTTTGAAGGTTGCTCTCTCCCATTGTCATGTTCAATGCTGTTTTATTAATTATTTGTTATAGATCTGAAAAGTGGACAATTCGTGTGAAAAATAATGGAAGACACACTTAGAACTTAGTTTCAAAGCCCAGGGTTCTGAAACCTTTTGTATTGGCCCCAGAGACTCAAGGAAAATGTCATAAAAATGAAGTTGCCTGTGCTGTGAACGCATGTTGCTTGATTTTTAGCTTCTTCCAGGTGGGAGCCTTTCTTGTTCTTAGTTGATTTATGATATGTGTAAATCTTGGTATGATGTCACAGTGGTGGTTTGGATAACTGGCCTAGTTCTTGCTCTCAGGACATACTTGTTTTTACTATTTCATCCTTCATAGCAGACCATTAATGACCCAACATCTTATCTCAAGATGTCTGAACCCTGGTCCTTGACTCCTGTGTGCATACTGGGCATGTATGTCCAGATAAAAGCATCCATACATCCCAAGAAAAATGATTTTTCTGGTTAAGCTATCTAGTTACAATGTCTTGTCCCCAGGACCCGTGGCACAGAGAAATGAGGGGAAAAGTGGGTTGAAGTGAAGTGGTCTGATTTCCTCAAGTCTCTGGAAATGTGGTCTAACTTTTTTAGACTTTTGGGGGGGGGTGTTTTGGAGACTTTATGGTCTTGAATGAGTTTAATAAGCTACCAAATGTATCCAATTCATTCAGTATCATAAAGTTTCAATGTCTAATTAAAAATCACTGGTACCCGCCGGGCATGGTGGCTCATGCCTTTAATCCTAGCACTCAGGAGGCAGAGGCAGGCGGATCATTGTGAGTTCAAGTCCAGCCTGGTCTACAGAGTGAGTTCCAGGCCAGCTGGGGCTACAGGGAGACCCTGTCTCAAAAAGACAAAAAAATAAAATAAAATAAAATAAAAATCACTGGTACCCCCCTCTACTTCCACAAATCTGCAGGAAGTATAAAACTATTTTTTTATTCTGAAGTTTTGGGTAATGGAGGGAATGGAGGATAGGGAGGAATGGTACTCCTTTCCAAACTAAATCTTTTTTATTTTTCCTTTTTGCTACCGAAGGTGTTGAAAATTTTTCATGTAGTTCTACTTCCGTGTAACCCCGGCTTTTCTTCATTCCTCAAAGTGGTATGCTATAGGGCTGAAAGGGTTTTTAATTTTAAATTTGTTTTAAACAGTTACATAAAATACAAATATTGTGCATGTTTGTGGGACCAGGTTTCCATATATGTATACATTATGCAACTCAGCAGATAACTCCCATCCACCCCCTCACATATTTATTATTTCTTTCTGATGAAAACACTCAAACACCTTTATTGAGATGTACAACTCATTATCGTTATCTCTATTCTCTTTACTGGGCAGTAGCTTCCCAGCAGCGCTTTGCTAGTCTGTAACTGTGCTCCAGCACCTGTTGACCAACCTCCCTTAGTCCTGCCCTCCTATCTACTTCCTTTAGCCTCTCATAGCCACCATTCAACTCTGAACTTCTATGAGATCAATTTCCTTATATTCCACATGTGAGAGATTACAAGATACTTGTTTCTGTGTGAAACGCTGGTGTCTAAAGAGGTGGCTATAGAAAGCCTGGAAGCAAGGAGGTAAACTGAAAGCCCCAAGAAGAAAAACATTGGGTTACAGTTCAGATGTCAGTGAACGCTAGTTTCATTAGTCATTCATTCCTTTATACAAACTTTTGTGTTCTCTGTCTCCTGTTTCCTTTCTCCCTTTCTGTACTAGTTACTTTTTTTATAAATATTTATTTTACTTTATTTATTTTGTATGTGTATGAATGTACTGTCTGCATGCAGGTTTGTGCTGCGGAGGTCAGAAGAGGGAGTCGGATTCCCCTGGAACTGGAGTTAAAGACGGTTCTCAGCCACTATGTGGGTGCTGGGGATCGAACCTGGGTCCTCTGCAAGAGCAGTCAGGGCTCTTAACCACTAGGCCATCTCTCCAGCCCCCTGTACTAGTTACTTTTACTTATTTTGGCTGGGCTAAAGCAGCTTTAAGGGAAGAAAGGTTTATTTTAGCTTAGAGTTCACAAGGAGGTAGCCTGTCACTTGGGTGCTGGGCCACACTGCACAGCAGTAGAATCTCATGGCATGGCTCCCTCACGTCTCAGCAGACCAGGAAGCAGAGTGCTCATCCAGGAACCAGAGGCAGGCTAGAACTTTCCAGCTCCATGGCTACAGCCATGAGTCTGACAGCTAAGCCCCATGTCCCAAGGTTCTTCAACCTTCCAACCCAGTTCCGCCAGCGGGAAAATCAAGTGTTTAAGCTCATGAGCTTCCAGGGACATACTGCATCACACCATAACGTTCTGCCCCTGGGTCCTAGAAGTTCATGGCCATCTCATAATGCAACGTGTATGGAGCCCAACTAAGACCTTATGATTCCAACACTGTTTAAACTTCTAAAGTATTATCTAAGACTCAACACAGTCTCTTAGCTATGAACCCCTGGAATACAAAACAAAACAACAAAACCACCATAAAACAGGAGGTAATGAGAAGATAGCAAGCAAGGAGAAATCAGACCAAAGAAACCCCAATATTCTGAACTCTGCAGCACCATCTAGGCTGCCACATCTGGGGTCCAGTGGGCTTGGACAGAGCAGCTTTTCTGTCCCTGCCGCTGGCAACATATATGTGTGCCCTCTCTTGGGCTAGCTCCATTGGTGCCTACAATGCCCCTTGGCAGATGTCTCATGTTCCTGGGATCTCCAGCTTCCTGCCAGGATCTCCATTGTAACCTACACTCAACCCTCATAGCTCATGCGCAGCATAGTTAGGACCCCCATGCTGGGAGTGTGATCCTGCTTTACATTGCCTGGTATCAGCAGCCTTATGGAACGTTGATGAACACTTCTCAGACCCTGTAACTCTTGCATTTGACACATCTGACTAGGTAGGTGTCAATACAACTTCTGCTACCTCCAGATGCGGCTGCCTCATCTCCCCACGGCGACTGCAACCTTCCAGTTCCCCGGGTGTCTGCACCTGGGACGTATTTCCTTGCTAGGCCCTGTTGGAGCAGGGCACCACTGTTGTGTCACTCTATATTTGGACACTCTCCTTCCAAATGAATTTATTTTTTCACAGTGGCATCTTCAGTGGATGGGGTCTTGTCTTCCAGGAACGGTTTCTACTGTCCCAGTGCAGAGCATGAGCTTCTCTGTGTCTGTGCTAATCTCTTTAACAATTAGAGCCTGTTTATCCACACTCACCTGCAACTTTAAATCCACTCATGTTCCTTTTCCTAATAAACTACACATTTCCACATCTTTTCTGCTTTGCTTTCTGCTCTCTCACTGCCTCTCTGGCTAAGAGCAGCGGTAGGTCTGACAGCCTGAATCTATGCTGTCTTGAAACTTTCTTCTGCCAAACAAGTCAGTCAATTACTTAGGACTTTAGCTCACTCAAAATTTTAGTACATGGGCTAAACATAGTCAGAATCTTTGCCAAAGTGTAATACAAAGAGCATATAGTCCAGTTTCTGATACAGTCCTTACACCCCTCTGAAACCTCACGAGGATAACCTTTTCTGCCATATTTTTATCAGCATTCTGGTCTTCTGAACTCCATCAGAGTGGCCCTTTATGCTCTGCTTAGTGTTCTAAGGTTTCTCCAGATCACCAGACTCTTCTACACTCCTCCCACAAATTTCCTAATAACAGTTCTCTTCCTCTTTCTCCTCCTCCTCTTCCTCTTCCTCCTCTTCCTCCCTCTCCTCTTCAAACCCTTCCCTCTTCTTCCTCTTCCTCCTCCTTATCTTCCTCTTTCTCCATTTTATAGCCCAGGGTAGCTTCATATTCACTAGGTAGCTGAGGAGGGCCCTGAACTCCTCTTGCCTATATCTGACTCCTAAGTGCTGAGTATAGGCATGAGTCACAACGCTTGGGTTTTTTTTTTTTAATTCTGTATCAGCACTTCTATCATCACTATGCTCACATACCTGAGAACAACACCTTAGGATATAGGTAGTTTATTTTGGCTTAGAGTTTGAGGAAATCCAGTCCATCATAGAAGGACAGCCATAGCAACAAGTGGCTTCATGACAGGAGAATGTAGTGGCCACTTGTTACATAGCACGAACCAGGAATCGGAAAGAGAGCTAGCTCAGGCTAGAATGGTGCTGGCTGTTAACCATATCCCTGCTCTATAGCCATATACTTGCCACCTAGGCTCCATGTGCGAAACTTCCCACAACTTCCCTAAACAGTGCCATCAGATGGGGACCAAGTATTTAAACACATAGCTGGCGGGGGACACTTTAAATTCAAACCTTAGCACTTTCCCTTCCCCCCCTCTCCTATTATGAGGATAGGCCCAATTTTCTCCCTCCAGAATGACCTATCCAACGCTTCCCTTCAGGCCCAGAGTTTTAGTAGATAGTTTCTCAGAACATGGAACATTCTTCCGGACTTTGTTTATTTTTTTGTATAAAATGAACTCAAGACCTTTTGTTTATACCTCCCAAATGAAGAGCATACTTTTCCATTCACAATTACTTCTCAGCTAATGAGTCTTCTTGGTGTTTTTTGAGACTATAAGGTCTCCCTATAGCCCCAGCTAATGTGGAACTCGCTCTGTAAACCAGGCTGGCCTTGAGCTCACAGAGATCCACCTGCCTCTGGCTCCCGAGTGCTGAGATTAAAGGCGTGTGCCACCACACCAGGCTTAGCTAGTGAATCTTCTTAACTGAAAGTATAGCTTATTTCTAATAGCTAACACAACCTAATCTAGCCGAAGGCACACAAACTCTGAGTCACATACCTGATGGCATGTAATTCCAGTGGAGACTGACAAAGTTGTATCTTTCAATTCTGAGTTTCCTTTCTCTAACATGAGGATACTGGCACCTTATTGTTTGTTAGAATGAGATCTAATAATGCATATTGCTAGCATAAAAAAAAACCATTAGCTACATGTTTCCTCACTTCTTTTCAAAGTTCACATATTAGACTCCTTTACCTGGGCAGAAATGTCTTCTCTTTTGGGATATGCTTGCATATGTGTGCCTTTTCCTACATGTGTTGCATGTTCCTAGAGTTAGCTAGTGTGGGTAGAAAATAGCTATGCAGGTTTATTTCAGGTGGTTTTAGTCAAAGACTCTTGTTAACCTCAAGCACTGGAGTATATATTTTCTCTGACTGTTCTGCTTCTTCCGTAGAGACTCTCTCCTCAATGGATTCTGACAGCACCATGTCAAAGCCTCTTGGTCTGTGTCTAGATACTTAACCAGAACTGCTCTAAGGGACACTGATAAACATTAACGAATTTCATTTTCCTGGACAGGCGATGAGGCCTGACATTCATTCCTATTACATACCCCTCTTCCGAGGATGGTAATCCTGGAGTTTCTCTTATGAAGACTGGCTATGGTTTATACCAATAACATTAGCCATCCTGGTCTCCCTGTGTCAGTCACAGGATTGTCCTGGGGTTCTTGTCACAGCTGACACTGGCTATATGAGCTTGGTTATCTCAGATAAATAGCTTTGTGAGAGTTTGTCATGAACCCTATCCTAAGAGACAGTCCATATTAGATGGTGGGACACTATGTATTTCTCCGTAAATTCTAGTCTTCTCATCTCTAAGACAGGCACAAAGTACACATGCTATTTCATGGAATGGCATGAGAAGTGAAATAGTGTGGGGAAAGATGGAGTGAATACTGGAGCGTGGTACATGTCGGATTGTGTTAGAAAGATAATGAAATTATTATCCTAATTCTTCACCCTTCCTTGTAATCACAGCCAGCTTTTGTCCCTATGTGATTTTAATGCAGAAGTTTAATGCTTAAGTTTGGCTCACTTTGGCTAATGACTTGTGGTGGAAGCTGAAAATGTATCAATTCTGAACCTCCCACAGGTGTTAGAAGTCTTACTTTTTCTGCGTCTTTCTATCAGTTCTCATGCCCATCCTTAGAAGGAATTTGTACTATGTAACCTGTGGGAAGATCCAGTTTGAATTAGGGGCTACTTCTCAGCTAGCATACCTCGGGGCACCATATGGGAGTCATGGGGCTCCTCCGACCCTTGCCCCAAAAGGGAGCAAGCAACGTGGCCCAGGCACATGATGCTAGGTGGAGCAGCAGTATACTGGGGGCGCATAACTGGGGGTCTGTGATTGGCTCTGGGAGCTGACGTCATTTTGCTTATAAAAGTGAGTTGTAGCAGGCAATATAGTGAATTCTCCATTACCATCATTACACAGAATTCCTGTCAGTTACTTCTGCATGAATACAGGCTGAAGCAGGCCTGAATTTCAAGTGACCAGTGGATTGGATGGCAGTCCATCAGACCACCAACCTGGGTTGGTGTAGGGCTGGAAGGAGATCTATCAGATCGCCAGCTGTGAGTGAGTTGTGAGTGAGTGTAGGCTGAAGATAGGCCATCGGCCATCAGCCTGAAATTCTCGTCCAGACGCCAGCAGTCTTTGGGCAGATGGAAAAGCACAGCCTAGAGGGGAAACATTCCATTTTCCCAGGCTAAGGACCTGAGCTGGAAGAACCTTTCAGGTCAGGCTATGGAAGTAACTGACTGACTTCTGTGCCCAGGGGTCAGTCCTGCACAGTGCACTGTGCCCCCCTTTCCTTAGCAGGACTGCACTGTACCTGTCCATAGCAAGACAAGCTCCCACACTAACCCTTCTGTAAACAGGGTGAGAGGCACAGGGAGCAGAGCTGCCTGCATCTGAATGAGAGTTGGACCACCCCAAATGAGCACGGGTGGAAGCTCCATGTGCAGATGGATCTGTGACAGGAAAGGAGATGCTGTGGTTTGTTATGAAGCAGGAGCTGACTGATGAAGTTAGCTATTGTCATTAGTGTTGTGTTTTAGAAAGCCCAAGTCTTATTAGGTGAGCAATAAGCACTTTGAGAGGCCGCTTGAGCTGGATGATTGTTGTGAATGGTGCTGAGTCCCCATCTTGGGTCTCTCACACAGGGAGGTCTTGGGGCTGTCTGTGTTCCAACAGCTGACTCAGCAGTTCCAGGGCTCTCCCCCCCCCCCCGCCGCCCCCCGACTCCTGAGCCCCTGCAGTCAGCCCTTGTCCCTGAGGGTGCCACTTTCTTTTCATTCCAAGACAAACATAGTCATGAAAAACAGCAAAGTGAAGGCAATGTACTTACGGGCTAATATGCACCCGCTCTCTTTTTGAGTGTTTCTTCTAAATTACAAGCTTGCTGTGGTGGATGCTTTTCTGAGAGTTGGAGCATTACATTCTTGAAGGCTTTTCAGCACATAGCTGGATTTCTTTGTGCTCTTCCTCCTCTAACTACTGTGGCCTAATAATACTTGCCATCACCCAACTTCCTGTCAGGGAGTAGGAGGGGATTAATGAGACAGGGTTTGCAAAGTGCTCAGAGGCTCTCAAGGCAGTCCTATAAACGCGGTGTGCGGCGCTGGTGCTTGTTTGTCCCTGTGTATCTATTTCAGATAGTTTGGTATCTTTGAGGCAATCATTTGCAAGGCACAACCCTGCGCCCTTCCCTTAGTAAAGGATAGTATTTTGCTTGGAGCTGAGATATTTTTTCCACCCTTTTGGCCTTGCTGAGCTTTTTAACAATCACTTCCACGCTGCCTGTCTCTAATCTGTGGAGAGATGCTGTCGGTGCAAACTGTGCTGCCAGACCATGTGGAAATTACACCCCAGCCCACACAGAAGCCTGGCTTTTGGTTCCAGGATGCCTGTTGGGACCGCTGTTAAGAATTGTGTCTAAAGAGGGAGCTCATTCTAATTCTTGGTGCACAGGTGAGTTAATGAGTGTGTGCATTGAGACCAGGAGCTGATGTATCAGAGATGCAGCACTCCATCACCTCAGGGTGTTCTTAATAGCAGTGCCAGGTTCCCCCCTTTCATTTTCGTCAAAATGTATCAAGAGCTGTCATTGCTTCTCAAAGAAAGCACTTATTAATATGTATAAGGCGAGACTGTTCATTTCTAAGAATTAACTTTACTCACAATATCACATGTAACCGTAACAACTATGAAGAAGGAAAGTAACATTCACACTTGCTCAGGCCTATGCATGCTGGTACACATGCTCACACACACAAGGAACATAACAGTAAAAAAGCATTGTAACTCCAAACTACCCCAGGGAAAATGTTGTATATTAATACTGAAGAAAAGGAAATCATTTATTTATTTATTTATTTTTGGTCTTTTTCGAGACAGGGTTTCCCTGTAGCCCCAGCTGCCCTGGAACTCAGTCTGTAGACCAGGCTGGCCTTGAACTCACAGAGATCCTCCTGTCTCTGCCTCCCAAGTGCTAGGATTAAAGGCATGTACCACCACATCTGGCTATTTTTATTTTTTTGAGACAGGGTCTCCCTGTAGCTCCAACTGGCCGAGAACTCACTATGTAGATCAGGATGACCTCCATCTCTCAGAGATCCACCTACCTCTGCTTCTACCTCCAGAGTGCTGGGATTAAAGGTATGTGCCACCATACCTTTCTGTTCTTTTTGTTTTTGTTGTGTTTTTTTTTTTTAATTTTGTTCTCTGAGGTTATAGCATTTTGAAGATAATGTTTTCTGTTTCTGAATCCAAGAATGCTTTATTTTATGTGATATTTTGAGTGTATATCAGCAGCTAAATAGTGGCATTTGACTACTATTAGATCCTCTTTCACTATGTTTTAATTAAGTGATTCCTGTTACTCTTAGTGTGTGATTGTATTTTGTCTGCACCTGTTTTAACAGCTAGACGGCCAGTGCTCCTCAGGACCTGTTTTTTAAGGACCCACATGAATTTACTCTTTTTTTCATGATTATTTTGTATTTATTTCTCCTTTATAAAATTGATCCTGGAAAATTTAACCAGTCATTTATTAGGAAATTCCTGAGTGTAGGTGCCTTGAAGAGCCACAGGAAGGTTGAAGCCTTGGTTTATATCCTGAGCTATAACCGTAGCAGGCAGCCCTTGAGCATTGGCTAAGCAGGTGATTCTTTACAGTCATTATCTTGACTAATTCTCACGATAACACTTTAGGTTGAATATTAATTATTATTGTCCTATTTTGCAGATGAAAGAGTAGGGACATAGAAAAGCTAGCTATTTGTGTGACCGTCTTCCTTACAGCCTGTGTGGCAGGAGGCAGGCTCCTTCTCTTTGTGGAGCAGACATCACACAATGACACAGATGGAATGGATTCATCAGCAGAAATTTAGGACTCAATGTAGAGGCTACAAGTCTGTGACCAAGATGGACAGGCTGTCTTCCCTGATGCTTCTCAGCTTATGGATGGTTGCCTTCCCCCTGTGTCTTCACCAGCTCTTCCCTCTGTAATAGCCTGCAGGATCTGCTTTTTTGTTTTAAAGATCCCATGATGTCGGATGAGGGCTCATCTGGATGACTGTTGGGGGCTGTGTCTCTAATTTGAAGGTTCTGGGTTGGTTAGGACTTCAGCATATGGTTTAGGAAAAGAGGATACAGTTCAGTTCGTAACAGATCCCCAAAGAGGAGGAAGATTCTTGTTTGCTCTTCTCTGCCAATTTAGACTTGTCTATCTGCACATGCTTTAGGACAACTTGAACTTTGGAAAAAGCTAAGATCTAGAAGAGACTTAGAGCTCTTCAGTGACCCCTAGTGGCAAGTAGTGAGGAAGGGTCAGGGGGAGGAGAAAAACTGGGGAGAGAGTAACATGGCTGTGTCCTGCTGCTGACAAGAGGTCATAGAATGACCTTGTTGTTTGAGAGAGGAAAGGGAGGACATTGTAAATATGTGAGAGGCAGAAGCAGAATCACCAAATGAATAAGTAAGCAGGGTCAACCAACCAGGCAATGTGGAGAAGGACCTTGCCTAGGTACTCTGTCGCTGTAGGGTTTCCCAAGCGTCTGCCTTTCCCTCACAAAGTGTTCCTTGGTCAGCTGTGGTTTCCAAGTGCAATGAAAGCTTACTTCAAATGGGATNCTAGTGGCAAGTAGTGAGGAAGGGTCAGGGGGAGGAGAAAAACTGGGGAGAGAGTAACATGGCTGTGTCCTGCTGCTGACAAGAGGTCATAGAATGACCTTGTTGTTTGAGAGAGGAAAGGGAGGACATTGTAAATATGTGAGAGGCAGAAGCAGAATCACCAAATGAATAAGTAAGCAGGGTCAACCAACCAGGCAATGTGGAGAAGGACCTTGCCTAGGTACTCTGTCGCTGTAGGGTTTCCCAAGCGTCTGCCTTTCCCTCACAAAGTGTTCCTTGGTCAGCTGTGGTTTCCAAGTGCAATGAAAGCTTACTTCAAATGGGATTAGTAACACAGGGTCTGTGGCATTCACCTAGTTTCCTCTTTTTTTAAGGTAGTACTTTACTTTGGGGGTAAAATAAACGAAAAAATCGAAGCACTGTTTTGTGTGCCAGAGTCACAGACTCTTTCTTTTAGAGTCTAGATGCACCAACAGTAGTTTTCCATGACTGGGAACTCTAGGATAAAGTCAGAGCACAGAAGCAAGTGAGTTGCTGGGATCCAGAAGAGATAACATTCCTGCTTTTAGTCTCTAGGACTTGCTGTGTGGGGTTATCTGTTTAGTGTGCATGGAGACTTGTTCTAGCAGTTATGCCCCTTCCCCCGCGTCAGGGAGCACTTTGGCCTGTTTCCATGCTATACATTTGAACAATACATTTCTGTCATTTCTATCTGGATATGTAGATGGGGCTATTTTTTTTCCCATTTGTTGGGGTTTTGGAGGACAAATTCCTGCCTTAGCTTCTTTCTGCTCCTACTCAGCTGGAAGCTGGGGGCTGGAAGGCAGGGGACAATTCACAGGAATGGACCCTTTTCCGTCATCACTTTCTCTGCTCTTGCTTCCTGCTTCTGAGGACATGTTAATACCCCCCTGCCAACTCCATTGGTTTGCTAACTGGTCATTCAGAAAAAGCCTGGGGACGATCCTCAGCCAGAGCCCTCACTGACAGTAGAGTTCAGAACTGAGTCTCCCTTTGATGGTGTCAAATACCCACCTGTGTGGGAGATGCTGTCTCATCTCTTCTCTAAACATAGAGATGCTTCCCTGGCCCAGCGTACCTGGTGGAAATGCACCTGGCTTGCATCAGACTGGGATGCTAGTCACTTCTGGAGCTACATCACACCCCGGGGCCATGTTCAGAGGAGACAGCTCAGTTCCAAGAGGGCCTGGGAAGTTCCAGGGTCCAGGTAGCTCCCTCTCTGTTCTGGCTCTCCCTGGCTGCTCCAGATGCCACATATGGACCTAGTCCCTGGCTGTCCAGGGATTTCCCCATTTGAGGCCAACATCAGGCTTTTCCAAGTGCCTAAACTCAGCAAAAACTCCCCTGCCACTCTTGTGTTGTCCAGCTGTTTCAGGCATATATATAAAAGAGAATATTAGAACTTTCTGCTGGTTGGGATGATGTGGCGAGTGCTCTGCTCTGTTGATGTGGTACATGATGGCATGGGCAGCTTCAATGATCCAAGATACCTGGTGTCATGCATGTATGCAGCCCTGCCCCCCCCACGCAAGAATTTCCAAGCATTTCAAGGCTGATCCAAAACATGAAATGTACAGTCATCTCCTATTTTTCTCAACTTCAAAATCATGTCAAAGGGTTACTTGGGTTAGTTTCTTGCTGCCTAAAGAGCCATAAATTTGTCTTTCTGTGGAACTGAGGCCACCAGAGAGTGTATCTGGTAGTTTGTAAATTCAACATTCCTATGATGATAAGTAATTCATTTATGACTTCTCCCCTTGGGCACACTGCAGTAGAGAAGCGATTACTCCACGGGTGAGTTATTTAATATTCTCCACTCTCCAGTGTTGGCAGCAGAGCATTGTCTGTGGCTTCCTGTTCCAGAACTTCTTCGTTTATTTGAAAGGGAAAGCTACCCACCTACTACTGAGTACCCTGCAGGAGTGCTCCCCATGCCTGGGCCCTCCTCCTCGAGTCAGCTGGAGAGAACGATTTCCTCTGATGGAAAAGGCTTTGAAATAAATGGTGAAGGGACCCAAAGAGTAAGGTTTTCTTTTCATGATTTTCAGAAACTTCTTTTTTTGGTATTTATTTCAAAGACTTAAGTGTACTTTGGGGGGCCCCTAATCATCCTAAGCCCTGGGAATTTACTTCTCTGCAGCTGCTCCCCCTCCCTAAGCAGCCCTGCACGGAGCAAAATAATTGTCTGTTTCTGCAAGCAGCCTCCTGTGCAGATGGAGCCTGATTAGCAGCGTGCTTGCAGCAGGCCACGGCTCCAACCACATTTGGAAATCCAGCCACTGAGAGGAATGTGGGCTTGACATTCATTAACATTCTTGGGCTCCCTGGGAAATACACATAATAGGGTAAAATTGCCATTAAGGAGAGCAACACTTGAGGGAAATATCCACTCAATAAAGACGGAGAGTCTTCTCATCAACAGTGAGGAAAAATCCAGTTGCCATAAAGGGTAAAAGAGGCATCCTCTTAATATGAGTGGAGATGGCTAGAGTTCAGCAGGTTTGCAGCTCTAATGAGTCCCACCGTCCTGCTCTGGATGGCAACTGGCTTATTGGTATGCAGATGTTTCTTAGGCATATTTGGGTCTCAGCAGATCCTAGGAAAAGCTTAATGATTTCTTTCCCCAGGGTTGTCTGTATTAACCTTAAGAAAAGGCAAACACGAAAGAAGCAGCTCTTAACACTGACACAGAGCCCTTAAATTAAAACTTTTTTTTCTAGGTTAGAGGAGTAGTATTCTTGGGTATTTGCTTTGCTTGATATCAGGGATTCTTAGTGGGATGGATACACAGTAACCTGGGCTACACACGTACCTCCCACCTACCCTTATACATTTCTAGGGTCATTTGATCTGAGTCTGTTTTCTGTAGTCCTTTGTATCTGAATACCAGAGGATTGTGTGTTATATGTGATAAACTAGAGTTCTTATTAGCATGTGGGAAGTCAGCAACACTAAGGACTGTTTAACAAATCAAAATTCGTGGACATTTTAAAATTCCTTTTGAAGAGTCTTGAACTCAGTCAATTCTTTATTATTGACTTGGACTCAGGTATAGATCTATGACACAAATGTTCGAAACTCTTTTTTTTTTGTTTGGTCCTCCCTTGACCAATGAAATACTCCATTCCATAGTTCTTTTAACTCCTGTCCTTGAGAAGTAGCATGGCGGAGCAAGGCTCCTTGCTGAGTCTGTGTCTTGCATAAAATTATTGATGTATCGAATGAGTTATCCGAAGCAGCAGGCTTCTTAATGTCTGGTTGTGCAGCTTTAACATCCTTCCTGGGATGTAACACCAATTTGTGCACATACTATTTTGATTCTTTTATCTCCAAATGGCCATAATTTGTTGTTAAGCATCTGTACTGAATTTCAATTTACTCAGAAGCAGCACCCTGTGCTTCTTACTAATGACAACAATACCTTGTATGTGCACAGCAGTTTATAATTTGCAGTGCATTTTCACAAATATTTCTTACTTGATGCTTAAAATGTGCCTCTGTGACAGGGGATTTTAGCATTTTTTCAATGAGGAAACTGGCTTGGTATTCTTAAATGTTCACATTTGTATCCTTCTCTTTGGGATTTATTGATGTTAAGAATGTTTCCTTCTGTTTGAGTACAATGATCTGACTTGCCATCTTCATAGTATCATAAGGGCTATTTTACTCCATATAAACCTTTAGGATGAATCTGTAGATAACACAGTGAACGGTCATTATAGTTTCAGAGCAGAGGTGTGGTGGCTACAAACCCTGCCATGTGAAAGTCGTGACTGATTTCACAGATGTCAGGAGGTGGGGACAGATGTGAGCGGAAGATGGCAAAAGAGGAAAGGGATCTCACTTGTTCATGTGACATAGTGGAACTTAAGAGATACAATTAAAAGTTGAGAGAATATATCGAGGGTTGTTATTGTAAGTCATAGCACTAAGGTGTAAAGAGGTAACATCACAATACAAAATGGGCAGGCAGAAGAGAGAAAATATAAACGGGGTGATTTTCTTAGCTTTTGTATCACTGACTTGAGAAGTCAGGAAAGAGACATTTATGACCACCAATGACTAAATTCTGATTCCAAAGTGAGTGAGGTCCAGAGCAGAAAACTTTGTTTCTAACTATATCCAGTCTGATTTTGAAAAATGTGCATGAAGTACTTCCAAGTCTTACTAATGGGAAACGGTGCTAAAATGTTTCTACTATAGATTGGAGCTTCTCTGTGGAAATCAGTGATGGCCTGAACTGACAGGTGGGTGAGGCACTTTGGCTAGAGGAATGACTTATGACTACATGGCTGAGTTAGAGTCTACTGACTAAGCCAGCACTCCCCAGTCACCAGAGGCTGGCCAAGGTATTTGAAAGCAAGAACTGGACACAGCTTGCACTAGGCACCAAGAGCTGCTCACCTGTTAGCTGTGACTTCACCAATAACTAGATGTGTCCCTGGGCACAGCTGAGACTGCAGTCAACTCCTCTGTATAAATAGGAGTGAAATTCTAGAATCTCTTAACTTTGAGTTTCTTCCTACATTTTTGTTACTCTTCTATAATTCCCCCTGTTTTATGTTTATTTATAAGACATGCATGGTTATACATTTTTTTTGAACCTGGCACCATAACCTTGACTGGATGATCCAAGAGTATACTTCAGAATGTTATGTTTTCTCTCAGAAACTCTGTTACCAAACAGCCATCAATTGTGCTGGGGTCCTCAATGGTGTCACTGTGACTCAGGAATGTGTTAGTTTATTGTTAATAGATTTCTTAATTAAATTTTGATTTGGTTCTAAAGGGTTGCAGCTTTTAGGAGTATGATTTAAAACATACCTTCTTTCATTTATTATTATAGTTCAAAGACTTATTCTTGATTTAAGATTTTTTAAAAAAATATATTCTGTCAAATTTCCTGAAAACAAAGAATGTAAGTCCAACAGAGAGCAGCGGCTTGCTGAGCATGCCCCTGCCTCACTCTGGCTTTGATCCTTCAAATACTTGTCACTTGTTCTCATGATTTTGCTCATTGGATTTTCAGGAATCAATTGAACAGAGAAGTTAAGAATGAGGTCACGTTCTCCCATGCTCTTTCTGTATTTCAGCTCAACTCTTAGAGTGGTTCCTTGGAAGTCTGAGATACTGTAGGGAAGGAAAAGCTCAATGGAAAGGATCTTATGCTTTTCAGTAGGCAGGACTTCCCCTCAGGTGTATTGGGAACTTTTGAAGTTTAATGAGGTTTATACACTTGCTTGCTGCAGTGACTTGTGAGACAGGAGCCAGCCAGAACAGCCTTCTTGATAATAAAGGACTGCATTCTGTGGCCTTTTGACTGTTCCTCACATAGCTGAAAATTGCCCCCTCATCTCCCACCGATGATGGCTTCATTCCAGCAATTCTGGTTGGGTGGCCATGGACCTGCGCATTGTTTATCTATCCCTTCATGGTGTTTCGTCTCCATAGATGCTTTGTTTGCTTCCCCAGGAAGTCACATATGAGTAGACCTGAAGAAAGAAGTATTAGAGAGGGGCAGAATGTGGAGCTGAGTGGAGCGTCCCATACCTCTCAGGGTGGGGTACAGACAGAAGACAGGGCAGGAGGCTGACTCAGCTAAAAAATGATTGAAAGGACAGGAAGGGACCAGGAGCAGATTAAGGTAAAGGGAGGAATGGAGATTAATACAGATAGCTGTGTAGAGCTCTAAGGTATATAGAAAACAGTGGGAATCTCTTGTTCGGGGGGGGGGGGTTAAGTAACTGCCCGAAGCCAGACGGGAAGTATTGGAGCCAATATTTGAACTTGGTTCAGTGTGAACGCAAAGCTTTGTCTTCGAGCCTCCATTAGCGATAGGCAACCTGGTGTTGATGATTGTTTTTAAGTTGAGAGTATGAGCTGTTTAGAATAGTTTCCCCAAAAGGAAAGGATCTCACTCATGCTTTTTGAGCTGCTCGCATAAGCTGTAGCAACAAACCTTTACTTGAAAGCAAAAAATGCTGGCTTGGCTGGGGGCTTAGCGAGGGCTGGGAAGTGCGACAGGAAGGAACAATTCCAGATAACTTCTACTCTTTGACCAAGCTTATCTTTATAGCATAAGAAATACTTGCTTCAGGGCTGGGGAGATGGCTCAGTGGTTAACAGTATCAACTGCTCTTGCAGAGGACCTGGGTTCCATTCCCAGCAGAGGACCAGGGTTCTAATCCCCAGCACCCACAGGGCCAATAACAACCACCTGTAACTCCAGATCCAAGGGATCTGGTACCTTTTTCTGACCTCCGAGCACACTGAACAACACAGGTGCACTTACATACATGCAGGCAATATACTCATATACATAAAATAAAAATAATAAATAAAATATTGAAAATAGAAATGCTTGTTTCTCTGGAGACCAAATAAGTTAAGGATCTTTGTTTTTGTTTGTTTGTTTGGTTGGTCTTTGTAGACTAGGCTGGCCTTGAACTCTGAAGTGCTGGGATTAAAGACATAGGCCTCCAAAACTTGCTTATTTTATTCATCTTAAAAAAATGAAATGAAAATAACCAATTAGAAGGAAATTCTTCAACCCAAACTGTTGAATGCAATGTTGTTTAATTTTAGCTTGGTTAAATTTGAGATCTTGAAACAAAATCCCACACATAAATATTCTCTGGGCCCACGGCATTTCCGTTTGCTTGTGAATCGGATTAATTTTCATTTTCTTAGCTCTTGCCTCTCATTCCTTTTTGTTTTGAGACACTTAGCAAATGTTGACAGTTAAGGTTGGCTTATTAAGCTGCCTCAGTTATGTAAATGACTTCTGTTAGTTATGTTGTTACTAGTTGAAGAGAGCCTTAAATTTTCTGGCATAGTTTTAGGTCTTACTAGTAAAGCAAACATTGCTTATATACAATATAACTTTTTTTTTTTTTTTTTTTTTTTGCTTCTTCAGGCATCAAGTTGACCTTTTTTCTATCTCCCTTTAGCCCTCCACTTCCTTTTGGAATCTACTGTTTGCTTGACATGAAAAATGAACTTGTATAATTATAGACCCACTGGCCTTTTCTCAGCCCTCATTCTTCTTGGCTGCACTGCTGCAGCTGACACTCCGGCCTCCTGTTTTTCCTCACAACCTCCTTCTCTTTGGCTCCCGCAGCACAATTTTTCTGGGTGTTTCCTTTTGTGGTGGCTTTATCTGCTCCTCATCCTCTCTGCAATCTCCACTACAGACTAGTGACTTTCAGGTTTTTCCCCACATTGTGACACTTACAGAGGAGAGAGTAACTACGTGGTTTCCTGCTCAAGCCCGAGGATGACTAGAGAGTTAGCCCCCCCCCCAAGGAGAGTAATCTCTTAACACACCTGTAAACCAACTGGGCACATTAGTTTGTTTCTACTGCTGTTTGGGATTTATTCATGCAGGGTTGAGTTAGTCATCTCTAGATAACAATAAGGGTACTGATTAGGAGTGGGAAAGCGGGATGGAGGGGATCGAGGGGCAGAGAAAGCAATGCACTGAAGGGCAGTCATCAGATGGGCAAGGCTTCCAACACTGGTGTGACAGGGGCCAGGAGTGCCTGTCACAGCGTCAGACAGCACGAACAGAAGTGAGGAGCCAAATCTCAGTTAAGGGTGGCTGGAGTAGGTGTCTGGGGGTGGAGTACTAAGACAGGGCTGAGAAGCAGAAATGAGAGCTTCTGCAGAACCAGTGAGCCTACTCATGTCCGCAAGGGCTGTTCTGAGCTGGGGAGGAGAGCGGTGACTTTGATAGTGGTCAGAAGAGCTGTTGAGTATGGGCAGGGCTCATTCTGAGGGCCTGCAGCTTCTCTGCTGTACATGACCCCACTTCTGACTCCAAGGTGATGATGCTCTGTCCTGTCTTTTTTTTTTTAATTTTTTAAAAAATTTATTTCTATATGTGTATCAATGTACTGTCTGCACGCAGGTTTGTGCACCCATGTCGTGCAATGCCGCGGAGGTCAGAAGAGGGTGTCGGATTCCCCTGGAACTGGAGTTCTCCTTGAATTGGAGTTCTCGGCCCCCATGTGGATGCTGGGGATCGAACCTGGGTCCTCTGTAAGAGCGGTCGGCGCTCTTAACCGCTAGGCCATCTCTCCAGCCCTCTGTCCTGTCTTTTAATCAAAATTTCAGCTGGATAGAAACTGATCTTAAGGTCCTACTACCTCAAGCTCTTATCTCTTGTGTCTAAACACTGGCTCCTTTTCTTATGTTTTGATTTCTCCAACAATATGTAGATTAATCTGTAATCTGTTGTGTAACACAGATATAGACATCTTTGATTCATATTATTTTTACTTCTTCGCCATTTAGTTTAACCATTTTTTTTTTTTTTTTTTTTTTTGTCTATTCAAGACAGGGTCTCCCTGTAGCCGCAGCTGTCCTGGAATTCACTCTGTAGACCAGGCTGGCCTTGAACTCACAAAGATCCACCTGCCTCTGCCTCCTAAGTGCTAGGATTAAAGGCGTGCGCCACCACGCCTGGCTACTAGTTTAACCATTTTCTAATGAGTTTCTCATATTTATGACTTCTCTCTCTCTCTCTTTCTCATTCAGACCCATGGCCTTCATACCCAATGCTCTTCATGTCAACTCTTCTAATTCCTCTATTCCTTAGGTAGTCTTCAGTAAACCCAGATTTCATTAGTTCACTCCTTTCCTCAGCTGTGAGGGCAAGGATCCTTGTCTCATCGTCAGATTGAAACACTTCTTCAGGTGGCCTTACTAATCCAGCCATGTATAACTTATCCAGCCATTTTTTCTGCAGAACAGTCTTTTCACAGTTGGATGGATATACTGACCAGATGCCCCTCCCAGAATAACAGCATGCACTGATGAGTTGCCTTGTTCTTTTTTTTTTTTTTTAATTTTATTTATTTCTATGTGTGTATCAATGTACTGTCTGCATGCAGGTTTGTGCACCCGTGTCGTGCAATGCCGCGGAGGTCAGAAGAGGGTCTCGGATTCCAGAACTGGAGTTCTGGAATTGGAGTTTCAGATGGTTCTCAGCCGCCATGTGGGCGCTGGGGATCGAACCCGGGTCCTCTGTAAGAGCGGTCGGTGAGTTGCCTTGCTCTAATCTCTAGAACCTGAAGATATGCATAACAAATGGGAGGTGGGGATTAAGACCTTGATCTGACCTCAGGGAAGTATTCTGATTATACAAATGTACCTAACAATCAGAGGAGCCCTCATAGGAAGAAGGAAACCGGAAAGATTCAGGAAAGATAAAAGGCCCAAAGTGGCATCTAGCCAGGCCTGGTGATGTGTGCCTATAATCCTAGTACTCAGGAAGCTGAATCTGGAGGGTTGCTATCAGTTCAAGGCCACCTGGGCTGTATAGTGAATTCTAGGTCAGCCTGGGCTACATAATGCAGCTTTGTCTCAAAATAATAAAAAAGTAATAATAATAATAAATTATATGATGTGATGTGAGAAGGTAAACAGGGACCACCAGCCAGGCATCCTTTACGAGGGGAAAAAGGCAACAAACGTATCTAACTCAGAACCTATAGGGAATGGGAAGCCCTGGCAACACACTAAGCCTGGCCTGTGGCTGACTCTGGTCTGCAGGATGAAAAGCTCGTGCTGTGGGAAGCCTCTCAGTCTGTGGTGATCTGCTGCAGTAGCTGTAGGAAGCCAATAGACTCCTGACTCCCAAATAGTAAGTGCTTCTTGTCAGCTCTGTGCCCCACAGAACAAGGAGCCCACAGAAGGAGACAAGGAAGGAAGAATTCCTGTTGCTCTAACTCCTCTTCAAATGGACTCGCATCAACTCTTTTCAGAAATCTTTAATAAGTGCTTGTGTGTCAGGCATTGTAGTTCTGGGCACCATCCTAGAGCTTCTAAACTAGTTGAGAGATACAGAATAAGTATGGAATAACTTAGTTGTAGACTGCCTAACATGTTTGAGGTCTGAGGTTCAATCGTTAGCATCATGAAAACGGAAATAAGATAAAACTCTTGGCTGTTAGCCTAGAGACCATGAACACCAGCTGTGATAAGCACTGTGGGGAAAAGTCGAGGAGGTTCTAGGGATAAAGACGGAAGGAGACAGCTAGGTTTAGACAGTCATAGAGAAGAGCTCACTGAGAAAGTGCTATTTTTAAGATGCAGAAGAAAAGCTCTGACAGTAATTGAATTATATTCCTGACACAGATATATGTACTTCACTCCTTAAAAGTCCCTGGCTCCAGATGAGCTGACCTCCTTGATTTTTTGTTATCAGATCTGCACTACTCCAGAGTTCTGTTTAGAGTGTTGTAACTTAATCTTATTATTTGCAGCCCCAAACATTCCTTATATAGCTTCCCATTTGATACCTTTCGCAGTGTCTTTGTAGGTCATGAGAAAGCTTTCATTTTCTGTCCTATCCTGCATGTGGTCTCCAGGTGGTTGGGCAACAAAGAAATTCACCTGTACAGTTTAACACAGCTCTTCACTTTGACCCTTGTTTGACATGCTATGAGCACTTCATTTTCTACATGCAGCCATGACCGATAATGGCATTAATCTACTTTGAATTCCTTGAAGTTGGTCTTTGGGCCAAAAATTTTTATGGTATGATGAAGTGTGTTGTATAATGGAAGATCCTGAGTACAGATAGATCCCTTTTATTAAAATTGGTTTTTATAGTTAAAGGACCTTTTAATGAGAGAGAAGGGTTGGCTTCAGAATTATCTGTGCTGTATTGATTTTACAGCACCCTGAGGTACTCTTCAAATACAAATGTGGGTGTTCATTAAGCAGAAGCAGTTTCAAAACTGTTATGTCCTGCCATGTTAATGCAGGAGGAAATTTGAAAGCTTCCTGCCTTTATTATTTTTTCTATTATTTGGGGGGTAGGGGTATGGGCTACAGAATATATATGCTCATGCTAACTGCTAGGGACTTTCTCTAGGTGAGAGATTTGTATTTCAAACAGGGGATGTGCTCTGGCTGTCCAAGCAGGTTGATGCAGAACACCCTACTCTCCCTAATGCTCCCACCACTCAGAGTGAAGGTGAGTATTTCTCAATGAAGCATCTATTGGTATAGCTGTTAGGGTGCTTTACTACAGATAAAACAACCAACCAACCATCCACATGTATAATCAACTATTTCTTCCCCACGCACACAATAAATATTTACAGAATTAGAGAAATTTCATCTCTGATTGTCTCTGCTTTCACTTTTTTTTATTGTTTCACACAGATACTTCTAGGCAAACCATTTGGTCATTGATTTGATACTTTCTTTAAAAGTTTTTTTGTCTGGGTGCTGGAGAGATGGCTCGGGGGTTAAGTGCCACTGACTGCTGTTGAAGAAGACCCAGGTTCGATTCCCAGCACCCACGTGGCAGCTAAGAACTGTCCATTACTCTAGTTCAAGGGGAGCCCAACACTGTCTTCTCATCTACGCAGGGATTGCATGACACAGGTACATCTATATTCATGCAGGCATTACACTCATACAGATAAAAATAAAAATAAAATATATAAAAAGTTTTTTGTCTGTGTATGTGTGTGTGTGTGATGTGTATGTGCACACATGTGCATATGTGTGGTAGGATGATGAATGGTTCCTTGATCATTTTCTGCCTTATTACCTTGAGACAGGGTCTCTCACCGCACCTGGAGCTCCCTCTTGGCTAGGTTGGGTGTCCAGAAAGCCCCAGTGCTCCCCCTGCTTCTGCCCTCACCCCTGTGCTGGGGTCACAGGTGCTCATGGCTACACCTGGCTAATACTTCATGTGGGTGATGGGATTCAAAGTTAAGTCTCTATTATGATTGTGCAGCAAGTGTTCCTTCCCATGGAGCCATCTCCCCAGCCCACTATTCACTCTTAACACATCTTAGTGTTCACACAATTAAATAGATATATTCTTTGATATTTGCTATTTTACAAATTGAACAATGCTGAATTGAGCGGAAAATATTAGGGCCGTGCACGAACTGATTGGTACTCAGATTCCTACCTTAAAAAAACATTAAATGCTCATCGTCTTGGAGGTATATTAAGGATGAATCATCTGAAGATGCACAGGCCCTTGAGGACCCAGAGTGCATTGCTCATCCACCATCACTATGACTAATATTTTCATGTCATATTTGAGCATGCCAGATTGTTCCCATGTGGCAGCACTAGGATGCTGTCGAAAGTATTAATTGGCTACATTCTAGTAGGCGTTCTGGCTGCTGCTTTGGTGCTGGCTGAAAGCAGCTTTGCATGCCTGCTTAAATGACTCCAAATTAAGAAATCTCATTTCTTCTTGTAGAGAAGGTGTGCCCTATAGAGAGTCGTGTTCACTTGTCACCATAGTGCTAGGGTTGATAGATTCACCTGTGGGAACGATTTCTTAGCTATAGCAACTACAGGAGTTTTTCTTAAGAATTGCCAGGCAATGCTATGCAAGATGGCCTATGTAGAAGGCCTTACTCCTGCTAGGTTGGACGTTTTCCTCCTACACTCTCCTTTGTCCTTTCCTCCTACCTCTATGATGAGTTCATTTACTAGATCATTGGCTGGCAAGCAAAATATATGTAAGATGAAATACATTGTAATGTGAGGGAACAGGAAACAGGAGAAACTGAGATCACAAAAAGCTAAGATGAAACCAGAAATGAGAACGGTAAACAAAATCAACACGGGGAATCCTGTTCCTTTGCTGGCAGTGGGGCTGCAGTTGTGAAATGTCCTCAGAGCTAGGCAAGGAAAGAATGTCTTCCCAAGCCACTCTGGCTACATATTAGATTTGGGAGGCCCAGGCTAGCCTTCCTCGGAGAAGTAGCCAGTTCCCTGCAAAAGCCCTGCCTACTTTCTGACCAGAGGCCTGGCCATGGTCTAGCCTTGGGATACTGGCTCCCGTTTTGCTCTGGGCTGGCCCTTACATCCCCCCCCCATTCCTGTCAGAGTCCTACTGAATAGAATTGCTCGCCTTTCACACCCTGCCACTCTGTTTTTTCACAGTGTGCTTCCCATCAAGGGCGGTTTTTGTCCCCATTCTGCAAGGCTCAGCTAAGTGCCACTTCCTCTGTGACACTATTTACAACCCTCAGGGCCTTGGCTGGTACCTACTTCTCCCTTTACCTTCTCTTTTGTTCTTTTAAAATATTTAGTTCATTATGCTAATTGCTTTTGTCTGACTATAAATTCTTAAGGGGTAGGGCGTGCCTTATCACTTGATTTAATAGATGTAATTGGTGCTCAATACCGGCTTCTTTGAATGAATGAATGAATGAATGAATGAATGAAGAGAACGTTTTATTTAGTAATATTTGAGAGTCTGTATAAATTGCACTGGCTTGGCTTTCTTCCCAACTCAGAGTGAGCTATTCTTTTAGAGTCGCATTTGATTTTTAAAAACAGAATTAGGGGACTATAAAAACAGCCTGCAATGAGTTATTTCAGCAGTCTCGCTCTTTCTTAAGAGTGGGAACGTTTCCTTTATGATGCCTTTCATTTACAGCACGGCCTTACAGCCAGCTCTTTTTCGAAACACAATCCCATTATTACAGCTGCCTTTTGCCTCAAACAACTTCCCATAACATTAGGGGTATAATATTGCAAGAATAGCTTCTGACAGAGAGGTTTCTGCTTTGCAGTCGGGGGATACAGGATGTCAAATTGCTCATCATTTCTGGATCTAAAGGGAAGTAGTTCGAAGATTTTATTTTACCTATGTGGTTCCAGCCAACCATGTCATGGAAAACATATTTCCCTATATAGGACAAGGAAATGGCTCAAATAATTCTCACAGTTTGCTGAAATCCAAACACGAAATAGAATTGAACTGTTTTCTTTCATTTTTTGGGGTGATCCAAAAGGAAAGAATACATGCAGGAAGAAAGAAAATGTTGATTTTTTTTTTTTTGAGAGTTTGTTGGTGAACTTTTAGAAAGAAATATGGACATGAATTTTTAAAATATTTCAGGGTCTTCATGGGCCACAGAGATAAATTCAGGAGTGTTACAGGAGCTTCAAAGGAGAGAGGGTAGAAATAAAAAATGGATAAAAGTAGCAAGGGCTGGAGAGATGGCTCTGTAGTTAAGAGCACTGGCTGTTCTTGCAAAGGACCTGGGTTTGAATCCCAGTACCCACATGGTGGCTAACTACTATCCTATCTCCAGTTCCAGGGGATCTGATGCCCTCTTCTGACATTTGTGGGCATTGCAGGACATGGTGCACTTATATACATGCAGGTAATACATTCATATACACAAAATAAAACTAATAAAATATTTTTTAAAAGAAAAAAGTGTGGGCACTGAAGTAGAAGGAAGGCAAAGTCTATGTGATAGGGCCCCTGAGCCTTGCCTCTAGCTGTGACACGGTTTTGACCTCCGGGCCCTTCGCTTAGACTGACTTACTCTCTATCTAGTCTCCAGCATTGGCTTCTTTCAGGACAGGGCTATCCCTGCATGCTATACCAAACTGAGATAACTGAATATCAAGAAAAGGTTAAATAAATATCTAAGAACTCTGCTCAGTGGGCAGTGTGTGTGTGTGTGTGTGTGTGTGTTTTGTACTGCTGTTGGGGTTTTGTACTGCTGTTGGGGGTTTTGTACTGCTGTTGGGAGTTTTGTACTGCTGTTGGGGGTTTTGTACTGCTGCTTCCTCCCATCCACAGGGTGTGGATTTAACCATACACTTGTTCATGCTCTTCTTCTGCACTGCATCTCATGGTGACTGTGGGCATCTTAATGGCCTCCTCAGGCCTCTCTTCTAGAATGGTGTTTTAGGAATCAAAGGAGCCAGCAGGAAATAGCAAAGGCAGTACCTGCACTGCAATGGGCTCACAAAGCACTGTTTTGCACACTTCCCTCTGCCTCTGAAAAGGGCCTGGTATATCACCTCCCTGTCTCCTGTGGGAGTAGTCAATGGGGAGCACTGCAGCCTGTCTGTATAGCTTCGGGTGGGAGTACTACTGTCTCTTAGGACACACTCCACTAGTAGCCAGCTCTTCTCTATTCATATATGGTTATTTTAAGAAGAAACTCTAAAATTAGAGTGTAAACTGTCACCAGATTATCAGGATTTACTGCTGGAGAACAAGTTTTACAATAACAGAACTGAATAATATTTCTTTTGTAGGACAAATGATACACAAAAAAAGTACAAATTTTTATAATTAGCTTTCACTTTGCTACATGTTTCTGTAAGACAACAATATTGGAGATTCTGTAGACATCTGAGGAAAGAAACAGACATGAAAAACGAAGGAATAGATGGTTAAATGAGCCTTCGCTCTCATTCCTAAAATAAGGACAGCAATTCAGCCGTGGCAGCAATTGTACAGCAGTTAGCTTCAGTCCTGTAGAGTTTACTCAGAGAAGAGTCAGGAAATGGTAGCTTCTCTGCATGTAAACAGGGTTAAAATCAGAAGTTCCCGCTCGGGGGCAGCCTCAGCAGTTGGCTTGTCCTGGAGATGGCCAGACCACTACCTTCCTCTGGGGCTGTGCTTGCCCACCCTCCTTGTTCTGTGTTGTTGTTTTAGTTTTTGAGTTTAGACAGTGAAGGCTTAGTTCAAACAGGAAGAGCCTCCTTAATAGACAGGCACTGCTATAATGGGCCTCACATCTGTCCCTTCTCACCAGGGGAGCCTCAAGTCATCCTAGGATCCCTCTGCCCAGCTCTTTAGGCTCACTGCAGCAGTGCTCCTGCCCAGGCAGCTCCTTCCCAGTCCTGCTTAGCCTTCTGAAGGGGTGTGGCTCTAGTGACTCTTGAATGGGACTCCAAGTATGCTCTATGGCTTGGTGGCCCACAGGGCTATCAGGGCTCCGTTTGCCCTGGGTGGGAGCAAGTCCTCTCCTACCCTACTAGTATATTACCTTCCCTTGTGTGAGGAAACTTGGCTCTTCCTGTGCCAACAAACAAAAGGGAAGTTCTTTCAGTCATTCCCATGGTAGAGGCTGCCTCTGCTGTCAAACATGAGGTGTCCATACCTTATAGCATGCAATTCTGATTTTTTTTTTTTTTTTGTCTTTTTGAGACAGGGTCTCCCTGTAGCCCCAGCTGTCCTGGAACTCACTCTGTAGACCAGGCTGGCCTTGAACTCACAAATATCCACCTGCCGCTGCCTCCTGAGTGCTCGGATTAAAAGTCCACTATGTTCAGCTTAAAGATGGTTCTTAGCTGCCATGTGGGTGCTGGGAATCAAACCCCGGCCCTCTGCAAGAACAGCTGACGCTCTTAATTGCTGGACCATCTCTCCAGCCCCGCAATTCTGATTTTTAAATTTTGGACATTTTAGAAGTTTGGGTATAAGTTCTTTCAAATGAAGTAGTGTGTGAAAGATCACCTCCTACAACATACATGAATGCTTTTGACATGCACCAAAGCAACTTGATTTCTTAATTGATTTTGAAATAGACACTGCAGTATCCATAGGAGTCAGCCACAAACAAGAAGTGTGAAGTTAGAGCTGTGGGCAGACACAGCCCATAACCTGTTGGATCTCTGTGAAGACTGGGGTGCTGACAGTGAGTACTGAGGGGGATTTGGACCCCAGGTTTTTACAGGAATAGTATTCTGCTCCTCATATCAGCATTAATGTACTGAAGGTTTATGGCTAGCAACTGTTCAAGTGCATTGTAGCATCCATTGGGATTGGTTAGTGCTCTTGTGTTGGTTTCCAAAGAGAAAACCAGAGAAGAAAAGGAGGAGGAGAAGGAAGAGGAGGAGGAGGAGGAAGAAGAGGAGGGAAAAGAATGGAAGAAGGAGGAGTAAGTTGAGACCTAATGGCTGAGACTTTTATTGACTTGGATAGAAGCAGGAATCCTCCCTAAAACTAATGATTACTAAATCTTAAAGAAGAAACACAAAACAAATATTCATGATGATATATCACAGATAAACAATAGACCACCAAAGCAAATAACAAACAAAATTAAAGACAAAAAGTGACCAAAGACAGAGTCCTCGTGAAAGAATGGCCCCCAGCCAGGCAGGCAACAGCTCATCCACAGCATAATAAAATCTAAGTTACAGACAGGGAGGAACTGTGAAGGCTTGGAAAGCGCATGTGAGTCTCAGAAGATGACGATGATCCAAGAAACTGGAAAACGCATCCTAAAACAAGAAAGGAGAATGATTGGAAGGTGAGCTGAAGTCTGGTGAACTCCCAATACTAGAAAACATGATATAGAGCATGGCCTAGGAGATTGGAAGTAAAGGGGCTAAGGGCCTGGGCTGTTCAGGAGAGCGAAAAATTAATTCGCCAAACACTTCCTAAGTTGAGAAGTTGAATATATCAATGTAGTCAAGTAAAAAAGCATAATTTCAAAGTCAGATGAAAACTCCATCAAAAAGGTAAAAGAAGCTAGGTGTGTGATCCCAGCACTACCAAGGCGGAGACAGGAGAATCAGTTCAAAGCCAGCTGTGTACAGAGTTGGAGGCCAGTCAGGGCTATAGGAGAGCCTGTCTCAAAAAATGAAACCAAGCCCAAATGAATACAACTTATACACACACACACGCACACACACACACACACACACACACACACACGGACAAGGGATGTTTGGACCTGCTTTTGCTGTTATAATCAAAGTTGCAATAAGGATCCTATTTCACATGAAAAAGAGTTGATCAGCAAAGATGCGTAGAAACTTGCCAGATGTGGCACTGCATGCCTTTAACCTCAACACTGGGAAGGCAAAGGCAGTTAGTCATCTGTGAATCTAAGGCTAGCCTGGTTTACCCAACAAGTTCCAGAGTATCCAGGGCTATGCAGTGAGATCCTGTGTAAAAGAAAAAAAATATAGGATAGTTAGACAGTAGAACTAACTAGTCATGGGATACATTTGGTTTCATTAGATACCATTGGTTGATGTCTGATGTGTTCATGCCAATTTATGCCCTCACACCCAAGGATATAGAATTATCTTCTCCATAAATTATTGCCAAAGCATTTTCCAGAATTAGATATGAAATTGGATCACATCACTTTTTAATTTGCATTCCTTGATCTGAAGCGAGATTGAGCAACTCTATTTGGAAGCAAAGGCTTTCTTTTGTACACACTGCCGTTTCCTAGGCTTTATCCATATTTCTGTCTGCCGATTCCCTTGTTTCTAACCCATGTACAGGATTCTGGTGCCCTGCAAATACCTCTCCACAGGCTACAGCTTGTCCTAACTTTCTGGTTCTACATTTTGAAGTTGCAAATTTAATTTAGCAATCATTTCTTGATGAATAGGACTTGTGTCTTATTAGAAAGTATCCTTTCACACATTAGTGGAAATTTACTGTCTGGGATTTTCTTAATTATGAGTTAAAATGTTCATTTTTCATGTTTTAGCTACTTGTCTTGGTTCCATGCTTTACTCCTAGTCTCTTATCTGACATGTACGTCAGAAATCCCACCGAGTCTGAGCACATTGCCCAAACTCACCTAAAACCCAACATATTAAGAGATTTGGAACTACTGCCTATCTAGAATTTGTATGGGATAAGGTAAGAATGAATCTAAAGCAGTATTCGTGTAGACAAAAGTCCCATCCTTATGTTATGTTTGTTGCCCAGTGCCCACTGGCCGATGTCCCCTCACCCGTGCCCAGCTGCTGCTACTGCCTTCAGACATATGTGTCAAAGTGCTTGGATGTGGGAGGGGGAGGGGCTATACACATACATTGATCCTGGAATTGCTGGTCAGGGCCTAGGTACTTCCAAGGACTTGACCACTCCTCACCCATGTTCTTAGTTTGACAAAGTACAATGTCTGCCAAAATAGGTCAAGAATGATACTACTGAGGAGAAAGCATTTTCCTGGTGATGGAACAAGGAACCCACATTGTTACTGTGTGTGCCTTCTCAAAATTTCACCCTTGTAGTGTTGAGGACTGTTAGGATTTGTGTGGATTGCTCTATCCATGGAACTCTCACGTCTTAATCACAATTGTATGTTGAATGGGCATGTTCCATTTCTAGACCTCTCTTTAAAGACTTTCATTAGCTGTTTGAAATCACCTCCTGGAGCCAAATGCTCTGTGATAATGTAGCTCATCTAAACACATCAAAGCAGGATGAAATTTGGACATATTTCATAAACCCTACTATTTCAGAGGTGTGTATAATTTAGACACAGGGATCAAGGCGACTTGTTCAAAGCTGGCAACGAAGGGTTATTCTTGTTCCTACTCTTAGTTCAAGTAGGACTCACACAGCATTTTATGTTTGAAGACAAAAGTGAAATCAGGCCTAAGAAACTCAGTACCCCACTGAGCACAGTGGTCATGCCTTTCTTTCATTCCTCCCTCCTCTCTCACCAGCATCCCTGTGAGGGGTTTAAGGATTAATGAGTTAGTGATGAGAGAGTATTTATATGTCTTGAATAATAGCACTTTAAAGAATGATGCACATAGTTACTATTTAGTGTCATAAAAGTAAAATTTCGGGAACATAAAGCATATTTAATACAGTGTTTTCTACTTCTTAAGGGAGGGTTCAGAGAATAACTGATTTATTGGGCTAAGTATTTTTGGTTGCATTTTTCTTATTTGTTTTATGTCCTAAAGAGCTGTATCAAAATATAGCCTTGCCTTCACCTCAGAGTGCTGTGGGGAGGTGTGTGTGTGTGTGTGTGTGTGTGTGTGTGTGTGTGTGTGTATGTGTGTGAATATATAGCACAATTCACAGCCAGTGACTGGAAACAGCACACATGGTCTCATGCCTGACCTCATCTCAAAGCCCATTATAAACTCTTCTTGAGACTGTCCATTCTAGAAATAAAAAGAGCCAGACTGAACTTTGATGCCATAGACAAGAATAAGCTTTAAGTGCCTCTCTTTCCATCTTCAGATTCAGAACTGTAAAGAAACTTTTTTTTTCCTTTGTTATACATTCCTTCATGACATTGAGCACTGTTAGCATGGCAGATTTTGTGCAAACAGCTGTATTTTGGGATACTAAGATAACTCTCTACTTTATTCCAAGAAGTATACATTTATTGTCTAATATTGGAATTTCATAGTAATACCTATAGTCATGAAAATCACAAATAGGAAAGTTATAAGACAAAGAAAAACCAGGTCACAGGTGCTTCCAGCAGAAGCTCTGTAGCTTCTAAAAGTGCTTCTGAAGCTTCTAAAACTAGTGGAACATTCTCTTGTCCCTATCTTCTTCTTAAAGTTGGTTTTAAAATGATTTAAAATAAAGAGAAGGATTTAAGGCAGAAGTAGTTGACTAATGGATATCTATCTACAAAACACTAAGAATCACTTATGTAGTGACGTTTATAGCAGAAGAGGTTAAAAACAATTTCTTCTTGTATTATTATGAATAAATACCACTGTATATTTCTATCACATTGTAGATATGGATTGCTTTATGAAACTTGTATAATTTATCAGGTAACTTCAATCTCAAACAGAAACATGGGATCCAGGAACCCATCATCAGGAGTGTTTTCCTGTCCTTTCTAATGGAGGTGTGAGTTTGAGAAGATATTTAAAAGTCAATTACAAAATTTGACCAATTCAATAAGAAAATTGTAGCTGGGTGTGGTGGCACACACCTTTAATCCCAGCAATTGTGAGGCAGAGGCAAGCAGATCTCTGTGAGTTCAAGGCCAGCCTGGTCTACATAACGAGCTCCAGGCCAGCTGGAACTAAAGGGAGACCCTGTCTCAAAAATACATAAAAAATAAGAAAATTGTTTTGCTTTCCTTTTCATAGTGGGATTCAATCTGTAATGCTTTCTTTTAAACTATGAGCTGTGGTCAGCTTTAGAGCAATGCACGAGGTATAACTTTCCTGGGTGCACTGAACACACCTTGGATCTAAGTCTATGGTAGTTTAAGGCACTGATATTTTGATGAAATTCTATAGATGATGATTTCTTTCTTTACTCTTTGTCTAAGTTGGTTTTACCCAGGGTTTTATCACAGCAACAGAAAAGTAATTAGAACACGTGCCATCTAGAAGACTGGTCCAGGACATCCAAGGATGCTTCCAGGTCTGAACTGTATGATCACATAGGACTCCTTGAGTTGCTAACGTACAAGTCTACTTAAATGTTGACAGAACATCAGTTAGGAAAAATTCAGATTAAAAGAAGAAAAATCCTATATTTTATAGGAAAAATTATTGACTATAGGTATAGCAGGCTTGTTTTTCATTCTTAAAGGAAGGTAAGTTAAAATTGGAACCTGCCACTCCCATTAAGCCTATAATTTTAACAAACTTAGCAATTTCTCAAGATACAGCAACCTTTCCAATGTTTCCAACTTCAGATAATGATGCTTCAATTTCCATCACTAATATCTGTCCTGAAGTTATTGATCATGGGTCTCTTCCTGAAAGAATAGTGAGAAAATAATATAGGCTTTAGATGGGTTAGTACCTTTAGATTTGCTTCTTGGTTGATAAATTTTATGAGCTCCATCATACTTATTGAGTAAAACAAAACAATGGCTACATATTATAAAACTCAAAACAAACAAATAAAAACAAAGGAAAAAACAAATCTGGCAGCAAATGGCCCGAGAAAGTCTCCCAGAAGCCACACTGGTCATATGGTATTCTCCAGGCAGAAATGTCACATATTCACTACATTCACAAGGCAAAACATTTTAGAAATTTAAAATAGAGAAAATGACCCACAGGAACATTGTAAAAGAAATCAGAGGCATAAAAGATAAATTAGAAGAGTTGGAAGGCAAAGTGACACTTACGATGATCTTCAGATAATGTAAATAGAATACACCAAACCCAGAGTTCAGAGCTAGGATCTAGAAAGGACAAATGCTTCAAAATATATTTGTTTCAATTAATCAGAAACACAGAATTAACTCACTGATTGGTAGGTCATGGATACACTGCATGGCTAGACCTGTTGTACTCAAAGGAATCTTACTTTCTGTAGGTCAAAGTTGGGGATTCTCAGTTTTTCTACCATGATTTATAAGGTAACAGAGAAGTTACTGGACTGTTTCATTGATGACCATGAATTTACCAGAGGCTAAATTTGTCTCCTCTTGATTAAGTTACCAAGGAAAGATAAAATGTAATTTAAATGTGGCTGTATCTTAAGTACACAGCTAAAACATGTTGGCTTCTCTGCATTCATATTTCCAAAAAATCCCTCTCCTGGTAAATGGAGAAGATCTTATTTTTCTAATGTAACATCTGGGAAAATATAAGCAGATGTTTATAATAGAAATATCAAAATTAACAAAGCCAATTAGGAGGAATGTAAACTCATACAACCACTGTGGAAAGCAGTGTGGAGAATCCTTAAAAGACTCAAAATGAGCCTACCACTCCTGGGTATATACCCACAAGACTCATCCTACCGCAAAGATACATGCATATCTATGTTTATTACAGCTCTTTTCACAATAGCAAAGAGCTGGAACCAACCCAAATGCCCCTCAACTGATGAGTGGATAACAAAATGTGGTACATCTACACAATGGAGTTCTTTTTTTTTTCACATAAATTTATTTTTTTTAATCAAATCTAGAACCGTGTCCCCCCCCCCAATTCCCCCACCCCGCTAGAGCTCATGCATTCTGCCAAACATGCTTTTCATCTCTTTCTCAGTCTTTCTCAATATTCTCCATGAGGAAGTTGACTGTTTTTAGCAGAAGTTCACTGTTTCAGTCAGTTCTTCAATGCAGTCCTTTCTGTTGTTGTTGTTGTTGTTGTTGTTGTTGTTGTTGTTTCCAATATGCATCACTCCCAACTGCTTTGGATAAAAGCTCAAGGGGCCGTGCACAAGAAATACTTACAACTAGGTAATTGGCACTAGCATCCACAGATGAGGGATACCATTTGTCGTTTGTTTTTCTGGGACTGTTACTTCACTCAGCATGATGTCCTCTAGCTCCAGCCATTTTCCTGCAAAGCTCATGATGTCATCTTTCTTTACTGTTGCATAGAACTCCATTGTGTAGATGTACCACATTTTCTCTATCCACTCATCAGTTGAGGGGCATTTGGGTTGGTTCCAGCTCCTTACTATTGTGAAGAGAGCTGAAATAAACATGGCCATGCTTGTATCTCTGCGGTGGGGTGAATCTTGAGGGTACATGCCCAGGAGTGGTATGGCTGGGTCACGTGGCAAGTTCATTCCAAGTCTTCCAAGGGTTCTCTACACTGCTTTCCATAGTGGTTGTACGAGTTTACATTCCAACCAGCAGTGGATGAGTGTTCCCCTTTCCCCACAACCTCTCCAGTACTTGGTATCATTTGTTTTCTTGATCCTAGCTAGTCTTATTGGAGTAAGATGATATCTTAAAGTGGTTTTGATTTGCATTTCCTTAATGATTACTGATGTTGAACACTTCTTGAGGTGTTTCTCAGACATCTCTAATTCCTCGCTTGTGAAGTCTCTGTTCAGTTCTTTGCTCCATCTATTGAGTGGGTCATTTGTTTTCGTTCTTCTTTGTTTTTTGAGTAGTTTATATATTCTGGAAATCAATGCTTTGTCAGATGTTTCTGTGGTGAAGGTTTCCTCCCACTATGTGGGATTTCTCTTCACTTCCTTGATTGTTTCTTCTGATGTACAGAAGCTTTTGAGTTTAATGATCCCATTTGTCAATTGTTGACCTTAATTCTTGGGCAGCTGCTGTCTGATTTAGGAAGTTTTTTCCTACACCTAGGTCTTGTAGTCTGCTGCCAACTTTTTCTTCTATCGCCTTCAGAGTTTGGGGTTTCATGTTGAGGTCTTTGATCCATCTGGAGTTGACTTTTGTACAGGGCGAGAGGTAGGAGTTTAATTTCATTCTTCTGCAAGTGGTGATCCAGTTTTGTCAACCACAATGGAGTTCTATGCAGCAGTAAAGAAAGATAACATGTGGTGGCACATGCCTTTAATCCTAGCACTTGGGAGGCAGAGGCAGGCAGATCTTTGTGAGTTCAAGGCCAGCCTGGTCTACAGAGCGAGTTCCAGGACAGCTGTACTACAGGGAGACCCTGTCTCAAAAAGACCAAAAAACAAAACAAAACAAAACAAAAACAAAAGAAAGATAACATCATGAACTTTGCAGGTAAATGGATGGAACTTGAAGCCATTATGCTAAGTGAAGTAACATAGTCCCCCGAAAAACAAACCGGGGATGTTTTCCCTCATTTGTGGGTGCTAGTACCAAATCTCCCAATTGAAAGGTAAACTGAGCAATGTTATTTTTATGTATCTTTTTATCTGAAAGCAACTGTGATGTTATATGAATCTCATAATGAGCCCTAAAATTAATTTATCACTTACTTTCAGACATGCTAATTAATGTTTATGGGTGGAAGGTATATCTTCATGTTTTAGAGTAATATAAAATTAAAAGAAAAAAAATGTGAATTCCTGGACATATATCTGAGTTATCATACAGTTTGTTCCTGGAGGACATAATTCTGGAACATATATGATGTGTACATGGGCATACTTTGCAGTGGTACAGTTGGGAGGGAACCACAGCAGCATGAGAACTGGGTCAAGGAACGGACTGCTGAGGCTGAATTCTGCCTAGGACAATAAACCTCTGCAGAGAAAAACTTTAGAGAGACTGAGAGAAAGATGCAGGATATGTGTGGCAGAGCGCATGAACTGGGGTGGGGTGGGGGGCAGGAAAAGGGGACTGTGTCTAAATTGAACTGAAAAATGATGTATGAAATACACAAAACATCAATAAAAGTATTATATTAAAAAGAAACAAAAAATACTTAAAATAATTTCTTTTTGCCAGATCCCGAATGTTACTTCTTCCATATAAAATTATAAAAGAAAAACGTCATCTTCCAGAATTTTTTCTCTCTCCTGAAATTTTTAGAAACAATAGTATTTCACATTGAATTTAGGGCCAAATCATTGCATATGAAGAAAAGTATTTTATGTAAATCAGCTAAGATCTATGTGCCATATAAAACATGGCACCAACATTAGTAAGACACAGATGACAAGAAATTAAGAGTAATGTGGAGAAATATGTTCACAGTAGGAGGTGTCACTTAATTCATGCCATTTCATCACCAACGAAGTTGAGAAAAATCAACATAGGAGACCTAGAAATCAAAACAAATAGGATAAGCTTAATGACCACATGTTGGATACTAAATTCTCAAAAGAAAGAAAATCTTCTTTTAAAGTGCTCAAAGACTATCAACAAATTGAAAAAAAATATTTATTTTTATTTTATGTGTATCAGTGTTTTGCCTGCATGTGTAAGTACACCCCTGCTGTGCAAAGCCAGCAGAGGTCAGAAGAGGTCAGTCGTTATCCCCATATGGGTGCTGAGAATGCTCTTAACTGCTGAGCCATCTCTCCAGCACCCAGAATATCAACAAAATTTAAAGATTAGGTAGCATGACAGTTTTAAAGCAGTCTTATCTCACATAACTGCTCTTGGCATGTCAGACAAAGCATTCTATAAAGACTTATACTTGCCCAAATGGAATAAATTACAGCAAATGTAATTAAAATGTATTGATTAGCTTATAAGTAAGTTAAGAAACATCTGTCAAAACAAGAACATTTGAAGAAAATCTAAAATTGTGCAGCTATAAGAATACTGATACAGAGGTAGTACTGCCCAGGAGGATGAGTCAGAACTGAGGAAATTAAAACCACTTAGAGGACAAAGGACTAAGTTTTAGATCTGGACAAGGAAGCAGGCTTGCTGAGTCTACGTGGGGCACATTTATCAGGCTAGACAAACAGAGAGCCTATAGATATACAGGGGCATGGGCAGTAAAATGTCAGTATGTGGAAGGAGCTATGTTTGATCAAAATACAATTAAGTTAAAGTTGGTAAGCAAGAGATATCCTCAAACAAGTTTATACTTATGACAACTGGTCCAAGCCAGGCATGGTGGCACATACCTTTAGTCCCAGAACTCGGGAGGCAGAAACAGATGAATTTCTGTGAGTTCTAGGCCAGCCTGGTCTACTTAGTGAGTTCCAGGCTATCCAGGACTACATGATGAGATTCTGACTTAAAAGAGAAAAAGATTATGATCTAAACAAATAAACATGAAATTAACAGTATTCTTCTTTACAATTGGTGGCCTAACCGGAATTTTGAACTGAGTGTTGATGAGCATGCTTTATTTTATTTATTTTATTTTATTTTTTTATTTTTTTTTTTTGTCTTTTTGAGACAGGGTCTCCCTGTAGCCCCAGCTGTCCTGGAACTCACTCTGTAGACCAGGCTGGCCTTGAACTCACAAAGATCCGCCTGCCTCTGCCTCCCAAGTGCTAGGATTAAAGGCGTGCATCACCACGCCCGGCATGCTTTATTTTATAACTTGTGAAGAATAACTACAAGATTTATATATCTTTATTAGTTAAACCTCACTTAAAAGTTAATGAGTTCATTTTTCCATGTTAAAAGTTAAAAAATTCTAAACCATTAGAATCAAGATAGAAAAAAATGCTAAAAAGATTTTAAAAATGTGGTGTTAAATGAAGGTACAGTTGAGTGGAACAGTGCAGTGAAATTGGTCCTTGGAAGAGACACAGGCTGTGTTAAGATTATGATTTTGAAAAAAGAGAAGGCAAAAGAAGAGAGCAGACAGATCAGGTAAGACAGTCTCATCATGTAGACATGACTGGATTATCTTAATAACTTGTAGTCTATGGGAAATTCCTGGGGAAACACAAATCATGCATTAAAAACTGACTTAAGATGAAAAAGGAAGCAATTCTCACAGGGATGGGACTCTTGGTGGCCCAGTGAATGGATCCACACTGGAGGACACTGGGGGACACAGATCCGACCCTATAGGACACATTATATATGTATAAGAATGTTCATTAAATTGGGGGAGGGTAAAGAAGGAGGTGCCGAGAGGGGAGTGGGTCCAAATGCCATCAAGTTATATTGTACGAAAATCAACAAAACTCAATAAAAATTTGAAAAATGGCTCTAATATTACTGAATTTGATCTAGTGGCTCAACCACTGCATGAGTTACTTTTCTATTGCTGTAATGAGAACATATCATAGCCAAAATGACTTATAGAAGAATGAGGTTATTTTGGTTTACAGTTCCAGAGGGATAGATAGATGTCTATAATGGGAAGGAAGGCATGGTGGTGGGTGTAGAAAGCAGAGAGATCGTATCTCAACCACACACAAGAGACAGAGAGAGTAGAAGTGGGGCAAGGTTGAAAACCCTCAAAGTCCACCACGCTGACATGATTCCCCCAGCAGGGTGACACCTCTAAAGGTTCTATAAACTCACCAAACAGGGCCATCAGTTAGAGACCAAGTGTTCAAATACATGAACCTACATGGAACATAGCTCATTATAAGCACTATAACCATTTCCCTCAAAGAATACGAGAGGTTAAGGTGGCTTTATAGGAAAATTCTACCAGAAGCCATTGTGAATACTGTATCTTTCAGTTAACTCTAAGCTGTACTCTAGGAATAACTAGAAACTCAGGGAGTTGTGGAGACTGAAACTCAGGAAGTGGGAGACTGAACTACCTCATTCCTAATGATGCAGTCTGCTCTAAGTAATGGCTAGAGAAAAACAAACAAACAAACAAACAAAAACTAAAGCAAAACCCTGAATCTCCTGTAAAGGATTGAGGAAGTTTCTCCAATGTTGGGAACATAATGTTCAACGTTCAATGAAGACTGATTAGGCAGGTCAGGATACAAAGCTGAGTAAGAACAAGAAGAAATAGAGGAGGGAAGAGAGAGGAGAGAGGTGGTCCAGATATGAGGCTTATCAAAAAAAAAAAAGATAATTTGGGGCTGGAGAGATAGCCTAGTGGTTAAGAGCACCAACTGCTCTTGCAGAGGACCCGGGTTTGATCCCCAGCACCCACATGGCTGGTGAGAACCATCTTTAATTCCAGTTCCAGGGGAATCCAATGCCCTCTTCTGGCCTCCTTGGCATTGCATTACACGGGTGCACAAACCTACATGCAGACAGTACATGCATACACATAAAAAAATGAATAAATAAAATAAAAAAAGAGATAATTTAACAAGTTTCAGAAGGCAGATAGCAAGGTAATTTTGTCATGTGCTACTTGTAATAATTTGTTTCTTTTTTTTCTAGTTCTTACCTCTTATGCTTTTATAGCTCTGACTAGAGTTACTTTTCTATTGCTGTGATGAGAACATATCATGGCCAAAACAACTTATAGAAGAATGAGGTTATTTTGGCTTACAGTTCCAGAGGGATAGATAGATGTCTATAATGGGAAGGAAGGCATGGTTATGGGTGTAGAAAGCAGAGACCTTGGGGTCAGTGTTGACTAGCAGAAATGATGATAACAGGACTTTTAAAATGATTTTTAAAGAGAATAATCTGAATATTTGATAAATGTAAATTTTGCTAAAGATCTGATGGTATCAGTTTGTCCTAATTCTGATTTTGGAAGATTGTGTAGGTGAATTGAATTGAAATGAATTTTATTTATTTTGCCTCAAGAATAGCTAAAATACTTTTTAATCTTTATGTCAATACATGTTCTAATGTTAGAACTTTCAGTAATTACTGGTTTGACTACTTGTTCAATTTATAAATTTTCCTTCTTCTCTTCTCTTCTCTTCTCTTCTCTTCTCTTCTCTTCTCTTCTCTTCTCTTCTCTTCTCTTTTCTATTTTTTGGATACAAGGTCTCCCTATAGTCACAGCTGGACTAGAACTTGCTATGTAGACCAGACTGGCCTGGATTTCACAGAAATCGTCCTGCCTCTACTCTGCCTCCTGAGTGCTAGGAGTAAAGCCATGCATCACCATGCCTGGCTAATTTTATCTTTTAAAGCAAAATTTAACCAATTTTAGGTTAACATGCAAAATAATAGGTTTCATTCATATGTGCATTGTTTGATTGCATTTTATCTTTTTTAAAAATCAGAGTTTTTTTAAATTAATTAATTAATTTATTTTTATGTGTATGAATGTACTGTCTGCATGTAGGTTTGTGCACCCGTGTTGTGCAGTGCCGCAGAAGTCAGAAGAGTGTGTTGGATTCCCCTGGAACTAGAGTTAAAGACGGTTCTCAGCCGCCATGTGGGGGCTGGGGATTGAACCCGGGTCCTCTGCAAGGGCAGTCAGAGCTGGAGCTCTTAACCACTAGGCCATCTCTCCAGCCCTGCATTTTATCTTTTACGAGTCATACTTTTGATATCACATATTCCTCTTTGCCCAATACAAGGTCATGAAATTTTCAATTTTTTTCTAGACATTTATAATCTTTCACTTTATATGATCTCCTGATTCTGTTTGCAGTTAATTTTTATATAAAATATGAACTTTAAGTTAAAGCTTTTATTTTGCATATGAATACCAAACTATTCCAATAACAGTACTGAAGAACTAAACTACCTTTTATCACATCACAATAGATTGCAATGATCGTTTTATCTGCCTGTTTTCCACTGGAGTTGTCTATTTCTCTTAACACCTAGTCTACAAGCTGGCTTGGTATCAGGAAATCCATTTTATAACCTTGACAATTAATACTGACCAAATATGTGTTGGTTTAAATAGCAGTAAACCAATTAATTAAAAGTATTTTGTATGCAGTAGAAGTGTTCAGAAACTTGTGTGATGGAGGTGACTTTCTTTTTTCCCAGATTCTTGGTAAGGAATGTACCCCAGACAGGGCCCTGGTAATGGCAAGTGTATCCAGGCTGTTCCAATGCCCCCAAACTGTGCTAGAGGCAAACCTGGGCTGAGGCCTGGAGAGAGCAGTTCACATTGCTCTGGGTTCTGTGTCTCCAATATCATGTCTACTCAGGTACTGGAGTCATAACCTAGTTTTAAATTTAGCTTTATTGAAGATTTGTCTCATTGCAATTAAATAATCTAACCACAGGATAATAAGAACAATGCCACAAATGGCATTTGATTTTAAAATTAACCTGAAGAACAAGTCAACTCTGGAAAATTCCCAAATAACTTAATATATATGATTTTATTGAGAATGGCATAAGAACATAGCTAATGTGTGTATCTATGATGGTGAATATAAATAAATTCCAGTCTTCTTCCTATAGTATTTGTTCTTCTAAATATTCATTCATTCCATGGATCCATCCTAAGTCTAGATGCTGAGGATGAAAAGGTGATGACACAAGTCTTTCCTGATTAAGTTCAGAGTCTGCAAGAGAGATGGAAATTAACAAGTAATTATAATGTAAGACTCTGATACAAGCAAACCAGAAACAAAGGAAAAATCATACTGTGCTGGACAGCTTTAGTGTCAACTTGACACACCTGGGTTAAGGGAGCCTCAATTGGGGAATTGTCTCCATTGGACTGGCCTCTGGCCATATCTGAGGACATTTTCTTGATTGTTGAGTGATGTGGGAGGGCCCAGCCCACTATGGGTGGTGCCACCCCTGGGCAAGTTGTTATGCACAGTATAAGAAAGCAGGCTGCGCATGGGCAGAGGAGCAAGCCAGTGGGCAGCATTCCTCCATGGCCTGTGCTTCAGCTCCTGCTTCCACATTCGTGCCCTGAGTTCCTACCTTGGGTTCTCTCAGTGATGAACTGTGATGCAGGAGATGTAAGCGAAATAAACCCTTTCCTCCCCAAGTTGGTATTGGTCAGAGTGTCTTCTCATAACAATGGAGGAGAAACTAGAACATACAACAATCTACACATAGAACCTAGCAGTGTTAAGAACACTCAGGACATGGGAATACTCCTCTCTTCTCTTTGCTGGGCTTTGGGAAGGCTTCAAGGAGATTTGAGATGTGAGGATACAGACATTTGTGTAGGTAGAGAAGAAAACAAGCATGTATGGATTAATTAGTGTGTTTTTTTTAATGGAGTGTTGTTGATAGATGTGTAAATATTGCTCCGAAGTATTGAGGAGATTAGGCACACATTTCAAGTTTTACATAGCTTTCCAATTCATTATTAACCAGGAGATTGCCAATGTGGGTTGAGGGTGATAAATTTTGACTAGAAAATACTCCAGGAGTTAAGCTACAGGACAGAATAAGTATAAGAGAAAAGGAACCCCATTAGTGCCAGAATTTGAGGAAGGGGCATTTCACAAGTATGTTGATGGTTCTTTGATCCAAAGATTTACCTTCTGGATTAGCACTCAGACCTCCTTAGCACTTCTGTGACGAGCAGAGCGAGGGCATCCTTCATTAAATTAATGTGTTGGTTCTAAAAGATGCCTAGTGGGCAAGGGAAGTAGTAAATGAACAGCAGAAGGATTCTAAAAGGAAATCAAATTAAGTTCCATTTGGAAATGCTGCAATCATGATCAAGTGGTACCAGAGGAAATGCAGAGGTTCATTGACCATTCAAATTGCTATGTCCCATGTTTCGCTGCTAATCAAAGATGAAACTGCCTATGTGAAGGGAAGACCACCCGGCTGCAGCTAGTGTTAGTGTTTACATGACATGGTGGAAACAAACGGGGCAATTACAGAGGCCTACTCTAACTAGATCCTAACAGGGAAAATGCCCTCTGATCCCAATGTTAATAGCCTTGACCTTCATCGGTTTTTAATCTCATCTGTCTGGCAGAGTTAAATGAACTCTAGGTTATACTGTACAGAAGAGTCCTTTCTGTTTTTCATTCCCTCTGTGTGTTGTGTGTGTGTGTGTGTTTTCCTGATATTGAGGGGAAATGGAAAGCCTGTCTTTTCTCAGTTGGGTATATCACTGAGTTTACGCATAGAAAACCTGCTGATTGACTGTGCTTCAACAAAGGCAGATTCAGTTTGCCGTTGATAAGGAGCAAAGTCATCCATGCCGTGTTTACAAAGTAGACAAGGAGGGTGGAAAATTAGTGATAAAAGAGCTAATCTTATTGTTTTGCTGGATGAGAGAATGGCACTTTTTTGCTTGCTATAAGATGAGCTGGCATGCTTCTCCCTCTCCCATGCTTTGACAGCAAAACAATTTCCAGATCTCCCAAAGGGGGGATGCTGGATGGAGTTCCTACTGTTGAGTCAATATGTGCTACATCAGAGAGGCTGTTTATTCTATGGACTGTGACCCACAGAGCATCAGCTACTGTTTTCTTCTTTTAGTGTTTCTAAAACAAAAGATAAATATTTAGGATGTTATATTGATTCATTGGTTTAATTTTCCAACGTGTTGTGATACTTAGTTGTGCTCAAAATAAGGTTTGAAACCTCTTTGTGACAGCTTACAATGGCTTGTAGGTTCAGGCATTGGTCCCGGGGCCTCTGAGTAGTGGACTCTGTGGTTACAAGGAAAAGTTGGAGAAGTGGGTGTAGGGTGCGCTTTTCCTCTTTCAGTGAGTATATTGTGTTCTCTTAGTGTGTGACTGCTTAGGCATAAGCTATGTAAGGGAATGAGAAATTCTAGGGTTGGGTAGATTTTGGTGGAAACACAGTTTAAAAAGGAAGTTTTTGCTTTAGAAAAACTCTGGCCATAGCTTCATCAACTACTCGGTTTTTCTAAAGAGGAGGTCACAGATGGAAACACACCCCTGCTTCTAGTTTCTTCGCTGTGACATACATATAGTGCAGATTAGGGTGGGCTCAGCATGGTGGCAACCACTCACCTGTTCATTCAATGCTAAGTGCATTGAAATCTTGGATGCACCAGGTGCTGGAGCTACTAAGGAGAGCAAAACAGTGATAATAACTCCAAGGGATTTCCCCACCTTGTAAGGAAGACAGTGAAACAGACAAATTATTATAATAACATAATATGAAGTTTATCCTAGAGATGGCTACAGTGCACAGATGTGTTTCTGGGTTGGTAGTTTAGGAATTTTCCAAGTAGAGGATTAATTTCAGCTGTGCGGGACTATGTCAGGAGATGACAAGCGGTTCAGCCAGCAAGGGTTTGCTGTGCCTTCATTCGATGGGTACACACCTAATCAGTGCTGGGCAGTGTCACTGGTACTAAGAATAATGAAAGAAATTGGGGAATCTGAAAAATATCAGGATCTGTCAACTCTGGTTAGTTACATAGAATATACAAATGTATAATAAAGTATTTCATACGAATTTGTACTTGTAAGAGCGGCTTTTGGCAATGCCCCAGGTGATTATGTTCATCTTTTTCCAAGATCAGAGGTACCATATAAAAAGCCTCAAGACGTAGGACTTGGGATTGGAGAGGTCAGTAGATGGTCAGCATTCAGTTTGCTATGAGAGGAAATGGAGCACCATAGGAGGGTTAGAAGCAGGTAGGAGGGGACTGGATAAGGGTTTAGAAGACCATCCTGGCAGCAAAAATCTGTAAGTATGTCTGAGATCATTCCGTATAAGGATGGTCCTAATAGCTGTTTTTCATTTTCTCTTCCTGTATCCAGATGTTTGGACCTGAAATAAACACACAATGCATAGGCAAATAAATTTTCCATTGAGTTTCTTTTAAAATTGAGGTTACCCAGATGAACAAATGGAACCTAAAAATTGAGACCACCATTAGTTATGAACTTTGCTTTAAAGGCTCTCAGAATGTTGCCCCACACTAGATGGACCATTTCTGACAGGGTCCCTCCCAGGGAGGGAGGGAGGGAGGGATGGAGGGAGGGAGGGAGGGAGAGAGAGAGAGAGAGAGATGAGAGGGGAGGAGGAGGAGGAGGAGGAGGAGGAGGAGGAGGAGGAGGAAGAGAAGAAAGAGAAAGAGAGAGGAGAGGTTTGGTGATAGGTGGCTGAAAGCCATTCAAAATGTGAGGGGGAAGATGTTGAATAATTGCAAGGAAGACACGAGGCTGGCCTTGGGAGGACTAGGGCCTCTAAAATGAGAACGAGTCTGAGAATAGGAAAGTTGTCTTTCTGCAGTTTTTCTTTGTTACCCTGGCAGTAAATATTTTCCTTTTTTTTTGTTTTATTTCAGTTTTATGATATATATTTGTTTTTAGTTTATATGTGTGGGTATTTGCCTGATGTGCCCCAATATGTGTATCTGGCTCCTATGGAGACCCAAAGAGGGATGGATTGAATCCCCTGGAACAAGAGTTACAGACAGTTGTGAGCCACCCTGGGGGTTCTGGGAGCCCAAACCCTGTCTTCTGTAAGAACAGCAAATGCTCTTAAGCCATCTGTGCAGTGCCTTGTTTGATTTTTTTTTTTTTTTTATCAGCAGCCATGTCTTTTTAGGTAAGCTATCAACAGAGACTAGACAATTTCATCTTTTCAGGAGGGAGAGTTAGATTCCCACATTTAGGTATAATGAATACCTGTAAAGTTAGCTGTGACAAAGAAGAGGTCTTGCAATTCACTGCGCATGGATCAGGGCTGGGAGAGCAGGCTCTAGCTCATTAGGGGTATAGAGATGACCCATGAGAGCACGGAATAGAGGAAGGTACAGTGAGGAGATGAAGGCAGAACTAGAGCCTCTAACTTCACAGGGAAAGCCAACAAAACCCCCATATAGACACACTTTCTAAAGGAGAAGGACCATCAATTTCTTGTCTAGATTTCTCTTCTCATTTTAATATTTTGTAAAGAAAAGATTGTTGGAGTAGTCCTAATTTTGAGGTACTAGAAACTGAATTCCTGTTGCTGAAAGTTGATGCATTCCCTAACTTGCCTGGAATGTTTAGATACTACGTGAGTTTAAGCATGGCTAGATGGTGCTGCTCTGATCAGCTAAGCAGGAATTTGTTTCATCCATGCCCAGCTCTGACTTCTGATGCCTGTGGGAGCTGCTCTCCTAGTTGATGACTTTGTTCTCAGATGAGCTTTCTATTATGTGGTGGCAAACACCTATTAGGCTCCAACTTTAAGATGTAAAATTAAGATAATATCAACATTTCATTCTCATTTCTAACTAGTAAGTTGAGTTTGAGTGGTAAAAAATTGGTTTGAATGTTCTAAGAATTCATTGCATTATTGGTTTTATTGACAGCAAAGCAGTAAGAAAACATGAATATTGGGAAATAACATTATGGAATGCAACAGTCACTACAGATCCATTAGTATGAGGCAGCTTTATCCACTTACGTTCACTACAAATAACTGTAAAACTGATATTTTTACTGACTTTTAAAAATTTACCTGCTTAGATATAAATTTTTCCTGGATGCTGAAATTATGAAAATTTGTATTGAGCAGCTTTCAGAAGTTTTTAAATATAATTTTTCTTGTGTTCATAGACTGGACTTTGTATTCTCCACTTGTAGTTTAGGAAGATAGCTTAGTATGTGATTGGAAGATGGATTGGAAGATATTGATGTTATCAGTCAGGAACAGATAGGAGGCTAAGTAAGGATTGATGGGAGTCTAATTTAGAGGTGGCAGTTGTCGGAACTATGGTGATGGAAATAGAAACAGTATACACAGACACGCACAGAGACAGACACATGTACACACACACACACACGTGTGTACATCAGGTCAGATTTTCTTATGAGTTTTGGGCAATGTTTTCATTGCGTTTTTCTGCTTTCTATATATTTGTTGTTAATAAAAGTATGTCAGGAAGCTAGCATTTCTATACAACCAGCTTTAAGAACGTGTGTGTGTGTGTGTGTGTGTGTGTGTGTGGTGCGTGTATAGACAGGGCCTATCTCTATATGTAGTTTAGGCTGTCCTCAAACTCACAGTCCTCCTGCCTCGTCCTCCTGAGTGCTGGGAATACAGGCTGGAGCTACTACACCCGGCTCAAGACATACTTGATTATAGGGCTTCAGATTCATTTCGCTTTGTAGACTGGAAGCAGTGAGAACAGAATTATCTCTGCCTAACAGAAAGTAGTTTGCGAGGCGCCCGGAAGCACACAACAGGGGTAGGAACAGCAGCATGCAGTCCCTGCTAGGAGTGAAAGGGGCGCCTGGGCTCTGGGGACCATCCAGGACCCCGCTGTGCTCTGGTCCTCCTCTTCCACTGCCTTAGCCTCAGGAGCCTGAACCCTTTTGTTTCCTTTCACCATCCCTGGTGGAAATGTCGCAGTCAGCTACGTGTCCATGGGCTGGTTTTCTTTAACACTGCCAAAATTACTGCAGGTATGAGGATTACCAGTTGCAAACTGCATGGAGCAGACAAATCTGGATTTAGAATGCAAAATCTGTTCTTATTTCACCTTGGAGACTGTTCTTGCTGCTTTGGGCACGACTTTTTTTCTGTCCAAACTCCTTCGTTTAGAATGTATTTACCCTGAGTTCAGGTAACTCATTTAGCTGTCCTATCAGCTCACAAGATTGATTTTGTTCTTATACAAAAGCATCAGAGGGTTGAGTCTTCTAGGGAATGGGATGTTTTTCACTTAGTAAATGTGCCAGATGATCAGGCATCGTAACTTGAACAAGTTCTCATGTCAGAACAAGGTTCAGTGTATTGTCTGTCACCATAGCACGTATTTAGACTGCTGTGACCAAAGAGATGTGTGGATAGAAATTACAAACAATGTTTATGTTGTTCTACTTTGCTCTTTTGGTTTTCAGAGTTCTCTCCCTCTTCTGACTTTTTGGGACATTCTATTACAGAGAAGAGAAAAGGATATAAAATGTTGGGAAGAAGCTGGGCGTGGTGGTGCACGCCTTTAATCCTAGCACTTGGGAGGCAGAGGCAGGCGGATCTTTGTGAGTTCAAGGCCAGCCTGGTCTACAGAGTGAGTTCCAGACAGCTATGGCTACAGGGAAACCCTATCTCCAAAAGACCAAAAAAAAAAAAAAAATGTTGGGAAAAGATCACAAATTGTGGGAAGAACACAACGAGGACCCTAACTAAGGAACTCATCATCTAATATTCATTCTGAAACTGGAAATAACTGTGGATTAATACATTCTTTGTGTGGAATGTGAGTAACTATTTATGGGTTATAGATAGTGACAATTCCTATCAACTTGATGTTGATTGTTTCAATATGATTTACTTTTCTTTTAAAAATATTTTATTATGGGGGCTGGAGAGATGGCCTAGTGGTTAAGAGCACTGACTGCTCTTGCAGAGGACCGGGGTTCGATCCCCAGCACCCACATGGCGGCTGAGAACCATCTTTGACTCCAGTTCCAATGGAATCCGACACCCTCTTCTGACCTCTGAGGTATCACATGACACAGGTGCACAAACCTACATGCAGACAGTACATTCATACACGTACAAAAATAAATTTAAAAAATTATTATTTTTTTATTTTTTATGTGTATGAGTGTAAAGCTTGCAAGTATGTGAGTGCACCTGTGTCGTGCCATGCCTGGGGAGGTCAGAAGAGAGTCTGCCTGATTCCCTGGAACTGGAGTGACCAACAACTGTTAGCTGCCATATTGAGGCTAGGAACCGGAATCTGGGCCCTCTACAAGAACAACCAGTGCTCTCAATCATGGAGTCATCTCTCCAACCTGATGATGTATTTTTCTAGGATTTATTTTTTAAATTATGTGTGTGCATGTGTGTCTATGTGGGAGTATGTGCATGCCAGTGCAGTTGCCCTGACAACGGACTGGAGATGGAGTTACAGGGGATTGTGAGCCACGTTTACGGGTATTAGAAGCCCATAGTGGGTCTTCTGCTTGATCATTCATTATAAGTTCTTAACTACTGAGCCATACCTCTAGCCCCATTATTTGCTTTTATTAATGAAAGGTGATTAAGATGTTTTACACTTGCTACAGAAGGCGGAGCTAGGATCCATAGTGAAAGGAACAGATATTTTAACATGAACATTTGTGAGATGGTGAGTCTCCTAGTTTCTTTTGTTGTCTGCTTAGTCCTGTGCTGGGGACCCAGGGCTGTGTTAACTGTGAATCAAGCACTGATTAGAAATGTGTGGAACTAGAGTTTATTATTTTAAAGTCTAATTAAAATGGCTGAGGGAACTTATGTAAGAAGAGAACATATCGGGATTTGGGAAGGCTTAGAATTGTTAATAGAATCATACAGAGCAGGTTCGAAAAAAGAGTAAAGGCCAAAGAACATCAAAAAGTCCAGCTGGTAAAAGCAATAAAACCCGCATGCCACAATCACTGGGAAGAATAAACTCTTGGTTTATTAAGTAAATATTTATTGTTGCTTAAGCAGCCAGGCACTGAGTTTCTAGAGAGAAGGAACAGGTTTCTATCTAGTCTTTGAAGCTTGCGTTTTATAGGAGAAGTAGAAACTGAACTAAGAAACAAATATGTATCCCCCTGGGCAGTGGTGAAAGGAAGAACAATAATGAAGCAACTTCTGCAAGGAGATTCAGGAGCAGAGAGAGTAACAGGAATGGTGCTGGAGAGCCGGATGGATGAACCCCACTCACGGGAGGACCCCGAGTAGCAGATGCACAGGGCGTACGGTGGCCAGAGCACTGGGAGTGACTAGGGTGGCACTGGGAAAGTCAAAGGATACTGACTGCTCCTCCAGCCTCTGCCTCTCCTTTCTTTAAAAGGCAAAGGCTCCAGAGAGGTAAGCTATCAGCTGAGCTTAAAACCTGTGCTCACTGTTGGCTGAATAGGGAAGAAAAGAGGCGGAAGCTGGCGGGAGGACTTGTACAGAAACTCTTTCAGCACTTTGGGAAGAGGGTTGCAGGCAGTTGGATTCATGATCCTTCCCAGAAAAGGAGAGGGGAAATTTCCAGAGAAGAAAAGTGAAGTATAGTTGGGAGGGAAGATCAAGGCCAGGGTTGAACAACTGTTCTTATGGCTGGGTAGTGTGAATGACCTTTAAGGTCTGTTCCTGCATTAGGATTGATTGAGTGGTAGACAGGACAGGAGGAAAGCAAAGGGGGAAAGAATAAAGAGCTGACGGAGAGGTGCCTGCTCGGCTCCAGGTCAGCGCCTCCCGCCGGCTTCCCTGCCTTCACTCTCCATTACACTCGGACATGCTCAGGCTGGTCACGGGGAGCAGAGGCCAACCCCTTGGAGGGGATTCATTACAAAGGTTAAGTGTAGTGGGAAATAAAGAGACACAGGCAATTGGCTGCTCACAGCTGAACACCTAGATGATCTGACACGTTCTGGAGAAGCAATCTCAGCTGGAGGAGGCAGTACCGTGCAGCGGGCTTGTGGCTTGTTCCCAAACTCCTGCTAAAGCCTCGTCTAGAAAGTCCTGCTTCTTTCCCACTCCCAAGTCCCCTTCTTGCTGTGACTCCTTAAGAGAGTCTCCTCTTTCCACAGGTCCCTTCATACCTGGTCTCTTGTGGAAGACTCATGAGGCAGATGGGATGCCACTGTCAAGTACAGTCCTGTTAGTGCGGACAGTAGGTAATGCCTTAGGCTGCTGGCCAACCCTGTAAGACTGCCTTTGATTTGGGTGCCAACATTTTGTTTAGGCATTTAGGAAGGATGATAAGGTCTCATAAACCGAGGATCCTGTCTAGGAATAATGGGTACTTTATTCAGGAGTGGTGAGTGTGGCAGAGCAGAGGGTTTTATTAGATCTGTTGCTTTCCACTGCAAAACAGAAGTAACCTCAGCACACAGAATGACTGCGGTGTGGCAGGTATTTAACACACAGTATTTCTGGTTCTGAGAATAACCTTACCACATAAGCATTACATTACATTACCCATTTTCACTTCCAATATTCCTCAGCTGGTAAATGGATAAATTGGAATTTAAATCCAGTCTTCATTTCTTTAGTGACATTATTAAGAGTTCTTTTAGCATTTAAACCTTTAAGAGAGAGAAAGAGATGATGACAGCATAGGAAGTCTATATCTATTTAAAAAGGTCAAAATAATTTTGATAAAACATAGAGCATATATGATTCATTTATCTATTAATACATAAATGTTTTTGCATGGGTACTTTGTATAGGAGACTAAAGACATAAAATGAATTGATATAATCTTTCTAGATACTAATCCAAATGGTTTAATGTAAAAATATCACTAACTGTATGGTTTTGCACTCAGAAATTCTGAATGGCAACTTTGAAAATCTGGCAAGTGCTTCTTTGCAGTACGCATGATAGAGGATTGCTTAACAATGAAGGAACAATAGACAATGGAATCCTATTGGAAAAAAAGTGTCCAAATCATGTTCCACATAAGTCTTGAAATAATAGGAGAAAGGTCAGCAATATTATGTTTTCTCCTAGAAGTCATGTAAAAGTATTGGTAAGAGAACAATTCTTCAAGGTAACAGGATCCAGTTCTGTAAAGCCAAGTGAATACATGCTGGAGAAATAAAGCTTTCTTTTACAATAATATCATTGGCTTTATGAAGGAATTATGAGTCCATTTCACACAACAAAAATTGTAGAAGCTTTGTCTTCGTTCCAATTTTTTATCTAACAGAAAGGAAAATGTTATCAACAGGAGAAAGGGTGCTATATGTGAATCGTAATGAAGATTTTATAAATTTCCAGCACTCAAACACAGTGAGCCACCCAGGATGCTAGTGAAGGACACAGTTTTCCTTGGCCCATGAGCAGAAGAAACCCAGAGAAAAGGAGCCTGCAGCTGGTATCTTCTGAAGGAGACTATGTGGTAAAGAGTTTTCAAAATAACTCTTAAAAGTCCTCTACACTTTTTAAAATGATAAAGAAAATTACCGTATGCCCACGCAGGATAAATGGCCAATTGTGGGTACAACTTGAAGCAGTGGAGAAATAAGTGGCTCTGAGATCACTTGTGGTTGCCAAATACTTTATCCTGAATTCCTGACACAATGTTAAGCACTCACCAGCGCCCACCATGGCTCACTTCTCCACAACTGAAAGACATCTTTCCTCTTTGGCTGTGGCTGCTTCAAGGCTTATGGAATGGGCTTAATCATAGAGTCCTTCTTCCACTCTGGCATTCTGAGGCCCACAGGAGGCATTGCCATTGACTTTACAGAGTAGTCAGGGCTCTCTATAATATATCCAGCTAATGTCAACTTAAGGACACGCTGAAGAGTGAATCGACAATACGTTCACATCTGAAAATCTTGACTTTTATTTTTTCCTGATCAGATAAGGCAACAATTACTGTAAAATACTGTAAACTGTGAAATACAGCAGAATTGAATCCCTTCATGAATAGGGAAGGAAAAGACCCTCAATTTGAAGGAACATTGTAAACACTAATGTTTCAAAAGTGAATTTAATATTAAAAATGTTGTTAATTTTATTTTTCAGACATTTTTAAAATTTTCTCCCTAGGAATGATGTCACTGTCTTATCTTGTGGGAGTTGTAAGTTGACAAGAAGGTACTGTGACGTAAGATGAAGAAGAAAAACCCACAGGTCATAAGGAGAGAAATCCATGGCCCTATGGTTTGTGCAACCGCAAGGCCACAAGAAGTGGGGAAATGAAAGATTGAGTTGGTTTTGTGTAGGAAGTTGCCTGGAGTTGACTGAAATCTTGATTGGCCTGGGCTATAGGCAGGGCTTGAACTTCATCCTTCACTTTTTGTCTCCAGCAGAAGAACAAAACACTGTGCTGTAATATTATGAAAAAAAGCTGAACCCTGGAGATCTTCTGAATGGTGCTGCTGAGTTAGGATTAAGACACTGGGCCTCTTTAAGACTTGTGGGGATATCGCTGCAGGCCACGAGACTGCAGCCACTGCCTCATCACCACGTGGTGAAGCCTTCAGCCAATGTTCTGGCAGGAGAACAAAACCATAGGTTTTGGGATTAGCTTTTTATCCCATAATTTGTGACATTAGCCATAGAAAGAGAACCTGTGTGTCTTCCAGGTCAAGAACCACCTGTGCATGTCTAAGCACAATCTGCCTAACGCACTAGGCCATGCTATAGTACAGGGTACACCCTGTCACCTGATGCTACCACTCGCTTGATGCCATGAGCCAACTTGTTTATCTGCATCCCCATTTCTGGGTATGTCCCATGGGCTGGGATGACCCGTCATGGTAGGGAGTTATAGGGTTGGTTGCTGGGAGGTGGGGCCATGTGATGTAGAGGCTGCTCATTCCAGACATATATAAGCTCCTTGTTACATAGAATAATGGATCTGTACCCTCTGATGTGGTCCTGGGATGTTACTGGAGTAACCCCACACTGTACCCTCTTCAGCCTGTTTGATCGGGGGACTGATGCCCCTGCAGCCAGAGGGCTTAGGTCGAGAGAGAATAAGACTCTCTGGCCTGGGTAGAACCTTAGCTTTCCAGTTTTTCCAGATCAATCACCTGGTCAGAGGCCTACCCTTAGCAAGGCAGGTTCACCTTAAATCATGCTAAAAGAGATGGGCAGGACACTTAGTGGGTTAATGGGATGGTGAGCTTTTCCTGTGTGGAATGGCCCTCGGTGCAGCGCTTCTGACCTGGTTACCCGTCCTGTGGTTCTCCCTATAAGTCTTCCCATTTCTCTTAGTTCTTCAGAAAGGAGGAGCCTCCCCTGTCGTCAGTATATCTCTTTTCTAACAGTTTCCCCAATGCTTTGGGCTGCCCCAACATCTTGGATTTCTTAACTTTTTCTCTAAAGCAACCTCCTTTCTCCTCTCTGCCGCCTGGCTCCAGTCCACCCTGTCAGACCTCCGTCGGCCCTAACGAGCATAACTTCCTGGCTTTTCCTTCTCCCCTCAGTTTCTCTCAAGACAGCTGCTGAGATTTATGGTTTTCTTGCCTTGAGGATTTTTCCTTAAATCCCAATAAAATTGCCCTAAAGCTTCTGTTTGAGTCCATTCTTAAATTCTTTTATCAGTGAGACCAAGAACCCTAAAAGGGGACACTGTTTCCCCTGTATCACCAAGACCAAAGCCCCACAGCGAGACTCCCAGCATAATTAGCCCCTTTGATATGCTCTTGAACAAAATGACAGCTCAGAAGTGTTTGCTAATAACAAGGTCCCAACTGTCCCACAAAACTAGAAAATTGGTGTTTGTCATCTATTTCAGGAACTGGAAATGAAGATCTTAATGATACAGGAAATGCTCTTCAAAGGCCAAGAAGTCTTAGTGAAAGATAAGAGGATCAATCAGTCTTAAATAGGAGTTTCCTAAGAGTAAGAAGGGGGATGTTGCTATTGAGGATATGTATTTCAAAAGGAATGAATAAAATGCAGAAATAGTGTTAATTTTACTTTGAAGTATATAATGAAACTCCTCAAGTACCTAGACTTCCACACCCCTCTCTCAAAATGACCAAAATTTCCATTTTTGAGCATTTATCTTTCTACCTTTTTTCCGTTCTCCAAGTCTTTAACAGAATTTTAAAGGAGCAACTAATAAATGAAGTATACTTCAGTTTGGTGTAATGGATTGGATCAGAAGGGAACTGATAAGGTAATATTGGAAAAGCAGGTAGGGGGTTGAAGAGCTTCAAACACGCTGAGCTCTACGGGTTCAATTGATTCCCTGTGTGCAGATCTGCAGTCCCTGGGCTATTCCTGCTAATGGGAGGAAAGTGCTCACTGCTCTCTATCAGTGTGCATTCCTCTCCGGGGACTGGTTACCAGCAGGGCCAGAGGTGATGAGGGGAGATAAGGCTAATTAAGAATTCAGACTGGGAAAGCAAGAAATGGAAGCCACGGGGCAAATTCCAGAAGGGGAAGCAGAAATGAGGTGGCGGGTCACTTGTACACATTCGGGGTAGAATACAAATATGAGTTTTAAACTCATGCCGAAGAAACTCATTTTAGTGGGTGACAGGATCAAAGTAGGTTTCGAAGTCAAGGTATGGGGGCAGAATACTGAACAAAAGCTTATCATTAAAACCTAGCACCGGTCCCTTGCTTGTCATCCTTCCTGTGTTCTTGGGATCCTTTGGGACGTTAGAAATTTCACTGGTGTACTTGAAAGAATTGGAAGGCTCAAAACCAAACTAAGCAATTCAGCAACATTTTCAACACAACCGCTGCTACGATGACACAGCCGTAATGATAGTGTCCATAAAAGTGCCCCAGGGACTGAGAGCAGGAGGGGCTGGACCGAGGAACCGGAAGGTCTGGAGACTGGCTCCTTGATCTTAGACTGAAAAGAAATGTCATTATCAATAAACGTTTGGCATCGTGTTTGCTTAGCAACCATAATCATTAGATTTTACCTCTAAGAACGAGGAAGAAGACTCGACCTTGGCCCAGACACCTGTGCAGGCTCTAGTTCCACGTCCACCACCAGTCTCCTCACTGTCACCATACCCTGCTCACACCCTGACTGCACTCCTATGTACTCCAAAGGCCAAATGCTTACTTGGCTTAATACCAGTATAACATCCTTGTTGGGCAAAAGAAAGCTATCTTTTACCGTATTGCCAGCCCCAGTAGATTTGCTTTTACAAACAACAGAATCTACTAGAAAAGATCCTGCCCTAATCACTGAGGTAAAAACATCTGTTTCAGTAGCACTAATCAGTTACATATACTGAACAAAATTGAGTGCGTTATCTGCATAAGATTCACAGTAAGGGGCTGGAGAGATGGCCTAGCGGTTAAGAGTGCTGACTGCTCTTGCAGAGGACCCGGGTTCGATCCCCAGCACCCACATGGTGGCCAAGAACCGTCTGAAACTCCAATTCCAGGAGAACTCCAGTTCCAGGGGAATCCGAGACCCACTTCTGACCTCCGCGGCATTGCACGACACGGGTGCACAGACTTGCATGCATACAGTACATTCATACACATACAGAAATAAATAAAAATTAATAATAATAAAAAAAAAAAGGATTCACAGTAAGCCAAAGGTCCCTGTAGCCACTCAAAAGCTATCCTTTGGGGAGAGAATAGTTGATTCACTTTCTCTTCTGAACAAGGCTTCGCATCTCCCAAAAGTAGTGGGTTGATTAATCAGTTGATTGTGCTTCCCCAAACCGAATGTTACCAGACCCTGTAGGAAGTGTTTTAGCTAAAATACTTCATTTTTTTCCTTCTTGAAAGAAATCCTTTGAGGCAGGTAATACTGCTTTTAAAAAAATCATTTCTACAGATAAGGAAACCAGGCCTTTATGATTGCATTTTCTGTTCTACTTCAGTGACTCTCAGTTCTCAGTGAACATCGTCATTGCCTAGCGAAGTCTTAGAGCACTGCTGCCCACTGCCCCCAGGACTCCACTTTCAGCAGATTTGGCCTGAGAATTTGCATTTTTAAGTGTCCTTTGAGGCTGAAGCTGCTGATCCTGGGAGCATACTCTGAGAAACCTTACCGTATTACCTCCTCAAACTATTCCCCTCACCCCCAAACTACATGAAAATGCATGGGTGTACTCCTAAAATGAAAACCTAACACATTTAGGGGAAATTGGAAAGAATGTCAATTTAGCCCTAGTCCTAACTTAGACACAGGTACTGCAAATGCTGCACTGAATGAGTTCTCCGGTGGTTGAAGGTATTTTGTGGCAAGCTCTGAATTTCTCACCATGCCCAGGGCATATAATTTTGTCACAACATGGCCTAACTTTGTGATTTATTGTTGTCATTTGGAATAAAATACTTCTCTGCATAGTAAAACAAAGCCTGGAATAACTGCCTGGAATGGTTGTGGTTTGTCAATGGTAAGGCCTTTGCTATAATGTTTGTTTGTTTCTGAGGTTTTGAAAATTGTTTTAGAAAGCCTTAGGGCAGAGACTTTGCTTAATTAAAATATTTTAAATCAAACCACAGGAACTTGAGTTCATAGAGCCTCAGGGCACAACCAGCAATTGTAGGAAACTCAAATGGAATAGGATAAATATAATAATATGGGTTATAGCTTTTTGTGCTTATTTCTGTTTGCTGGGTTGCAATAATTAGGTGATGAAAATAGCAACTGAAAATCTTTAGCTAACTATTAGAATTCAGAGACTAGTCATTAATTGTCACACAACAGGCTCCGTGATTCCAGAAGATGGTTGCGTAGAATCGGGGACTGGGTTTCCAGGGTACATGGTGAAGAAAGGATTAGCTTTCCAAATGACTTTAGAAGTCTTGTCCACTCTTTTGGAATAGATGTCCTCCATTTGCTAAAAAGTCTCTTAGAAGTTCTGCAAGAAAGCCAACTGCTCAATCTTGCTTAAACAAGTATCTCTGTTTCTCCAGTGTTGAAACCACAAAGTTCCTCAGTACCTTTCTCCCTAAGTAATATTTTTTTCATAGCCTATGATATTAAAAACTCTTGAGAGAAAACCAGATTTGTTTTATTCAATATAGACACTGACCTAAGCATATGTACATACTGCGGCGGCTCCTGCTCCCCATATATATACCACTATTTTCTGTGTTGCTGAAAGAAGGGCCCTAGCCCATTTAGGCGGAGCAGGCAGGGAGACATTCTTGGGGGTGCTTTCTGAGTTCATCAGTAGGTAGAATTCAATAAACCATAGAAATCTGCTCTAACTGAAAGGAAGACTTGCTGGAACTGTGGGGAGCTCAAAAATGAATTTCATTACTTCTAATAGATAACTTTATTTCTTGAAAGCAGTCTAGAGGGGTTCTTGAGGTGCTCTGCCCTGATGCCTGGACGGGGATATTTATCATTATGGTAAAGCTTGTTTATCTGCTGAATCTACCTCAGTGGTCTGAAACTACTTGCTTGCTCAGCCCTTTAAATGTTTTTCCTCTTTGCAAGTACTAATTTGCTTAGCAAATTCACTTTTCCCAGGTACAGGAAAGTAATCTTCAGCCACTTTTCCCCTAGCTAGAGGAAAGGTAAACTTTAACCTAACCATTTTTCTAATTATCACACAGTTTGAATTAATGGGGTCCAAATTAATTAAGGTTTTATTATAGCTTCATCCTTAGGAGACAAGGTTTCATTTCCCTCTTTTGAGGTATTTTCCATCTGAATCAAAAGAAGATTAACCTTACTGCTCTCCTTGCTTGAAGCCAAAGGGTTTCAGCATCCTTTTCCCTCTCCACACACCTGAGGGTCACGGAGTACTCTTCCTGTAAGGAAAGGATGGGGTGCATGTGTGGGGGGCGGTGGGGGCTATAATTAGGAAAGTCTCTCTAGGTGATTCAGATAAGATCCCTGCCCCTCCTTAAGAATCCTGGCATTAAACCTTTGATTAAAAGCATGTACCCCTCAGGTAAGAGTGGAATTGGGGCAGGAAGGGTTTTAGAGACCTTGACAGGACTCCAGCTAAGCTAGGTCTCTGTTGGCAGAAGTTTTGTCACAAGAGGTCAGCTAAGGCATAGAGAACCAGCTACTGAAAGGGAGGAGACATCTATAAGCATTACTAACTGTCTCCAAGTGTTTTAAACCCTGGGTGTCCATAACCCAGGAGTAGCTTGAAGGAAAGAGATGAAAGGTCTCCCAACAAAACCTGCCTTTGATGCAAATTGGGGTTGGGAGGGTTCCATTTAATCTGCTTGATGTAGAATCTGTGAATGGGATGGAACAGAAAACTACACCAATTATCATCCATTAATTTTTCCCTGTCTTGGCTTTAGGCCCTGAAGTCTGTGATAAAGACTTAGCTTGCTAGATGTGGGTTTATACACAAGGACGCAGGAATCCAATACCTTATGGAGAGACCGAATGTGGAGACTGCAGTGTGACATTGTGAAGGAGCTCACTGTGTTATAGGAATGCCATATTAAGAGCATTACCACAATTGTGGTTGTGCTGGCTACTGTGACAATTAGTCTTTGGAAGATTTAGACCAAGTGGAACAGCTGGAAAAAGATATAATGGAATTTCTTTTGATTTGTAAGTAGAACATGTAAAATGGGTGAGCTATATATGTCCTTAGACATTAGTACACTGAATTTTGTAGGCTTTTAAACAAAAAGCCTTTTGGGAAATCATTGCCTCCCCCCACCCCAAATACTCTTCTTGTCCTCTGTCCCAGGACTAGTTGGATTCCTAGTCATAGGTATCTCTAGTTAAGACCCTTTAAGTGTTTTTTACACATTTGATATCATTCCACCTGTTTTCTAAATATATGATCTTAGAGGTAGATCATAGATTAAAGGTTAAGAATTTTAATTATTTACTGCCTCTTATGCTCTTATCACAATCACATTACACTGAGTTTGGTTTGAGTAACCCAGACTAGGCTGCTCATGAAGGGCTCCGCACTCTCAAGGCTCTTAGAGATCTCAGGTTAGCTTTCTGGGTTTCAGATTCTTTTTCTGTTGATATGGTCTCTTCCCTAGGCTGCTGTGTTTTGCAGGTCAGTGACATGTAAGACTTGAGTTTTAGGTTTTGGACACTAGGTGGTGATGTTGTGTTGCACTATAACAAGGTCTCTAAGTAGTCAATGTCTAGGTTGAAGCTTCTCAACTTAGATTTTAATTAATATGGCGTGTGGCTAATGATACTCTACCCACCAAGCAAAGATAATCAAGCATTGAAATAACACAAAGAGAAAAAACCCAGAGTAGCATGTGTTTTTTTTACAGAATACATGCTACTCTGTAAAAGTATTGAATCTCATAATTACTTTAATCTCTCTCTGAAGTTGGAAATCTCTGGCTCCTTGGCTCCTCATTGAATGCTTGGTAAAGCTGGAGCCTCATGGGCAGGTCTGGGCGCTGAGGCCAACTTCCTCTTTCTCATTCATCTCTGTCATGCAGGTCTGAGATTCTTAAACTAGTCTTCTTAGAATTTTTGATGAGATATTAGGCTACATGTTGAAATGCCAGAAACATACCAGCTCATGTAAGTTTTGTTCAGATGACATCTCTCTCAAAATACAGCTCCTTCAGTGTAGATCAGAAAGCTAGAGAATAGTTCTTAACCTAGAAAAACAAAGTTCCTCGAACTCTGTTCTAAGTCTACCATGTCTGCAAGTTTCCTGGATGCTTTTGTGCCAGTTCATCTCCTCCATTTTAGAAGTATAACCTGTTCATTAAGGGTGATGCCCAGTGTAGAGCCTCCCACTCCAAGTGTCAAATCTTCCGGATATGAAGTAGCAGATATGAAGGGAGCAAATTCATTTTGAACAGCTAAGTATTTTTCTGCAGCTGCACCCCAATTTAAGGTCGTTGGATTCCCCATAGCATCAGGCTCCTTTAGGCACAGGAGTAATTGGAAGTGGAAGTCCATTCACCTGTGACCCTGTGTGCGGTCTCAACAGGACAGCTATACCAGACTGGACTGGGAAAGCAATATTATGGCAGGGGCACTGCTCCTGCAGGCCTGGTCATCCTGATTTATGAAATAGGCAGTTGCGCTGGTTCCCATGGTAGGATGGGTCATTATATTACATGAACTAGCCTGGATCTCGATCAAAGTGAGTAAATTTCAGCTATCTTTTGGCTACATGACACAATCAATTGTCATTTTATGTTTCTTTGACTTACATATTGGAATACATTGAAATATAATTCATTTGAGACTATGAAAAGAAAAACGGTTTTTAAATTTGAAATGTTCCAGTCCAAGCAGATAAGGCTGAAGAAAAATTAACTTGACTCCTGTAATCCTCTAATTCAAGGCTAAAAGAAAAGAGGGCCTTTCAGACAGTCCGGAAACACCCACCTTCTGGAACGTTTCTATTGCTTGGTCTAAGGAACCTGAGGAAGAGATAGACTCCCTGAAGACTGGAGCTCACAATTGATAAATTGAAGTTTTTATATGTTTTCCCCAAATCATTGAGCAGCAAAAGAAATACAACTAAAGAATACAAAGAAACAAAAACTGTCCAGGCAAAGGCAAAAGGAAGTTGGAGTTAATTTTATGCAGGCAGAGGAGTGGGGCTCACAGGGGAACACAAAGACCAGGCTTTAGGAACTGAGCCTGTACAAGGGTGATAGCAGAGAGATAAATCACACAAGGAACTTGGCACAGGTGACCAGAGATGCTCACAGCACCCACCCCATGTCTCTTTCAGTTTCATTGTGTAACTACAACAGAGCCATTTAAGAGACCAGAATAAATGTCACCTAAACATTTGTCTGTCTTAGGTTTTACAAGCATAATTTGAACTAAACTGAGCCAAATAAGTAAAAAAAAAAAAAAAAGCTGTGAAAATAAATACATAACGGTCTAGCATTGTCCTTAAAATGGAATGTTGTGCACTAACCGAATAGATTCTACATTTAAAATGCACTTCAAATATTATTTAGGCCATTTTTTGATCATTTTTCCTCCCAGGAACAGCAGATAATGGCAAATTCAGTAGGACTTGGTAAGAGGATTTCATCAGAAGCAATAAACAGGTAGAGTGGAGGTTGATTATATTCTGATTTATGATGTTCATTCACATTCTGGGCCATTTATTCTGGCAAACGTACATTCCCTGATTCAGAAATTTCTATAAAGCTGATTTGGTTACAGAAAGGTAACACACAGCTTTTCAGCCCTATTCTTTATGCTGTGTGCTCTTGTCTACTGTTGGAGTGTTTGCCCTTTGGTAATATTATGCTCTAAAGAAGATTTCATCAGGAGAAGGATGCAGGGATGGGAGAAAGTTCAACACCTATGGAGGTTCATTTTACTTATCATTGCTTTTTAAAAATAAGCTGCTTGGGTACAAAAGAAGCCACAACTTTCCCAAAGCTAATATAAGATTTGATATTTTACCTTTCTGAGTGAAATAGGAATGAGTAATTAACATCTGAATAGTCATCCTGGTGAGAAGGGAGAATTCTTACTGCAAGAAAGGAATTTTATTCCCAATGTCTTCAAGATGGAAGAAGAACGAGTCTTCTTGCTGCTGGATTGGGGAGGCTAGGGTCAGATGTCAATTGCTACTTCAACAGATATGATTCTAAGCCATCGTGGCTTAGTCTAGGACTCTGTGCAAAAGAGAGAGAGAGATCAAGCCAGTCAGGAAATCAACACTGAGCCAACAGCTGTGTGAGCACTGCATAGGTATTCAGTGATGTATTTCACGAAGATAGAGAATAGGAGGTAGAATAGGAAGAAATTGGCCAGGTGAGGAAGTGGGTAGTCAGAGCCAGGGGCTGTTGGTTAAGAGAACAAAGCCAGTGTAGATGGAAGGTCAGAGGGAGAATGGGGATGCGGGACTCCTATGCCACATGAGGACAGCCCCGGGAAGCCTTAGAAGCTTTTACCCCCAGAAGCATTTTAAACACAGTTGTGACAGCATCCATTTTTGTCTTAAAGGAACATTCTCATTATGGTTTGTCAAAAATTCTGAATATTTTCTTGTTATTTCTGAGTTCTGGGGGAAAATACTTCATTATGAGTCTCATGGAATGGCACAAATTCTTTCAAGTTGGGAACTGTCTTTATTATCTAGTCTGGAAAAGCCATTAGACTTTCATATGGAGACAAATTCATATTACAGTAAGTAAAGTTGTAAAAAGATAATCAATTTATAAAGAACTGCTTGTTACAAGAGGCTTTTAAAAAGCAGCCTTTCTACTGTTTTAATATTTATTATGGAAAGTTTAAATGTGGTTTTGATAGGATAATAATGTACTCATTTGACCAGCTCTCCTAATTTCCAACACTGTAACTTTTCTAATATGCTTTGTTTAATCTTAGGAATCCAATAACCAATTTAAGAATAGAGATATAAAGACTCATTACACTATATGGACCCACTAGAAAGTCAATAGGCAATCGACTTTTGGAGCCCTCTGAGATATGATATTTTTAAATGCAGTAATGTGAAGGGGAAGAATTTATTGGAAGTTAGATCAGTTTAATTCTAGTTTGTTTGGATATTGTGAAGAACAGAAATGCTCTTAACCTTGTCATCTCCTAACTGTGGTCTCTATGAGGACCTCCACCATCTGCTAGAATTATAAAAGCGAGGATAAATCCCTCTCTCTGCATATATGTATATGTACATACATATAAGCAGGAATAATGTATATGTATGCATAATTAGTTGTACAAGGTGTATTACAGTATTTCACAATAAAGCATTAAGTGTCTGCATAAAGCCTGGTGTTTGTCACACCATAGCAGGGAATTCAGTCTCAGTCTTTCCTGGGTTTTTCTTCCAGAGATGGATGACAAGAGAACTCAGTGTTTTATTTGCAGCAGCATCCTTGAGGTGAGCCCTTTTGTTTAAGCCCAGATAGGTCACACTGACATTACCATGGTCTTCAAAGATGGTGGCTCAGCTTTAAGCTTTCTTCCAAAATCTGTGCTGAGCCTGAGAGTTCTAAACTCTCTCTCCTTGGGGCATGACAAAGCAGCTACTTTCTGAAGTCCTGAGATCTTCCTGAGACACACCTTGGGCTCCCTGAGTGATGAATTATGATCTGGGAAATGTAAGACAAATAAACCCTTTCCTTCCCAGGTTGGAACTGTTCAGAGTGTTTTGTCACAGCAATTGAAAGGAAACTAGAACAGCATTAATTTGACATTTTTGTAAATTTTTATTGAATTTTTATATATTTCATGTAGAACACCTCAATCGCCTTTGTACCCTCTTCCCAGTTGGCACCTTCCTAAAGCCCTCCCCATTGGAACTCATACATTCTGTCATTTGTATTAAGGTCTAGAATGTCAAGTTAGTGTCCCCAGATGTCCCTCAGTGTAAGTTCACCCATTGAGGACTAGCCAGTCTATCCAGAGTCCCTCATTTGAAGAAGATCAGCCCTTCCTCACCCAACAGTAATCAACTGCCAATATTTCTTCAGCTAATATTGGGCTTTTCTGCCCATTTCCCCAGTTCGATGTTGGTTTTTCATCTGCTTGAGTTGATGCATTTTGTGCATACTGACACCATTAATCAGGGTCTCAGGAGCCTGTAAGATTCTATTTCTATATGGTTATGTACCCACACTCCCCAGCTCTTATAATCTTTCTTTCCCCTCTTCTGCAATGGTTCCTGAGCCCTGGTGGGTGAAGCTTAATATAGGATTCCTGTCCAAGGACCCACACTCTGCAGAGTCCTGATCTCCATGCTTTGGTCATTTGTGACCTTTTGTGTTCCTGGCCCTCTGTTGCATGAGGGAGCTTCATCATTGAGAACTGAGAGGTGCATCCATGTTATCTTTTTCCCTTGTTCTATGTTCTGTGAGCCTTAGGTGTGGACGTTGCATTGTAGATGTGCCAATAGGCTTCAGCACATCATAGTCAATCTCTGTGCATGACTAGATGTGGAAATCTGTAATAATCTCCATCTGTTGAAAAAAAACTTCTTTGATGAGTAGTAACTTGTTTGTAAATAAGGATACATATTTCGCACATAATAAGAAATTATATTTGTCTAGGGATGTGACAGCCTTGAGGTTTTCTCTAACATCTATGACTTCTCCAGCCATGTGTATTTGGCGAAGTTTATAGAGGACCTGTGTCTTCTGATTGAGCACCTAAGTCCAATTAGGTAGCTGTTGATGATCCCCAAGGTAAAAGTGCCACTACCACACCAGTGTCATTTGCTGTGCCAGTCACTGATGTGTTTATTAGGCCTTAAAGCTGGGGTTGGATCATAGATTATTACTCTCCATTAGCAGCTCACATAGTGTTCTCCAAAGATATGAGAGCTACCCTGAAGGTCAGTTCCAGCTCCAGTGATCCAAAGGCTGTGTCCCAAGTATGCCCTGTCTTCAGCAATAATTTCTTACCTTCAAGTTCTGGGAGGCAGTTGAGGGCCCTGGCAATAGCCTGTGCAAGTTTGGGAGTCTCTTGGACTACCCTGGCCAATAAGTCAAAGGAAGGTTTCTCATGTCTGGCACTGTCTCTTGTTATATAGCCTTCAGCAATATACTGTTATTGTATGTATAATTTGTCAGTAGGTTTTTTGGACTAATATGATTTCCTCTGGGTTTTTACACTAACTAGGCATTATTTATCTTTCCTCTCTCTCCCCATGCCTAACCCTCCCTCCACACCCTCCACATTGAAAGTGTCCCCATTTTCCCTATTTCTCTCTTGATAATACCTGTCTCCTATAGTTCCTATGTCTCCTTTATTCCTTCTTCCCCTTCGTCCCCATAGATTTTATAAAACCCTCTTTCTCCCCCTCCCATTTAAACCTCCCAACTTTACACACGTCTCCTTAGAACACCTGTTCCCTACTATTCTTCTCTCTCTGCTTCCTTCATTTCCTTTACCTCTGTGATTCCTTTCCATTTTCCTAGCTCCTGCACTTACATCAGGATATGTACTCACATGTAAGGATTTGGTGCTAGGGTCCACAAATGAGGGACAGACGTCACTTGTTTTTCTGAATCTGTGTTACTTCACTTAGTATAACTGTTTCCAGTTCCATCCATTTACCTGCAAATTTCATGTTTCATCTTTCTTTACCATTGAATAGACCTCCATTATGTAAATGAACCACATTTTCCCTATCCACTTGTCAGGTGAAGGACACTTAGGTTGCTTCCATCTTTTAGCTATTGTGAAAAGACCAGCAACAAACATGGATGTATAAATATTCCTGCAACAGGATGAGTCCTCTGGGTATGCCAAAGAGTGGTATAACTGGGTCATATTACTTTGACTTTTTTTTTTTTTTTTTTTTTTTTTTGAGACCTGGTCTCCCTGTAGCCCCAGCTGTCCTGGAACTCACTCTGTAGACCAGGCTGGCCTTGAACTCACAAAGATCTGCCTGCTTCTGCCTCCTGAGTGCTAGGATTAAAGACTTTTATCTTCCTGCTCTTTTTCCTAGTTTAGACAGGTTTAGTCTTTTGTAGATTTATGCAAGACACTAAAAATAAATTTTAAAATGAAAAGACTCAGTTATAAATTTGTTTTCTAGACAAAATCAAAATGCATAATTTGCTAGGATGTTTCTCTTTAGGTTAATGAATTAAGACAAGAAAAGCTGTAGCCTGAGTTTACTTAAGACTCCCTTAAATACCTTTTGGAGCTTTCAAGTTTTGCTTAATATACATACATGTAAGCATATGTGTGTATACACATAAGTGTGTATACACATGTTTTTCTTATTGAAACACTTGTTCAGAATTATGATGGATTATTTAGCAGTTATGACTCTTTATGACCCATACTGTTTTAATTCTTTGGAGATCTTGAGGAATATTTTGGACACTCTGGGACTTGTCCTGAGTTCTGTAACTGGAGAGACATGGAACAAGCCAGGAATCCTCTCGGTATCCTATCAGGTGTCTTGACCTCTGGTACGAGAGAGGCATGGAGCCAGGGACATGCACTGTTCTCTGTGGCGTTGTTGAAAGGAGGGTGTGATAGGAAACTAAGTCCTCAGGATGGGGCTGTTCCAATCCTGGGAAGCAATTCCTAACATTCTTCTATGGTAAAGTTGACTCAGGCTTTTGACAACATTCTTTTTGCCTCATTAAAAAGAAAATGTATTATATTGAAGTTATTTTGTACAGCCCAGACCTCAAGTCTATGCAGCAGAACATGGCAGGTCTTAGTCAAGGCTCTGTGAGCCATACCTGGCTCGCTTTTTCCATGGATGTGTAATTGCCCAGGGTCAGGACTGTCCTGACCCTGGTGGTGTGCCTGGCATGGTTCAGGCCAGCATATTTGCTGCAAAAGAAAAAATTTCTTGCCCCTGGTCTCTTTAATAAAGTGACCATACCCCAAATTGTGTTCGTGTGGCATAACTTTGGAAGTTTTTCCCTGCCCTATGGAATCACAGTTCTTGGGTGTCATTCACTTTGTTCTCTATGTTAGAGACTGTGCACACTTAGCAAGGGGTACATCACTGAGCCACACCCCCTGCTCCCCCTTTGACATTTAAATGCACTCATACTACCTTAAGTAGACTTAGTGATGTGAAAAGTTTAGGTATTTCTGGTATGTCTAGTAAGACTTTTCATAAGCCTTCTAAGCAGAAAATTCTTCCAGTTTCGATACACGAGAGGAATTTGCTTGAAAATTATTTTCTCCCCCGTTCCTTTCCCCAATAATTTGTAATGCAAGTTCTAACATGAAATTAAAATTCTTTTATAATTTCATTATCTGGATAGCAATTTTACAGTCTGTTGAGGATCCTGATGCTGAAGTTCAGCACAGTGTACAAAATAATTCTTGTTTTAATACATCACTACGACTCTCGGAGGAGCTCAGTGCAGCACAGTTCATCATTAGATGCTATATTACTCAGGTTTCCAAGTCTTTAATTCAAAATGAAAATTAAACAATATTCATTTTGCCAGGGAGCTCATAGAGACATTGGCTTTGAAAACCCTCTATTTTTCCATTATAAAGGTGTTTGCTGTAACCAAATCTAGTTTTCCTAATTGTTTAGAACCCAAACACGGATGCCAGAGAAACTTTAGAGAATGGACTCAGGTCTTAGAATGCCTATTGCAGTCCACATCATTACTATTGATGAGCACTAGATAAAGCCTTATGTAACCACCAAGCACATCACAGGGAACCAGAATCAAGCAGTATCTACCCCCAGTGAGATTTTCAGGAGGTTCAAAAGCGTTTTCAGCTTGTACATAAATTAAAAAATGAGTATTTTTAAATAGGCATAATTATGGTATTTAGGCTTATTTAGATTAGGCCATTTTTGTATTCACTTTCCATAAAGCCACAGGACACTGTGAAAAGCCAAGAGCTTTGAGCTGAGTTCAGCTGGTGCTCTGTGGAACAAATGGGTTTGACTCCTCCTCAGTTGACTCATTTGTGAACAGGAGACACCCCTGCCTCTTCACAGGGTCGGGGGGCGGGGGGGCGGGGGGAGTGAAGCGGGAAAGCTCCTAGCAAGCCGCTTGGCAGAGTGGGCTGCCAGTACACTTTCCTTTCCTTTCCTTTTCTTTGTAAATTATTTAAAAATGGAACTGAGCAGAAAAGCATGAAAGTGGAGCCTCCTGAATTTTGCTGCACAGATTCAGGCTCAGGTTGAGCATGGGCTTTGTGAAATCCCACCAAGCCCCAGGACTGGTATTTCTATAGCATTAACAAAAGGGGGAAAAAAAATCAGAGTTTTTTTTTTCTTCTTCTTCTTCCTCTGGCCTATTATTTTTTATTCTTTTTTGTTCACTCACTCGCAGTGTATTTAAGTGGAAATCACTTCAAGCCCTTGAGCCACCCTCCAAAAGCTTTGCTTAATCCCACATTTTGGGTTTCACTTCCGATACAGTGCTGTGTCCCCTATCTTTGAAGTCTTTGAAGTGTCCACATTGTAGGCTGAACCTGTAGCGGAGCCTAAACTGGTGGTTTTCTCTGCACAAACCCATTTAAGCTGGAGCAGGTGGAATTGAAGCGTTCTATGACAAGGGTGGTGTTCACTTCCCTTTCTTGACCCCCACCTCTCTCCACTCTTAGTCTTCAAACACTATCGCTACAGTCACAGACATATCAAAGACTTCTCTACTATGGTTGCCGTGACACTGTGCCTGGAAGTGACTGCTTCCTGGACCATTGCCACTCAGTGCTGTAGGGAGTGAACTGAAGTGCACACTGCTGCCAATGACCCCATGTTTCTTCAGCTGGAGAGGCTTGGATCAGAGGACACATGACACTCAGAGCAAGACATTTACCACAGACTTATTTATACGACTTATTCTTATAAATATGAACGGGAGTTGCATTTTCTAGGTCTATAAGATATTTATCTTTGAAAATTATATAATATTTGAGTGTCTGTATGTGTGTTGCTGGTAACAGAACCTGGGGCCTAACATATGTTAGACAAGCCATCTACAACTGAGCTTCATTCTCAGTCCTATTTTGTAGTTTTAAAAGTAAATGTTGATAGTAGTATACTATATGATTTATTTTTTTAATGCATATGTAGTAAAGAGTACGCTAACTAGAACAATCCTTTGCCAATAACTAGCTTCAGTCCTGTAAATGAAACATTAGGCTTTGGCTCAGATACATTATCTATTGAATAGCACTAATGTCTTTGGTTTGTGATGAATCTTAAATATTATAATCTGAAGAAAATTAAACATGAAACAATTGAACTCGTATATGTAAAGTATGCAGAACAATGCAAGGTATATTATAAGCTCTATGCATTTGCTCTTGTTATTATGTTTCTGAAGTTCATACCTTTTGGATAAGTCATATATGCCATTGTATCATGTATTATTATTTAAATATGTCCCAATATACTTTTCTATTCTCCTGGAATCAATATTTATTTCTTCTAATGAAAGGAATAAACTAGAAGAAATGAGCATTTTTTCATGTGATGTGTTGGTTGTATTATGTGAAAATATCTGCAGATGAACGTTCAGCAGAGGAGCTCACGGCTCACAGGAGAGGAACACCAGCAGACTTACTTTCTATTGCCAAATTGCTTTCTAAACATTTGGGCCAATTCATGCTCCTAATGTTAGTGCAGGAGAATTGACATTGCTCTCCACCCTTGCCAGCTGTAGAGTGCTTTCCAAGCTGGTGGGTGTGAAGTGGGAGTGAATGGCAGCTCACTGTTTACATTTGATTAGCATCTGGGCTCAAGCCTTCTTCACGTACTTACTGGCCATTTGTGATTCCTCTTCAGTTCCGATCCTTTGGCTGCTTTCTTAGTTCTTTTTCAGTTGAAAGTGTTCTTTAAATATTTTTTGGTATTAATTACTTATTATTATAGCTATTGGCTTCAAATATCTTACCTTTTAACTTTGAGTATGCTATGTTTTTGTGAAAATGTCTTCAATTTTATAATCAGTGCATTGTACTAGTTGTTTTCTTTTCTTTTCTTTTTTTTTTTTTTTGGCATTTTTACACTTTGTCTCCTAAGTTCTGCTTGAAATCAAGTGAGCCAAAGCATATGTTTATATTTTCTTTGAAAAATTTGAGCACTGTTTTTTAAAAAAATATCTTTAGTTTAGATAGCATTTGTTATTGTTTGTGGTCTAAGATATTCCTAGTCTTTTCAGATAGCTTTCCATCTATTTCAGCAGCAACTTTGTGTGGTCTTTGTGGGGATGGGTGGGGCCAGGGTGTCTCTCTGAGCTGGCTCCTCTGTGTGGCTCATTGCCTGTTAGCCTTGCATCAATACTAGGTTGCAAGGCACCTTTAAGTATATTTTAATATGCTACAAATCACTTTCACAGTTTTTCCTCTTTAAAAGTATTCTAACTGCTCTGCTCTTGAGATTTTGTTCTTTTATATATCAAGTTCCATAAAAGCTCTATTGACATCTTCATCTAAATGTATTGGATATACTGGTCAACTCAGAGAGAACTGATATCTTCACACTGTCAGGCTATTTCACAACTGCCATGTAATGTTGTATTTCTCTGGGTAATATTTTATGCCCCACAGTCGTCTTCCTTGTATTTGATAAAATTTTTAAAACAAAGTTGCTGATTTCATTATTAGTTTTGTTATGAAGCTAAGATTTTTGGATGCTATTTTATTTTTAGTTTTATTAATTATGAAAACATAGTATATCTTCATTGTATATGGTACCATACTACCTAAGGACATTTTCGTACACAGTGCTCTGACCATTCCTGTCCAGACACCTTCCCCTGCCCTTTGTACCTCTCTACCTCTCATTAGTTCTCTTTGTTTCTAGACAGTTTTGTTTCTATTTTCATGCCATATATACACACATTATTTTTAAATATTGCATGTTTACTCTCAAATGTTATTCATCTATATAAAGCCTATGAATAACATTTGAGAGTAAACATGCAATATTTGTCTTCCTGAGATTAGTCTAAGTTTCTCAATACAATTATCTCCAGCTGTGGATGCTCTTTTAAATGAAGATTTCCCCCATTTAAGATTTTAATTAGTTTATAATGTTATATAGCAATGCTTTTTCCTTTTAAAGTTCTGTTTATTGGTAGGTACCCTTAAGTTTGCTATGTAAAAATAACATGTGTCTTTCTTGTCAAATTTTTCACTTTTAATTTTTCTCATCTTATTGGGACTTCTAGGATAGAGTACCGTGTTGAATAAAATCTCTAGTACAAGACTTTCTTTTTTTCTGCCTGACCTCGACATTAACATCAATGTGGTCATGTGTTGCCAGTTGATGCTGACTTTCAATTGATGTCTTTGAAAATGTTAAGGAAATTTCCTTTCCCTGGAATAGTTTTTCCTAACAATTTTAGTTTAGATCACGTCTTGAATTTTGCTGTTCAGCTCTACTAAACTAATAATTTAATTTTTTTTCTGTCTTAAATTTGTCAGTGTCGCATACTTCATTTATCGAATAGTTTTGCATATCTTTTGATTCCTGGCACAAATGGAATATGGCTGTGATTGGAAAGGTAGAAGTGGGAAGGGTATTGACTCAGAGAGGAGAAGGAAGCACAAAATTCTTGAGCAGGCAAGGTGTTCAGTTTATTAAGAGGATGGCTGAGTAGCATTATTTGGCATGGTTCTAGTCCATCTAGGACGTCTCTGGTAATACAGCTTTCAGGCTAGGAAGTTAGCTCACTTCAAACTTGTGCGTTTTCTTTCTGTCTCTTCTACTCTAATCTCACCAATTCAGATCGTGTATGTAAGGTACTTCTCTATTTCACCAATTCAAATCACACCCATTTAGGCTGTCTGGCAGCAGAACTAAAGTGGCCTCTCTCTCTCTCTCTCTCTCTCTCTCTCTCTCTAATTCATAAAGGTGCATTTCTATGGACTCCTTCCATAAATGAAGGCAATTTTCTTCTGGGACATCTTGGTCACAATCAATAGACAGTGAGGAGCAAGCCAGAAGGATGCTTGAGCCACATTCTACATCTGCCTGAGTCTGTGCTGGTGAGTACTATCTTTCAAAAGTGACGGAAGATTACAGCTCTCTAATTGGAATTAAGGCCTGCTCAATGGGAAGGAACTTGTGTGTAATGCTATAAACTTAACCAAATACACATGGCTGGAGAGGTCATAGATCTTAGAGAAAAACCCAAGACCAATGTAATTTCTTACCTTATTCTAAATATGTATCCTCGTATTCACAGACAAGTATACTTTCCATGCCCAAACAAAGAAGCTTCTTTTGGCAACATATGGAGACTAGTACAGAATTTTAGAACTGGTCAAATGCAGAGAATAAGTTTCTGTGAGGCAACATCAACACTGTCACCTCTCACAGACAAGTTTCCTTGTACAACAAATAGTGATTGACATAAAGATCCACAAATGGCCAATGTCTAGAGAACAAGAGGCAGCAGAGCACTTATTTCAAATCTCTACTTCCCAAGGTCAGGGATCATTGGTGAAGAGGAGACAGAAAGATAGTAAGAGCCAGAAGTGGTGGGTGGCCACAAGGAAAAAGAGTCTTCCAGACAGCTGGTCATTTACCATATGAACTCATAGCAAATGGTGACAGTATGCACAAGTCCCCTACAAGCTCAAATCAGACAAAATCTCAGTACAGAGATGAGGAAGTAGGTACAAAATCCCAAGCCAACCGAAAGAAGTTTTGGTATCGCTGCTAGGAGGGAGAGACAGTGTCCTACAGGGTTGGGACTCTTGGTGAGCCCACTGATGGATCCATATTGAAGGACATTAGGGGACATAATTCAGACTCTATAGGCCATATTTTATATATTAGAAATTTCATTAAATTTCTCAGGGGTCAGGAAATGAGGTATGGACTGGGGAATGGATCTAAATGACAACAAAAGACATTGTGTGACAATCATAAAAGTTCAATAAAAATAATAAGACATCAATATTATTTTTTTTAATTTTTATTTATTTATTTATTTTTATGTGTATGAATGTACTGTCTGCATGTAGGTTTGTGCACCCGTGTCGTGCAATGCCACAGAGGTCAGAAGAGGGTGTCAGATTCCCCTGGAACTGGAGTTCTCCTGGAATTGGAGTTACAGAAGGTTCTCAGCTGCCATGTGGGTGCTGGGGATTGAACCCCGGTCCTCTGCAAGAGCGGTCGGTGCTCTTAACCGCTAGGCCATCTCTCCAGCCCAACATTAATATTATTAATAATGGTGAAGTGACCAAAGAACGTAGCTATGTGTTCTTTCTCTGATGAGTGTGATGTGCATCAGGAAGAGACCAAGTGAGTTGAATTAATATAGAGTTTATGTTGTTTTTGGTTCAGTTCAAGAGGGGACTTGGCCACTGAGACAGTAAACACACTTCATGTATCCGGAAGGTCTGAGGTTGCCCTTTCAGTGCTGAACTTGGAAGGCAGACAAGTGGGGATATCGAGGGGATCACGTGTAGTACATCTGAGGATGGGTCGAAGGGGAAACACTCTGTGTGGGGCCAAAGGCAGAACAAGCTCTACATGCCTTCTGAGGCAGATAAAGCCATCTGTCAAGGTGCATCTGGTGCACAGCCTGGGACCCTAACACCCACGTGCTAAAGGATTTGTTAGCTTCGTTCAGGGACTTGTAAACCTCCTCTTGTTTTTTTTTTTTTTTTTTTTTTTTTTTGGGCTACGTGGTTTGTGGTGCATTTTGTCTCCTTAAGGCCATTGGTTATGTCAGTCAATATTTCAACTCTGTCTTTTGCGATGGAAGCAACGTAGTTCTTTTGTGTTTGAGTATCTCACAGGTTTTGGAGTTTTCTTAGTGAAGAAATCCTCACACTTGCCACCACTTGCTAGGGGACAACACAATGAATGATAAATCAGGGGAGTCTATTCTCATTCTCGTATTCTCTGTGTCTCTGTCTCTGTCTCTGTCTCTCTTCTCCTTCCCTTTCCCTTTCCTTCTTCCTAGCTCCTTACATTTTGCAGAAACAAAGCTTAGCTTGCCAGTTTGCCGCTGGCTGTGATTTTCCTGGGCTTTTCTTTGGATGGATGTGTGGCTTTTGTACATGAGCATGATCATGTGACAGAAACACACCTCCAGCACTGTTCTGGAGACTTGGGAAGTGACAGCTCAGAATGCATTCATCTTTGTCTGTTTCCAGGGGCAGGTGAAGTATATGATACTTGTTTCAAAACAACTTTCTGCCCGAGAAAGCATTTATCTTGTGGTTCCTTTAGATGTTAAATCCTCCAGATACATTTCTAATTGAGTCTGTTTGTGATAATTCTATTTTGATGCCCAGTCGTTGTGTATTATATAGATTAATACATATGACTATTGCACGTTACAGAAGACAACTAGACTTAGAATGTATTTAAAATAAATTGATACTGTCTTGAAACTGTTTAAATTGATGTAGTATTGTAGAATGATGAGCTGTCTTGTGCTGCTTTGACTACCCCTTGACAGGTACACAGGGAAAGCCTTGTTAGAGGCTGGAAGGTGTCGGCTTATAAGACAATACCAATAGGCACATATTTATACTCTTATTCTATACATTTTCCCCTGAATTCTGTGTAATCCTGTAGTGACCCTCAGAGAGATTAACTATTTTGCTCTTTCATTGGCGGAGGATGGTGAGTAAATGCCTGTACCTTGGATCTGGACTGGGTTTAAATCTGGACTTTATTACTTCCTATATGCATGGACTTTGACAAGTATTTAACCTTTCTGTTTCATATTCCTTGTCTGTGAAATGAGTACTGAACCTTTTATGATGCCTGAATCCATTAAAATATTTAAAACTCTTCAAACCATTCTTGGCAAATAACAAACATTCAGTAAATGTTATTTTTGAATTTCTGATGATCATTTCTTAAAAATAAGTGAGCACTTTTTACACATACGTAAACTGAGATACTGAGCTGTACTATGAATAGTAGATAAGGAACTTTGCTGAGATCTCACAACAGATCCTGGAGCTGGAACAGGTGTGGAAAGACTGACTCAGAACCAGGTTATTCCCCACTCAAGGAGCCAAGCTGTTCCTTGTGGCACAAGGTGCCAGCTAGTATGTTAATGCTGTAATTGTATGTACAGTTAGTATTAGTCTGTGAATTTCCTGGAAATTGTAAAACAAAAGGCATTCCGATTAAAAATTTGCTTTAAGCAGGATTAGCTTTAGTTGTAAATACTGAATAATCTCAATAAGCAGCTTCTGATATTTTCTAGGAGAGAAAACATCATTGCTTTGATGCAACCTACTATGCATGTGCACTGATTTACAAGCCCAGAACAAGGTCCTAAAGGCCAAGCATGCAGCCTGGGATTTCTGCTCTTGGCCAGCATGCCTGAGAACCTCTCTTCATCCCTCACTTCCCTGTCTTGCCCTATCAACATCTTTTGCCACAAGCTCTATCCTCATTGTTTTCTGCCTCAAGATTTGATAATTATGACATACTATCCAGGGACTTGTTTATGAAATTTATCACTACACATAACTAAATAGTAGATATGCTGGTTTATAGAATCAAGAATTAAACTATAAATAGACTAAGAAAAAAAATCTATCAAGACATAAATATTTTAAGTCAGTTTCATGAATCTGAATATATTTTGCTTGATTATAGCTCACATAAACACCTCCTGATTTTAGGTAATTAAATATTCAAAATGAATCAACAAAGACATTCTTGCTGTAAGAATTCATATTTTTTTGTACTATGTTAATGGACATAGAATTTCCATGTCAAGGAAGTGCATTTCTATGCTCACTAGTGTCCCGGATGGGAGTTCAGATGCTGGAGCTCACAGGGCTGTGGTTAAAGAGGCTGATTAAAGGGTGATTATTTGGCGGAAGAGCATATGGAATGTGTGTTTCTGTTGATATGTATCCACAATGTTCCAGGTCACATGATATGAAAGTAACCCTAGATTGGATCAGTGCATTTCTCTTCAGGGAGTGACAGCTTGTTTTCTGCCGTCTTGTGCCACTTGTTCAGCGTGGCGGCCTTGGGCCAACAGAATCAATCAAAGTCAGAAAAATATGTAAGAATTGCAGGAGAACTTTGATTTCAACTGGAGCACAAGGAATTCTAAGATTACCAACAATTGTTTAGTTGAGTAAACTATTCAGACTGATATGAATTACTTAACATAATAATATTAATCTACTTACATATACATTTTTATACCATGTCACTTATAATGATTTTGAACTGTTCTTGTGATTTAATAAGGTGACCCAAATCCTTCAAATATAGGAAGCCACTTCAAGAACTGCCAAGAATAATGCCCCAGGCTAGATACAATGCAAGGTGGGCCAGAAGCACTCCAGATTCAGTGTGCGTGCACATGGCTACGTAGGAACAGTTAATGCCATCTTATTAAAAAATACACTATTGCTTCAATGGTTTGTTAGTGCTTTTTAATTTTCCATTGTATAGATGCATTTTCAGTTTTTAAACATCTCTACATTGAGAAATTTGTTCTTATCACTTTTTTTACTATTAAAAATAATACTTTTCTCAGTGTACCTCTTCAGACCTCTTTACACACCTCTATTTCCTGAGGTGTTTTTAAGCCACATTACACTTATGCCTTCATAAAGAAACAGCCTAACTCTTAGCATTCATTAGGCCAAGAGGGGACCAGAATTGCCAGACATTTGTTCCTTCAGATGTCTCTTGGAACTGTGCTCCCAAGTGAGGACTTTGCTCATTCTTTATTGCAACAGTGTCTCCAGCATGAAATGGGGAATTAGAAGTCAGAACCCATGCTTATTTTATCAAAGATTCTACCCTTTGATCCTTAGGGTTAGAATATTACACATACTCAATTTCTCTCATTGTTTGCAATGAGAGAAACACACTGATTTTAGTGCTTTGGTATGCAATGCATGAAAATATACATTTATATACTCTCTTGGGTGGAGGACAACAAAGGGTTCTGAGCCATTAAGGTCATAAGCCCAGTTTATAAGAGGAACAGGTAACTCAGTGAGTTTGTTTACATTATAAACAGTAACTTTTTGGTTACAAGGTTAAGTAAATTTTTAAGTCTAGATTATGTCATATTGTAAAAGTCATTTTTTTTTTCTTTTTGGGGGCCATTGTGGGTGAAACTTCAGCCTTACATGTACAAACCAGGCAAGTATTCTACCACTGAGCTACATTTCACTTTTAACAGGAAGTGGAGATTCTATTGCAGGGCTTTTTTTTTTTTTTTTTTTTTTTTTTTAACTGCAGGTATAATTATATGTAGCTGTTATGATTTGCTCTTGTTATTATGTTTCTGAAGTTCATACCTTTTGGATAAGTCATATATGCCATTGTATCATGTATTATTATTTAAATATGTCCCAATATACTTTTCTATTCTCCTGGAATCAATATTTATTGTTGCTTCCTAATGCAAAGGATAAACTGGAGAAGGAAATGAGCAATATTTCCATGAGAACGGTTGTTGTTATGGTAGTCGGAGGGAGATAAGTCATGCGACATGAACGTATGCAGCGAGGCTGCTCACGGGCCACAGGAAAGAGAGAACACCAGCGACTTACTTTCTATTGCAAATTGGTGGCGTGTTCGGAGGAAACATTATGGAAGCCCATTCATGCTCCGAGGTTAGGTCCGCAGGAGAACTTGACATTGCGTCGCTCAACCCTTGCCAGCTTGTAGAGTGCTTTCTCAAGCTGCGGGGCTGTGGACCAGGGAGTGAATGGCAGCCTCACATGGTTGTAGGATAACCTTGAATGTAGCATCTTGCGCTCTCATGTCTTTCGTGTCGCACGGTAGGGGGGCGAATGGCGGCATGTGGTGGAATTCCTCCTCCAGTTGGGCCTCGTCAATCCGTAGGGTCTGCTAGACTGTTGTCTTGGTTCGTTTTTCAGGTTGAAGTGTCTTAGGAAGATTTTGGTTTGGGTATGTGGAATTCCACTAGTATTTATATAATATACGTATTGGCTTCAAAATTATGTGTGAGCGGTTAGCTGTGCAGAAAATAGGCGGGTGGTTTTGTGGAGAAGGAAGTCATTAGAACTTTTTTCTATAATCGCAGGTTTGTCGAACCTGTACTAGTTGTTTTCTTTCTTTTCTTTTTTTTGTTTTTTTTAGGCATTTTTACAGCTGTTCTAAGTTCTCTTGAAGTGGCAGAAGTTGAGCAAGCAGTGTGAACCCTTCAGGGGATGCCCACCCATGTTTATAAGTGTGCTTCTTTGAAATCATTTCGTGAGCGACTGTGGTTTTGAAAAAAAGAAGGGTAAACCTTAGATTAAGATAGCATATTGTAAACGTACTTTGTGCTGTGGTGGGATACTAGGATTAGGGGTCCCTAGGTCTTTTCAATAGTTTCCATCTATTTCAGCGAACTTTTGTGTGGTCTTGTGGGAATGGATGGGGCCAAGGGTGGATTCTCTGAGCTAGGCGTGTTTTCAAAACAACTCGTGTGGCTGCGGTTCGCCCTGTTAGCCCTTGCATCACATACTAGCGTTGCAAAGGGCGCGCTTCTTAGAGTTATTGAGTTTGTAGAGTTATGCGTACAGAGGTGCGGAGCTGTCACAACGTTCTTCCTCCTTTAAAGTTATTTCTACAAAAAGGGTGGCACTAGTTGGCTTTTGGGGTTCGGCTCTTGGGTTTTGTTCGTGTGTGCCTGAGGCTATATCAAGTTCCATGAGAAAGACTATGAGGTTGGGACATCTCATCATAAATGCCTATTGGAAATTATTATACATAGGATACAACCCCAGACGAAAGTGCTTACTTCAACACTTCAGTGCTTATTTCTCACATAACTGGACTTTGTGGAATAGATTAGTGTTCTGACTGGGGTGAAGTATTTATCGTGCAACAGTCGTCTTCCTTGTATATGGATATTATAATATTTTTGTAAAGATAAAGTTGGCTGATTTCGGATTACCGAGTGACGTTCATTAGTTAATGAGACCTAAAGAATAGTTGTTAAGAACTGTCTAATTTTATGTTTAGTGTTTTCTTAATTTATGAAAACATAAAGTATAATGTCGCTTCGGTATCTGTATATGGTTTACCATTCTACCTAAGGACCATTTTCGTACAAGTGCATCGTGGAGCTCGTGGCCTGCCAGACACTCTTCCCGCTGGCGCAGTGGGGGGAGTGGTAAAAACTTCGGTTACCTGCTCATTTAGCTAATCTACTATTGTTACTTAGAACAGTTCCGTGTGTGTTCTCATTTTCTGCCATATTAAACACCATCTATTTATGTTTGTTGACATTATATGCATGGTTAGGCTCTGCGAAATGTGTATTCCAGTGCTTATATAAAGGGCGATGGAAGTAATCATTGGTATATTAGAGGTAAAGATAGCAGGATAGTTCGTCTCTTTGCCGAGATTAGCTAAGGTGTTAAACTCTATTATTACATTTATTCTCTTCAATGCTTGGGTGGATGACCTCCCTTTAAAGAGGTGAGAGATTCCTCCAAAGGCCCCCACTTTAAGAATTGTAATTAGTTTGGGGTGGATGAAGTGTTAGGGAGAGGCAGAGTGGCGGTTTTGGTTGTTTTAAAGTTCTGCTTCGGTAGTACACCGCTGTGAGCGGTATGTGCTTGAGTTAGAATATTATGTGAACGTGTGTCTTCTTGTACCAAACTCAAAATTAACTGTCACTTTTTATTTTTGGCAGTGCCTTCTTGGATTGGAAACTTGCGTAGGGGGTGAATAGAGAGTACCCTGGTAAGGTGGTAAACCTTGTGCAATAAAAAATCTCTAAGTACGCGAGGACCTTTGCTTGTGTTTGTGGGGTGGGCAGGGCGGAACCTCCTTACTTTTTTCAGGATTCTTACTACCAAGTGCTGGTCATGCTGTTAGCCAGATTTGATGCTTGACTTGTCAATGATGTCTTTGAAAACTCGTTAACGACATTCCTTTCCCTGGAAAGTTTTTTCAAGGTCCTATGAGGCAATTAGTTCTAGATCAGGCGCGCTGGGAGAGGTTAGTTTGCTGTTTCAGCGCGGCTACTGAACTAAATAACACTTAAGTCCCCCCTTTTTTCTGTCTTAAATTTGTCAGTGTCGCATACTTCATTTATCGAATAGTTTTGCATATCTTATGGAGCGCTGAGGCAGAAGGTGGGAAGGTATGGAACTGTGGAGGTGGGAGAGGAGGTAGAGGGGGAAGCTGTGGAGTTTTGAAACCCGGCACGGTATTGACATCAGGCACAGGAGTTGAGAATGGTAATGGTCTTATCAAAGGATTGACCCCTTTCCTTAGAGTCTCAAGCCCAGGTGTTCAGTTTATTTAAGGGGTATGCTGTAGGTCAGATAGATTTGTGGGCGAGGTGGGTTTACATAGTCCATACATAGGAACAGGCGTTCTCTTGGGTAGATAGGAGCGTGTTCAGGTAGGGAAAGTAGAGGTTGCACTTCATATCTTGTGCAGTTTTCTATTCTGTTCTTTCTGGACTCTGAAGATGCTCAGCGCACTCATTTCGAGGATGGTACTGTAACAGCCAGGGGTTATTCTTGTGTCGTGATCTTCACTTCTCTCAACTTCAAATGGGCACGGACCCAGGGTTTTTATGCCCCCGGCTGTCTCGGGCCCAGCTAGAACTAAACGTGGGACAATCGGGTCCTCTCTCTCTCCTCTCTCTCTCTCTCTCAATAACATAAGGAGGGTTGGGTCCGCCATTGTGCTGGGGGATGGCCTTCATAAATGAAGGCAATTTTCTTCTGGGACATCTTGGTCACAATCAATAGACAGTGAGGAGCAAGCCAGAAGGATGCTTGAGCCACATTCTACATCTGCCTGAGTCTGTGCTGGTGAGTACTATCTTTCAAAAGTGACGGAAGATTACAGCTCTCTAATTGGAGGTGTAAGGCCGGGGGGGGGCTTGAGTTTGGGGTGGCGGTGATCCCCCCTGCTCAATGGGAAGGAACTTGTGTGTAATGCTATAAACTTAACCAAATACACATGGCTGGAGAGGTATAGGGTGCGTTGAGGAGGAAAACAACCCAACAAGGAGGAGAGGCCGAAGTGTACAGGTTCTATAACCTTATTTTACTAAAATAGTGTATCTCTGTATTTTCAATCTAGGAGCAGCTTCCCCTAAATGAGCAGTTCCATGCCCAAAACCATAAGAGCTTCTTTTTGGCGTGGGCAACATGATGGAGATAGTACAGAGATGTTTGGAAGCTTGGTCAAAAATGCAAAGAGAAATAGTAATTCTGTAGACGGACGACTTCGCGGAGCACTGTCGACCTGCGGGCGGAGGCAGAGAACGTTAGGCTACTATTTTTAGTGGGATTGACATAAAGATGCTGAAGGCCGGATACAATACATGGCAGCAGAGCACTATGGTATGTGCTAGCTTCCCTAAGGTCAGGCAAAGTCCGAGGTGTGGGATGTAAGCAGGAGAAGATGAGGGTAAGGGAGCCAGAAGTGGGGGTGGGGTGGACACAACAACTGTGATAATGACTCCTCCCGACAGAGGTCCTGGTCACTTTACCAATATGAACTTGCAGTAGCAAATGGGTGACAAGATGCACAAGTCCCACAAGCTCAAATCAGACAAAATCTCAGACAGAGATGAGGACAAAAGTAAGGTACAAAATCCCAAGCTCTAACCGAAAGAAGTTTTCGGATATGTCCTGTCTAGGTATGGCAGTGTCCTCAGGGATTGGGACCTGCTGAGCCCAGTGATGGTACCATATAGATATGGGATAAGTAGCCTATCAGCCTTATTTTATTATATTAGAAATTTCGATTTGAAGACTTGTCTCCAGGGTCAGGGAGAATGAGGGTATGGTATCTGGGGAATAGATCTAAATGACAACAAAAGAATATGTGTGACAATGCATGAGAAAGGTTCAATAAAAAAATAATAGCACAATTAATATATTTTTATATTAATTTTATTTATTTATTTAATATTCTATGTGTCATAGAATATGTCTTGCATGTAGGTTGTGCACCGCTGTCGGCGCTAATGCCACGACGAGGGCAGGTAACGAGAGAAGGGTTGTAGATTCCCATGGAACTGGAGTTTTCGTCCTGAATTGGGTATACAGAAGTTTCTCAGTGCCATGTGGGTGCTGGGGATTGACACCCGAGGTCCTTTCTGCAAAGCGTCGGTGCTCTTACCGCTAGCCCGCCATCTCTCCAGCGCCAACTTAATATTATTATACTGAATGTTAAGTTGACAAAGAACGTAGCTATGTGTTCTTTCTCTGATGAGGTTGATGTGCATCAGGAAGAGGACCAAGTGAGTTGAATTAATATAGAGTTTATGTTGTTTTTGGTTCAGTTCAAGAGGGGACTTGGCCACTGAGACAGTAAACACACTTCATGTATCCGGAAGGTCTGAGGTTGCCCTTTCAGTGCTGAACTTGGAAGGCAGACAAGTGGGGATATCGAGGGGATCACGTGTAGTACATCTGAGGATGGGTCGAAGGGGAAACACTCTGTGTGGGGCCAAAGGCAGAACAAGCTCTACATGCAACTTCTGAGGCAGATAAAGCTCATCTGTCAAGGGGTGGCATGCTGTGGCATCAGTACCGGGGACCCTAAACACCCAGTGCTAAAGGATTTGTTAGCTTACGTTCAGGGACTTGGGTAAGACATCCTCGTTTTTATTGTGTTTTTTGTTTTGGTACTGGTCTGTGTGTTTGCGATTTGCCTCCTTGTAAGGCCATTTGGATTAGCTGTCAGTCAATATCTTCAACTCCTGTCTTTGTGATTGCGATGGAGCAACGTAGTGGTGCTTTTGTGTTTGAGTAGTCTCACGAGGTTTTGGAGTTTTTTTAAGTGAAGAAATCCTCCACCACTTGCCACCACATTAGCTAAGGGACAACACAATGAATGATATAATCAGGGGAGTCTATTTCTCATATTCTCGTATCTCTGTGTCTGTCTGCTCTCGTGTCGTCTCTCTTCCTTCCCTTTCCTTGCCTTACTTCCTTAGCTCCTTACATTTGCAGAAACAAAGCTAAGCTTGCCAGTTTGCCGCTGGCGTGATTTCCTGGGCTTTTCTTTGGATGGATGTGTGGCTTTTGTACATGAGATGATCATTGTGACAGAAACACAACCCTCCAGACACTGTTCTTGAGGAGACTTGAAGTGACAGCTGCAGAATGCATCATCTTTGTCTGTTTCCAGGGGCAGAGTGAAAGTATATGGATACTTGTTTCAAAAGCAAGCTTCTGCACCGAGAAAGGGCATTGTATCTTTTGTGGTTCCTTTAGATGTTTAAATCCTCCAGAAATTTCTAATTGAGGTCATTGGTTGTGTGATTTATGTGCATGGTTTTGGGAACATGCCGTCGGGTGTAGTACTGATCATACTGGCTTCACGTCAAAGATAATAGAACTATATAGAATGACTAGTTAGCACGTACAGAAGTGTGACTAACTGAAATGTTTTTAATAAATGATTGACTATTGTCTAGTTTTAATCGATGTAGTTTGTAGAATGATGAGCTGGTCTTGTGTCTGCCTTTTTGATTCTAACCCCTTGACAGGTGACACAGGGAAGAGCGCTGTGTTAGAGGCGGTGGGAGAGGGTGGTTCGGGACTTATGAAGAAAATACCCAATTAAGGCACAATTTATCAAATCTTATTTCTATACACTTTCCCCTCGAGATTCTTGGGTGATAAAATCCTGTAAGTGACCGCTCAGAGAGAGTATAAGCAGTGTTTGCCTTCGATTGGCGGAGGATGGGTGAGTACAAGTGACCTGTACCATTGGATCATGGACTGGGTGGTTAAATCTGGACTTTATTACTTCCTTATATGCATGGACTTGACAAGTATTTAACCTTCTGTTTCATATTTCCATTGTCTGATGAGAAATGGTACTGAACCTTTTCTGATGTCGCTGAATTCCAGTGTGGAAAGGATAGATTTAAAACGTCTTCAAAAGGCGCAGTTCTGGCAAGATAACGAAGGACAATTCAGTCAATAGTTATTTTTGAATTTCTGATGATCATTTCATAAAAATAATGAGCATTTTCACACATACGTACGAGATACTGAGCCGTGTACTATGAATTAGTAGATAAGAGAACTTGTGCGTGAGATTCACAAAGATCCTGGAGCTGGAACAGGTGTGGAAAGACTGACTCAGAACCAGGTTATTCCCCACTCAAGGAGCCAAGCTGTTCCTTGTGGCACAAGGTGCCAGCTAGTATGTTAATGCTGTAATTGTATGTACAGTTAGTATTAGTCTGTGAATTTCCTGGAAATTGGTGGAAAAACAAAGAGGCATCCGGATAGAGTGTTAGAAGATATAAGTGAGTTGTATGTCTAGCATTACACAGGATCATAGCTTAGTTGTAATACTGTAATCCAATAGAGCAGTCGATGCATTCTTGCTAGGAGAGAAAGGACATGCTTGCTTTGATCCGGGCAACACTACTGAGCATGCTGCACTGGATTTACAAGCCGCGAGAAGCGGAGAGGTCTAAAGGGGCGCAGCATCGCACGCCTGGAGATTTGTGCTCGTGTGGGCCTGCAGTGCCTTAGTAACTCTCTCTTCTCCCTCCACTATCCCTGGTCTTGGCCCTGGTCAACCATCTTTTGCCACAAGCTCTATCCTCATTGTTTTCTGCCTCAAGATTTGATAATTATGACATACTATCCAGGGACTTGTTTATGAAATTTATCACTACACATAACTAAATAGTAGATATGCTGGTTTATAGAATCAAGAATTAAACGGGACCATATAAAAATAGAACTCCAGAAGAGAGACTGAAAACATCTTATCGAAGGACATTAGAGAAATAATATTTAAAGTGCAGTTTGTCATGAATCTGAAAATAGTATTGCGGTTGATTAGGGGCGCTGCACTTATACATTCCTTCCTCTGGTTTGTAGGGGTAATATAAATATTCAAAATGACATCAACAAAGACATTCTCTGTTAAAGAATTCAATTTTTGACGTTTTGTTCAGTGGTACATAGTAGGGTTTGGTCGCAGGTGTGGGCAGGAAGTTGCGGATACTGGGTGGCAATTTTTTGGCATAGGTGCGGCCTCTTTCAACAAAGCTGAGGACTTTTTGTTCCATCCGGGATGGGGGATGCTTCAGACTGAACTAGAGAGATCAAACAAAGGCCTGTGTAAAGAGGCTGAAATGTAAATATGGGTGATGTATTTGGCGGGAAAGGCAGCGGTGGAGTATGGAAGAGGTGGAAATGCCATTTCTATTATATGAATAATATCCACAAATGTAATACCAATTCACAATGATAATGAAAGTCTAACCCTGAAGTGATGGCATCGTGCTATTTTCCTTGTGGTGCGCTTTTTTAGGAGGGAGAGTGACAGAGGCTTGTAATAATACTGCGTCTTTGTTCTTCAGCGTGTGGTTCAGCGTGGCGGCCTTGGGCCAACAGAATCAATCAAAGTCAGAAAAATATGTAAGAATTGCAGGAGAACTTTGATTTCAACTGGAGCACAAGGAATTCTAAGATTACCAACAATTGTTTAGTTGAGTAAAAACTATTTCAGACTGGAGTGACATTAAAAGGGGGCGTGCCCTAACATAAAGATAAGTGTGTGAAATCATACCTCATCCAATAATAAACGATTGTTGGTTTCAGAGTACCGACTCAACTTAAAATAAGAATTTTGAAAGCTGGCGGTGTGTCGTTTGTGGAGGTTTGAGGATAAGGTGAGACCCAGATCGTGCTTTCAGGGAAGTACAGGAACCACGCCCCACCTTCCCACACGCACCCCTAACTGCCAAGAATAAAATAATGCCCAGGCTAGAATACAAATGCAAAAAAGGGCGCTGGCCAGATTGCCGGCGAGGCACTCCAGATCAGTGGTGCGGTGCACATGGACTCGTTAGGAAAGTGTCAATGCCATAAGCTTGATGGTAAAATAAAATAACAACATATTAGCATACAAAAGTGGGTGGTCCCTGAGTGCTTTGTATAATTTTCCATTTGTATAGAGCATTTATCGAGTTTTTGAAACATCTCTACATGAAGAAATTTGTTTTATCACTTTGTGGGTGACTTATTGAAGGAAGTGGGAAGTACTGGTTCTCAGAATCTCTACCTCTTCAGGACCGTGGCTTTAGACCCTCATTTCCGTCGAGGTGTTAGTTTTTATGTCCGACACTTACATTTCTTCCATGCTCTTCAATAAAAGGAGAACTAGAAAACACTAACTACATATTAAAGCAATTCAATAGGCCAGTTAGCCAAAGATGGATCCAGTTAGGGGATGGCCGGGCACCCACAAGAGGGTTTGTTCGCATTCTGGAGATGTCGCTTTGGAAACTTAGTTTGACTCCCACAATAGACGCCAATACTATTGCTCATTCTTTATTTTGCAACATTAGGTGTCAATCTCCGGCCTTGATAATATGGAAGGATATTAGAAGTCAGAAATTCCGGCTCGCTCATATAGGGTAAATATATTATCAAAGTTCTACGCGCGATTGAGTCGGGCTTTGGGGCTTAGGGTTAGAATATTACACATACTCAATTTCTTTGGGCTCTTGTTGTGCGGAGTGAGGAGAGATACGCGGACTGAGGTTAGTGCGTTGGTAGTAGCAATGCATGCACATATACATTTATATACTCTCTTGGGTGGAGGACAACAAAGGGTTCTGAGCCATTAAGGTCATAAGCCCAGTTTATAAGAGGAACAGGTAACTCAGTGAGTTTGTTTACATTATAAACAGTAACTTTTTGGTTACAAGGTAAGGTAAATGGCTCTTAAGGTTCTAGATTATAGTATCAATTGTAATAGTCTTCTGGGTGCCATGTGAGCGTGAAACTTCACCTACCATGTTACCAAACAGGCATAGTATCTACACACTGAGGCTACCCATTCACTTTTACCAGGAAGTGGAGTTCTATTGCAGGGCGTCTTTTTTTTTTTTTTTTTTTTTTTTTTTGAACAGGTCTCCCTGTAGCCCCAGCTGACCTGGAACTCTGTAGACCAGGCTGGCCCTGAACTCACAGAGACCCACCAGCCTCTGCCTCCCAAGTGCTAGGATTAAAGGCGTGCACCACCACTCCCAGCTTAAAGACGGTTCTTAGCCGCCACGTGGGTGCTGGGAATTGAACCCGGGTCCTCTGCAAGAGCAGTTGGTGTTCTTAACTGCTGAGCCATCTCTCCAGCCCGTAAAAGTCATTCTTACAGTTTCTTTAGATTGGATCCTCAGCAACAGAATGAGTAAAATATATCATCCAGAGTGTATTCTTAGATTACCTTGTTCCACCAGATTTCAATAACCCTATCTCCCAGAGTATCCTCAGTCTTTAAAATATTTTCCAGTTGGATAAACTTGATGTGCTTTTTTTCCCTATTGTTTTAATTGTATTTCTTGATTACTTGTGAGAATCAATACATTTTGTTAGCTCATTGATTATTTCAGTTTGGTTTTGTGGATTGCCTAATTTTCTAAAGGTTTGCTATCTTTTCAGATTAGTTTAGAGAGCACTGCAGACAAAGCTTCTGTGCTCCACCCCCACTGCCTTATAGATTTCTTCTCTCCACCATAGCTGGCTTGGAGGGTTTTTATTCTCAACAACCAGCATTTGTGTCACCTTGGAGAAGGGCTGGACTGAGGCTTCCAGAAGTAGCTTTGTTGGTGTGCTAGGAAAGTTGGACCTGTGCAGGAAAGAGGCAGTGGGGTCCCCGGCCAGGCAATTACTGATAAGCTTCCTTAACCCCTGGGCAGGACTGTACAGTGACCCGGCAGCGTGTTAACTCTGAAGGAGCCAAGGTCCCCCTCCTACAGGGGTTTGCTTCCTGCTGCCTTTCTGGCCAGGGTCCCTTCGGCCTTCACCTCATTCATCTGCTCTTTCTTTCCTCTTCAAAACTCTTAAAAAACATTTCATATGAATCCCTGTCTCGGGATCAGATTTTGTGAATGCAACTTAGGACAAATACTTCACTCGTTAAGGGTATTTTCTCTCTGCCATAAGATAAAAATATTTAGCACAGCTTATTAACATTATTTTTCTTTGGGAATATTTAATCATTTAGACATTGCTATTTTGTTTTTCTATGTACTGAAGAGAGTCCGGCTTTTCCCTTTCATTCTTAACTTTTATATTTCAAAAGTTTATTTCTTAGTACCCATACTATGTGAACATTCATCTTTCCTTATTTGGTTTCCTATTTAAATCCTCAGATTTACTTTGCTTATGCTATATGCTATATTGAATGACGTTAGATTAAAGGCTTTTGAGTTTTCATTAAATTTGAGAAATTAGCAATTATTATTTCTTCAAGTAATTTTCTGCCTTCCTTTGCAACCATCACTACACAATTTATATTGCTTCATATTGTCCAAGGGATCTTCTGTGCTTACAATTCCAGTGCTCTCAAAGGCTGGAGAATTGCAATGAGTTTACGTGGGTACATGGCTAGAGAGTAAGACCCCATCTCAAATACATTAAAAAAAAAAAAAAGAACAAGACCCTGTCTCAAAGAACAGAAAGTATGTTGTCCTCATACTACATTTTGGAGAGTTTCATTGTTAGGTTTGTGAACTTATTGATCTTTTCTTCCTTGTTTCTCTGGTGTGGTGTGGGGTGTGTGTGTGTATAGTGTGTCATTTTCAAGTGTGTTCCGGGATTGTTCTCCACCTTAGGTTTGAGGTGGTGGTCTCTCCCTGAAACTGGAGCTTATTTATTTGATGACGCCAGCTGAACAGTGAGCTCTGGCAATCTGTCTGTTTCTACCTGTGAGCTCCTTAGCACTGGGATCAAGATGTGCATTGCTGAGCCAACATTGATGCAGCTGCTGGGTTCTGAACTTGGTCCTCATGCTGAGTCCGTATGTGCTTGACCACTGAGCCCTCCCACCAGGTCCTGGTTGGTCTTTTCTATGGCAGCATCTAACCTGCTAAATCTCTCCAGTGTTCTCCATGATTGATATTGATTATCTATTTGTATTTTTATTTCTTTATGTATTGAGACAGGGTCTGGCCCTTTGCCTCCTGAGTGCTAAGATCAGAGGCATGTGTCATCTTGCCCTTCTTCTATCTCTTTCCCCATGGTATTGTTTTCTACTACATTCTCTATCATTTTGAGTCTATTTATAAATTGTCTTGGTACTTATATCTGCAGGCTTTATCAACTATAATATCAGTGTCTTTTTCCTTTGATGACTTTTGTTTTATGGTTTGGATCGTATGTTTGTTCCTCTCTGTTTGGCTGGTAACATTCTGCAGGATCGTAATTTGGATGTCAGACATTGTTAATTTTGATAGGATGACATAAATTGTAAAGTTCTCACCATCCGTTGCTGGATTAAAACAATTATTTCTTTACCTAAAAAAATGTTGCCCTGCAGTATAGGAAAATGTTATGCACTCTGTCAGGTCCTTTGGAAGGTTCCGTCAAAGCATGCACTGGGGACGTGCAGCGCAGTCCTGGTGCTGCTGCTAATCTGGCCCCATCATTACAGTAAACACCCACTTCCAACCCTGTGTTTTAGGAATCTACTAGGTGAAGACAAGATCACTGATAACTCTCTGGTGGCTGTGCATATAGTTTCTCCTTCCTTCCCTCCTTCCTTCCTTCCTTCCTTCCTTCCTTCCTTCCTTCCTTCCTTCCTTCCTTCCTTCCTTCCTTCCTTCCTTCCTTCCTTCCTTGTTTTTCTTGAGACAGGGTCTTACTATGCCACACTGGCTGGCCTAGAACTCCCTATGTAGACCAGGCTGGCCTTGAATTCACATTTATTTGCCTACTTCTGCCTCTGAGGACTACAGGTGGAAACCAGCAGGCCCAGCTGCGCAACAGCTTTAACATCTTCTTTCCTGTGTTTCCCTTTTCTTATGTACCTACAGAGGTGCTCAGCCATCTCAGCCATCCCGCTACTCTGTGCTGTACATTCACATTCTGCCTGTCTTGACTTTTCCAAATTACAATCTGTCTTCTCAATTCAGTGGGGCAGCTGAATTCTGCTCAGTTCCTGCTCTTTGTGCTACAGCCTCTGAACTCTTAACAGTGTGCTGCTGCCCTCAAAGCTTCCTGTTCCCTTCCCTTCTCTCAGAACCTCTATCTGGTGACTCCCTTTAGACTCCTGTGAGACCTGTGTTTCCTACATGTCCTCCCGTTTTCTGGTTGCTTAATGTGTCAGGATATGTGTCATGTCCCTGGTCATTCTATCTTTGCCACGATCAAATATCTTTGGTGATATTTGCCCCCCCCCTTAGTTCTCATCATTTTGCTGCCAACAGAAAAAATGAATGAAAGATCAGTAAGGTGTGAGGGACAGTCCTTGTTAGGAAGGTAGGTGGAAGATTGAGCAGGAAACGGGTTTTAAACAGGGCTGGGAGAGAGACTCCCTTAAGGCACCTGTTCTTGGATTGATCTCTGGGCTTCTTTGCATCTGCAGTTCCCACTGTTAGCACACCAGCTTTGATTATTAAAGATCTCCAGGTAACACTCACTACCTGGGGGAAAGTGGGGCTGCCGCATCCCCCAGGACTTCCTCAACAGATGTCTGAATCTTAGCAATAGCCACTTGTGCTAGTCTGTTGGCATTGAGCTAACGAGAATTTTTGTTCTACTCCAAACAGTTCATTTTCTGCCTTTCTTCACAGGTAAGAGAAGTTACACATTGAAGAGCTAGCTAATGATTCAGTTCCACATCATTGAGCCACCTCAGAGGAAACTTAAAATGCTGCAAAATCGTGATTACTTATCCAAAGAGTATAGGGGTTTTACAAATACATTTTTAGTGCCTGGATGACTCTGTTGATACAATCATTACTTTAATCTCCTTTCTCGTCTCAGAAAGAAATCCACTGGCATGTCGTACATTACATCTACAGCCAGTTTGATGGAAACTGTGAAGAATAATACAGTTTTTAGGGCTGACCCACTGGAGGGGGGAATGTAATCACAAAATAGTTTCTTATAAATTGCACATACAGAGACATATATAAAGCATAAGTGTGTAGTTTAATCAGTAATAGGGACATATATGTTTCTCTGACATAGTTCAAGAAATGTAACACTGATAAGGGTTGGAACACGGCTCCATTACTGGATCTCTCTCTTGAAAGTAACTCCTACCCTGGATTGTAGGATAATCATTTGTGTGCCTTAAAAGTATTCTACCACAAATGCATACATGTGTGAACCATCCAATATATTTTATGAGTGTTAACCTTTATTCTGTTAAATTATCGAGTTAAAGCTACATACCATCTTCCCTGCACTCAATATGAATCTTAAGACCCATCCCTACTGAGAATAGCTTATTCTTTGCAGCAGTTCTCAAGGCTGTGTCCCAGTGTGCTGCAATTATTTCTTCATTCTGCATGCTCTTAGTATATGTGCAGGCATCTCTGTTTTGTTCTCCTAAGAACAATGTTTTGATGAGAGTTTCTGGACATAAGTCCAAAATGTTTTCTCAAGGGTAGCTAAGTAGGCACCCAGGAGCATGTCGTATTAGCCTTTGTAGTTGTTTTAATTTGTGTTTCCCAAGTAACCACATAGGCCAAGATACTTTTAAAATTTTTATTGTCATTCCTCTGTTAACACACCTTTTCAGGTTTATTGCTATTTTAAAATTTTGTGTGTATTTGGAATATAAAACCATGTGTGGACTGATGGATTGTGCATCCTTCCATTCCGGTGCATTGCATTCTTTTTCTCCCTTCCCCTCCCTTCCCCTCCTCTCTCTTTCTTTCTTTTTCTCTATCACCCTCTGTGTTTTTTATGAGCAGGAATTCTTAGTTTGCTGTGGTTAAATTTACCAATCATTTCCATATTGATGAGAGTGTTTTGTTATTGAGGTGATTTTCTCTACCCTGAATTCGTACAGATTTTCTATTACTGTATAAAAGCTTAATAGCCTTACATTTAGTTTTAGGTCTTTATAGCCTTACCTTTAGTTTTAGGTCTTTATTCCACTTGGGGTTGATTTGTTTGTGTGGTTTAAAAACATGCTCTAATATGGTATTTTCCCTGTAAGAAATGAAATTGCCCTAATTTCATGTTTTGGAATTCAGACCTTTGGGTTGTGAAACTGCCTTCCTCGTGCTTATATCCCAGATTATATCCTGCTTATATCCCAGATTAGTGCCTGTCCAGCTTTCTTAAGAGAAGCTTACCATAGCAGGTGGTGGTCAACACAGAAACCCATAACTGAACAGAGTGCTTTATATAAATAACAGTGGAGGAGTTGGCTCCTAGAGAGGCAGATACATACCCCTCACCCCAACTCAGGGGACATCTTGGAAGAGGGAGTATTAAGAATGCAGGAGCTGAGGCTGGGAAGAAATACATGCAGCGATGATGTGTTCTGTGTATGACAGCCAGTGCACTCAGGAACTCGCTGCACCTGTGGTTTTCCTGGCTAAGATAGTCACAAAATTGGGCCTATCCACACCCCATGTTATCATGAATGAGGGAGAAGCCCCTTGGGGGCCCACCCCTCCCTGAGGGAACTATTACCAGTTATGTTGTTTGGAGAGAAGGTGACATTTTCTTTTCTTCTTTTTCCCTATATCTATGCATGTAAGTACACCTGTGTCCTGCAATACCTGTGGAGGTCAGAAGAAAGCATCTGATCCCCTGGAACTTGTAGATGGTCGTTAGCCACTGAGCCACCTGTCCAGCCTCCAGCCTCTAGGTACCATTTTCTTTAGTGTTGTAACCACTGATAAGTTGCTCTTGCTGTAGTAAATAACTTCCCATCCCTGCTCCAGCAAAGAGATAACTAAATAAACTCAGCGGATCACAGATGAAAAGAAAACAAGAATGCAGAAGGGCGACTTGAGGAGTTTCAGTGGGAGGGAGGAGAGGGTGAGAGAGAGGAGGAAGATTTCACTCTTTTCTTGGCTTGTGCTAACCACTATTTGTGAGCTTATATCACACAATGTTATTTATGTGCATTTTAAGGGCGATACACATACATGAAGCATCACTATGCCCCCTTTGCAAAATTTTAATATATAGAAATTGGTTCTACTTTAGTGAAATTATTTATCTGTGTATTGTCTTTTAGTATAAATAAAGCCATAGCAGGGTTCTTTCCAGTGGTGTTTGCAATCCATTATGGATTCTGTTGTCTTCTTTTCAAACCTTGTAGGTTTTAATATTTTTTTAATGTTTCTTATGAATAGCATGTAACTACAGCAATGATGTGATTTATGGTTCCCATTGTGAAACCTATGTTTTTATCTGGGAAGATTTAGCATATTTCTATTGTATATAATTATGCTACTTATTGGACTGTGGGTCTGACATTTTTATTTCCTGCTTACCATTTATCTCCTTGTTGAATGTTTCATTTGTTGTCTTGTATTTCTGAACTGATTTTCTAGTCTTCCCATAATTGTTTGAAATTTATGGACTCTCTTTTTTTTCTGTTAAGTGATTATCCTAGTAATCACAGTATGCATTCTTGACTTCTCAATGTCTAAATTTAATTGTGTACTAAATTTAATTGTATGCTAAATTTAATTGTAAACAAAGCAACCTAAATTGCTCTATTTTCTCCACTGATGCATGTTACAGTTTGTGTCTTAGTTTTATGTCTTTTATCTTTAGTAAGACATCTTTTGTAGTCAGTGACTTCTTTTCCTTTGGTTTTCTAATTTTACAGCCTTTTTTTCTTTCTTCATTCTTGCCTTTTGGAAGCTGCATCTTGAGCTTGTTTCCATGTGAAACATATGTATCAGAATTTTCTTTAGCTCACATGTGCTGGTAATTTATTATCTCACTTCTTTGTGTGAATTTGTCTTTATTTTGCCCATATTTATGGATGGTGTAGCATTCTGGGCTGCAGAAGACAGGTAGCAATCAAATCTTCAATAGATTTCACCTGTTGCAAGAGCCAAAGTTGTCAGCGAAACAATTCTAGGCTGCAAGGAGATCTTTGCTCTTTGGAAACTGTTAAGATATCTTGTTTGGCTTCAACCTTTTTATATCCTACTCATGACGTGCATGGATATGAGCACTTCTTAAATCATGTTGCTTGGAATGTCTTGGTTTTCTCAGATCTATAGGCTTGGCATGTGTGTGTGTGTGTCTCTGTGTTTAGGGGTATCCCCTGCACTGTTGTTTATGTATGTGTGTACACATGCATGTGGAAGTCAGAGGACAACTTCTGATGTCATTTCTCAAGAGTTGGACACCTTGTTCTTTAGAGACAGGGTCTGTCACTGCCTAGAACTTACTAAGATGACTAGGCTGGCTGGTGTGCCTTGGGAATCCCCTAGCTCTGCCTCCCCAGGATTGGGGTTATCAGCACACCCACAATCTACAGTTTTCTACATGGGTTCTGGGAATTGGATTCAGGTCCTCATGCTTGTGTGGCAAGCAGTTTAAAGAATTGAGCTATCTCCCCAGCCCTACTATCCCCTTTTTTGTTATATTCCAAGTCAGTCCTTCAAATACACACACTGACACATTCACTCCCAACTTCTAGCCCCTTGTGGCAAACTCTTCTTTGGGCATCCCTATCTTGAAATCAAAGCAGGATGATGTGATCACTAGGCTGAGAGGTGCAGCACCCAAGGCCCCAGCCCTCCCCAAGGACATTCAAGCAGTTAATGGTTTGGGGTGGTATTTCCTTCAGTGGCGTAATCACCTGTATGTTGACCATGCTCCTGGAGGTAACCCCTGACCCATGATCCTGGAATTAGCCCCAATTGACCCTATTGGTTCATCAAGCTACATTTAGGTGACTTGTTACCTTGGTGTATTGTTGGCACTCTGTCTGGGAAAAATAGATGTTTGTTCAATCTCATCATGAAAACATCAGCGATTCTGATGCTATAGGGTACAGACAGAAAACCATCTTGATTAAAAGATAAGTAGCACAGTTGAGATTAACTAGTATTGAGGCTAACATAAATTGAACTTTGTTTCACATATTTTATACAAGTATTTTATCAGTATGCATTACTATCTATTCTGTGTAACAAATTATCCTCAAATTCACCAGTTTAAAATAGCAAGTGTGTATCATCTTATATTTTCTGAAATGCAGGAGTCTGGGAGCAGCTTAGCTGGGTGATGGTAGCTCAGGGTCCCTGGCAGGGCTGCAGGCCAGGGACTCCATCTCCAGGATGGGCACAGGTAGAGGGGACTGTTTTGAAGCTCACTTCTAATTGCTGGCAAGAGGTCTCAGGTCCTGGTTGGGGGTTCTGTCAGAAGTCTTAGCTTTTGTCTGGTCTGTACACACTGCCTAGTTATATCTTTGCAGAGAAGAAGCAGGTACTTAGTATTAGTTGTCTAGGACCAGGGTCAAAGTTTGTAAAAGTTATAAAAGACACAAATGTCTCTTTTCACTTTCTTTGTTCTGGTTTGTAGGTGTTAGCTCTTTGATATTCATTGTTTAAAATGTTATTTTGATCTCATACTGAACTAGTCACTTTTCTATTTCTGTCATAGAACCACCATGATGAAGGGAACTTATAAAAGGAAGACTTTATTTGAGTTTACTGTTGATGATTCCAGGGGAATTAGAGTCCATTATGATGGGGAAGACTGGAGATTGTCAAGGCTTTTTGAACTCTCTAAGCCCATCCCCAGTGACAGGCTTCCTCCAGCATGGCCACACCTTCTAAGACCTCTCACAACCATGTCACCAACTGGGGACAAAGTGTCCAAATACTTGGAGTCTATGGAGGACATTCTCATTAAAACCAGCAATTGAAAGGAAACTAAAACAGAAATTGGTACCAGAGAGTGGGCTACTGATGGGACAGAACTGACCTTGGTGTTTTGGGGAGAATTGTGGAAGACTTTGGAACTTTGTGCTGGAAAATCCATTGAGTGCTTAGAGCATGTTGCTGTAGAACTTGGAACAGTTATGTTGAAAAAGTTGTAGATGATGGAGGCCTGTCGTGTGAAGCTTAAAGGGAAGCAGAAACCATTAGGGCTGTTTGTATGATATTTTCGAATTGAGAATCTGTGGGCTCTGGTTAGCTGAGGTTGAAGAATCAGCTGTAGGTAACAAGAGACCAGAACCCAAAGTGAAAGCTTTATTTTATTGGGACAATTGATGCTGGTTAGCTGGGGCTGAAAAGTCAGCTGTAAATAACAAGAGACCAGCATCATTGTGGTGAAATCTTCTGGGAGAAACTTCCTCAGGCTCAAGACACAGAAGCTATGGTTCAGAGGGGGCCTGAGCCTCCATCTCAGGCTGGAAGCAGGACTTGGTCATGTATAAGAATCTCCTGTATGGTTCTGATATTTACACGTGAAAGGGTCACAGAGATCATTTGAGGCTTGGCACTGTGAGGGGCCAGGAAAGGCCTTTGGTGAAAGCACATCTCAGCTGCAGTGCAGACCCCAGGACTGCAGGGGTCTTGAAGAGAAGCTGAGGCTTTGCACCAGGAGAAGTCAGAAGCACCCACTGGTGAAGTTAGAGCCTCAGTTTCAGTGGAGACCTCAGCCTTTGGAAGATGCTAGAACCATGGGATGACCACCAAGAGCAGCAGCAGATGTGGAATGAAGCAGGCCTGGGCCTGCGAGATGAGCTGTGTGTGCTGTGAGTCAGAGAAATGGCGCTGCCGAAACCTTTTGGATCCCAGAAGATCGTGAGTGAATCCCAGATGTCCAGCCTTGAGCTACTTTGCTGGATTTAGGTTTTGAGTAGGTGTGGCCAATTCTTCCCTCTGAAATAAAACAGTACTTGTTTTGGATTTTAAAGGAGCCCACAGTTAAGAGACTTTGTAAAAATTTTTTATTTTTTAATAATAGGTAATAAGTAATGAATACAAGCATCCTTCATGTAAAACCAATTTGCAAGCAGCTATGCCCAAACTTATACAACCCGAGGCCACCATTGTCCAGCTGGAGGCGCTTTTATGTACTATCATGTTGATCAAATAAGAGACCAGTCTATATTTCTGTAGTTTTGTAATTCACCCCAGTCGCAGCCCTTACATTCTACCATGCCAGTTAAGAGACTTCTTTTTTTTAGAAAAATTTTTAAAATTTTATTTATTTATTTATGTTTATGAATGTATTGTCTGCATGTAGGTTTGTGCACCCGTGTTGTGCAATGCCGGGGAGGTCAGAAGAGGGCGTCAGATTCCCCTGGAACTGGAGTTCTCCTGGAATTGGAGTTACAGACGGTTCTCAGCCGTCATGTGGGTGCTGGGGATCGAACCCGGGTCCTCTGCAAGAGCAGTCAGCGCTCTTAACCACTAGGCCATCTCTCCAGCCCCAAGAGACTTTTAAAAGAGACTGTGAACTTTTTTTTTTTAATTTCTGTTGTGTATATGAATGTATTGTCTGCATGTAGGTTTGTGCACCCGTGTCGTGCAATGCCGTCAGAAGAGGGCGTCGGATTCCCCTGGAACTGGAGTTCTCCTGGAATATGGAGTTACAGACAGTTCTCAGCCGCCATGTGGGTGCTGGGGATCGAACCCGGGTCCTCTGTAAGAGTGGTCGGCACTCTTAACCACTAGGCCATCTCTCCAGCCCGAGACTGTGAACTTTTAAGTGTTTGGATTTTTTAAGGACTGTGGAACTTCTAAGGTTGTACTGTCTTATGTTGTGATATTAATGTTAGCATCATATCTTGGGGACAAGAAATGGAAAAGTTGTGGTTTAATAGTAATGTGTTTTGCGTGTCAAGTTAACAAGGGGTCAGTTGTGCTGGATAGCTTTAGTGTCAACTTGACACACCTGGGTAGAGGGAGCCTCAATTGGAGAATTGGCTCCATTGGACTGGCCTGTGTCCATGTCTGTGGACTATTTTCTTGATTATAGAGTGATGTGGGAGGGCCTAGCCTGTTGTGGATAGTGCCACCTCTAGGCAGGTTGTTGTGTGTTGTGTATGAAAGCAGGTTGGGCATGGGCTAGGGGAGCAAGCCAGTAACAAGCATTCCTCCACGACCTATGCTTCAGCTCCTGCTTCCAGATTCCTGCCCTGACTTCCTATGTTGGGCTTCCCCCACGATGAACTGTGACCTGGGAGATGTGAGCTAAATAAACCCTTTCCTCCTCAAGTTGGTTTTGGTCAGAGTGTTCTGTCACGGCGGTTGAAAGGAAACTGGAGCACACACTGAAAATACCAGAGATCAGAAGCAGGCTTTTTTTTTTTTTTAATTTTATTTATTTTGTATGTGTATGAATGTACTGTCTGCATGTAGGTTTGTGCACCTGTGTCGTGCAATGCTGCAGAGGTCAGAAGAGGGTGTCGGATTCCCCTGGAACTGGAGTTAAAGACGGTTCTCAACTGCCATGTGGGTGTTGGGGATCGAACCCGGCTCCTCTGCAGGCTTCTTATAAGCAACTTTACAATAAGAGATACATACATATTTTGCATATTGTGGCCCTTACCTCAGGCCCCATCCCTGGGATACATGGTCACAGCCGAGTCAAATGCTCTGCCAGAGTATAGCCAGACACTCTAGTTGAGAAATAAGACAAAACTATTTTGTTTGCAGTAGTTCCTCCTGTTCCAGAAATGTCTCCTTGGAAATGTGATCAGGCGAGCTCAATTCAGACATTTTGGTGCATGAATAAAATATCTCCAGGTGCCACAGAGCCCCCTGTCTCCAACTGGGAGATCTATCTCTCCAGGTTCTGTTCTGTCTTGTTTCACATGTTTACAAAGGCAATGTGACCCAACCCATTCCTAAGGGCTAACCTAGGTGCCTGACCACTTTGGAGCTGTTTCTTCTTCTTCTTTTTGTTTTTGTCCAGAGAAATGTTTATTTGGAAACACATAGCTAGGGAGCTAATCCTTATGCATGTGAAATTGTTTCTGTGAGACGTGAAAGCTAACATTATCTTTGGAAACATGCTTTTAGAGCTCAGTAGGACACTGAGTGAAGAATCCTGGGAGGTTTCTTTCCCCAAGCTGTCTCCCCACTGCCTGAGGGAGGCTGCTATGTTGCTGTGGCCTACAAAGAGAGCTTTGCGATTGGCCATCCTATTTTTTCCCCATAGTTTCTTGGATTCTTTCCTGGAGAAAAATTATCTTCTCTTAATGAAAAATGACAGTGAAATATATTTTTCTTCTGGAAGTCTTAAGGAGAATTAAATGCTTGTAAGGTACAATAGAAAGCTCAACCTTTTTGTGGTCAAAGAAACCTTTGGCTTTCTTGAATTTCAAATTAGTCGTCTTGAAAGCATTCCTTCCTGGAATGTTAGCTGTTCATTACTGTTAGTATAGAATCTCATTGCAAGTCAACTTTATGTGATGCCTACTAACAAAAAATACTGCAGGGGCTGGAGAGATGGCTCAGCAGTTAAGAGCACTGGCTACTTTTGAAGACCAGGGTTTGAATCCCAACACCTACATGGTGACTAACAACTGTCCATAACAACTCAAGTTCCAGGGGATCTGATACCCTTTTCTGTCTTCTGCAAGTACTGCACGACATGGGTGCACATGCATTTAAACATGGCACTCATACACATAAAATAAAAACGAATAAAAAGTATCTCCCAAAACCATTAAGACTGCCTATTTTAATGGCTTATAAAATAAGCATTTATTATTCCTGCCCACAATTTGATGAGGTTTGGCTGAAACCATTGGAGCTTGTTTCCAGCATGAGCTTGGCTGGATAATGTCTATTCTAAAGACCGGGACTAATCCTAGCATGTTCCTCTCATGGTAGGTGGTAGAGAAACAAAAGCATGGTTTGACACACATGCTCTAAAAACATTATACTCTACTGTACTCAGGTATGAAGCTCCTCTAACGCAACTCACCAGGGGATATTTGATACTGGAAGTTATTATTTAAAATTTATAACATGTGGAAGTAAACTATGGCAGAGTTGATTATAGTATGGCTTCCTTTCCTCAAAGTGGGGTTTTCACTGGTGTCTGAGAAGGTATGCATTTCCCAGACCTTTTTTATTCCAGGTGCAGCCAGTGACTGGGCTTTACAAAAGTAGTATGAGCACGCATGAACATTGCCTCTAGTTTGAAATGTAGAAATGTCTTGCTCATCTTCTTATCTTAGATAGAAGCCGGATCCTGAGAACCCGGAAGGCAATGAACTTCCTTACAGAGTACAGATGGGAAATGGCAGGCACTCTTCTGAGAATGAACAAGAGGGATTTATTTTCATCCCCAAACAATGCTGAACATCAGAAATGGATGGAAATTATTTATTTTTATTTATTTATTTATTTTTTTATGTGTATGCGTGTACTGTCTGCATGCAGGTCTGTGCACCCGTGTCGTGCAATGCCGCAGAGGTCAGAAGCGGGTGTCGGGTTCCCCTGGAACTGGAATTAAAGACGGTTCTCAGCTGCCATGTGGGTGCTGGGGATCAAACCCGGGTCCTCTGCAAGAGCAGTCAGCGCTCTTAACCACTAGGCCATCTCTCCAGCACCCCGGAAATTATTTTAAATGGACTTGAGTAACTTATTTAAACTCCGAGTCTTGGTTTTTGTCTATGTAATAGATATAGGAAAGTGACTTAGTGGCATTCCACATGCGTTGCAGACACAGTGATTGGTACATAATGTAATTCTAATACAAGGAATATCCATTACAGTTATTGCAGTTATTTTCATCTAGGTCAGGTTAGAGGTACAGCCTCTCCCTGGGTACAGTGACTCCCTGGACTAGGGAATGGAAGGATTAAAGCCTGGACATGATTGAAGAAGGTGTCTTTGCAGAGGGCCTGGAGTCAGGAAAATGAAACCTAAATGACAGAGATCTATTACTGCAAATCCACAGGGCTTTGTAAATGACAGCAGAGAGAACTGACACTGCCAGCATCTTAATACTTCAGAGAACATTAAGTAGATTTTCTGCCCTTTCCTTTCCAAATACCCAAGATGCCAACTAACTATATAAGGAAGGCATGTATGTGAGCAATTTTGTTCACCTTGCTTTGGCTTTGGGGAAAGCAAGATGACAATGTGACTTTATAATTTCAAAAAGACAATTTTTAGATAACATTTGGAAGAAGTTTGAAAGTAGTAGTTCAGAACCAAGTTAAAATGGCCAATGGATCTGGCTGGAGGAAGAAGCCTCTGTCTGCTTCTTCAAGACAGCCTCGTTGTGAGGCTTTAGCCCACAGAGTGGGAGTTATTTATTTATTTATTTATTTATTTATTTATTTATTGGTCTTTTTGAGACAGGGTGGAGTCATTTATTAAAGGCAGATGGGAGCCAGAGAGGCTCTTAGACATGAGAGGGACTGAGTTCTACTTGGAGATCTACTTGGAGGCAAAGTTAAAAAAAATCTCTTGAGAGAACATATGGAACCTCTGAATCATATCCGAATAGCCAAGGCTTTCCAGCGCCAAGGAAGCTGGCCCTTTTCACATCTTTGTTTCACTTGGGTCTTTTCTTTCCCTAAGACTGTTGGTTAGTTGTCACCATAAGTTATATTTTCCGAAACAATTTTTATTTTTTTTTATTCATGTAAACTGCTTCTCCACATCATTACAAAGCCCATGCATGTGAATGGAAAGCTACCTGAGTGGGGACGGTGGCTCTTTTCTGTGACCCTAGGACTCTCCAGGTGACTAGCCAAAAGCTAAATAGCAGTTTACCAAGAAGCACAGAACAAAATGAGTTTGGACCTAGTTGGGAAAATTGGGTCACTTTTGAGATTTTAAGGCAATGTTGAAGATCTCTTAAGGATGTAAATTCAGAATTTACATTTACATTTTGTCCTAACTCAGTGGGACAAGATTCCCTAAGTTTCTCAGTAGGTAAAGGAGAACTTATGTGGAGCTGTTGAAGTTAAAAAAAAAAAAAAGAAGAAATTTAAATTGGAAATTTCTTCACTCTCAGAGTTCATTTCTGAATAGCAAATAGTGAAGTTAATATTTTCCAAACTATTAATGATAAAAACTTTAAAAGTATTTTTAAAAGATTTAACTTTAAGCCTGGTGTGGGTGGGGCACACCTTTAATCCCAGCACTTGAAGGCAGAGGCAGGTGGATCTCTCTGACATTAAAGCCAGCCTGGTGTACCTAGTGAGTTCCAGGGGCTACAGGGACACCCTGTCTCAAACAAACAAACAAACAAACAAACAAACAAACAAACAATCAGATTTCATTTGAAAAGATTCAGTTTGAACATGCTTTAGTGACGTCTGGTAGATAGTGTTTTGTATGTGAAATGTTTTGTGAAAGCAGAATAAAATGTTTAAAGAAGAAAATGAGATTTCCAATCAGGGCATTCAAGAGGCTTGGATTTTACTGTCTTAGAGGCTGATCTTTCACATTCACTTTCTTGGGAAAAGCTCCTTGATTTAGAAGGAAAAGGAAAAATTCACTTTTGTAATGTTAGAGTTCTCTGAAAACCTCCTTCCTCCAGATCCAGAGTCTTTATTTCACTTTCCCGTCAGTGCTAAATTATCCATTACTACTGTGACATTCAAACAGACATATTGGGAGTCACCTTGATTAAAGACAGGTGATTGGGTCAAATTTTACCTCAAGGTTTTTGAGCACAGTTTTAGGAACTGATTTGCTACCAGGTTTGGATCTTCTGTTGACTTCTTAAGTGACACAATTTATTATGCCTATAAATGGACACCCAAGGCACTGTGAACTCTCTTATCCACCAACAGTCAGTTCATGGTAGTGGCAGTCCTGGATAGGACAATGAGGAAAGTAATTATGATCTGGAAAGATGATGGCAATTACTATACTGATGAGCACAGAGGTCTAGGGCTCTTGAAGGATTGTGTGTGTCTAGATGGTGTGCTGGGAGACTTTAACATAAAATCTCCCTTAGCTAGATGCCTCCTTTAATCTCATGTGCTTTAAGATAACATCTGAAGTTGGAAAGAACAGATACCAAGAGTGGTTAGGAAACTGGGTTTGATGTGGAAAGAATTTGAAGGCAGACTAAGGGCACTAAAAACAACTCTCTATTGGCAAAATAAACATGTGCAGAGAAGGCTGGCTTTGTGCTTGCAAAAATCTCTAGCTATTGATCAGTGCAATAGCTGTAAATTTCTTGGCTGATTACAATCAGTATGGTTTTTCCCAAAGGACAATAATGGCCTCGATTGAAAAGTCTATAAGCAAGTCAGTTTGGACATTTACACATGGCTCTTAGCTATGCAAATAATGAAGTTATGTCTTTCAAAAGCCAAATTGAGTGAACATCACGCTTCCCTTTGCGGCTGTTTGTCCTCTGATGCCCAATCCAGACCACAAACATTTAGAGTGAGGATTTGTTATTTAATTCCTTTTATTATCTTACAAAGGAAATTTATTTTATAGTTTTTTTCATTGCACTTCAGTCAAGCTTGTCTTGAAATAAGGACAGTGTTATTTAAGATTTCCTTCTGTCATGTGAGACTGATCTAATTCATTACGTAAAAATGCTATATGGCCTATGAGCCAAGTGAGGTAATGTATTTTGAACACTAGTGTAATTGCTGATGAGATCGAATGTGAGTAAACTGCTGCGACTTAAGTGTTTCAGCATGATAGATATGTCACACTCTGCTAGGAGAGAGCAGGGATAAGTTACAGCATCAGTTAGCAGTGCACTTAGAGATGAAAAGAAAGTAGGGCATAATATAATTTAAATTAAATATTTCACTTTAAGGTTAATTTTTGTGATATGTGTGGTGTTTTCCTAGCATGTTGGATTTGAATAAAATGTTAGCTCATGACCAACTGCTGCTTTTAATGGCCTTTGGAGTGATGTAGAAGCTCATTTGTTTTGAGTACAGAATTTCCAAAGGGACGGCTGCTCCAAGAGAGCCAAGGTCCAGACAAACCGATGGGTTTACTCACTATAATTGCAAAGATTTACATTGCGTAGTGACAAACCTGGGATGGTAATTTACAAATAGCGTGTGGTCTGTGTACTTGATGAGACAGAGAAACAGATGCAGGGGGCTCTGTATCTATACTGTGGGGTTTTGTGTCTACACCGCTGCATGTATATATCAGTGAATGACAAATGCTTGTTCCAAGTGTGGGAAATAAAAGAAGATGCTCAGCTAAGCTAAGCAGCTGAGTCCGTTAGGGTTATCAATCTCTGATTGTCAGAAAAGCAGCATTCGCCACACTACATGAGGTTATCATCAGTGCCAACTAAAAGTGGGATCCAGAGACCATTTTAGACACACTTGGTAGGTGCCTATTCCTAAGCTTGGATTACTTGGAGTTTGCAAAATATATGTGAGCTTTAATTCAGGAAACTGGCAGTGGCTGGGGAGGAGCCAAGCCTTTGGAAAACACTGGCAGACAGATGTCCTGGTTTCATTACTGCCACTGTGATACAGTACCTGACCTAAAGAAACTCAGGAGGGAAAGGTTTGTTGTAGCTCCTGGTTCAGGGTCACAGTCTATCATAGCAGGGACTTCAGGCTGGGCCTTCCCACATCAGTTAAGACAGCCTGTCTGTCAGGCGTTGTGCCCCACCACCCCTGCTATATCTCCACAGCTCAGCCTCATCTAGACAGCCTCTCAGTGGCGTTTCTCTTTCCAGGTGTTTCTAGATTTGTCAAGTTGATAATTAAACTAATCACAACTCTACTCCTTGTCAACTTCAAACAGGAATGCATTACTATAAGTGTCAGGATCTCTCCACAGGGACTCTGGCCCAGCCACACGGGTCTGGGCTCAGCTGTTCTCCTTGACCCCTTCATCTCACTTCTCTCATGCCTTCAAAATCAGTGCTGTGTGGCCAACACTTAGAACATTGCCAAGTTCTGCTGCCAGAAGGTATAGGCCAGCCACCGTGCACCAGCTTTGTTGTGCTCACTCTTGAGAAAACACCTTCCCAGGCAGTTGCCGTTGAGGTCCGCACTTAGGCCTATTTATTTATTTATTTATTTATTTATTTATTTATTTTAAAAATTTAAAATTTATTATTTATTAATTTAGTGTATGAGTGTATTGTCTGCATGTAGGTTGGTGCACCCGTGTTGTGCAATGCCACAGAGGTCAGAAGAGGGCATCGGATTCCCCTGGAACTGGAATTAAAGACAGTTCTTAGCCTCCATGTGGGTGCTGGGGATCGAACCTGGGTCCTCTGCAAGAGCAGTCGGTGCTCTTAACGGCTGAGCCATCGCTCCAGCTGCTGGCCTCTTTCCTTTAAATGGATGGAAATCCCCACACGTTGGAACCTCTGGTGCATAAGGTCTGGATCTAAAGACACTTTTCTTTCGAATCATTTACTTCTTAATCAGAAGTTATAAGTCCAACACCTCAACCCACAATGTTTTCCGCTACCACTTCATATTTCTTTTACAGAACTTGTCACTATCTAAACTATTCATTTATGACCTACAGGGTTTATTTCTTTGCATAGTAAAAACTTTGAGCCTAGGGGATTCATTTATCTTAGTCATTATTATATCTTCGATTCAGAAAAGTGAATTTAATAGTCTAATAGAGTATAGGTATTCAATTAATGCTGGTTGAATGACTGAATCTCCTAAACTAGGATGATGAACTATTACTTCCTCAAATAGGTAGACATTTTAAACACAGAAAACAATGATCCAACGTGATGAAATTATTAAATTCTCATTGCATCTGGAAGTTTTCATTCCCTAATTTTTGTTTATCCCACAGTATATCCTTATTAACCACAGAGACTTAAAGCCCTAAAATTTAAAACAAAATTAAAATCAAAGTTGTTTTAATATGAAAAATTTTAGAAACTAGTAGTAGCTCCTAAGAAATTGTACATGGGTATCTGCTTAATAGAAAAATATTTAGCTAGAATTTCAAAATAAATAATTTATCAATGTATAGAAATTACCAAATTACTGGGTATGGTGGCTCACACCTATAATCCTAGCATCTAGTTGATCCAGGAGGCTCATGAGTTGGAGGCTAGTCTGGGTTAAATGGTAAGACATTTGTCTTAAAAATTGACCAAATTATTTCAGGAAAAATGGCTCCTTTTCCAGAATTAGTGTGTCTGTTGCATTAACCAGTGACAACAGCCTTTCTTTAGCTTCTCCTGTTTATGCACTATTTAAGTTCTAGATCACAGTTATGTAATGAATGCACAACTTTTGTACTTATATGCAGAAATATGTGCTCATATACATATGTACATGTGTGCAGGTGCATGTGCCCATGTGGGCAGATGTGTGGGAGCCAGAGTTACACATCAGATTTCTTCCTTAATCAGTCTTTGTCTTATTTTTTGAGACATTGTTTGTTTGTCTGTTTGTATTTTAACCAAACTGGAGCTTGCTGATTAGAGTGGGTTCCCTCTGTCTCTGCAGACAGCACTATGTCTACAAGGCCACACAGTTCTACCTGGCTTTTTTTTTTTTTAATTTATTTTTGTATGTGTATGAATGTACTGTCTGCATGTAGGTTTGTGCACCTGTGTCATGCAATGCTGCGGAGGTCAGAAGAGGGTGTCAGATTCCCCTGGAACTGAAGTTACAGATGGTTCTCAGCTGCCATGTGGGTGCTGCAGATCGAACCCGGGTCCTCTGCAAGAGCAGTTGGTGCTCTTAACTGCTAGGCCATCTCTCCAACCCCCATACCTGGCTTTTTATGTGGATTCTGGTGGCTGAACTTGGGTCCTGATGTGTGAATGGCAAGCAGTTTACTGACGAGGCCCCAATCCTTCTATTTCTGTTGCTTCTATTTCTCCTTGTAAAGAAATGGGCAGAGAACCTGCTCCTTTCATGACTTGATAATGGTCATTTGCCAGTCTGAGTTTTGAACTATCACTGTGGTTTTCTGGCTCTCCAACCTTCTTCTCTTAGCTTTGCTTTCTCCTTTATTGATGTTTTTCTGTATTACATTCATCATCTGTCAGTCCAATTTGGATACATTCTCCTCCCCATCCCACCCCGGTTCATGCATTCTGCCATATATGTCTTGCATCTCTCAGTCTTTCCAATGATTTTTTTTCTGCAGAGGCTTGTTGTATTGTGCAGAATTTAACTGTGTCATTCAGTCCTTATGTTGTTGTTCCCTCCCATTTGTATTGCTCCAAAGTATGTATATATAAACATCAATATGTATCAAAATTATGACCTTGGAGAATAAACTGTTAATTGCAAAATATGTCTTGGCATTCACATTTTTTCCTTTAATTTTATATTACTCTAAAATATGAATACATATCTTCCACCCATATACAGTAATTATAATGTCTGAAAATAAATGGTAGTTCAATTCTAGAGCCCATTAAAAGATTCACATTATAATAGCACAATTGCTTTCAGATAAAAAGAAATATAACAATAACGTTACTCAGCTTGCTTTTCAACTGGGGATTTGGTGTTAGCATCCACAAATGAGGGAAACCATTCGCCTTTTTATTTTTTTTTTCTGTGACCGTGTTACTTTACTTAACATAATAGCTTCGAGTTCCATTCATCCTCCTGCAAAGCTCATGATGTCCTCTTTCTTTACCCCTGCATAGAACTCCATTGTGTAGTTGTACCACATTTTCTCTATCCACTCATCAGTTGAGGGGCATTTGGGTTGGTTCCAGCTCTTTGCTATTGTGAAGAGAGCTGCAATAAACATAGCTGTGCATGCATCTTTGCAGTAAGATGAGTCTTGTGGGTATATACCCAGGAGTGGTATGACTGGGTCAGGTGGTAGGCTCACTTTGAGTCTTTTTTTCCAAGGGTGCTCCATACTGCTTTCCATAGTGGCTGTATGAGTTTACATCCCCAAGCAGTGAGAATGTAAACCCACAACCTCTCCAGCATTTGGTGTCTTTTGTTTTCTTGATCTTAGCCAGTCTTATTGGAGTGAGATGATGTCTTAGAGTGGTTTTAATTTGCATTTCCTTAATTATTAACAATGTTGAACTTTTTAAATTTTATTTATTTTTTATGTGTATGAATGTACTATCTGCCTGTAGGTTTGTGCACCCGTGTCATGCAATGCCACGGAGGTCAGAAGATGGTGTCAGATTCCCCTGGAACTAGAGTTAAAGACGATTCTCAGCTGCCATGTGGGTGCTGGGAATTGAATCCGGGTCCTCTGCAAGAGCAGTTGGCACTCTTAACCGCTAGGCCATTTCTCCAACCCCAATGTTGAACACTTTTTAAGATGTTTCTCAGTCATCTTTACTTCCTCACTGGTGAAGTCTCTGTTCAGCTCTTTACTCCATCTTTTGAGTGAGTTATTTGTTTTCTTCTTTGTTTTTGGAGTAGTCTATATATTCTGGATGTTAATCCTCTGTCGGATGTATTATTGGTTAAGGTTTTCTCCCACTCTGTGGGCTTTCTCTTGCTTCCTTGATGGTTTCTTTCACTGTACAAAAGCTTTTGAGGTTGATGAGGTCCCATTTGTCAACTGTTGTCCTTATTTCCTGTGCAGCTGCTCCTTGATTTAGAAAGTCTTTTCCTACACCTGTGTCTTGTAGGTTGCTGCCAACTTTTTCTTCTATCACCTTCGGGGTTTCAGGTTTCATGTTGAGATCTTTGATCCACTTGGAGTTTATTTCTGTACAGGGTGAGAGGTAGGGGTTTAATTTTGTACTTGTACAAGTGGTGATCCAATTTTGCCAACACCATTTGCTGAAGATGCTCTCTTTCCTCCATTGAGCTTTTTTTTTTTTTTTGCCTCTTTGTCGAATATGAGGTGGCTGAAATTGTATGAGCTCAAATTTAGATTTTCAACTTTGTTCCATTGGTCAATGGGTCTGTTTTTGTGCCAGGACCAGGCTGTCTTTCTTACTATAGCCCTGTAATATAGCTTGAAGTCTGGTAATGTAATCCCCCCTGTATTGTGCTTTTTGCTCAGGGTTGCTTTAGCTATTTGGGGTCTTTCCATATGAATTTAAGGATTTTTTTTTCCAAGTCTGTGAAGAAGCTCATGGGGATTTTGATTGGGATTGTATTGAATCTGTATATTAATCTGGGTAAAATGGCCATTTTTATTATATTAATTTTCCAATCTATGAACATGGAAAGTCTTTCCATCTTTTGATGTCATCTTTAATCTCCTTCTTCAGGGTTTATTATTGTTGTAGAAGTCTTTGTTATCTTTGGTTAAACTTGTTCCCAGCTATTTTATTTTTATTATTTTGGGGGGGCTATTGCGAGTGGGAAGGTCTCCTTATATTCCTTCTCCCATTGCTTATTGTTGGTGTAAAGAAAGGGTATTGGTTTTTTCTAGGTTAATTTTGTATCCCGCCACTTTACTGAAACATTTTAATCATTTCTAGGAGTTTTTTGGTGGAGTTTTTAGCATCCCTTATGTAAACTATCATATCATCTACAAAAAAGGGATAGTTTAACTTCCTTTTTTCCAATTAGTTGCTCCTTTAATTTCCCTTTCTTGCCTTATTGCCCTAGCAAGCATTTTAAGCATTGTATTGAAGAGGAGTGGCAATAGGGAGCAACCTTGCTGTGTTCTTGCCTTTAAGGGGAGTGCTTCTAATTTTTCTCCATTTAGGATGAGGTTGGCCATGGGTTTGTTGTATATTGCTTTGATTGTGTTGAGGAATGTTCCCTTCAGTCCAGTTCCCTCTAGGACTTTAAGCAAGAAGGGATGCTAGAATTTGTTGAAGGCCTTTTCTGCGTCAGTTGGAATGATTGTGTTTTTTGTCCTTCAATCCATTTATGTGTTTTATGAAATTTATTGATTTATATATGTTGAACCATCCCTGCATCTCTGGTATGAATCCAACTTGATCATGATGGATTATCTTTTTGATGTGGTCTGTATGTGATTTGCAAGTATTTTTGCATCTATGTTCATTAATGAGATGTGTCCATAGCTTTCTTTTTTGATTGTGTCTTTGCCTGGTTTTGGTCTTAGAGTGATGCTGGCTTCATAGAGGGAAATTTGGGAGAATTCCCTCTGTTTGTATTCTTCTGAACAGTTTGAAGCATTGCTTTCTTCCTGGTAAACATCTGTGTTAGAGTGAATTGTGTTCTTCTAAAATGCTCTGTTCACCAGAACCTCACAAATAGGATATTTCCAAGCTTAATTAGGTTAAAAATTGAGGTAAAATCATATGGTATTAGAGTGGCCTCTTATAAGACACAGAAAAAGAACAATGGAGACAGATAACAGGAAGCAGATAACAGGGGGGCTTCTACAAGCTAAGAAACTCTGTGGTTGCAGCAGGTGCCTTGAGTGAGTACTGCCAGAGCCTCCAGGAGAGGGGCCTCTGCAGCTGCTGACTCCCCACCTTCAGAACTGTGAGAGAACATATTTCTATTGCTCCAAGCCACCTTGTTTGTGAATTTTTTATGGAAGTTCTAGGAAACAGGTTGAACATCCCTGTAACTTACCAGCCAGCAGTCTCAGTAGCCCAAGAGCCATGCCTTGGGAAGAGAGGCCACTGTAGTGATGTGGACATGGCTGGCTCCCATTTCCCTCTCAAGGCTGTCTCAGATACCAACAAGACTACAGACCAGCTATTTCTTAAAGAAGCCACATTCTTTTAAGCTATAATATACATAAAAATCAATCATTGTCCAAATTCAGTCTTCTCTATCTTACTGCCTGACTCATTATTTTCTGAAAATATATCAGACATAGTTAAGATTTCATTATTTCTGGTAACAGATAAGGGTAAAAGAATTAAAGACATAATTCAAAATCTGATTATTAGCATGGCTTTTACAAGGCATTAAAAAATACAAGGCCTGCAGTGTCCAGGCTAGCTCCAAGAACCCCGAGGCACCCAGAGGCAGAATGTGGGCTCCATATTGTCATTTTCTCTATTTAATTTCTGTTGAAGAATTTCCCCATATCCTTTGGGCATCTCCATTTCATTCAGTAATGAGTCCTGGGGATAGGAAACAAACTATGGGACTAAACTCTCAGGCAGGAGAGAAATACTGTGGATTTTTCCCGGATAACATCTCTGCTTTCAGCTTAACTCTCTTGCTTCAGGTCGTTCTCACATTTATTTTTAACAAAGGATTGAATAAAACTTTCTGTTAATTTACTTTATGTCCTGCTTAGGGTTAACTCCTTCCCATTTTCATTTTTAGATTGTTACTCTTAAGTTTGTTGACAGGTTATAATGAAGTGCTTTAAATTATGATGATTTGGGGTTTTTAGGCCATTTGGGGTAAATTATTAATGTGAAAGATAGAAGAAAAGAAAGCCTATCATTTATTTTTATTTTTTTAACTCCCTATGAAACATTTCTTGAGTAAATGTTAGGACAAAAGAGAAAAGGCAAAGTAATTTGCATTTAATAGTCCATGTTTGAGCTTTTAGAAAGAGCTACATACCATTATTTGTGTTACTTTTCTTTCCTAGGAACCCTTTGCTGTCACACTGTTAAGCTGGGCCCACAATTCACTTAAATGAATGGTTTTGCATTCTGTTTTACTTAGAGATGAAAGAGAAGCCAGCCTCAGATCCCGGTGCACGGACGATGTCTCCCGTCCTTGTGACGGTGTTCCCGAGCATTCATCACCATTATTTGCTTCTCCTGTTTTATATCTGAACCCCAAATGTAATCACAGCAATTTTGACATTTTTATTGGTGTACAGTCATGAGATGCACTGCTAGGTTTCAAAAGACAATTTCTTCCAAATATATAATGTATTTTGTCCATATTGTCTCCACTACTCCCTTCTTTACTTTCCCCTAGTCTTCTTTCTTCTTCTTCCCTAGTCTCTTCTATAACACACACACACACACACACACACACACACACACACACACACACACTCCCATGTATCTATATAACATCAGAATGCAGCACAATGGGAGAAAACATGTGATATTGTGATATTTGTTTTTATGAATGTGGCTTATTTCCTTTCATATAATCTGTAGTTCTATCTACTTTCCAGAAAGTGACAAATTTTCATTATCCTTATGCTTTCAACTGTATTGTGTGTTAATAACACATTGTCTTTATCCACCTGTGGTGAGACACCTAGGCTTTTCCATAACTTGGCTGTTGTCACAGTACAGCAATACACACAGATATGTAGATATCTGTACGAATGTTGACGCAAACTACGGTGGATACAGACAGAAGTGGTAGAGCTGGCTGTGTCCATATTGACTTCCACAGGCACTGGACTCACACCTTTGTCCTCTCCAGCAGTGTGTAAGGGTTTCCTTTCTCCCTACATGTTTTGTTTTTTGCTTTCGTTATGAAAGCCAGTTCTGACTGGGGTGACATGGAATCTCCTCGTAGTTTTACTTTGCATTTTCTTGTTGACTAAGGATGTACCACTTCAAATTAATCTTAAGCTGCTTTGCTTTCTCCCATAGTCAAATATTCAACAAAGAAAAAAAAAAAAAGAAATTTACATTGAAGTGAATGGTTTTCCAAAAATTTAAGAATGTCCTTCCTGGGTATGACTCTCTTGACTATATTATTGTAGAGTTTTTGAACTACAAAAAGAAAGAAAAATGCACAAAAAGAAATGACCATTGTTTATATACATAGATTAAATAGGAGCCTGAATAAGTCATTAAAAATTTTGGAGCTTGGCTATACCTTTATGAGAAATCTACATCAAGCTAAATATTTCTAATGATATATGTGTGTGAATATATATATATATCCCTGTAATCCAGTGGATGGCATTTGAGCGTACATCTATATGTGTGGCAGAGTGACATCAGAAGTAACATATTAGAGGAGCAAACCTAGGCTGAAGAAATTAAAAATCCTGGAGATAGAAGTCAAAGAGTAAATGGTGCAGGTTTCAAGTCTGGCACAAAGCTAGTGAAAATACAATGGTTTCAGGCACAATTTCAATAATACTAACACCATTTTTCCTTCTTTTAAAATTAATAATGCACTTTCAGACTAGGCAATATTCTTAGATATCTTGGGTAATATGTTAGCTCATTTTATAAAACAATGTCATTCTAAAGAATACGCATACATATAAACACATATAGAGTCCAGCTCACAATCCAGTTCTTAAAAATTCTGTTCTAAATATTCCATGGATACAGAGTCATACATAAGAAAACTCAAAAAGTGGAGTTTGTGTCTCTGTGGTAGGCAAGATGATATACTGGGGTGAAAAAGAAAAAACTTAAATTCCAGTAATCTTTATATTTCTCTCATTTTTAATTTATCATGAAGGTTAATGTCATATGATTCATAATAGTACACAAGTACACACATCACAATTTAGATAAATGGTTTGGACAAATAAAGAAGATACAATTCAAAGTCCCACATTGCTTGGGCTGTATAGATACAGAGAAACTGAAAAGGATTCACAATCAAAGATTTCTTCCCTTTCTGACATTTAGTCATTAGTTATCCATATGGATATTCATATCTATCTAGTTTACTTATTCCTGCTTTTTGTACACATTAAACATAGCTAATATAAAGCTTTAGAAAAATATTTTCAAATGTAAATGAAATAAATGACATAATTCTCATGTTTTCCTACCAAAATATTCATGCATATCAATGCTCTTAATATAATGAATAAGCATCTGTTATAATTGAATGTAATTTTAGAAACTGAAACATTTCTAAAACTATTCATGATTGTTTTGTTGAAGGACTGAAGGAGCTCTTATACTGTTAAAGTCTTTATTAGAAAGTAATTTCAGAAATTGAGGGATGACTCCTATTTAAGCTTGTTATTTAACTCCATCTGCTTTGAAATATGTCTTTATACTGTTACTTAAGTTAGGGCGCAGAAGGTTACAACTCAAAGACATGATTTTTAAAACACTTTATTCTCAGGCAGATCCACATATGCCTATACTGAGTTTGGGGCATTTTCATCCCCATTATCTTCTTTCCATCTCCCCCCCACATGAAATCCGTCTTCCCAACAATCCCCCCTCCAACACACACACTCTCTGTCTCTGCTTCTCTCGGTCTCTCTCAGTCTCCCTTGGTCTTTCTTGCTCTCTCTCTCTCTCTCTCTCTCTCTCTCCACAGTCCCTCAGTAAGATGTGGAACCTCATGTGCCCTTCAGCCATGCGTGATGTGTGGGGCAGTCTTGTGAAGGTGACCACAACTGCAATGAATCCATGAAGGCACCGACACTGTTAAGCCCAGACAGAACTGTGTCAAGTCCTCCTCCCCAACACTTGTTCTTCAGTTCTTTCCAGATCCTCTTCTGTGATGTTCCCTGAGTTCTCTCTCTCTCTCTCTCTCTCTCTCTCTCTCTCTCTCTCTCTCTCATAGAGATGTCCCATAGGGTCAAACACTCCAATAGTCACTTCACTGCTCTTTGACTCTGTATTAACCACCACCCAAAGCAAAAAGAGGCTGATGAAGACTGACTGAAGCAACAATCTAGGGATAAACAAGTGTTTAAAAGGCATTTTCAATAAAAAATGACTTTTTGGTCCTGGAAAAGTAATTAGCATCATGTGGATCAATAGCTGAAGCATTTGCTCTCTCTGTTTAGTGTACACAACTCCAATATCATCAAGTAGAACTTCCAACATTTGTACATAGGATTCTAGTTCCCAGGTGAGCAAGGCTTTTGGTTGTTTTGTTGTGATTTTTGAATGTTGTCAACCTTGGGAGTCTTGCTCTCTGGTGTAATAAGGATGTTTTAGTTGGAAAGAGCAATTCTCTGAATGACTTTCACTTATCCTTTTCCTATCTAGAAAAGGGGACTTAGTTCTCTTTCTCTGCTACTCATGCATATATTTAATGCAATAAATATTTAAGTGCTTCAAATGTACAAAATGCTATGCCAGATATAATCTGGATCTCCTGCACAACCTATTCCCTTGCATTTTACTTTCAAAATGTCTTGATTCGCCATTTTCCATGGACTTTGCTATGTATCTTATTAGCATCCAATATGCATGAAATTTACCATCTGAGCTCTCTTGGGTATTACATGTATTCTAAAATTTGACTTGCTATAATATTTTGAAAGTTTTTAGTTTCACTTGTAAGACACATATTCTAGAAGCTATCACTTTTTTCCCCCTGAGATACCTTAGCTTCAGTGAGGATGAGGTGAGCCACCAAGAGAAGAGGGAAATCCCTATTCATTACAACATGGCTAAGACTGACTCTGAAATCCTCAGTAATGGCTTTCAGAGTCAGGGTCACTTAAAATATAAAACTCAAAGCTCTCTTTGCAAATAAATGTCCAAAATGTTGTAAGGGAAACAGACTATAAGGTTAGTTTACTTAATCAATGTTTGTGAACAGAACCGATTATTGTTTTAAGCAATAATTCTTCAGTTATGTCCTATTACTAAATAAACTGACAAATGTTTTACTGTTTAGTTAGATAAGAATCATTCTCATGTTTTCTGAAAGTGTTGCTTGACCGGCTACAATATTTTAAGTTTATATTTATATTTCTCACCATTGCCTCCTGATCTGGTCAGGGGATGATAATAATCTTTTTCACCTTGCTGATATAGTTAATCAGAAGCAAAGGGCACAGTGTGGAGATGCTCAGTGACCAGTGTGTATAATCCAGATATATTCATCTTTCCTTAAGCTTTTTTATGAGTACTTCCCTTAATTTACCTAGAAAACAATACGATTTACAAAAAAGTATCAAATGAATATAGACAGAATTGGGAACTAGCAATGCATCCTAATTTAGAAAGCTTTTATTCCCATTAACAATTACGCCAGCATTGTAGTTATCTTTAACTGTCAACTTGACACAGATGAGTCACCCGTGAAGGGTGTCTCAGTTGAAAGATTTCTCTTTTTTTATTGTTATTAAACTTTTTCCATAAGTCATATATCACTTCTCAATTGAATCTAGAGTCACTTCGCTTTCCATGCCCCCCACCCCACCTGAGTCCCTGCACTCTGCCATACATGTCCTGCATCTTTTTCTGAGCCTTTCCAGAGTTTTTTTTTTATCAGTTCTTTTGCTGTTGTTCTGTCCAACTTGTATTGCTACAGTATATATACATATATACATATATATATATATACACATAAATATATACATACATACACATATCACTTGAATTGGAGGACTTTTTTTTTTCCTAAAAGATGTCATGTTTTCCTTAAGGAAGTGCTCAAAGAAAGATTTCTCAGATCAGCTTGTGGGGGATTGTCTTGTTAATTAATGTAGGTGGGCCCAGCCCACTGTGAGTGGCACCATCCTCTAGGAAGGTGGTCCTGGGCTGAACAGGAAAGCTAGCTGAGCATGCCATGGTCTGTAAGCAAGCTAGACAGCAAGTGAAATTCTTCCACGGTGTTTGTTTCAACCCATTCCTTCTCCAAGTTGTTTTTGGGTCATCGTGCCTGTCACAGCACCAGAAAGGAAAGTAGAATAGACAGTGACGTTAAATCTATTATGTAATAGTCACATACAAATTAGAAAATGAATTTCCTCCAACTCCATATACTTAGAATAAATGTATGGATAATCTTCTGCCATGGGCATGTACTAAAAATTTGAGTCCATTTAAGAAATATTGTCAGTCTGTCTTTGAGTTTCTATTTGGGAAATTCTTATTTTCAGAGTGCATAGTCCCCAAGGCAAATACAAAATCCTAGGTAAGACTGAGATTTTTTTTTTTCTAGAATATGGTCTTCAACCCTGAAGATACAGCTTTCTTCTCACTCGCACTGTGCAGGGTCCCGCCAGTCAGATCTTTCTCTTTCCCTCGTGTACACTATCTTTACACCCATTATTAAAAAGTGGAGAAAGATAAGACTTCATTTCCTGAATGCAACAATCCTCCCCTTGTAAATCCAACTGCTGAACGTTCTTAAGAAATGTAATTTTAATTCCTCATTTAAATTCACATTGAGAAAGTTCCACTTCAAATAAATTCTTCATATGCTAATTCTACTGATTTGCTCATTATATATTGGATCACTCATATCAAATTACCATGCTGTATCCCACAAATACAAATAGTGTTTCAATTTTTAAGAATACTTTATTTCTCTATAAGAGATATTATACAGTCGATATAGAATTATGATATTGTACATTAGCTAAGAAGAATTATATATTGACAATAAAGATCTTTTGGATGTATTGATTAAAAATCTACAGAATGCTGCCAGGTATGGTGGTGCACGCCTTTAATCCTAGCACTTGGAGGCAGAGGCAGGTGGATCTTTGTAAGTTCAAAGCCAGCCTGGTCTACAGAGTGAGTTCCAGGATAGCTGGGGCTACAGGGAGACTCTGTCTCGAAAAGACCAAAAAAAAAAATCTATAGAATGCAATGTGAGCTTATTATTATATGCACAGAAGTTGTTTGGAGTGGTTATTTTTTTGCCAACATTTGGAAAGGTTACTTCTGTGATACTTGCTTTCTTTCTTTTTTGCTTGGGTTTCTTGGATTTTCTGTTTGATTGTATGTTACATAGTGTCTCTGTTCTTTGGAGAAATATAAAGCTACATTAATGTAATAAGAAAATAAGAAGAGAGGAAGAAAATCTATTTAAAATATCCCTCATAATTTCATTTCTTTGTTAATTTGCCCCAATACCCAAAATTCATATCACCCCAACTTCTAGAATAATACTATATAGGCAACAAATATCTTTGTCCATAAATAATATTTACAATTTTAAAATAAGTCAGTGTAAAATACTTCAATGGATGGAATGCTCCATTTATTTATTAGTTTTGGTAATTCCGCTGTGGACAATCATATGGAATCACATGGCTTGACAAACATTCATTTGTGATCAATTTGCTTTTGAACATCTCTCTCCAGGCTGTCTCATTTCCTCAATTGTCACATTAAAAATATTTGACTATTATCAAACACTTGGATTTTAAGCCTCTAAGCTCATATTTCAATGAGAATTGCAGGAAAAAAGTTTTAAAGGAGAGGTAAAATAGCTAAAGAGACTCTAAGTAGTTTAAAATGAGGCCCCGGGCATACTGGTCAGTGTTTATTTTCATGGTTATGAGATCCTTGTCTTATTCAATGTAGTGAAAATCCAATACCTTTAGGCAGTTGGCCCAAGTTTGATTTTTAGGCATTTTGATTTATAAATTGAATTCTATGTAACCTTTACAGGATTCCCAACTCCATTATCATGTTATTACTTTTGTAATGTGTTTTGAGCACTGCCAATGTGTTTGGAATTGAAAAGCATATTAAACTGGGCCTATTCCCACAATGGCCTAAACATTTTAGCTGAACTTTTTATTTTTCCACCTCTGGACATTTTGAAAATGCTGCTGTATATTATTTTCCACAAAAATAGATAAAAGTTCCTTTCAAAGCAAGTGTTACATGAGAGTTCCCATTCGCTAGTGTTGCCAGATGCTCAATAACTCCCAGCAGTCCTTAGGTAGCCTAAGGTCACAGCCACCACCTCATGATCATGACTTTCAAAATGTTGGAGCCACATTAAAATAATGATCTTCAAAGGGTCCTTACTTTCTTCTAATAGCTCCATATGGAAAACAGTCGTGCTTATTTTCAGACTCCTAAATTTCCTTCTTGACCCAAGACCTTATTTTGTGCATGTAATGCCTGATACAGTATGACGTCCTCAAGATAAAGAAGCCAGCAGCCAGCAACCAGCAGAAGCATCTTGTCTTTGAAGTGCTGGCCTTCCCCCAGTCTGATAATCACTGTTGCTGATGTCGCCCTTGCTCGTTTCCCAGGGAAACATTCTGCAGTCACTTCAAGGATGATTATCTTTTTATCTTCAAGCTCACTGAATCATTGAATCTTTATCCTACATCTAGGACTTCAAGACTATTATGCCTGCGATTTTGACTATATAATAATAGATTCAAGATATCCAGGGCTTGGATTAGTTATAATTTACATGTCATTCACTTAACTAAGAGGTACAAAATTTTACACTGATCTGTAGTTTCCATTTTGTCATATTAGACTTGTCAAATTTGGGAGAACTAACACTTAGGTTTCACAAGAACCATTTAGGTTGATTTGAAAAATCAGTGTTTAGAAACTGACTGCGGAACCTGTTTACCACTCTTTCTTCTTACTTTTAGGTGCCCATAAATTTACATGTAGGCTTTTAGGCTATTAAGTTGCAGAAATAAGAAAATAAAAAAAATCCTAGATTTATTTCTAGTCACTATTTTGTAACTAAAAATATCTTGTCTAATAATGTTTGTTTTTCTTGCTCAACAACCAAGTGGAAAGAACTTCTATTTTTTCCATTGTCAATAATAAATAGTAAGCCATGCTTGACCTTTGTAAAATAATCAGTTGAAATAGCAAAATGCACTTTCCAGTCATGAATTGTGTTTGGAGGGAGAGTAAAACTTATGATTTAAAAAATGATCTTGATAATTATGGTTTAGCATTTCTTCACACCCCGATGCTAAAAAGACCCTTAAAATCTCAGCATTCTCTTCACATATAGACTTCACCTGACTCTTCAACCCTGCTGGGTGGCTGTAAATGCAGCATGCTTTAGGGGAACTGCTGAAATTTAAGAGGACCATAGGTGCAGAGTCAAGTAATTGGATAAGTAATGATCAGCTGGAAAATAAACTTTAATCAGTCTGGAATTTATGAAAGTTGATAAACTTGATACTGGGAAAGAAATTTCCTTAGTATTAAAAACCATTTAATTCATGATTAAAATATCCATTCATTACCTTCTTTAGACATTTTGTTTATTGGCAGAGGCCAAAATTTGGTAGCTTGATATTATTGCCAAATAATTTGAGGAGCCATAGATGACCCAAATTAATAGTATTGAAAAATATTTTTTAAACTTTTTAAAATTATTTGTATGTGTATGAGTGTACTGTCTGCATGTAGGTTGGTGCACCCATGTCGTGCAATGTTACAGAGGTCAGAAGAGGACATTGGATTCCCCTGGAACTGGAGTTAAAGACGGTTCTTAGCCTCCATGTGGGTGCTGGGAATCAAACCCAGGTCCTCTGCAAGAGCAGTTGGCACTCTTAACAGCTGAGCCATCTCTCCAGCCCTGAAAAAATATTTTTAAAAGCCTATAAAGTGTACAAAACTATCCAGAGGTTTTGTTGAAATTGTCCACTCTCCTCAGCCCAGCTGTGTGTATTGTGTAACTTAGTAGACACAAATGCTCATAGCCATGCTCATTTTATAGTTCATCCTATCCCTGACAGACAGCCATGCGTGACTCAGGAGGTTTGAAGAACTTTGATGGAGCTGAGTGGGAAAAAATAATGGCAGGGTCTGACTAACAGGAGATTTAAATAAACTGACTTATGAGCCAGTAGCACTACAGGGTAGAAAAACAGATCTTGTGGAAGATGAGAAACACAACATCGCAGGTATTCAGTACTTACTGTGCCCAAACATGGAACCAACCCTGGAGGCAAACAAGAACAGACTAGACTTCCTCGTCCCTGCCCACTACACATTTATGGGCCTGTATCTACAGCCTGACTTTCAAGGATTGCTGAACTCTGACAATGCCCAGAAGCTGTAAACTAAAATGCCTTTCCTCGTGGAGGATAGCCTGTGACCCTCATTAGATGTAATAGCACCTGTGCCTAAAGTCTAGTGGGAGTTGAGATGTGAAACCAAGCTTTAGAGTGAGGGTAGATGTAGTGGGCTGTAGCTGCTGAGGAATGGCCATTCTGTTAGAAGTGACATTCTTATTGACGATTGCTATCTAATGCAGATAAGCATTTTGACATCAGTTACTATTTTTCAAATGAAGGCAGAGATCTGTATTAGTGAATGAAGCCTTCTGATATTCAGATGTTGGCCTCTTGAATGCTAGTTGGCTATCTAGGATTGCTGGAGCATATGGCTTTGATCTGAAGGTTTATACCTCAGCTTTGAGATGGGTCTCATAGCACAATCATTGTAACTGCCAACCATAGCAGCAGGAGAACTAGCCAGTCATTATTTTAACACTCTGCCCAAAATGAATACAGCATGTTCTCGGTAACTTGGAAAAGACCACAGGACAAGGGCTTTCCTGATTACTGTGTAAGAGAAAGATAGAAAACAGTAGGTAGGCAAGGTTGTGGAAGGGGTTGTGGATTTATTTCCCAGGAGGGAAAAACTCTTGTATTCAGGATTCAACATTCTTTTTGATAGACCATGGCCTGTAGCCAACATCGGCTCATGTTGAAGAATTGATATACGTTCCCAGGAGTGCGTGTAAGGCTCAATACATTCCTACATGTCATCTAAGCTCTAAGCTCTTGTCTTTTCCACCTCTCTCTATAAAAACTCTGTTTGATGATCTTTTTTTGTGTGTGTTTTTCTCTAATCTGTTAATGCAGAAATTATGTAAAATATCTAATTGTTGTCTTTACTTTTGCTAAAACTTATCTATTTAAAGTAAATTCAGCATTTCTCCACTATACAATGATGTCTATTAGGGATTCTAATGTGAGATGAGATCATCTTACATGGAAGAGTGGATACAGTCATTTTATCTTTCTCTTTATCTGTGTGCCTAGAAGGAACAAGTCTGAAGTATACAGGGACAGATGATTCTGGGGATGTGCTTAGCAGTCAGCAGAGCCTGCATTCTACAGGCAGCAAAATCTGGAGAAACGGGCACATGGTAGAAGGCATAGATGACTGTGCTGAAAGGTTTTCCCTGAGCGATCCATCTGGTGTGAGGCTCAGTGTAGCCTGTGCCTCTCTGTGTCTCTTTCCCTCTTTAATGTTACCGATGCACTTTGGCAAGTGCTTCACTACAGTTGTATGAGAACCACCATTACCTCTCAGTTCTGATACAAATGGAAGAACATTGTCTAGATTCTTGAATCAAAAGTGGACAACTAAGGCCTATTGAGTGTAACCTTTATTTCTCAGTGTTTTTTTTTTAAATATATTCTTTGTTGAAATTTTGTGGATTTCATACATCTTAATCCTATTTAGCCCTTGCTTCCCTATCTGCAACTCCGTCCCCACCCCCATGGCCTGCCCACAGGACTTCATACCTTTTGTCATATGTGTTAAGGCCTGTAGAGTCAAGATTGTGTACCCAGATGCCCTTCATTGTGAGTTCATCCACTGGAGTCTGTTCAGCCTATTGAGCATCACTCCTTCAAAGAAGACCAACTTTCCCTCACCCAGGAGTGATCAGCTGCTAATAGTTCCAAATTTGTGGCCTCCTGTCCATTTTTAAAGTCCTATGCTGGGTTCGTCTGACTGAGTTTGCATAGGTATTGTCCATGCTGTTACCGTTAGTGAAGGTTCAAATGAGCAAAGTCCCAGGAGCCTGAGAAGACGCTGTTTCCTATGGTCACACACCCCTTCCCCTGGTTCTTACAATCTTTCCACCTTCTCTTCCACAATTGTCCCTGAGCCCTGGGTGAGTGAAATTTAATATAGAGGTTCTTACATTCTGCAGTCTGTCAGTGTATTTCAATAGGCTAATACCTTACTTTGAAAATTGCTTCATTCAAGAGGTTTTGGCAGATTTTGGACATTACTCTTTCTGAACAAGATAGTAGTACAAACTTTTTGAAAACTGCACTTGATTTACATTTCTGTTTCAGCTATTTCTTTCACAAATCTCAATTCAAATGATCTAGGTTCCTATCGATGGTTTAGTGAAGAAATTAACACACACCACATGGCTATTGTATACTCAGAGATAGATTGAATGGCTGAGGAGATTTAAATACAAGACTGGTAACCCTTATTTTAAGGATTACCAAACAGTATATACCAAGAGATAAATCAAATATCCAGAGGCAAGTGAAATATAACATAAACAGTTACTTAAATGCTAAAGTACATGTTGCAGATTTGAACTGCTTCCTGCATTTCTATGCACTAATACAAATCCTGGGCTGTTATGAGGATGTGTCACAGATGAGAAGGACTTGATATAAAGGAAGGATATCAGAGAGAGTTTGGGCCCTTAATTCTAGGGATGTGTGGGTGTTCAGAAAAGAAGGAAGGGGCCCCCTAAGTGGAAGATGCTTGTTCTGAGTCATAGTCTCAGTCCTAATAAGAAATGAGATAGTGGGTGCTGGAGAGATGGCCTAGCGGTTAAGAGTCCCGACCGCTCTTACAGAGGACCCGGGTTCGATCCCCAGCACCCACATGGCGGCCGAGAACCATCTGAAACTCCAATTCCAGGAGAACTCCAGTTCCAGGGGAGTCCGACGCCCTCTTCTGACCTCCGCGGCATTGCACGACACGGGTGCACAAACTTGCATGCAGACAGTACATTCATACACATACATACACATACAGAAATAAATAAAAAAATAAAAAAAAGAAATGAGATAGTGACATCAGGCCAGCTGACGTCTGTGCACTTAATCCAGGATGCAACATTTCCTTGTCATTCACTTAGCAGTTTCTAACTTTGCTTAATGTGACCTTGACATTTTGAAGTATTATAACCATTTTAATTTCTCCTTAGAAAGTCTTATAATAAATTTTATTTGTAATGTTCCATGCAAAAGACAGAAAAGAACGGTTTTGTAAACATGGTTTACTTTCCTTTTTGAGATGGGGGCTCATGTAGTCCAGGTTGGCTTTGAACTGTCCATGTAACTGAGGATGGCATTAAATTTCAGACTCTCTTGTCTCCCCCTCCCAAGTGTGAGCCACGTGGATTAGCATGCTTCAGGAAGAAGAATGTTACCTAATATCTGATTTAATGCTCTCAGTGGTATGATCTGAGAATGCCTGCCTGCCTGTCATTTCAGTGTGCTTCCACTTACACAGGAGTCTACACAGCTTCGGCTGCCACAGACTGGATGGCTCAAATGGCAGAAATTCATTTTCTCATAGGACTATTTGTCACAGTGATTTGCACAGGCCTGATTTCACTGCTGTGGTCACAGGATGGTGTTTCTTGAACTCTAACAACATTCCTATGAAGTCAGCATGTGTCTCCGTGATTCTCCACCATCACTGCAGGAATGGATTCCAAAAGGCTTTGATTGATTTCTCTTCTAAATCGCTCTTCTGCAGGTGCCAATAATTATCATGATGTGCCTCAGACGTGCTGAAAGGATGCAGAGAAACAAGTCTCTGGCATTGGCATGATGGGACTCTGATGGTGAGAGACTCTTTCAGACAAAGAGGGGTGTTTTAAACAACATGGTGAAAATATTACAGACACCCCACAACTACCACACCTTGCTGATTTACTCCTTAAGAACAGCCACTCTCAACTTGTAAATGGACAGTCTGTTTCTTAGGGGTATGTACTTGTTTGAAAGAAAAGCCTTCCCCATAGACGCATGGACTTTAAGACTTGGTCCCTAGTTGGGGTACTGATTGAAGAGGATATGGAACTTTCATGGCTGGGAAGTCTTGCTGGAGGACGTGCATCACTGGGGACAGGCATTGAGAGTTTTAGCCTTGCCTTGCTTTCAGGTCTGTCTGCTTCCTGTGTGTGAGGCTGAGATGTGCTCTGTATACTCCCTGCTGGTGCAGCCATAACTTCTCTGCCCTTACGAACATCTAGCTCTCTGGAACTGTAAGCCAAGTAAACTGTTCGTTAGTTGCTTTTGGTTGTGGTATTTTATCACAGCAACAAAAAAAGTAACTAATATAGGTACTGTGACTTATTTCTTAGACTTCCAACCTTCTTCTGGGCATGGTTACACAGCAGTAATGGAGTTTACCAGTGTCTCCAAATGTTTTGCAGATGTTTAGTATTGTCTTATGTGAGGTATATTCTGATTACTGGAGAGAATAATCATCATACACCATTTTAGATGTTTAGAACTCGCCTTTCAGATCTCCCCTGTTTCCACTTACAAGGTCTGGGTTTTTCTTTTCTTTTTTCTTTTCTTTTCTTTTTTATTTTCTCTTCTCTTTTTTTCTTTCATTTCTTTTCTGTTGGAATTATGGCCTCCTTTTGGTCAGCTTATAGGGAGGGGTTCCTTATTTATTTTTAAAGCATTTTTTTTTTCAAAAAAATGCAAGTGCTGTATCTCAGTACATCAAACCATCAAGGGCTGACAAGATGGCTTAGCAGTTAAGAGCACTTGCCGTCAGATGACCTGGGTTTGGTTCCCAGCACCCACATGCAACTAGTTACCATTTGTAACTGCCGTTTTAAGGGATCTGATGTCTTTTTCTGGCCTGTGAGGGCATTGCATACACGTAAGCAAAACATTCATATGCATAAAAAAGTAAAATTCTTTAGGCATAAGTATCAATTTTAATCTTTGATTTTTGAACCTTATACTATAGGGTCTTATTTAAGGCCACAAAACAAATATTTTGCTTTTAAATATTTTATGTATATTCTTTAGAATTATCTTGTTGATATTTGTTTATTTAGTCATTATATGCTCTATTACAGATGGGTGAGGTCCAGTTGTTTGTATTTTCCACTATTGAATTACATTTAAAATTTTTTTATTATTTTGAAATTCTGGTAAATGATGTCCTCTGATTTGTAGAGATTTATGTTGCTTTCTGTACTTAGATGATTTACTCCGTCAGCTTTCTAATATGTTTAATTTCTCAATTTGTATGAGGCTGGCTATTTCATTGTCATTAAGAATTATTACTAGGGATCTGAAAAATGTCTTGTTCTTTCATTAGGTGAGCTATAATTTTGTTTACTTTTCAGAACTGATTTCACAATGTATACATTTTTATTTTTTCCATACACATTTTAATAGTTATTAGTTTCCTCAGGGATTTCTTATAGAATGTAATTAGAATTGAAACTATAGATTATTTTTGATAGACTTTTTGTCTAATTAATGATCATAATGTTTCCTTTTTTTTTTAGTTCTTTGGAGAGTTAAAAAAATATATTTTGGTCTTTTTGAGACAGGGTCTTCCTTTAGTCCCAGATTCCTTTACAATTCTTGGGAATGTTTTTGCTTGATTAATGCCTAAATATTTAATGTATTTGTTTCTATGATGAATATCATCTACTGTTTACTTACTGATATTGGGGGATGCTATTAGATTGTATCAAATTGAGTTTTATCTAGAAACTATTGATTTTTATAGCTTTTATGTCCACAATCAGATAATCTAGAAACAATAATTTTGCTTCTTTATATTAGAGAACTTAAGAGATTGATTTTTGAAATATTTGTCTTGTTTTAATTTAAAGGGGAAGTTTATTGATTTTATGTGTTCTTTGCCACAAATTTTAGCATGTAGCCCTTTTCAAATTAAAAAGCTATCTCAATTCCTAGAGTATCATAAATATACTTTGACAAGTTCACTATTCTTGTATATGTGTGTTGCGTATGTGTGTATTGTGTTTGCACGTGCATTGTTTGGGATATGTGTGGTGCTGTAGGGTGGATGTGCTGTAGGCCTTTTCCTGTACATGGGGATATCAGAGCAATATTCTGTCCTCTATAACTCTCCACATTATCTGACTTGGGACAGGGTTCCAAGTTCTGCTGAACTGGAAGCTTGTCATGTTGTCTGGCAGACTGGCCAGAAAACTCTCTGAATATGCCTCTCTGCAACTCCCTTTGCTGGAATTTCAGGCACAGGAAGCCATGTCTGGCCTTTATGTGGATGTTGGGGTTTCAAACTCAGGTCTTCAGGCTTGAAGAGCAGATGTTCTTACCTTGACGTCTCTCCAGTCCCAGAGTTCAGTATTCTTAATTTATTAAGATAATAGTTTGTATAGTTTAGTCTCTTCATATAACAGAGTAAATTTATATATTTACCAACATTGGATTAACTTTGAACTGCTAGAACACATCTTACCTTTATTTTTCATTACTGTATAAAAGTTAATATGGTTTTCCCTTCTGTGCTAATAAAATAAATAGGACTCTTGTCTTATTCACTTTTATTGTCCTTGCAAGGACTTAAAATATAGGTTTTTTTTTGTTTTGTTTTTTTTTTTTTGTCTTTTTGAGACAGGGTCTCCCTGTATCCCTGTAGCCCCAGCTGTCCTGGAACTCACTCTGTAGACCAGGCTGGCCTTGAACTCACAGAGATCTGCTTGCCTCTGCCTCCCAAGTGCTAGGATTAAAGGCATGCACCACCACGCTCAGCAAAATATAGCTTTTATTAGCTTTTTACAAAGCTTTCCCTGTTACTATGTGAAAGAATTAGTATAATATGAGATTATTGATAATAAGAAATGTCTTCTATGGATATCTGAACCTAAGAACTTTGTGGATCATCATTCACATTTTAATTCCTATGGAGGAAGACATCTTTATTTATTTATAAATAACAATGTTAACTATACTGTCTCCTTAGTATTACTTCCTACATGCCTTGTGGAATATTTGGATTTATTCATTTTTCTGGCTAAGTACTACCTCAAAGAAGATCTTTTGCAAAAGATTTGCTTTACTTTTAATCATGGCTGTAATTTGTGTTTCAGTTTCAAATAAGAAGAACACTGTATTATAAAATTTTAGGTTCAAAATTCTATTCCTTTAGAGAGCACTTTTATATATAGTATTTCTTTAAGATACCTATAGTCATAGGGATTCATTGTCATTTAAACTCACCTGGTTTTCTTGGAAGATTTTTATATATTTTCCCTCTTTGAATGTATTAAATTTTTCCATAGTGTCTGCAATAGTTTGCACTCCCCCCAGCAGTGGATAAAAGTTTCCATTTTCTACATTCTCACTAGCATTTGTCATTGTCTTTTCCCATAGTCATTCTGCCTGGGATAAGATGAAATCTCAAAAAAGGTTTCAATTTGTATTTCCTTGATGGCTGAAGATGTTGAACATTTTTAAAAAGTATTTATCAGCCATTTGTATTTTATGTTTAGAGAACGCCCTCGTCATCTCCTTGTCCCAATTTTTAATTGGGTTGTTTGTTTTTGATGTCTAATTTTTTGAGTTCCTTCTATATTCTAGGTACTAACCCTCTGCCAGAGGTTTGGCTGGCAATGATATAAGGGTTGGGGAGAATAGTAAAGTAGGAAGTGTTAAGGAGGGAAGGGACTAGGAGGGTAGGGCAGAAGAGGGAGTGTGCAGGGGGGATAACTCACAGTAAAGGCCTTTAGAAAAAGCCATATGGAAACCTATAACTATAGAAGCTACCTAAAGTATATACATTATAAAAGATTACCTTATAACAGGGGAGCATTGCCCCTAATAGATACCATAGCCTAACAAAGTAAAAGCTCAATACCGATAATGGACTCCCTCTTTTGAAACTGTGTTGACTAGTGGTCCCATAGACTCTCAAACAACACTGGCCACTGCCCCCTGTTTTGATTTGGGGAGAGTGAGCAGAAAATTGACCCTGGGGCTAGACTCATGAGAATCATGTGGTGTACTAGTGAGCTACAACTCAGTATTCAGGGCTGAGCACTCAAGAGCCTCTTATTCTCTGCAAGATGGCAACTTAAACTTCTACCTCCCAGGGCTCAGGGATCATTGTGGAAGAGGTGGAAAGATTTTAAGAGCCAGAGGAGGTAAATGAGGAATAGTTTTCCAGATAGATGATCAGTTACTCATACAAACATACAGCAATAGCGACAGTATGGGCAAGTTCCACATAAGCTCAAGCCAGACAAGTCCCAACATAGACGTGGGGAAGTGGATAAGAAACCTGGACTATGTCTGACAATCTATAGCAACTGACGACTGCTGGGAAGGGGAAATTCAGTCATGTATAAGTACAAAACTCTTGGTAGGTTGGCCAGGCTCTAGTGAATGAATCCACGCCAAAGGTATTTAGGAACACAAACCTGACTTTGTAGGTCTTTATATAATATATAAATATATATGTATATTATATTTGTATATCCATAAATACATACATATATATTATATTTGTCTATCTATACATAAATATATATGTGCATGTTATATTTATATATCCATACATAAATATATGCAACATATATTATATTTATACATATCCATATATAAATATATATATATTTATTAGAGTGCATAAATTTGGTGGGAACTAAGAAGTGGGTTCCTCTTGGAGGAAATCGAAAAATGATCAAAATATGTTGTATGAAATTCCCCCCAATTTAATTAAAATAGTAAAAGAGTATTAAAATTTGTCTGCCATTTTCCCTTAGCAAGGGGAAATTATAGACCATTTCTTCAAATAGCCCTTCCTCTATTTTGTGCTTTGTTGTATTTTTTTGTTTTGTTTTGATTTGGGGAGAGTGAGCAGAAAATTGACCCTGGGGCTAGACTCATGAGAATCATGTGGTGTACTAGTGAGCTACAACTCAGAATATTTTCCTTAAAGCTTTAGGTATGGGCAAGCTTCCTCTTCTATTTATGCACCTGTAATATTTTCCTTTGAAAAAAAAATAATTAAGAAACATTTAATCAGCAACTTTGAATTGTTTAGCATCAATAACAACTAACAGTTACAACAGGAAGACAGAAACAGTGGAAAGCAATGTTCACAGTATGAAATATATGGACCAGGTCCGCAAATGGTTTCTTGGCTAGATTTATAATACCAGGCTTGAGTTCCCTGCAATTGAGCAGGCATTAGGTCCAGTTAGACAGCTATTGGTTACCTCTAGGTTACAAACACCCCTGCTTGCCATTGGGGGTATCTTGCTTGCTTAGTCCTGGTTCTTAAGCTTTACAGCTATGTAGGACTATTGATAGCTTTGCTCCTTTGGCAACTTGGAAAGCAGGTTCTGACAAGGAGAAGGCTGCCAGGTCAGTACCAGCTTCATTTCCTCAGAGCCAGTAACTGAAGTGTGTGCTGTCATTCAACAATAGGGCTCTACTTCATGTTCTGGAAGGCAACCCAAAACAATGGCAATAGCCTGTGTTGTTTGAGTGTCTCTTGGATCGCCTGACCAGCAACTTGAAGGGAGGGATTCATTGCATGGCACTTGGATTTATTTGAGATAGTTTATGGATCCTAGGAGAGTATTATCCTACCATGTGGGGATAATACCATTAAAACTCTCTCTCTCTCTCTCTCTCTCTCTCTCTCTCTCTCTATATATATATATATATATATATATACATATATATGCACACATATACATGTTCATATTGTATATTGGTGCTTGTTTTAATATTTTGTGTTCATCTCTGACTTTATTAATCTGGGTCTCCCTTTTCTTTCTTTTGTTTTTTTCCAGTAACGGTTCCTTTGAAAGTTAATCTTTTATGTTATTGCATTCTGATACCTTCTAAAACAGTTTTTTTCTTCTTTGTACAGCTTTCTGTTGTTTTTAGATGTAGTTTTTCTCTATTGTAGTTTTCAACCCCAGTATATTGGCTTCTTTTACAACGTGCTCTCCATTCTTCATATCATTTTTGTCTCTAAAGTCATCTTTTCTTAATTTGATATATGTTTTTATTTTGGAATATTAATTCAGTTTCTTCTGGCAAAGTTTCTTCAATTGATTGTCCTTAAAAAATATTTGTTGGGAGCTGGGCATGGTGGTGCACACCTTTAATCCCAGCACTTGGGAGGCAGAGGCAGGCAGATCTCTGAGAGTTCAGGCCAGCCTGGTCTACATAGTGAGTTCTAGGACAGCTGGGGCTATAACCCTGTCTCAAAAAAGAAACAAACAAGCAAACAACAACAACAAAACAAAACAGCAAAACAAAAAGAGTAAAAAACAAATATCTGTTGGGATACTCAGCAGTTTTTATGTCTCCTTTCAAGCTTTGAAGTACTAACTTGGGCAGATTCTGTCTGTTTTCCTTTGCACTGATGGTGTGGCATAAGCCTGCAAGCTTGTAGGAGTCTCCTCTTCAGCCTTTAGGAATGTGAGGTTGAGGGAATGACTTGGGCCATGAGCCTCCAATTTATTGAAAGGCTTACGTTCTTCATTTGCTGTCCCTAGGAAACCACTCCAGCTTCAGAGAATTTCTTTGGCTACCCTGGGTACTGTTGTTTATTTGAGTTATTACAGTGAGTGTGTGTGGTGGAGGGGGGGCGGGCAAGGACTGAAATGGTGCAAAGGTCACTGTCCAGCTCCTGCTCTGCTAGCTGGGGCATCACTCAGACACCATTTTATCTCATCTGCACCAGGCTGATTTTTTGCTTTGCTTGGAAATATTTTGACCCTCTTCTGACCTCTGCGGCATTACATGACACGGGTGCACAGACTTGCATGCAGACAGTACATTCATACACATACAGAAATAAATAAATAAATAAAAAAAATAAGAACTACCAAAATCCCCCCTTGGTCTTGTGCCTGCTGGGTTTGGGTTTGGGGAGGGTCCTGGTGGCCTGGACTTCTTTGCTAGCTTGTCGGGGACCCTGCATTTCATTTTCTTCACTGAACGTTGGTCACTGACAGTGCTGACCTCTCACTGCCTGTCTTTCAGGCTTCCTTCTCTGCTTACAGCTTAGCAGCGTGACTAACAGACAAGACCATGTGTAACTCTTTTCTTTATTATACATTCGTAGTTCTGTGACGTTTATTATGTATCTCCCAAACTCCTCTGACAGAAAGTCCTCTCTCAGATTTTAAATTGATTTTATATTTCAGGATAAGGATTTGAGAGTTTATGGATTGGATCATAATTTCAGATGTTTCAAAATCATATATCAGTATTGCTAAGGTATATCTGAAGAACTGATAATATGATCTTCAGGATCACCCTGAAATATGTATGAGAACCAACCATTTAGGAACAAATATTCTAGCTGATAACAGACAGCCAGCCAAATGCAGCCCCTGATAAAGATAAATAACCTGTACTCAGGGAAATTTTTTGCATCATTAAACATGGTGAGCATATTAGCTAGCAGGGGGTGGAGTCGAGTCCCCAAAGATATAAATCTAAATTATGTGCGCTGCAGTGATCATAATGGTAATATACCATCTTGGCTAACTAGCTGACATCAATGGGGAAGGGAATTTCAGATTTAAATGAACCAAACTAAAAAGCATTTCAGTGCACATACAGATTAATTGGAGCATATTCATGAACTTTTCAGCCCATTATGCCTCTTTTTTTTTTGACTAGTGCCAAGTACAAAGAGCTTAGAATTTTCCTGTCAAACCTTGCATCTTTGTTTCTTCTTTTCACTTTCTTATGCAGCTTGATTAATTACTCCCCAATTTGCTCTCCATTAATCTCCCTCCTACACAGTTGTATCAGTACTTGCCAAAAATCTCTTTTTTAATGTGTGACTAAGATGGATAATATAACTTTAGTGACACTTCTCTCATTCTTAATACTCTACCTTTGAAATGTGAAAAATTCAAAATTCGAAGTTTAGCAATGCTAATTTCTTCTGAAGATACATTGTTGATAGTATGGCTAACTTTAAAACTCTCAGAGCTTCATGATGACCAACTTTGATTTTTCTCTTCCCTGTTCTGCTAGAGTTGTAGTACTACCTCAAGAAATAAAGAGTTGTTGATGTAGTGTGTGGTTAACTTAGTCTGTATTTAAAGATAACAGCTTCTGGGGCTAGGGAGATGGCCTAGTGGTTAAAAGCGCTGACTGCTCTTGCAGAGGACTCAGGTTCGATCCACAGCACCCACATGGTGGCTGAGAACCATCTGTACCTCCAATTCCAGGAGAACTCCAGTTCCAGGGGAATCCGACAGTCTCTTATGACCTCTGCGGCATTGCATGACACGGGTACACAAACCTACATGCAGACAGTACATTCATACAAATAAATAAATAAATAAATAAATAAATAAATAAATAAATAAAATAAATAAATATTAAAAAAGATAACAGCTTCTAATTGTATTAGTTACTTTTCTTGCTCTGATAAAATACCATGGCCAAGGCAACTTACAGAAGGAAGAGTTAATTGTGCTTGTTGTTCTGGACAGATGTGGGTATATGGTCATGCAGAGGCCTGGCGGCAAAGGTGGCCAGAACAGAAAGCCTTCCGACCTTCAAGCAGGCACAGGGAGCAGAGAGAGTGAGATGAGATGTCCTGCAAGGCTGTGAGCTCTCAAAGCCCACCCTGTGACACACTTCTTCCAGTAAGGGCCGTGCTCCCCATAGGTTCCATGACCTTCCCCACCAATGCCAACAACTGGGGACTATATTGTGTTTAAATACTTGAGCCTATATGGGCTATTTCTCATTGAAAGCACTACATTATGTCAGGTAATTAACTGAGCTTCTGTTGGGCCTATGATCATGTCTGTCTTGGAGTCACTCACATGAGAAGGGGATGAGCCAGGTTGCTTGTGTTCACAGCAAGACCTTTCTTGTTATATCCTGACCTTTTTTTTTTCTACTAGATTCTCCTCTAAGGTAATCATATCAAATATTATTTTGGGGGGTTGTGTTTCTTTTAACAATAGATTTGAAATTTTCATACGTGAATCCATACATGTTTATATCACTCCCACCTCTTCCCACTTCCTCCTCCAGCTCCTGCTGTGTCCCCCCTGAACCTCTCTCAATTTCTTGTCCTTTTTCCTTGATTATTATATATATACATATGTTATATATGCATATATACAATATATCGTTAAATAAACATATGTTTATAGAATATGCACTTGGCTCATTTAGTGGTGCTGAAGTGTATATGTGTTTAGGGATAACTACTTGGGATCAGATAACTTATCATGGAGCTTATTCCTGAAGAAACTGATTCTCCTAGAGCAGAGGTGGCACCTGCTACTGCTGTTATCCCCATCCACACTGGTGTGTCAGTCAGGTCTTGTTTAGGCACCATATTGTGGAGATCTGATTGGAGGAAGCTTCCTATCATGTGCAGAATACCATATCCAGCAATGGGTCTTTGGGTTCTCCGACTTTTTTTAAAAATTTATTTATTTCTGTATGTGTATGGATGTACTGTCCACATGTAGGTCTGTGCACCCGTGTCGTGCAATGCCGCGGAGGTCAGAAGAGGGTCTCGGATTCCCCTGGAACTGGAGTTCTCCTGGAATTGGAGTTACAGACGGTTCTTAGCCGCCATGTGGGTGCTGGGGATCGAACCCGGGTCTTCTGCAAGAGCAGTCGGTGCTCTTAACCGCTAGGCTATCCCTCCAGCCCTCTGACTTTTATCTTTCCAGCATTTCATCAGCAATGTTTCCTGAGTTTGGGGTGCATTTTAGATGTATGAATTGGGGACAGACACCACACATTACTTATTCTCCGCATTTTGATCAGTTGCAGAAATTTGCAATAGTTTCCATCTGTTGCAAGAAGAAGCTCCTTTGATGAGAGGTGAGGGTTACACTTACCTTGAAAGGACAGGCATTTAGAATGCAGTAAGACATTACATAGGTTTAGGAAAGTGGCAGCAGTAGGTTTCCATCTTGAATTTATGAGTGTTCCAAGCATGTGTATTCGTCTGTATTTACAGTAGCATCCATGGATTCTCTCCTATTGAGTGGGCCTTAAGTCCAGTTAGACAGTTATTGATTTTCCTCAATATAAAAGTGCCACTATTGTACCAATTGAGATATTTTTCTGGACTGGTCATTGGTTGTGGCTTTACAGCTGGAGGAAACCATTGATCTTCCTTCTCCTTTGACCTCTTGCATAGAATTTTCTAATACTACCAGAGTTAGTCTTCAAGGAAGAGGTCAGTCCAGCTTGATTTTTCTAAGCCCTGTGTCCTAAGTCTGTGGTATCTTCAGCAATAGGAAATAATGGCTATGGCAATAACATATTAATTTAGGAATCTCTTAGACTACCCTTACTAACAGTTCAAAGGGAGCTTTTCCTTGCTTGGCACTAGGATTTTTGTTAGCTATATGTACATTTTTAATAACACATTTCCTTGCAGTTGAAATCAAATATTTTTAGAACATATTTATACCCATTGAGGCTGTTAAATAGAAGGCTAAAGAGGGTTTGTCCTGGAAAGATGTACAAGGAAAAGTGTGTAGTTTGAAGAAAATGGAATGGAAATTTAGCAAACAGAATTGTTGTGACTCAGACACAGCACTCGGTCATCTGAAAGAAATGTCTAAGTCAGCTCTTTTTTTAGCCAATACAATTTTATGAACAATAGAGCATAAGAACACTGTTTTCTGCCTTTAACTTTAGCCTCAAGAAAGTTGACTCAAGTACAACAGGACTAGGGACTCGGCACAGACAATGACTATTGTAGAGGCAAAATCCACAGCAGAGGGAATGCGTTCCAGCATGGTTTGCCCTGGGGTCTTCTAGCTCCCCATTTAGTACTCAGCACAAAGATGGTATGAGAAGGGTGCTCACCACCTGGGCTCTTAGTCGAGTTCTGTGCTTGGCTTCTTGCATCTGATGAGCTTTTCTTAGGAACCCCTTATTATATGTAGCTGTTTTATCCTTGTCTTGCCTCGTGGGGGAAAGCTTGAATTCAGTGGTGTGCTAGTTAAGTTAGGGAGACAGTAGGGTCTCTTTACACATGCTGTTTAATATTCCTGATTAAAGCAATGACTTGAAAAACATGTCTTGAATATTATAAACATTTTCAATAGAACTGTTGAGAACATTACAGCCCCATAGAGCAATTCCTTGCATACTAGAAATGAGTCAACTGTATCTGCTATTGTGAATTTGATTTGAGGGAAAGTAGTTTTCAAAAAGACATTCATCACTAAGATAATTTCTCACTCTGGTTGGTATAAAATATAGTGAGTACCCCTAACATGGTACTTGTTATTGTTTGTATTTTTTCATGATGTCTCTTAAAAATATTTTCACTGTATTTGAATTATGTTTATATATGTAAAGGGATATGCATATGTGAGTATAGGTGCCCATTGACTGCTGAAGAGGACATTGGATCCTATGGAGTTGGAGTCACAGGTTGTAAGTAGCCCGATTTGTGTACTGGAAACCAAGCTTGGGTCCTCTGGAATAGCAGCAAGTGCTATTTACCACTGAGCCATCTCTCCATCCCATGATGTCTCATAATATTATTACACTTGTTCTAAATTTATGGTTGTTAATGGATCTGAAGGTTGGTGATTTTTTTTAAATTTTGTGATTTTCATACAATATAGTTTGATAGCATTTAGATCTCCTCTTCTATTCATACCTCTCCCTACTGCCTTCTGATCAATGTGATGTATTCATATATATCATATATATGTATATATATGAGTACATCTCTCTCATATATTATCTCATATATATGAGATAATATATATATATATATAATATTATATATATATATATATATATATATTATATCTATATATATCCTAGATAGAGAGAGAGAGGAGAGAAAGCAGAGAGAGACTGATTTATTCCAATGTCCTTCAGTGTGGGGCCTTCCACTGGGCCCACCAGGAGTTCCATCCCTATAGATCCTATCTTTAGCGGGGCATGGGGCACACGCCTTTAATCCTAGCACTTGGGAGGCAGAGGCAGCGGATCTTTGTGAGTTCAAGGCCAGCCTGGTCTACAGAGGCTTAGTTCCAGGACAGCTGGGCCACAGGGAGACCCGTCTCGAAAAAGACAAAAAAAAAAAAAAAAAAGATCCTATCTTTGCCCCTCCCAACCATCAATTGCCAAAAGTTCCTGAGGTTGGGTTGATATTTCTTACTCATTTTTCTATATCTATGGTGGGATTTCATCTGGTTTGAACTTGCATAGTGCTTGTGCATGCTTTCACCCATTGCCATGAGTTCATGTGAGGAACTGACACGTTGTCTGGAAGATGTCCTTTTCTTGTTGTTATCCACACCCCTCTGGCTCTTGTGATCCCTTCTCCCCCCTTCCATAACCACCTCTAAGCCTTGAGAAGCAGAGTCTGAAATAAAAGTGTCCTGTTCAGAATAACTACCTGTGGTCTCTTGTTCTCTGCATATTGGCCATTGTTGTGTATTCTCTGGTGATTAACACAGATATTTGTATTTTGTCTAGGGATGTTGCAACAGTAGGGGTTCTCCTAGATTATGACCTTCCAGCCATGTGTATTTGGCGTGTTACAATGATCACAAATTAATTATTTCCCATGAGAGAGGCATTAAGTTCAACTTAGACAGCTATTGTTACCTCCAAGATAAAAGTGCAACTACGCACCCAGTAGCAATAGTTTGTTGCTCCAGTCATTACCAAAGCATCCTCTGCCTCACCAAGGCTGAACAATGCAACATTCCCTAGTCTTTGAACAATGCTACCCTGACCCCAGGAGTACAGCCACTAATTAGAAAAGCACTGTTCTAGCACGATGTCAGTGCCAAAGGGTAAGGAAAACAAAAGCAACAAAGTAGGAAAGGAAACACAAATGTAAAATCCCACTAACAGACAAAACCCAGCTCTGGCAGTGAGTTAAAGAGAAGAAAACTCTCCTGCAAAATGTTAGTCATGAAGTGAATTTCACATGGAATTTGGTGTCATTGTGGATTCTTTCTATAGGATCAAAAGGAACAAAACAATAGTAATATTTTAAATTTAAAGTAGACATGTTTGGGAAATGACAACTGGCAAGTAGAAATACCCTCATGAAGAAAGTAACACATTTTCAACTGTCCCCCACAGGTAGGATGCTTAGAGAATGGTACAGAGTACAAGGCAGACACAGCGAAGAACTGCCTAGTGCTGAGACACAGAGGCCCCTGGGGCAGACGTGGCCTTGGCTCTCTGCATGTGCTCTATCACCTGCTGCACTCTATTCATGAAGGCCTTTCTTACTTTCTGGAAAGTTGATCCATATATTTGTGAGGACTTAAAGTATCATTCGAATCATTATAAAGTGTTTAGATATTTGTCACCTGACATTTTAAATTTAAACAAGTTTTCTCCTATCATTAAAGGCTGGAGAATATTTTGTTATCTAGATAAGCATACAATAATTTGAGAAGTCTATATTTATAGAATTTAAAGGACTTAAGAACTTTAACACTTTCTCCAAACAATACTTTTATAAATTCCAGTTTGCATAGCAAGGGAATGAATCCCAGGGTCATTTGTGATTCCATTAAATTTTAGGATGGTTTTGGAGTTTCTATAAGTTTAGGCAGTGGGATTTTGATTGGTATGTACATTGCTTTATAGATTGCTTTTTGTAGGTGTATTTTCACAATATTATTCTACCAATCAATGAGCACATAAAGCCTTTCCTTATCTTGGTGTCTTCACTCGGTCTCAAAGATTAAAATATATTAATTTAGAGATCTTTAATGTTTTGGTTAGGTTTATCCCTAAATTATGTCTTTTTGTGAATTGTAGGTTTTCCATGAATGTTTCTCTATTTCGTTTAGTGTTATTGGCCAAGTCAGCAAACAACCTGCTGGATTTTATAAATGATTTTTTTTAACCTATCCCGTTGCTGATACATATTCATTATTCTCTGGCAGGTTTCTGATGGAATATTTGGGATCACTTACATATAAATCATTATGACATCTGCAAACGAATTTACCTTCTCTCTTTCCACTAGTACTATTTTTTTTGGTCTTTTGAGACCATGGTTATCCCTGTAGCCACACTGCCCTGAACTCACTCTGTAGACCAGAGCTGGCCTTGAACTCACAAACGATTGCCTGCCTCTGCCTCCCCGTGCTAGGATTAAAGGCGTGCTCAGTTAGTCTTTTAAAGTGGAAAAAACCTCCCTGCTCATGGATTGGGAAAATTCAACATTGTAAAGTCCATTAACTGAACGCTTGGATATTTTAATGAATCCCATAAAAATCCCCAAGAGTTCTTCACACAGGCTTGGAAAACAAACGTGCTTAATTCATTTGAGAAAACAAAAGACACTCCGATAGAGCCAAACAACCCTGAGTGGAAAGAGCTCTACACAGAGGACTCTCTATACCAGACTTCAAACTATAACTACAGGGCTATAGTCATAAAAACAGCCTGGTACTGGCACAGAAAACAGACTTGTTGACCAATGGAACAAAACCGAAGATCCAAATCTGAACACATACAATTTAAGCCATCTTATATTTGACAAGGGGGCCAGAAGTCACAATGGAGAAAAGAGAGCTCTTCAGCAAGTGGTGTTGGCAAAAACTGGATCACTCACCTGTAGAAGAATATAAATTAAACCCCACCTCTTCACCCTTACAAAAATTCAACTCCAGATGGATCAAGACCTCAACATGAAACCCAAACTCTGAAGGTTGATAGAAGAAAAGTTGGCAAGCAGACTACAAGACATAGGCATAGGAAAGGACTTTCCTAACTCACACAGCAGGCTGCCCCAGAATTAAGGTCAACAATTGGACAAATGGGATCATAAACTCAAAAGCTTCTGTACATCAAAGAAACAATCAAAGAAGTGAAAGAAATCCCACGGAGTGGGAGGAAACTTTCACTGCAGATACATCTGACAAAGCATTGATTTCCAGAAATATAAACTAAACTACAAAAAACAAAGCAAAAGAAACAAGTCGACCCCACTCAATAGATGGAGCAAGCTGACAGAGACTTCACAAGTGAGGAAATAGATATGGCTGAGAAACACTTAAGAAGTGTTCAACCATCACTAATCATTAGCAAATGCAAATCCAAAACACACTTTAAGATATCCCTTACTCCAATAAGACTGGCTAGGATCAAGAAACAAAAGATAAACCACAGTGCTGGAGAGGTTGTGGGGAGAGGGAACACTCATCCACTGCTGGTGGAAGTGAAACTCGAACAGCCACTATGGAAAGCAAGTGTGGAGAACCCTGGAAGACTGGAATGAACTTGCCACCCACCCAGCCATACCAACTCCTGGCCATGTACCTCAAGACTCACCCCACCGCAGAGATACATGCCACGGCCATGTTTATTTCAGCTCTTTTCACAATAGCAAGGAGCTGAAACCACCCAAATCCCCTCAACTGACGAGTGGTAGAGAAAATGTGGTACATCCACAATGGAGTTCTCATCAACAGTAAAAGAAAGATGACATCACCAAACTTTGCAGGAAAATGGCTTGGAGCAGAGGACATCATGCTGAGGGAAGTAACAGTCCCAGAAAAACTAAGGACGCAATGGTATCCCTCATCTGTGGGATGCTAGTGCCCAGTTACCTAATTGTCAGTTTTTCTTGTGTAGGGCCCCCTGAGCTTTGTCCAAAGCAGTTGGGCCTATATCAATTGGAAACAACAACAAAACAACACACAACAACAACAACAGCAACAACAGAAAGGGACCTGCATCAAAGAACTGACTGAAACAGTGAACTGTCTGCTCAAAACAGTCAACTTCTCATGGAGAATATTAGAAAGACTGAGAAAGAGATGGAAAGCATGTTTGGGCAGAATGCAGAGCTCTGGTGGGGTGGGGGAGATGGGGCGGGAACAGGGGGTCTAGATTTGTTAAAAAAAATAATTTATGTGAAAAAAAAAACCTCATACTAAGGCTGCCCCCAGTGACATACTTCCTCCGATCATGGTCCACACCTTCTAAGACCTCCAAGAACATGCCACACTGGAGACAAATGTCTGAATACTTAAATACCTATGGGGGACACTATCATTCAAACCACCACACATGAATCACACTGAACTGTGTCCTCATCTTTTAAATGGCACAAACAATGGGTGTGAAAGAAAAAAAAAATTCCTTATCTTTTGTTAACGTTAGAAGTTGTTCTATTATTATTTTTTCAAGTTCTACTTTTGAATTCATTAATTTTTTTGTATGTTTTCTTTGTTTCGATTTCATTTGATTTACTGCATCTGGAGTGTATATGGGGGTATTGCTTCCATGTCCATATATGTGGCGTGTGCGGTTCCATTTTAATATTAATGAGTATCAGGAGAGAAAAAAAAGCGTGGCGGTCAGGTGGTTGTATATAAAGAATCATAAAGTGCGGATAATTACATGCGTGTGAAATGGATAGCCCTATTAGTGCCCTGTTTCCCTTGTAAGCGAGCCAAAGAATTTTTTTTTTTTTTAATGGGCACTTAGGCTATAAATTTCATTTTAGGACGGCTTTTAATGTATCCCACAGTTTTTTGTGTTTTATAGCTATTTTTTTGTTTTTTTTTNAAAAAAAAAAAAAAAAAAAAAAAAAAAGATCCTATCTTTGCCCCTCCCAACAGCCATCAATTGCCAAAAGTTCCTGAGGTTGGGTTGATATTTCTTACTCATTTTTCTATATCTATGGTGGGATTTCATCTGGTTTGAACTTGCATAGTGCTTGTGCATGCTTTCACCATTGCCATGAGTTCATGTGAGGAACTGACACGTTGTCTGGAAGATGTCCTTTTCTTGTTGTTATCCACACCCCTCTGGCTCTTGTGATCCCTTCTCCCCCTCTTCCATAACCACCTCTAAGCCTTGAGAAGCAGAGATCTGAAATAAAAGTGTCCTGTTCAGGGATAACTACTCTGTGGTCTCTTGTTCTCTGCATATTGGCCAATTGTTGGTTTCTCTGGTGATTAACACAGATATTGTATTTGTCTAGGGATGTTGCAACAGTAGGTTTCTCTCTAGAATCTATGACCTTTCCAGCCATGTGTATTTGGCTGTGTACAATATCACAAATTAATTTCTTCCCATTGAGAGGGCATTAAGTCAACTTAGACAGCTATTGATTACCTCCAAGATAAAAGTGCACTACTGCACCAGTAGCAATAGTTTGTTGCTCCAGTCATTACCAAAGCATCCTCTGCCTCACCAAGCTGGAACAATGCAACATATCCCTAGTCTTTGAACAATGCTACCCTGACCCCAGGAGTACAGCCACTAATTAGAAAAGCACTGTTCTAGCACGATGTCAGTGCCAAAGGGTAAGGAAAACAAAAGCAACAAAGTAGGAAAGGAAACACAAATGTAAAATCCCACTAACAGACAAAACCCAGCTCTGGCAGTGAGTTAAAGAGAAGAAAAACTCTCCTGCAAAATGTTAGTCATGAAGTGAATTTCACATGGAATTTGGTGTCATTGTGGATTCTTTCTATAGGATCAAAGGAACAAAACAATAGTAATATTTTAATTTAAAGTAGACATGTTTGGGAAATGACAACTGGCAAATAGAAATACCCTCATGAAGAAAGTAACACATTTTCAACTGTCCCCCACAGGTAGGATGCTTAGAGAATGGTACAGAGTACAAGGCAGACATAGCGAAGAACTGCCTAGTGCTGAGACACAGAGGCCCCTGGGGCAGACGTGGCCTTGGCTCTCTGCATGTGCTCTATCACCTGCTGCACTCTATTCATGAAGGCCTTTCTTACTTTCTGGAAAGTTGATCCATATATTTATGAGGACTTAAAGATCATTCGAATCATTATAAAGTGTTTAGATATTTGTCACTGACATTTTAAATTTAAACAAGTTTTCTCTATCATTAAAGGCTGGAGAATATTTTGTTATCTAGATAAGCATACAATAATTTGAGAAGTCTATATTTATAGAATTTAAAGGACTTAAGAACTTTAACACTTTCTCCAAACAATACTTTTATAAATTCCAGTTTGCATAGAAGGGAATGAATCCAGGGTCATTTGTGATTCCATTATAAATTTTAGGATGGGTTTTGGAGTTCTATGAAGGTTGGCATGGGGATTTTGATTGGTATTACATTGAATTTATAGATTGCTTTTTGTAGGATGGTTATTTTCACAATATTAATTCTACCAATCAATGAGCACATAAAGCCTTTCCTTATCTTGGTGTCTTCTATCTCTGTCTTCAAAGATTTAAAAATTTAATTTTAGAGATCTTTAATGTTTTTGGTTAGGTTTATTCCTAAATATGTCTTTTTTGTGAATTGTAGGTTTTCCATGAATGTTTTCTCTATTGTGTGTTATTGGCATGTAGAAAACCTGCTGGATTTTATAAATTGATTTTTTTTAACCTATCACTTTGCTGATAATATTCATTATTTCTTGCAGGTTTCTGATGGAATATTTGGGATCACTTACATATAAAATTATGACATCTGCAAAGAATTTGACCTTCTCTTTTCCAGCTAGTACTATTTTTTTTTTTGTCTTTTTGAGACAGGGTCTCCCTGTAGCCCCAGCTGTCCTGAAACTCACTCTGTAGACCAGACTGGGCTTGAACTCACAAAGATTGCCTGCCTCTGACTCCCAAGTGCTAGGATTAAAGGCGTGCTCCAGTTAGTACTTTTAAAGATGGAAAAACCTCCCATGCTCATGGATTGGGAAAATTAACATTGTAAAAATGTCCATTTTACTGAAACTCTTGTATAGATTTAATGCAATTCCAATAAAAATACCCAAGAGTTTCTTCACAGGCTTGGAAACAAAAGTGCTTAAATTCATTTGGAAAAACAAAAGACACCGAATAGCCAAAACAACCCTGAGTGAAAAGAGCTACACAGGGAGGATCTCTATACCAGACTTCAAACTATACTACAGGGCTATAGTCATAAAAACAGCCTGGTACTGGCACAAAAACAGACTTGTTGACCAATGGAGCAAAACTGAAGATCCAAATCTGAGCACATACAATTTCAGCCATCTTATATTTGACAAGGGGGCCAAGAAGTCACAATGGAGAAAAGAGAGCATCTTCAGCAAGTGGTGTTGGCAAAACTGGATCACCACCTGTAGAAGAATGAAATTAAACCCCTACCTCTCGTCCTGTACAAAATTCAACTCCAGATGGATCAAAGACCTCAACGTGAAACCCCAAACTCTGAAGGTGATAGAAGAAAAAGTTGGCAGCAGACTACAAGACATAGGCATAGGAAAAGACTTCCTAAATCAGACAGCAGCTGCCCAAGAATTAAGGTCAACAATTGACAAATGGGATCATTAAACTCAAAAGCTTCTGTACATCAAAAGAAACAATCAAAGAAGTGAAGAGAAATTCCACAGAGTGGGAGGAAACTTTCACTGCAGATACATCTGACAAAGCATTGATTTCCAGAATATATAAACTACTCAAAAAACAAAGCAAGAAGAAACAAGACCCACTAATAGATGGAAACAAGCTGAAGCAGAGACTTCAACAAGTGAGGAAATAGAGATGGCTGAGAAACACTTAAGAAGTGTTCAACATCACTAATCATTAAGCAATGCAAATCCAAAACACACTTTAAGATATCCTTACTCCAATAAGACTGGCTAGGATCAAGAAAAAAAGATAACCAAGTGCTGGAGAGGTTGTGGGGAGAAGGGAACACTCATCCACTGCTGGTGGAAGTGAAACTCGAACGCCACTATGGAAAGCAAGTGTGGAGAACCCTGGAAGACTGGAATGAACTTGCCACCCACCCAGCCATACCAACTCCTGGCCATGTACCTCAAGACTCACCCCACCGCAGAGATACATGCCACGGCCATGTTTATTTCAGCTCTTTTCACAATAGCAAGGAGCTGAAACCACCCAAATCCCCTCAACTGACGAGTGGATAGAGAAAATGTGGTACATCCACAATGGAGTTCTCATCAACAGTAAAAGAAAGATGACATCACGAAACTTTGCAGGAAAATGGCTTGGAGCAGAGGACATCATGCTGAGGGAAGTAACAGTCCCAGAAAAACTAAGGACGTAATGGTATCCCTCATCTGTGGGATGCTAGTGCCCATTACCTAATTGTCATTTTTCTTGTGTAGGGCCCCCTGAGCTTTGTCCAAAGCAGTTGGGCCTATATCAATTGGAAACAACAACAAAACAACACACAACAACAACAACAGCAACAACAGAAAGGGACCTGCATCAAAGAACTGACTGAAACAGTGAACTGTCTGCTCAAAACAGTCAACATTCTCATGGAGAATATTAGATAAGACTGAGAAAGAGATGGAAAGCATGTTTGGGCAGAATGCAGAGCTCTGGTGGGGTGGGGGACATGGGGCGGGAACAGGGGGTCTAGATTTGTTAAAAAAAATAATTTATGTGAAAAAAAAAACCTCACACTAAGGCTGCCCCCAGTGACATACTTCCTCCGATCATGGTCCACACCTTCTAAGACCTCCAAGAACATGCCACACTGGAGACAAATGTCTGAATACTTAAATACCTATGGGGGACACTATCATTCAAACCACCACACATGAATCACACTGAACTGTGTCCTCATCTTTTAAATGGCACAAACAATGGGTGTGAAAGAAAAAAAAAATTCCTTATCTTTTGTTAACGTTAGAAGTTGTTCTATTATTTTTTTTTCAAGTTCTACTTTTGAATTCATTAATTTTTTTGTATGTTTTCTTTGTTTCGATTTCATTGATTTACTGCATCTGGAGTGTATATGGGGGTATTGCTTCCATGTCCATATATGTGGCGTGTGCGGTTCCATTTTAATATTAATGAGTATCAGGAGAGAAAAAAAAGCGTGGCGGTCAGGTGGTTGTATATAAAGAATCATAAAGTGCGGATAATTACATGCGTGTGAAATGGATAGCCCTATTAGTGCCCTGTTTCCCTTGTAAGCGAGCCAAAGAATTTTTTTTTTTTTTAATGGGCACTTAGGCTATAAATTTCATTTTAGGACGGCTTTTAATGTATCCCACAGTTTTTTGTGTTTTATAGCTATTTTTTTGTTTTTTTTTNGGATATATAAAATACTCAAAAAACAAAGCAAAAAGAAAAAAGGACCCACTCAATTAGATGGAGCAAAGAACTGAACAGAGACTTCACAAGTGAGGAATTAGAGAGGCTGAGAACACCTTAAGAAGTGTTCAACATCACTAATCATTTAGGAAATGCCAAATTAGAACCACTTTAAGATACATCTTACTCCAAGAAGCTGGCTAGGATCAAAAAACAAATTGTGATACCAAGGCTGGAGAGGTTGTGGGGAAAGGGAACACTCATTCCCTGCTGGTGGGAATGTAAACTCGTACAGCCACTATGGAAAGCGTGTGGAGACCCTTGGAAGACTGGAAATGAACTTGCCACCCCAACCCAGCCATACCACCTGGGCATGTACCCTCAAGACTACCCCACAGAGATACATTGCACGGCCATGTTATTTCAGCTCTGTTCACAATAGCAAGGAGCTGGAACCAAACCCAAATGCCCCTCAAACTGACGAGTGGATAGAGAAATGTGGTTCATCTACACATGGAGTTCTATGCAACAGAAAGAAAGATGAATCACAAGCTTTGCAGGAAAATGGCTGAAAGCTTAGATGACATCATGCTGAGTGAAGACACAGTCCCAGAAAACTAAGGAACGAATGGTATCCTTCATCTGGATGCTAGTGCCAATTACTAATTGTAAGTATTCTTGTGTAGGCCCCCTGAGCTTTTGTCCCAAAGCAGTTGGGCATGATCTATGGAAACACAACAACAAACAACAACAACAACAACACAACAACAGAAAGGGACTGCCATCAAAGAACGACTGAAAACAGGAAACTTGTGCTCAAAACAGTCAACTTTTCTCATGGAGAATATGAGAAAGACTGAGAAAGATGAAAAGCATGTTTGGCAGAATGCAATGAGCTCTGTGGTGGGGGAATGGGCGGGAACATGGTCTAGATTGTTAAAAAATTAAATTTATGTGAAAAAAAAACCTCACTAAGGCTTGCCCAGTGACTACTTCCTCCGCATGGTCACACCTTTCTAAGACCTCCAAAGAAAACAGTGCCACAACTGGAGACAAAGTCGAATACTTAAAGCCTGTGGGGGACATATCATTCAAACCACCACAACAGTGAATCACTGAACTGTGTCCTCATCTCTTTAAATGGCACAAACAAACAATGGGTGTGTCCAATAAGCAATAAAAAGAAAAAAAAATTCCTTCTTTTGTCTAACTGGTCTAGAAGTTTGTCTATCTTGCTTCTATCTTTTCAAAGAATCGTACTTTTAATTTCAATTAATTTTTTTGTATTGTTTTCTTTGTTCTATTTCAATTGATTCTGCTCTGATTTTGTTATCTTCCGTCTATTGGCTTTAGTTCATTTGTTTTTGTCTCTCAGTGTTTTTAGCTGTAGTGTTAGATCATTATCTGTTCCCTGTTTTTTTTTAATCTCCTTTGGGCGATATAAATTTCCCATTTAAGACTGCTTTTAAACTATTCCACAGGTATTGATTGTGTTTATTATTCTTTTTTTTTTTTTTTTTTTTTTTTTTTACTTTTTTTTTTTGTTCTTTTCGAGACAGGGTCTCTCTGTAGCCCCAGCTGTCCTGGAACTCATTCTGTAGACCAGGCTGGCCTTGAACTTACAAAGATCCACCTGCCTCTGCCTCCCAAGTGTTTTATTATCTTTTTTGTTTAGTTGCATGAATACTTTTATTTCATTCTTTATTTCTTCCCTGACCCATTCATTATTCATAGTGTGTTGTTCAGTCTCCACTTGTTCATGTAGCTAGTTGGGCTTATTCTGTTGTTAATATTGAGCTTTATTGCACTATGGTCTGATACAATGGATGAAATAATTTCAATCCTTGTATATTTGTTGAGGTTTCTTTCGTGTCCCAGTATATGGTGAATTTTGCAGAATATTTGGTGGGGTCATGAGTAGAACGTATATTCTCTGGTGTTTGGATGGAATATTCTGTAGATGTCTGTAAAGTCTATTTGGCATATTGTATTGTTCAGTTCCAATGTCTCTCTGTTTATTTTTAATCCAGTTGATCTATCCAAGGGACTCAGTGGGGTATTGAAGTTCCCCACTATCAGTGTGCTGGGATTGATCTGTGTCTTGAAGATCTGCAGAATTGTGTTTATATAGTTTGGTGGACTTGAGTTTGGTGCATAAACATTTAGGACTGTGAAGTCTTCCTGGTTAATTGTTCCTTTGATAAGGGTGTAGTGCCCCTCTTCATCTCTTCTGATTGACTTTACTCTGAGGTTTATTTTGTCTGATATTAGAATAGCAAGTCCTGTTTGCTTTTTGGCACCATTTGCTTGGAATATTTTTTTCCATACTTTCACTTTGAGTTGGTGTCTGTCCTTGAGGCTGAGACAGGTTTCTTGTAGACAACATATAGATGGATTCTGTTTCCTAATCCATTCTCCCAGTCTATGTCTTTTGATTGGGGAGTTTACACCATTAATATTTAAGGTTATTATTGAGAGATGTGTGTTGCTTCCTTTTAATTTATTCTTTGTTTGCATTCTTGTTCTAGGTTTGTATTTATGCTGTTATGCTTTTATTCATGTCTCTCTTTAGTTGTTTGGGGTTAGTTGCTCCTTTCCTCTGTTCTTTGGATTGCTTTGAGTATTTTCTGAAGTGTTGTTTTTTTTTTGACATGGATTCTTTCATTTCATTTATGTCACTAAATATTTTTCTTTCTCCTTCAACTATAATTGACATTTTTTTCTGGGTATAGTAATCTGGGTTGGCATCTAAAGTTGTTTAGCATGGGGTCCACATTCTTCTGGCTTTCAGTTTGCTCTGAGAAGTCAGCTGTGATTCTGATGGGTTTCCCATCACATGTAATTTGTTGTTTTTCTCTTGTGGCTTTCAGTGTTTTGTCTTTGTTTTGAGCTTCTAGCATTTTAACTATGATATAGAGTGGGGAATTTCTTTTCTGGTCTTGTCTATTTGGTGTTCTATGTACTTCTTGTATTTGTATAGGCTTGTCTTTTTTCAGTTTGGAAAATTTTTCTTATATTATCCTGTTGAAGATCTGATCCATACCATTGTCTTGGGATTCTTCTCCTTCCTCTATTCCTATGATGTGGAGATGGAGATTTGGTCTTTTCATAGTATCCACATTTCCTGGTCATTCCACTATTGTGGTTTTTTTATTTTTTTATTTTTCATAATCTTCACTTGAGCATTTTACTTGTTCTGTGTTATCCTACAGGCAGGATATTCTATTTTCTGCTTCATCCATACTGCTTCTGAGTCTTTCTCCTATCCTTTCCTGCTGATTGGATGAATGTTCCATTTCCTTTTTCACTTCTTCCTGTGATTTCTTTAGTATTTCCACTTCCTTTTGGAGCCTGTCATTCTCTGCTTGTAGCTCCTTGTTTCACTGGTCAGTTTCTTTTTTCATTTCAGCCTGGGATCTTTTCAGTGTTTCCACTTCCTTCTGGAGTTTGTCATTCTCTCCTTTTCTTTTTGAAGCTTGTGCTTCTCTTCCTATAATACTTTTCAGAGTTTTTCATTCTTTCCCTCTAGCTGTTTCCAGAGTTTATCATTCTTTCCTTCTAGATCCTTCCCGAGTTTTTCATTTTATCCCCTTAGGTCTCTGATTTGTTCTTTATATTCTTTGATTTCTTTGAATATGTCTACAACTGTTCTTCTAAGGTCCATGTCTTGGTTTGCTTCCAGGAGGAATCTCATTTTGGGGATCTTGTATAGGACTGGTCAAGTTTGGTGTGGATTTATTATGAGCTTTTTCCATGTTATTTTTCTGTTGTGGCTTCAGCATGTGGATTTATTTATTTATTTGTTTATTTATTTATTTATTTATTTATTTTTGTATTCTGGTGCTAGTCTCAAATGTTAATATGGAGGGTTTGTTGGTCACTCACCCTGCTTCCTCCTGTTCAGTTCTTATATGTTGGCTGTGTAACCTAGAATCATTGGCACTGTGCCCACAGGATCGTCTGCACCACAACTCCACCAGCTTACTGGATGGTCTTCACCACTACTTAGGCAGGGGGTTGGAGGGGGTTTGGAGGGAAGGTTTGCTCCCTTGGCCCGAGCACAGGCTGCCCGCCTTTCCCTGTCCCAGCTGAAGATGTGGATTTTTTCTTAAACCATTCTACTAGTTTGTGTCTTTTGATTGGACAGTTCAGTCCATTGATATTTAGAGTTATTATTGAGAAATGTGTATTGCTTACCATCATTTTATTTTGTTTGCACAGCTTTGTCTAGGTTTGTATTTTCATGGTTATACCTTTATTACCTAATTTCTGTTGCTGCTTAGGTATAGTCATTCCTTTCTTCTTCTCTTTGTATTCCTTCAAGTATTCTCTGAAGAGTTGGTTTTCCAATCGTGAATTTTTTTTCAGTGTATTTATATCATGAAAGATTTTTTCTTTCTCCTTCAACTATAATAAACATTTTTTTTACTGGATGAAGTATTCTGGCTTGGAATCTATAGTCATTAAGAACTGGAAATACTTTGGTCCAAGGTTTTCTGGCTTTCATTATTTGCATTGAAATGTCAGCTGTAATTCTGATGGTTTTTCTTTGTAAGTGACCTATTTTTCTTCTGCAGCTTTGAATATTCTCTCTTTGTTTTGAGCATCTACTGTTTTTACTATGAAATGGCATGGGGGATTTTATTTTCTGGTCCTGTCTACTTGGTGTTCTATATGCTTCTTGTATTTGAATGTGTATGTCCTTAATTTGGGGAAATTTTCTTCTACAATCCTGTTGAAGATCTGGCCAATACTATTATCCTGTAATTCTTCTCCTTCCTCTATACTGATGATGCATAAGTTTGGCCTTTTCATGGTGTACTGCAGTTCCTGAATAGTCCATTCCTGTGTCTTTAAATTTTTTTTCATAATCTTTGCTTGAGTGGTCCAATTCTTCCATGTTATCTTCTGGTCTTCATATTATATTTTCTACTTCATTCATTCTGTTACTGAGGCTTTCTCCCATATTTCCAGATGGCTTATTGAGCATGCTACTTCCTTTTAAATTTCAGCCTGAGTTTTCATCAGTATTTTTATATTTCTTGTGAATTCATTTTTAAGTTTATCATTATCTTCTTTTAGCTTATCCCCGTCTTCTTTTAGTTCTATGATTTGTTTGTGTATTCTTTATTTTTATTTATTTTTTATTTTTTATTTTTTATTTTTTTTGGTCTTTTCGAGACAGGGTCTCCCTGTAGCACCAGCTGTCCTGGAACTCACTCTGTAGACCAGGCTGGCCTTGAACTCACAAAGATCCGCCTGCCTCTGCCTCCCAAGTGCTAGGATTAAAGGCGTGCGCCACCACGCCCGGCTTGTTTGTGTATTCTTTAAATCCCTTAAATTCTTTGACCATGTTTATGATAGTACTTTTAAGATCTTATCCTGGGTTATATCTAGGGGTCCTCATTATAGGCATCTTCTATAGAACTGGTGGTATTTAGTGGAGACTTGTAATTTGGGTTTTTCATGTTACTGTTTCTTCATTGTGATTTTGGCATGTGGCTTCCTTTTTGTTTGTGATTCTTATATGAAATTCAAATGTTTCTTTGTTGAAATTGGAGACTGACTTCTCTCGTATTCTTCAGGTGTCTTCGTTGTTATCTTATGAGTTATGAAAGGCTAGTTGGTATAGACTTTAGGTTTTCACTTCTGATTTTGAACTGGTTCTTGCCCGGCTAGTCAGGAGCTCCTCTGGAAGCAAGTAACAATCAGGCAGACTTAACCTCCTACCAACTATCCAGAGATGCTGCATATGTCTGAATCTGGGTCCAGGTGTAGAAAAACCTAGCCTGGAGGCAATGGAGGGGTCCCAGGTGTCCCCTAGCTATGGGTATGGGAGTCTGGAATGCTGCCACCACCACACATTTGGGCTCTGTCACCACTGAGTAGAGGTCAGCTTCATGCAGTCACTGGGAGAGTTGAACTCACAGAACCACAGTGTCATGTGGGGTCTACCTACCAGCTCTCCAGGGCTTGTTGCAATCTCCTGTATCTGAACTCAGGGGCAGGGAAGCCTAACCTGCAGCCAAGGGAAGGCCCCATGTGTTCCTTGGCTAGTGCGTAGGGACTCCTGAGTGTTGCCACCACTGGGCCTTTTAGCTGCTGTGGCACCCTCAACAGACGTTTTAAAAGAGTAGAGTGAAGATGCAATTTGAATTACATATCAAGATTTTGTGTTCTCATATTCTTGATTGGTATTAATAAACAAAACAGACACAAACTTTTGACCTTGTTTAGGTGACTTTCTATAAAGGGCAATGATTGGTCAGCAAAAAGAATGTCATTTTAGTTTTATGTATATGAGGAATGTGAAAATGGAAGGTTGTAGAAACAATCAGAATAGAAGAGGAAGGAAATGTTGGGTTGTTAACAGTGATCATGTTAAAATGCACAATGCACAGACAATTGGTCTATGGACCTGTTTTTGTGCCAGTACCAGGCCGTTTTATGTCTATATCCCTGTAATATAATTTGAAGTCTGGTATAGTGACACCCCACCCCCCATTGCACTTTTCATTCAGGGTTGCTTTGGCTATTTGGGTTCTTTTGTTTTTCCATATGAAGTTAAGGATTTTTTTTCCAAGTCTGTGAAGAAAGTCTTGGGGATTTTAATTGGGATTACATTGAATCTGTATATTAATTTGGGTGGAAGGGACACTTTTACTATATTAATTTTTCCAATGCACGAACATTGGAGGTCTTTCCATCTTCCATCTTCTGATGTCTTCTTCAATCTCCTTCTTCAGGGGTATAAATTTTTTGTTGTAGAGATATTTGGTGTCTTTGGGTAGGTTTATTCCTAGGTATTTTTTTTGAGGTTATTGTGATTGGGAAGATCTTCTTGTATTCCTTCTCCAGTTGCTGGTTGTTGGTGTAAAGAAAGGCTACTGATTTTTGTAGGTTAATTTTGTATTCCACCACTTTACTGAAACTCTTAATCATTTCTAGGAGTTTTCTGGTAAAGTTTTTAGCATTCATTAGGTAAACTATCATATCATCTGGAAAGAGGAATAGTTTGACTTCCTCTTTCCCAATTACTACTCCTTTTTTCCCTTTCTTGCCTTATTGCCCTGGCAATTGTTTTAAGCACTATATTGAAAGGGAGTGGTGACAGGGGGCAGCCTTGTTGTGTTCTTGCCTTTAAGGGGAATGCTTCTATTTTTTCTCCATTTAGGATGATGTTGACTATGTGTTTGTCATATATGACTTTGATTGTGTTGAGGAATGTTCCCTCCAGTCCAATTCACCTAAACAAGAATTCATCGTGACAGCACCCATTGACATGCCAAAGTGGATGGGGAAATTTCACAGGGCCCACCTGTAGATGCAACCAATTGTATGCTCAGAGAGGGAGAATCAGTTCTCCCCAAGGACAAGATACATATAGGTTTTACAATCCCAAGCACTCAGCCCTAAACACAATTACAATTACACATGAGGACCACTACATGGACACAGTGCATTGTGTGTGTGTGTGTGTGTGTGTGTGTGTGATAATAATCAAAGAAAAAGGACAATAAATTAAGATGGAGTGGGTGGCTGTGGAAAGAGCCTGAGAATAGAAGTAGGGATAGAAATTATGGAAAAATAATACAAAATTATGTAAATATAATACTCACATATTAATCAAATCCCTCCCAAATAACCACAGTCAATGCACAACTGGGAGGAATAACTGTCCCTTGTTTAAATCACCAGATCTGGAGTTGGTCAACAGGAACAGCTGCTTGAGTGACTTGTTTATATTGCTACAATGTAATTCTCATCTCTTGCTCCACAAAGAAATGTTCAGAAATATCTACCTGTGTGTGTGTGTGTGTGTGTGTGTGTGTGTGCACATATGATTATTAGGAATGTGGAAGATAAATAGTGGGAGTGTGGTTATTGAAGGAAAGTCAATTTCATACCCAGTCTAAAGGGGAGTCATAAAAGCCTCAGCACTGAAAGTGCATAGACCCTGGGGATTCTGTAAACATGGAGAGCTGATTGTCCTCTGGATATGGTACTGGGGAAAGTCATCAGCAGACCTGGCTTCATCGTTTTCTTTATGCGAGGGGCAATCAAAGCTAAATTTGGTCTATTTACAACTCTGACTTTTTTTATTTGCATGTCTTCAGTGCCTAAAACCATATGTAGCACAAATTAGGCACTCATAAAATTTTGTTGTTCAGCACAAAAGCAAGTAAATGACTCTTCATTAAATCTCAATTAACTAAAAAGGTTTGAGACCATCTCACACAGCCCTGTTTTTTATATCCAATATCTCATCACTGAAAATGTGAAACTTGATAATCTGTCAGAGGCACATGATGACCTATTAGCAATCTATTAGTAAAGATAAAGAATGCTGATTTAGTAGCATTTGGCACCACCATTTAAAGTATGCACAACTGGGACTGGAGAGATGGCCTAGCGGTTAAGAGCACTGACCGCTCTTGCAGAGGACCCGAGTTCGATCCCCAGCACTCACATGGCGGCTGAGAACCGTCAGAAACTCCAGTTCCAGGAGAACTCCAGTTCCAGGGGAATCCAACACCCTCTTCTGACCTCCGCGGCATTGCACGACACGGGTGCACAAACTTGCATGCAGACAGTACATTCATACACAACACAAAAATAAATAAAATTAATTAAAAAAATTTAAAAAAAGTATGCACAACTGTCTGTTTTTTTTTTTTAATTCATCCATGAAACTCCCATTCCTCAAAAAAATGATGCTAATGCAAATAAGTTGTTTTGTTTTTGCTTTTGTTTGACAGGGTCTCTTTGAGCTCCAGCCCACAAAAAACTCACTGTTTAGATCAGGATGGTTGAATTTCATAGAGATCTGCCTGCCTCTGCCTCCTGAGAGCTCGAATTAAAGGTGTGGGACACCATGCCCAGTGTAAGATAGTATTTCATAAATGGTTTAACCAAATATCCCTAGCAAGTACATTCAGATTAAATTAAAACTTCTCAGAATCTGACTCACTTAAGATTCCCAGGAATGTGGCTATAGAGATGGTGCAGAGCTCAAGAGCACTGGCTGCTCTTCAGAGGACCTGCCTTCAGTTCCCAACACCCACATGGCAGCAAGCAAACTATCTACAACTCTAGTTCCTAGGGGACCTGACATATTCTTTTGGCCTCCATAAGCATTGCACTACACTGGTACACTTACAGACACACAGGCAAAACACCTATACACAGAAAATAAAAATAATTCAGTCAAAATTCTCAGAACCACTGTTTCACAGTGAATTTGTCACCACAATGCAGGTGTTATGAAAACCATCTCTAACTTGAAGCCAAAATGGGAGAAGAAAAGACTAATAGCATCATTGTCGTAACTGGGCACATAGATCCTGGGAAGCCTACCACTGCTGCCCATCTGATCTACAAATATGAGAAGATAAATAAACCAATCATTGAAAATTCTGAGGAGGAAGCTGCCACAATAGGAAGAGCCTCCTTCAACATGCCTGGGTCTTAGATGAACTGAAACCTGAGCTAGAGTGTGGTGTCACTGTTGACATCTCCCTGAACAATTGAGACCAGAAAATAGTATGAGGCTAACATTAATGCTTCTGATTTTTATTTATAGAAACTTTATGAGAAAGATCTTCACATGCATATCTTAGAATGACTGTACTGTCCTGATGGTTGATGCTGGTGTTGATGATTTGAAACTGGTATCTCCAAGAATGGGCAGACATGTGAACAGTCCGTACTGGCTTAGAAACTGGGTGTGGAACAGCCAATTGTTGGATTCTGGTGAGCCACTGTACAGGAAGAAAAGGTGCAAAGGATTGTTTGGGACATCATCACCTACAGTAAGATTGGCTATAATCCTGACACAGCATTTGTGTCAAATTCTGGTTGAAACGGTGATAACATGCTTGAGTCCTGTACCCATAACCTTGGTTCCAGGAATTGAAAGTCACCAGTAAAGATGACAGTGGCCATGCTGCTTGAAGCTTTGGATGGCATCCTACACCAACCCATCTGACTAATAAGCCTTTGCGACTGCCCCTCCAAATGTCTATAAAACTGGTGGTACTGGTACTGTCTTAGTGGGCTGAGTGGAGACAGATGTTCTCAAGCCTAGAATTCTGATTCCTTTTGTTCCAGTAAAGTCCTTGAGGCTTTGAGTGAAGCTCTTCCTGAGGATAGCAAGGGCTTCCTATAAAGAACGCATCAGTGAAAAATTTTCAACAGGTAAAGGTTGCTAGTGAAAGCAAAAATGACCCCCATCAATGGAAGATGCTGACTTCACTGCTGCAGTGATTATCCTGGCCCAGACAGGCCAAACTAGTGCTGTCTGTGCCTCTGTGCTGAATTATTACACAGCTCACATAGCTTTCAATTTTGGTAAGAAAAGATGGATCATTGTTCTGCTAAGAATCTGAGGATGATCTTAAATTCTTAAAACGCTTCCAAGCATGCCCACGTTTGTTGAGAGCTTTTCTAACTACTCTGGGTCATTTTGCTGTTCATGACATAAGGCAGACAGTTGACCTGGGTGTCATCAAAGCTAAAGACAAGAAAGCTAGGGCTAGAAACATCACCAAGTCCTCTCTCAGAAAGCTTGGGAGGCTAAATGAATGTTATCCCTAACTTTTAATCAAGTCTTAGTAATGGAAGGAGAGTCCCAGGAATGTTTGCCAAAATTGGCCATTTAAGTTTGATAGTAAAAGACTGGTTAGTGATAGTAATGCATCAAAAAACCTTCAGAAGGAAAGGTTTGTGGGCTAGATTTATCTGTGGCAGTTTTAAGGTATTAGTTCTTACATTCAGTACTCTTTGAGCCGAGCCTGGTGGTACATACCTTTAATCCCAGCACTTGGAGGAGGAGGGAGGCTGATCTCTATGAGTTCAAGCCAGCCCAGTTTCTATAGTGAGTTCTAGGACAGCTGGATATACAGGGAGACCTTGTCTCAAAAAAGCCAAAAGATGAAAGAAAATAAGATCAAGACTTTCTTTTGGTGTTTTCAAGACAGGGTCTCCCTGTAGCCCCAGCTGTCCTGGAACCCACTCTGTAGACCAGGCTGGCTTTGAACTCACAAAGATTTGCCTGCTTCTGCCTCCCAAGTGCTAGGATTAAAGGCATGCACCACCATGCCCAGCAAAATAAAGAATTAAAAAAAAATTTTTATTTATTTTTGTATGTGTACGAATGTACTATCTGCATGTAGGTTTGTGCACCTGTGTCATGCAATGCTGCGGAGTTCAGAAGAGGGTCTCAGATTACCCTGGAACTGGAATTCTCCTGGAATTGGAATTACAGATGGTTCTTAGCCACAATGTGTGTGCTGGGGATCAAACCTGGGTCCTCTGAAAGAGCAATCGGTGCTCTTAACTGCTAGGCTAGCTCTCCAGCCCGGGAAATCAAGACTTTTTAATGGAAACAACATAACCAAAAACCAGTCACACAGTTTTGAGACTCATTAAAAAAAGTTTAATGAGAAGCAAATCCAGAATTAACAGTGTAGAAGAAAATTGTTATTGTTTTAGATACATACTAACTTATTTGTCAATTTATTTATCCAAAAGAGTTGAGACCATTGCCAACAGCATTTCAGCAAGAATATAAAACCAGAAAGACTCAAATAACCCTCACCAAACAGTTCCCACACATTTTTGCCTGTGAGTTACCTCAAAATTTTTCAAGTTTCTTAAGTAACAATCACAAGAAAATGGCAAAAAAACCTATCAGAAAGTAATTTCAGTATAGACTCAATGTCTCTCCAATGGATTCTAAATAGCGAAGTGTTTGCCGCATAATGTATTGGACTTGATCTATATATTATGGATTTGTAAGAAAGTGAATCAATACTCAAATGAATAGTTTCATTCAACATAGAGACTCTGATCCAGAATAAAGACATTATGTGATGAATGCTTCTTATGTGGAAGACCTTAATGAAGAGAACACTTAACATAGAGGCTGTGTTAGGATCGTTGGTACAAGGAGTGAGTCTGATGACATAAAATGAGGGTCTGCTTTCAAGCTGGTTCTGTTAAACAAACTCTGCTGAGAATAATCACATTTTGCCAATGAAATTTGAAAATTTAATTAGAATAGTTAAAATACCAGATAAAAGAATCAAATATAACTAAACAAGAAAATATTTGTTTTTATTTATGGAACACACTGTTGGACAGGTCAAGATGAAGGTAGATTGGACATGCATAGGATCTCCTTCACTGAACATAAAATAAAATGACAGTTTTCCAGGTCCTGGGAATATATCTTTGTCTAATCACACAGCCACATGCATTCAGAGACAGAGGAGAAAAACACGAAGCTTTAGGGATGTAGACAAAGAATCTACTTGGACAGAAGGAAAAGTTTAAGAAAGAGGATAAAAGTATGCTTTAAAGTGCAATGACTATACATAATAGTAAGTATGGAATAAATAATACCTTAGTGCCAAGTAAGATATTGAAAAGTCCTCCTTTAATTGAGAAGGCCCTCAAGAGATGATTAGAGATATCCCTGGAGCAGGTACATGATATTCTTCTCCTGCACACCAGGGACGGTCTCCTTGTAGCCCCGGCTGGCCTAGAACTTGCTTTGTAAGACCAGGTTGGACTTGAACTCACAGAGATCAGCCTGCCTCTTCCTCCTGAGTGCTGGGATTAAAGGTGTGCACCACCACACCCAGCTAGAGAGTTTATAGTCTTACCCTACTTCAAGTTTGGCCCCTGTCTGCTTCATGTTTGCTGCCGAAGATGTTTTATCACCTCAACAGAAAATTAATTCATACAGAATTGGTACCAGAAAGGAGGCTGTAGCTGTGAAGAATGTGGCCATGTTGTTTTTTGAAATAGTGTGAAGGACTTCAGGACTTTGAATTAGAAAAGCAACTGAATGCTCTAAGCAGAGCTTAGTGGCTTATTCTAGTAGAAGCCTGGAAGACACCAATGCTGAGAGTAATACAGACTGTGGAGATGAGGCTCCTTCAGTTCTAGGGGGTAATGTGGTCTGTTAGCAACTGGGCTAGAAACTTTATGTGCTATTCTGCTAAAGAGTCTAGCTGTTTTCCGCTCATGTCCTGAGGATTTATATGAGGCTAAATGTAAAAGTAATAGACTAGTTTCTTTAATAGAGAAAATTTCAAGACATCATATTGTTAAATCTGTGGCTTGGTTATTATTATTACTATTTGTTTTTATTGAACCTTTGTGATTTTTTTCATGCAATATAATTTGATAGTTTTTAGATCTGCTCCTGTATTCACACTGCTCACACTGCCTCTCACCCAATTTAATGCACTCTATTATATATATCACATGTATTGTCCACATATTATATATGTATACATAAATATTCACATATATTGTCCACATTATCTATATATATATATATATATATATATATATATATAATATAATATACTCACAATATTGTCTCTGTCCCTCCTAGCAGCCATATTTTACCACAATTTCCTTAGGTGGGGTTGGAGCTTCTTACCTATTCCTCATGTCTTTACTGGAATTTTGTCTGGTTTGAGCTTGAATGGCCCTTGTGCATGCTGTCACTGCTGCTGTGAGTTCATATGAATAACTGATCAGATATCTGGAAAACTGTCTCCTTGAGTTCATCCACTCCCTCTGGCTCTTATAATTTCTCCCCACCAGCTTCTTCCACAATGATCCCTGAGCTTTGGAAGGTATATATGTCCTCTTCAGAGATAAGCAGTATACAGCCTCTTGTCTTTATTCTCTGCATGTTGGCTAGTTGTGAGTGTCTATATTAATCATCTTCTGTTGCATAAGGAGTCTTATTTTATGGGAGTTGAGAAGTGCATTAAATTTATGGGTATATTCAGAAAAACAGACCATCACGTGTTCTCTCTCACAGCTGGGTAGTGGCTTTGAAATCTTAGACATGAATATTTCAATTTAAAAATTCAGAGAGGTCAAGAAACTAACAAATGGGTCTGGATAGGTAGGAAAGAGGCTTCCTGGGAGAGGAGATAGAATGCAGTGATATGAAAAGTAAAGAACATTATGCAAGGAAGGATTAAATGGGGTAGGGAATGGGAGGTCAGGGGAGAGGAGAGAAAGTATGGGGAGGGATAAATAACACTAAAGACCTTTAGGAAAACCCATATGGAAATCTACACTATAGAAGTTTCTTAAAGTATATACATGTGCATCAATAAAAGAGATTAAAAGGTGTTATCTTGTAACAGGGCTACATTGCCCTTTTCTATGCATCATACACTAATGGAAAAAAAAAAAAACCCTCAATTCCAAGAATGGACTCCCTTTCTAGAAGCTGTTGGTAAAGGGGTCCCATAGATCCTCAAATATTACTGACCAGTATTTCCTGATCTTGGTTACCCACCAGCCGCAGATGGTAAGACTCTACTGCTGAAGACACTACAGACATGAGCTTAGAACAAACAAGGAGAAATCAAGTGGTGCTGACTTCAGAGCCTCATCTCTGCTAGTTAGCATCCACAGTGATGGAAGGTCCTATGTATGATACTGGAAGGAAATAAAAATCATCATCAACCTTACCCAGCTGTGAATCCCGTGAACTACAGTAACTGGCCTGCCAAGATATGCTGACCAGTGCAACAGTGGCAGAAATATTATGGGAATAACCAACCATTCTTAAATTGGTTTTAAAGTCTATTTCCTAGAATGGAGCCCATACCTGACACTTAAAGTTTAGGAACCTGAGTCTAGACAGGCCACAGAACATAGGGGAGCCCCTAATGCTAGTTTTCTACTGGATAGTCATCATACTAAACCAACTCTTAATGATTTATTGGCTTGGTTATTATTGTTCATTCTCATGCAGGTCTATAATGAAAAAGCAAATGGAGCATAAAGAAATACAAAATGTACAGTTTAAGGAGAAAGGAGTGCTAAATTTTATGTCATAGACATGTTGAAAAATATGTTTTAATTGTTAAAGAGATTAGCACCATTAGAAGGAGACCTCATGGTCTGCACTAGAAAAAAATGGAATGGGTACCCTCAGAGCAAAACCCAACCCAGCTAAGATTCCAATTTATGAAAAAAGAACCCCTAAGAGGCTGCTTTCTTCTGGAAAGTAATTGCCTTGGCATAGTGTGGTTGAATGGGGCTAGTGTCCATTCAAGATGGCATCTGAGCTTGACAGGGTCATCCAAGTAGTACAGGATTTGGGGGCATGAAAGATGCAAGAGTTAGGGGATTGCATATTCTTCTCTGCTTTCAGAGAGCTGCTGAGGCCAGGCCATACGTGCCAGTGCCGGAGTCACCCTGAAAAGCCACTGTCCGAAGCTGCAAAAGTGAAGGCTGGGTTGCAACCAAGTTGATGGAGATGCCAAAGATGTGAAACCTCTACAGAAGATAGATACATACAGGAAGCAGAATGAGAGAGAGAGAGAGAGAGAGAGAGAGAGAGAGAGAGAGAGAGAGAGAGAGAGGTGTGGCACAGCCAGCAAAGCTGAAGGGCCTGAACCATCCAAATCTGTGAAACTAAAGTCTCAGACATCAGACCTTGAGCTACAGGATGGAGGGCTGGCCTGCTGGTTTTCATCTTGTTCTGTTTCAGTATTTCCTCACTGTGCCTCACTCCTCCTTTTTGTGTGTTTGTATGTTAAAGTATATAATTTGTCTTTTTTATTTTACAGGGGGTTGCAGCTAAAAGATTACCTTTAGTCTAAGAAGAGATTTTTGGACTTTGAATTTTTGAAGAGAATTGAGATTATTAAAGATTATGGAGACCTTTGAAGTTGAATGAAATGTGTTTGACATTAGAATGGAGCTGTGAGTCTGTGGGGGTCAGGAAGTGGAAGGCAGTAGTTTGAATGTATATAGTCCTCATAGCACAACTGTTTGGATGCTTGGCCTCCAGCTTTTGGCATTGTTTAGGGAGGTGTGGGAGATACAGCCTTGCTGGAGGAAGTGTGTCACTCACGGGGGTGAGTGTTCACAGCCTCACCCATTTCCAGTTCATTCCCTCTGCTTTGTGTTTGCTGTGGAAGATGGGGTCGCTCAGCTTCCTGCTCCAGCCACTGCTGCCATGCCTTCTTCCTCAATTGGAATCATCCTCTGGAACTGTAACCCAAATAAACTCTTTGATAAGTTTCCTTTAGTCATGGTGCTTATCACAGGAACAAGAAGTTAACTGATACAGCCTCATTACATTTTCTCTCTTAATACAGTGAATATAGCAAACAAACCTATATAGTTAAGCATGGCGAATCCTTTTTTTTTCTTCCTGAGTATAATGAAATGAGTGGACTAAATATGAAGGACCAAATGTCAAAAGGGGAACTTCAGTAACTTCAACCAAAACCAATAAGCATGAAACAGCCACCTGCATCACAGATGAGTGAACAGAGATGTTAAAATTATGGAAAAAGAATATAAAACAAAAACCAAACATATCTTTGAAATATTTTATGAATTTACATTTATTTAGATTTCTTTATATGTATACGCTTTTGCTGGCATGTATGTAAGTGTACCACATACACACAGTGCCTGTGGAGGCCAGAAGAGAGCATTGAATCACCTGTAACTGGAGTTTCACATAGTTGTGATCTGCCGTGTGGGTGCTGGGAACTGAATATTCACTGCAAGCGCAGCAAGTGCCCTTAACCCCTGAGCCTTCATTCCAACCCCAATATTTAATAAATTTTAATGTAAATGGTAAATTGGAGCTACATGATTCCAGAGGGTCAAGGTAGGCTTTCTAGATAAGTTATAATAAATAAAATTGTCAAAGTCAGGGCATCTTAGGAGAAATTGTGAAGTCTCAAAGTCAGCCATGAAGTGAAGAGCATGGAGGGCAGCAGAGACAAATCGGGTGCACGGAGAGCTTGGCTGTCCCAGCACACAGAGAGAAATCTCACACGGCTCAGCCAGACCAATAAAGAATGAGGACAGTATGAGGTGAGGCAGAGAGGAAGGGCAGAAGCAGACTCTGCGGGGGCTCAAAGGCATCCTGAGGAGATTTGACCCCAACTTTCATCTGAAGTTCATTGAGTCGTTTCATATATATATATATATATATCAAAGGGTACTTCATTAGGGTACTTTCTTCCCCTACGCTTTCTTTTTATTTTGAAAGATTTTATCTTTAAATATGTGAATGTGCGTGTCTGTGTGAGGGTGCCTGAAGAGGCCAGAAGAGGGCATGGGATTCCTGGAGCTGGCGGTAGAGTCAGTAGTGAGCTGCCAGACCTGGGTGCTGAGAACAGGGATCCTCTGCAAGAGAACGAGTGCTGTTAACCTCTGAGCCATGCTCTGGCCCTCCCACAACTCTCTATCTCCCTCCTACTCTTATTCATCCTCCTTCCTTCCTACCTGTCCCTTTCCTAGATTCATAACTTTTGGTTGTGTTGCATGACCCATTTAGTAACATCGAGGCCATTTGTGTCTGACTTGTAGACATAACTTGTAGCCTAGGGGATGTGGGATGCAGTTTAAAGCACAGACCCTCTTTGTATTGAATGTATCTACAGAAAATGGTTCACCAGTGAGGGTGAAGTCCCTGAATCCTTCCTCTATCCTAAATTTTGAGATCCTCTTTTTCACAGTGCCTTTCCTAAGGGCTTTTGTTCTATAAGTCATAGATTTTGTTTGGGTTTGGTTTATATCAATTGGCTTCTTCTAAATTTTATCTTCTCATAAATACTTGCCAAATTCAAATGAACTGACCCAAGTTAAAGTGAAGAACAAGATTAATCGTGGAAAAGCAGATGACCATGTTTTCAAAGAGAGGAAACCTAGACCGCTTGCTTCTGTTGTTTCAGAAACACAGTGTCATGCATGAGTTTCTAAGGTCTTCAGAAGCAGTGTATCAGAGGTTTACAAGGTCCTCAAAGAACCCTCCGTGCAGAGACATCCACCCAGAGATTTATTTACTCTATCCTCTGCTACCCCTACTTTTCACAACAGTGCTCTCAAAGCTTTGAGTGAAAAATTAAAATGTATCTCTTTCCTTCAAGCTTCCTTCAGTGTGCTGAGGGACCAGTGACAGAAGAAAACAGCTCTGTTAATGGCTCCCTGAGAACCTCCCTTTGCTCTAAACTGTCTTCTTAATGTGACCACAGGAGTGATCAGCACCTGCAGCTTCACACACAGGAGAGTCAAGGAGGCCCATCTTCCAGCCCATCCACAAGCAGGATCCACATGGGGCCTCCAGAGACCCACCTGGAAAGAAAAGCAGACCCAGCCTTGCCTGCTTAGGAAATGAGCAAAGCTGGTTCAGACGTGGGATACAGACCTCAGGGGCATTTGCCACTTTAGCAAAGCACGTAAGCAAGAAACCACATTAAGGAATATGTTACTAATAGCTTTTCCATAATAATAAATGGCTAGACTAGCAACTGACTGTTTTAAATTAACTAATACACATGTACCAATAAGGGCAGAGTAGGGAAACACACAAAATGGAGATGATAGTGTCTTTCTATGAATCTATTACAAAGGCAAGAGCAGCATTGAGTTTTCCAGTACACTTATATTAATTTTGGATATTAGCACTTACAACTTGTGCTTTCAAATCCCATAAAATGCAAAGCTCCCATGAAATAGAATTAAGAGGAGCTTAAGAAATTCATTAAACTGAACTTTGGTGGCAGCATTATTTTTTTGGCTAATACAAAAATATATGTCCGTACATACAGTATTTATGATGCCATTTGAGACTTACATAAAATATAAGTCAAAAGAACGCGTTGCCTTCAATAATTTACAAAGGTAGAAAATAACAGCAAGGGGAATTGGGAACAAATCTCGCCTTTTCTTGTACTGTAATATACAGATATTGCATCTGTGGCTTCCAATACAGATTCTTAATTTGAGCCCCGACAAAGCCTTGTACTGTGAAGATATTAAAGGGTATCTGAGGAAAGACAAATATGATGCTGGTTCTGGTGCATAATGATGTTTGCAAACATATTAATCAAATCTGGTTGCTTGTTAACTTGATAATTAAATTCAAAAATTGCTGGAGACATTTGCCACAGAAAGGTTTAAAAATCATTCCTGAAATCCTACAGACAGCTCTAGCAATGCATCTATGTCTCTTGAGGGACCACTGAACATAGATGGTATTAAAACATAATTGGTTTTAAAGCATGTTAGATTAAAGTTCTTCTTACAATTCATTCTTTGTTCAGATCTTCTAGCTTTTTTTCTATTGCCCAAACAAAGTGCCTTAATACAAAGGTACCACCACATAAATTCATCTTCATTCAATCTATGTAGTAGTTCTATAATGTTGCAGTTTCACTTCACATTATGTATTCCAAAATGAAATAAATTTAGATCCATAAACTGTATTTGAAGTATGGCAAAGGTCACACTATTAAAATATACAGATCAGAAGTTGAACACAAAACCTAACTAGAAAGAAATTGAATAGATAGTTGATGCCACCATAAACGAAAAAAAGTCTTACTTTGCAATCCCTACTTTTAGTCATTCTGTGCAGTTTCACAGCAGATCTGACACATTGCATTTAGGTGTCAAATTAAAGCATTCTAAGTAAATCAGAACTTTTTAAATGATGCTGGAACTTTTTTAGCTAATGGAATTTCTAAGCCCCTGTTATTAACAAAAAAAAGAAATCTAGGCTTCTTAGTTTTGAGTAGCTGCAGCTAGAAGCCCTACCCAGGGTGCTGTCTTCAGTGCACACATTAATAAGGGGTCAAGGGTCTTAGAAATAAATTGGTTGGCAAACAATATCAATGGTGGCCTGGTCTGACCTTGTACATAATTGTTTGCACAATAGAACTGAAAAGCAACTGCATAGTTAATCTGTGCATGTTTATTTCTAGCCATCTAGAGACCTTCAGGGTCAATATGATTTGCTAACATTCGCCAAAGTTATTAAAATTGTTGTGCAAAGTTGATGGAAAGGTGTTATTGCCTTTGTAATAAAAAATGACTTTCATGCAACAGTTTACATATAATTTTTTTATTAGTTTCCTTCAATCCTTCCCTTCGCCCCCCCACCCATAGTTCCATGGTTGATAAAATTGGTTATTTGTGCTATCTGACAAAACTCCATTTTTGGCTTATACACTTCCCTGGCAGTAGACAGTGCTTTCTAGGTCTTAAAATGACAAATGTGGTAACTCTCAGCCACGATAACAACAAGGCTCTCAGCTTTACAAGGACTCCAGAAGGGAACCAGTCAATTTGCCCTTACAACAGTGGCATCAATTATGGTAACTGTCCAAAATTAAGAGATATCAATGGTATTGGACCTTCATGTTTCTCCATATTACTCTAGGCAGTTAAAGAACTGTTGTCTAAAAATGCATCAAATGAATTGAAAACCTTTTTCTCCTGAAAATAGAACCATCACTTTAGATAAATAAATCCACAGCTACAAACAGAGCTAGAGAGAACAGCACGTTTGGGCAACACAGAAGTCTAGCAACAGCTACATGTTGGTGTGAAACCGAAGAGAAAAAAAAAATGAACCAGAGAGAAGAAACAGAGGGCAACAGATTATCAGTATCACAAAAATATGCATTAAACACAGTATCAGGAAAGGCAAAATATACAGGGATCTTTTTTACAAACTGGAAATGTATTTGTCCCTTGAAGAAAAATCCAGGTAAAAATGGAGAAAAGTTAATCAAGAACAAGCTTATAAAGAGAAAGCCATAGAAAAATAATAAAAGTAGGAACTAGTGGAAAAGTTAGTTTAAGAAGCTCCAGTGAATGAGATCATCCAACAGAGCATAGCTGTAAGCCGTGATCACAAACTTGCGTGATGCATTGTTGTGGCCTCATTACTGCAGTCCACTTCATTTCCCAGTGCTTCATACTAGGCAGAAACCAGAAGCATCCAGTTCCCTTGGTGTGGTTTTAGGGAGAAGGAACAACAATGTGGGTCTAGTTCAAGACACAGCAAGGATCTGGAAAGAGTTCAACACCTTCTTAAATAAATGAGTGACTCTACATTTAATGTTATTCATGACTTATTTTATTGCTTATAATTACAGTCTATTTCATTTTAGGTATACTTTGGTAGTTTGAATCGTGTCTCTCAATGTATTCATTTCAGGTACAAAGAAACCATATGTCTATCATGATAACTTGGCATAAAAATGGGCTGGAGAGATGGCCTAGCGGTTAAGAGCGCCGACCGCTCTTGCAGAGGACCCGGGTTCGATCCCCAGCACCCACATGGCGGCTGAGAACCGTCTGAAACTCCAATTCCAGGAGAACTCCAGCTCCAGGGGAATCCGACACCCACTTCTGACCTCCGCGGCATTGCACGACACGGGTGCACAGACTTGCATGCAGACAGTACATTCGTACATATACAGAAATAAAAAAAAAAAAATGTCCAAACACATAGCTTGCAATTATAAAATTATTTCAGTTTTTAATCTAGATAGTTTATTTTCTTCTTTGTGAATAAAAACAAGAAATTGTAATGATATTCAGATTAAGCCAAACCTTATTCTATTCTATGGGCTATGCACTATTATGAATTGTGTTCCACAGTATAAGCAAAACTGGTGGAATTTTCAATTTGTCACTGTAATAAAAGGTCAAATATATAGAAAGAAGAAGAAAAGGTTAAAGGCATAACAGTATCAAGGATTCTCCATGCATATATATATATGGAAAATAGAAGAAAATACCCCTATATCAGGGAAATGTTTTTTTTTAAATAAGGAAGAATTTTAAATGGGATTTAGAAAAAGTACATAAAGTTAAGTGTTTTCCATTTTTTTCCCTGGGATCTCATTCTAATGCAATTATTGGAAGAAAGTAGGAAAATGTAAACCCCATCCCAGAGAAACAGACATGCCTGCAGTGACTCCACAATGGGAGGTGAGAAGAGTCTCCAAGCATAGCACCAAGGTTCTAAGAAGGCTGCAAGAAGACAAGGAAAGATGCAGATAAAGAGCAGAGAACATGAGTCAAATGCTCAACCTCTCAGTGCTTTAGATAAGGAAAAACAAACAAAATGCAATAACGGACTTCCAATCCTGATCCAGACTGGAGACTAGGGGCAGTGCTTCTGTCATAGTCTTGACACAGTAGAGCACAGGGCTAGCTCAGCCTGTTGGGTGAGTCTGGGGGAAAATTCTCTTGGTAGAGAAATGTCTTTGATTCTACTTCAAACACACACACACACACCACACACACAAAGCACACATGCGCATGTGCACACAATCATACAAGGAATTCTACCATTGTCCACATTCTCACAGTGAACTTCCTGTAATAAATGGTGAAGAAAAATTTTAGACAAGAATGAGAATTATTACATGGAATGAGGAAATGATGTACACAATTTTACAAGAAACAGAAAAGGACAGTGCAGAAATATAAATATCAGATGGGTTGTTAGGATCTCTCTCTCTCTCTCTCTCTCTCTCTCTCTCTCTCTCTCCTCTCTTTCTTCCTGTTTCTCTTACACACACACTCACACATACACAACATAGCAATGAGCAAATAAAAATATATCCTTTACTCACATCTTCAAAGCTTGCTTATACTAAAAGAACACATAGAAGAAGAGCAAATGTGTGCTCAGGAAAGGAGGCAAGGAAATGAGTCCACATGGCCAGTGGGAGTAGACTGCACAGTCAGAGCAGTGAAAGTCTGGCTAGAAGCAACACAAAGTCTGCTCCCTCCAAATCTGTAAACACAGGAAGAATAGGATTTTTTTAAGCCTATGATTAAGATGGCTAGATTAGAAAGTAAAATAAACAGAGCTACAAGGAATCTGAGGAGAAATTACAATAAGGAAGGTGGCCAAGAAGAAGAAAAAACATGAAAAGAATTTACAAATAAGAATGAAAAATAATCGAAGAGAGTAAGTACTTAAGAGTGTAATACAAGATTCTTTCTAGAAAAAAAGCATTAAAATGTATAAAATATAAATATAGAATGTCTCATGAACCAAAACTGATTCAATGAACAACTCAAAAAGCATTTCTTAATAAAGTTACTGAAGTTACAAGAGGAGAAATGTTAGATGGAAAAGATTCTATAGAGAAAAAATATTAATAAACCACTGACAAAAAGAAAAAAAAGTGTAACTCTATTTGACTTGACCCAGGAATATTGAAAAAAGGGGGCAGTCCCTACAAAGTGTTCAAAGAAGGAATGTTTTATTCATAATCATATTCCTACACAAAGAATTTTTCAAGTTAGAGGAAAAGACACAGACATTTACAAACCTGTTCTTAAAAAATAAAGTTAAAAACAGCCTGAACCGATCAGAGTCCAAAATGACATCAGCGAAAGTAGACTGTTCGGCTTCTCGCCCACTTGTGTCCCTTTTCTAAAGCCTAGGGAACAACCTGCGGAAAAGGGGGAGTGGTAGAATGTAAGGGCTGCAATTGGGGTGAACTACGAAACTACAGAAACATAGACTGGACTCCTATTTGATCAACATGATAGTACATATAAGCTCCCCCAGTTGGACAATGGGGGCCTCAGGTTGTATAAGTTTGGGCATAGCTACTTGCAAATTGGTTTTACATGAAGGATGCTTGCATTCATTACTTATGACCTATTATTAAAAAAATAAAGTTAAATGGGAAATAAACTTCCACTAGCACAGCGATAAATAGGAACTCTATATGGATGTGTGTGGCACAGAGTCAATTTAAGAGCCAAACTAAGATCAAAATGAACACAAGGATTATGGTCAGAGAAGAAAGTGAAAAGTAATGTCTGCTGATGGAGCAGATACGGGGAGAAAAAGGGCGACGGAGCTTTCCGAGCTGGGGAGCTGGGAGTCAAATATTTTACTTTAAAAAAATCACATAATGGTGTTTAAATTTACTTCAAGGTGTGATGTTAATTTATATGAAGTTATGAACATTGAAAAAGAACTGAACAGAAATGGGTTACTCATTATTCAGAAAGAATAACACAAAGATGACCCCAAAATGCAAAGAGAAGATATTCATTTTATATAAAAATGCAAGTGAGATAAACTCACTTATTGAAATAGATTCTCATATCAGACTAGAAAGCAAATCTTAACTAAATGTTATATGTAAGAAAGATACTGAAATTAAAGTGACTCCAAAGTATTATTGGAACTAATAAACACATCTGTGAACTGGTATAGCTATGAAGAAACACGAGAGAGAGAGAGAGAGAGAGAGAGAGAGAGAGAGAGAGAGAGAGAGAGAGGAGAGGAGAGATACAGAGACAGAGAGACAAAGACAGAATTGATGAATCACAATACCTAGTCAAAAAACAAAAACCTTAAAACATGCAAAAAAGGAATAAGTGTACCAAAATCATGTTAGAAACAAGAAATTTAAAGAATTTAAATGTCAGTAAATTAATGTAAAAATATTAAACGTCTGATTTCCTGGAAAGAAAGAGATACTATCATAGCTCATTGTAAACAGAAAATGTTGCTAAAGCTCAATATATTCCCAATCCACTGGCTCACAAAAGTTCACAGAAAGTACTAGGGAAATTGAAAGTATTCTGTCTTCATAGAACCAGAACTTTTAACAAAATCAAAATATCTGTATGTTTTGCTGACAAATCAACATGTAATTACTATGTTGATGCATAAATTAGTTTTAACTAATATGACAGGTTTTTTTGTTTTTGTTTTTGTTTTTTTTGTCTTTTTTGAGACAGGGTCTCCCTGTAACAGCCCCAGCTGTCCTGGAACTCACTCTGTAGACCATGCTGGACTTGAACTCACAAAGATCCGCCCGTCTCTGCCTCCTGAGTGCTAGGATTAAAGACATGCGCCACCACGCCCAGCTAACAGTTGTTGTTTTTTTTTTTAATTTTATTTATTTTTTTTATGTGTATGAATGTACTGTCTGCATGTAGGTTTGTGCACCCGTGTCGTGCAATGCCGCAGAGGTCAGAAGAGGGTGTCGGATTCCCCTGGAACTGGAGTTAAAGACGGTTCTCAGCCGCCATGTGGGTGCTGGGGATCGAACCCGGGTCCTCTGCAAGAGCAGTCGGCGCTCTTGACCGCTAGGCTATCTCTCCAGCCCCTAACAGTTGTTTTTAATCATCAACTGGATATAGCCTAGAATCAGTTGGGAAGAGAGTCGCAAACAGAGATTAGCTAGGTCTGGCTGGTCTGTGGCATGTTTTGCGGAACAGTCTTCCTTATCTTAGTTGACTTGGGAAGACCCAACCTGAATGTGAGCCGTACCATTCTCTAGTGTGAGGCCCTGGACTAAGAAGGTGTAGCGAAAGCTGGCAATAAGCATGCATGCGTGATGGAAGTGTGGAGAGAGCTGGCAAAGCACTGAGCATGCACGCGTAATCTCTCTGCTCTTGACTGAGAACGTGATGTGGACATCTGTTTAGAACCTCTGCTGCCATGACTTCCCTCAGTGATGGGCAGTAGCCTGGAACTGTGAGCTAAAAGAAACCCTTCCTCTCCATCTTTTGTCAAGACAGGTATGGAGATGACCCGGACAGCGCTAACACTAGAAGACGCTCCTCAGAGAACACGTGCAAACAGAACAGGTGAAGGTGTGGACCCAGGAATCAGGAGGATGAAGCAAAAAGGACCAGACAAAAGGCAGAAATGGGGCCAGCGGCAGGACAGTGGAGGGCACAAGGTGACATGTGTGAAAGAGGAGCGGTCACCTTTGCTGAGAGGTCAAGGTGACGAGAGCAGGTCCTACCACAGCAAGAGCAACAGTGCAGGACGTGCAGTGCACACAGGCTGTGGAGACCGTGAGGCAAGGCCACTGTAATCAACTACCTCAGGCTCTGCGGTGAGGTAGAGATGAGAAGCGGCTGGGCAGGAGTGTGGAGTCAAGGGGCTTTTCTTTCTATTTTTAGACACAAAATCTCACTTTCTGGTAGAGGAAGTGAAATGGATAAAGAGGATTCATCAGAGAAATAAATTTCCTGAAACGGCAGGGGAGATCACAGCTATAAGATGATTGGGCTTTGGAGAGAGGGATCCTGGACAGCAAGCCAAAATTGAGATAGGGATGATGTGAAGAGAGATGTGAAATAGCTGTTTTGAAGAATGGAAACGTCAAGAAATATGGAAGGACCTTCCCATTCACAATAGCCTCAAAAAAAATCTATGAATAATCCTAACCAAAGACATTAAAGATCTCTACAAAGGAAACAGTTAAAAGAAGACACAGGAGTTGGAAAGACCTCCCACATTCATGGACTGACAGAATTAATATTGTGAAAATTACCATCCTATTAATTCAATTATTAGATTCAATGCAATGCTAATCAAAATGCTCATGACATTCATCACAAAGCTAGAAAAAAAATCCTAACATTGATATGAAATCACAAAAGACTCCAGACAGCCAAAGCAATCCTGAGGATAAAGAGCAATGCTGGGAGGATTACCACACCAGATATAAAACTATATTGCAGAGCTATAGTCATAAAAACAGCATGGTATTTGCATGAAACCAGACATGCGGATTAGTGAAACAAAATAGAAGACCCAAACATGAATATGGAAGTTTGAATGAGAATGCCCCTCATAGACTCTTAAGAATTTGTCACTGTTTTGGGAGTCTTAGAAGGTATGCCCTTTCTAGAAGAAGCATGTTACTGGGGGTGGGCTTAGGAAGTTTTTTTTTAATTTATTGTTTTACATAAATATTTTTGTATAAGATTATGTTACAAATTGAATCTAGACCCGTGTCCCCCTCCCAACCTCCCCACCCCACCAGATTCACCCTTTCAGGCAGTTCTTTGATGCAGTCTTTTCTGTTGTTGTTGGTGGTGTTCTTTCCAATATGCATCATTTTCTGATGTCTTCTTCCATTTCTTTCTTCAACGGTTTAAAATTTTTGTTGTAGAGATCTTTGGTGTCTTTGGTTAGGTTTGTTCCTAGGTATTTTATTGTTTTTGAGGCTATTGTGAGTGGGAAGGTCTCCTTGTATTCCTTCTTCAGTTGCTTGTTGTTGGTGTAAAGAAAGGCTACTGATTTTTTTAGGTTAATTTTGTATCCTGCCACTTTACTGAAGCTCTTAATTGTTTCTAGGAGGTTTCTGGTGGAGTTCTTAGCATCCCTTAGGTAGACAATCATATCATCAGCAAAAAGGAATAGCTTGACTTCCTCTTTTCTAATTAGTACTCCTTTAATTTCCTTTTTTTGCCTTATTGCCTTAGCAAGTGTTTCAAGCACTATATTGAAGAGGAGTGGTGACAGGGGGCAGCAGTTCCTACCTTTAAAGGGAATGCTTCTGTCATTTCCCCACTTAGGATGATATTGGCTGTGGTTTTCCTGTATATGACTTTGATTACATTGAGGAATGTTCCCTCCAATCCAATTCCTTCTAGGACTTTAAGCATGAAAGGATGCTAAATTTTGTCAAAGGCTTTTTCAGCATCAATGGAGATGAGGGTGTGATTTTTGTCTTTCGGTCCATTTATATGCCTGATGATATTTATTTATTTTTGTACGTTGAACCATCCCTGCATCTCTGGTATGAATCCAACTTGGTTATGATGTATGATCTTCTTAATGTGGGTCTGTATGAGATTTGCCAGTATCCTGTTTAGAATTTTGGCATCTGTGTTCATTAGGGAGATGGGTCTATAATTCTCCTTTTTGTTTCTATCTTTGCCTGGTTTTGGTAATAGAGTGATGCTGGCTTCATAGAAGGAATTTGGGAGAATTCCCTCTGTATCCTTCAAACAATTTGAGTAATGATGATTTATTGATGGGTTCTGTTTCCTCATCCAACCTCCCAATCTATGTCTTTTGATTGGGGAATTTAGTTCATTATTATTTAAGGTTATGACTGTTAGGTTTGTGTTGCTTCCTTTTGCCTTATTATCTATTTGCAGTTTGGGTTTAGGTTTCTACTTCTGCAGTTATGGTTTTATTGATTTCTCTTTCTAGGTGCCTGGAGGTGGTTGCTCCTTTCTTCTGTCCTTTGAATTGCTTCAAGTATTCTCTGAAGGGTTGGTTTTCCAGATATGCATTCTTTCATCTTGTTTATGTCATGGAAGATTTTTCTCTCTCCTTCAACTATAATCTACATTTTTTCTGGGTATAGTAACCTGGGTTGGCATCTATTGTCCTTTAACACTGGGAATGCTTTGCTCCACATTCTTCTTGCTTTCATAGTTTGCACCTAGAAGTCAGTTGTAATTCTGATACGATTCCCCTTATAGGTCACTTGTTTTTCTCTTGTGGCTTTAAGGATTTTGTCTTTGTTTTAGGCATCTAGCATTTTAACTATGATATGGCATGGAGAGTTTCTTTTCTGGTCTTGTCTGTTTGGAGTTATATGTGCTTCTTGTATTTGTATGGGTTTGTCTTTTTTTTAGTTTGGGGAAGTTTTCATCTATTATTCTGTTGATGATCTGATCAATACCATTCTCTTGGGATTCTTCTCCTTCCTTTATTCCTATGATGCTGAGGTTTGATCTTTCCATAGTGTCCCACAGTTCCTGGTTGTTCCACTTTTGTGTATTTTTAAATTTTTCATAATCTTTACTTGAGGATTTTAGTTGTTCTGTGTTATCTTCCAGGTCTGATATTCTTTGTTTTGCTTCCTCCCTTCTGCTTCTGAGGCTTTTTCCATTCCTTTCCTCTTTATTGGATGAGTGTTTAATTTCCTTTTTCATTTCCTCTTCTGATTTCTTTAGTATGTGCACTTCCTTTTGGAGCTTCTCAATCTCTTTCTGTAACTCTTTGCTTCGCTGGTTGGTTTTCTTATCTTTTTCAACATGGGATCTTTTCAGTGTTTCCACTTCCTTCCAGAGTTTTTCATTTTCTCTCTCTAGGTCCTTCTTGAGTTTTTCATTCTCTTTTCTTAATTCTTTGATTTGCTCTTTATAATCTTGTACTTCTTTAAGTATGTTCACAATTGTACTTCTAATATCTGTGTCCTGGGCCATCCCCAGGGGGATCTCACTGTAGGAATCTTCGACAGCATTGGTAGGACTTGGTGTGGAATTATCCTGCACCTTTCCCATGTTGTCTCTTCTTCGAGTCCCTGGCATATGGGTTTCTCTTTGCCTGTATTCCAATGTGAATCCCCAAATGCCTCTTCACTGTGGTGAAGGCTTGCTTTGCTTGCCTCCTTCAGATGCCTTCGTTGTTTGTTTGATTGATTTGTTTTTCTCCTTTACTCCTTGTTTATGGAGTGTTGACTTGTCTAAGCTTTAGGCTTTCTATTGGAAGTCTAACTCACTCTTCCCTTTCTGTTCTGAAGGTTCTCTGAAAAATCCATTTGGACACTGGTTCGACAATCCCAGTTGGTGGGGTGGGGGGGCTGTTTAGCCTGTGCCCCAGTACCTGTGCTTCAGTTAGTCTTGGGAGATCCCCGATCTCAAGACTCACACAAACCCACCTTTTATACCAGCTGGGAGGACAACTCTGCCCCCCACAGCCACACAATGAAATGCAATCAAACAATCTGCCTGGCTGAAGCACCCAGCTCCTACCTGCTTGAAAACGTTCATGCTCAGCTTTCTGCTCCTGCTCCAGCCACCTCGCCAGGCCTCCCCACCTTGACAAACTCTAATCCCTCTGGAACCTGGAACCATAAGCTCAAATAACCTCTTTTTCCTACAAGTTCCCTTGGCCATAGTGTTCCATCACAGCAAGAGAACAGTAACTAACATAATGAATGCACACAATCCAGGCAGCAGACATTTGACAAAGGGGACAAGAGCACACACTGGAATAAAAGCACCTTCAACAAATGCTGCTGGCAAAATTGGATCTCCACCTGTAGAAGAATTAAATTAGATTCTCATCTGTCATCCTGCACAAAATCACATTCCAAATGGATAAAAGACCACAATGTGAAACCTGAAACTCTGAAATTGTTAAAGAAAAGCATAGCCAGCAATGTACAAAATAGAGATGTAGGAAAAGACTTTCTAAATTAGACATCAGGTGCTCAGTATTGGTAAATATAAGTCTAAAGTTAACTGCCCAAAGCAATTAGACAGTATAAATATAATTACAGATGATATTTTAAAATGCATTTTCAATAATCTAAAATTGAAGAAGCAATTGTTCATTATGAACTAAAACCAGATGCCATAAAAAGAAAAAGATAAATTTTACTGTATTACAAAATAAGGGGATGAAAATGCCATATTAACCAATCAAATAACAAATAGCAATATTTGAGTATATGGCTAGTATTTGAAATTTATATCACAGATGAATTTATTTTTTCTACTTTCAAACAGAATTCTTATAAATCAGGAAAATTGAAACATGCTGTAGGGAAAAAAATGGGCAAATATTCCATTCGGAGAAAGAAAGTACAAATAAGTCTGTATAAAGGTGCTAACCTTCCCAATGGGAGAAAAAGCAAAATTTCCAATGAACAATATCTGGTAACAGGTGTGGGGAATAAAATACACAAGGTGTGGGGCTGGAGAGATGGCCTAGCAGTTAAGAGCGCTGACCCAGAGGACTTGGGTTCAATCCCCAGCACCCACATGGCCACTGAGAACAGTCTGAAACTCCAATTCCAGGAGAACTCCAGTTCCAGGGGAATCCGACACCCTCTTCTGACCTCCGCGGCATTGCACGACACGGGTGCACAAACTTGCATGCAGACAGTACATTCATACACATACAGAAATAAATAAAAAATAAAAAAATACACAAGGTGTACCTGAGGCATCTTCTTGTACCAGAAAGCAATGAAACTATTAAGTAATAAATGGGCCGTGTCAGAGGAACAAGGAGCCAGCATCAAGGAGATGTTATGGGCAGTATGTGACCACGTGAGCTTAAATGAGAATATGGATGCAAAAATAAAATATACAAACTCAAGGACTCTTTTCAATGGCCTCATCTAAAAGTAGGAAATGAACATTAAACAAAACTAAGAGAAGACCAGTGGAAATAACTAGGTCTCTAAGTCCTTATTCTGAAAATAGGCATAAATGGCTAAGTAATTTATCCTGCCTTTCTTATATGAAGTATTCATCAGGGAAATTAATTCTCCCTAATTGGGATATTTTACTGAAAAATTCTAACTAATAACTATGGAAGAAAATGTAGGATTTTTTAAATCACCATTCTTCAGCTGCTCATAAAGTTATTGAGTCAAGAAACACACAGAGGGAGACATTTTCTGAAAGTCAAATAGAGACCTTTCCAAATGGAGAGAAAACACTGTCCTCCAATCCATTGATCCCAGGTTACCATAGATGGCATGGGTAGGTGTTTTAACTCTTGCTTTGATGCAATGTGAAGTGTAGAGTGGTATCTGTGAACATGTGGAGGTTGAATCTAATCAGGGGTTGGCGTTAACATTTCCTTACTGAGGATGGATGAAGAAATCAAGTTCATTACAAGGACAAAACAGACCCAGACGGTGTGCTTCTGAATAAGACAGTCAGTCCAGTTTCTAGTAGTCGCAGCAGGTAAGTCAAAAGGATAAGAAACTGCTTTGACTTGCAAGAGTCAAGAGGCAGAAGCAAAAGTAGTGAGCAGCTCCTGACACCCCCACCATAAAAACCATTTGTAGCCATGTGAGAATGACTTCTATAATATGGACCTGCTCTGACAGAAGAATGTTACCTATCTTGCAGCCAAAAAGTTAATCTTAAGCTTGTTTATAATGTAGGCAAGCTCACTGAGCCATGTACTCCTCTTATGACCTGGACATATGAACTTAGAGTAAGCCTCATGACCCTTTCGTGCCATGGACTGAGAAAATACAGGTCTGAGTGGGCATCTATGGTGAATACCAAAAGCTGCAAGCAATGATATTCATTGGAAAGGATGAAGATAAAAATATTATACCATTTTTATTGCACACAGTAGATAGAATTCAACTACTAACATGCTATACTTGTGTACGTGTGTTGGTGCAGGTCTAGGGATTCAAAATGGTACAAAATTCTCTGATAAGAGTCTGACTTTTACTTCTTCATTTCATGTTGAATATGCTGTAGATTTCATTGGAGAGAGTGGTTCCAGAGAATTCTTAAGGAACAGGATCTCAGCAGTTGAGGTCCACTCTTGGCCTTAAATTATAAGAGTCAAGCTGTTTTTATTCAGATACAACTGTGATGTGATAGTAAATAGTGAACGCTGCATGGCAGGACATTTTCTTTCTCACATACAAATTTTAAGACACCTTTTGCGTAATATGGAAAAGTCATTCTATGAAGTATGACAATGGCATGTGATCAGACCATAAAAGGCCCACGTGTTGGTGATTCATGTATGGAACTGAAATGAAATGATACTGGATCTTCTGTAAGTTCTTCACTAAAGAGAAGAAAATGAGAGGAGCTGATTCATTGAATTACTGTCATAGATTGTGGTAAGTTTGACAGTGGGTGTGATGCTTTATTCTTTTCCTAGTTGTGAAGTTCACTTTCTGCCTGTTGTTGGTTTGAACTGAAACGTGTATAAGGAAAAGTTACTGCCCTAAAGCCAGTGGAAGATAAACTAATAAACCCTACATAGAGTACATGAAAATTCTTACCAAAATTCAATACACACATGCTTAGAATTTACACCTGGAGTTGACTGTTCTATTGTTCACATTTTATGTATATTTAATTGAATTTTTGTGCATTGCATACAACAGTCAGACAACACTCCCCCATCTGTACAACCCCTTAGCCCACTCCCAGTGGCTTTCATACTTTCTGTCATATATATTAAGACCCATCAAGTCAAGCTTTGGTAACCTGATTATATACATGCAAGTTCATTGACTGGAATGAACTCTAGCCTATCTAGAGTCACTCTCTCGAAGATCAATGCTCCTTTACCAGCAGTAATCAGTTGCCAATAGTTCTTTGGCTAAGGTTGGGGCCTGCTGCACATTTCTCCAGTTTTAGGTTGTATTTTTGTCTGAGTCAGCATGGATCCTGTGCATCCTGTTCCCATTGCTGCAAGTTCCCAGAGGCCCAGAAGATGCTGTTTCCTTATGTTTGTGCAGCAGCTCTAGCTCTTACAATCTTTCTGCCCCTCTTTGTGAATGGTCCCTGAGCCATGGTGGGTGAGGGTCATACACTCTGCAGCCCCTTATTCTCTACACCTTGGTCAGTTGTGGCCTCTTGTGCATGGAATTCTGTTGCATGAGGAAGCTTCACTGGTGAAAGTTGAGGGATTCATTAATATCCCTCCTTTTTTTTTAGTATCCCTTTTAATTCCTGTTCTGCTGTGTTCCATAAGCCTTAGGTGTAGAGGTTCTGTTGTGGATGTGTCAAATAGTGTCAGGCATCTCTCAGACACATAAGCTCTGTGCATAGCCAGTTGTGTGTGGAACTCTGTAATAGCCTCCATCTCTTGAAGAAAGAAGCTTCTTTGATGAGTGCTGAATGATATACTTGTTTGTAAACATAAGGATTCATATTTAGTGTACACTAAATTACATCTGTCTAGGGATATGATAGAGATAGGGTTTTCTTTGGGATCTATGACCTTTCCTGCCATGTGTCTATGGTGCCACCCATGAGTTCCTTCCCATTTGAGAGGGCTTTAAGTCCAATTAGATAGCTGTTGATTACCCCCAAGATAAAAGAGCCACTATTGCACTGCTAGTTTGTTGTTGTTAGTAGATTTTAAAGCTGGAGTTGGATGATTGATTAATATTTCCCCCCCTTAGCAGTTTGTATAGTATCTTCTAGAACTATGGGAGCTAGTCTCCAGGGAAGAAGTGTTCAGGTCAGTTCCAGCTTCATTCTCCAAGTCCTGTGTCCAAAGTATGTTCTGCCTTCAAGCAACAGGACCTTACCTTGAAGCTTGGGGAGGTAACCAAAGGCTTTGGCAATAGCCTGTGTTATATTTGGAGTCTCTTGCACTATGTTGAACAACAACTCGAAGGGAGGTTTCTTCTGCCTGGCATTGAATTTCTTGTTACATAGTCTTCAGGTATACATGCACTCATGTTTAGCTATTGTATGTGTATTTTCAGTAGATTTTTGAGCTAATACATTTCCCTCTGGTCTTTTGTAATACCTAATCAATTCTCTCTCTCTCTCTCTCTCTCTCTCTCTCTCTCTCTCTCTCTCCTATTCCCTTCCCATTAAAGTACTCCTATTTCCTTATTTTTCCCCTCGATAATACCTATCTCCTATTACTCCTCCTCTCTTGAGTGCTTTTTTCCTCTTTACCCCATGGCTCCTTGTGTGCCCTTCCCTCCTTTTCCAGATGCGTACCCCAATTTTTCCCGTTCTCCCCCTGGCAGTGTCTGTTTCCCACCATCCCCTTCTCTCAGGCTCTTTTTTCCCTTTACCTCCGTGGTTCTTTTCCATTTTCCTAGCTCCTGTATAAGGCTATCTGCTCACATAGTGATTTGCTGCCAAGATCCCCAAATGAGGGAGAACATATATCCCTTGTTTCTCAGAGTCTTGGTTACTTCACTTAGTATAACAGTTCCTAGTTCCATCCACTTTCCACTGAGTAGAAAGTAATGGTGTAAATGTACCACATTTTCATTACCCATTCCTCAGTTGGAGGATATTTAGGTGTGGGAAATCCAGCTTGAATTGCGGGCTGGATTTCCAACTAGCACTGTATGGCCACGAATCTGGTTCTGCCCCAAGAAGGAGCAAGCAGCATGACCTGAGTACGCGATGCTGGGTGGAGCAAGGTGTGCAGTGGTGTGGAGTTCGGGGGCTCATGATTGGTCCTGGGAACTGATATCATTTGGTTTATAAAAGCAAGCTGTGGCAACCAGTAAATCAAATTCCAAATTAACGGAGTTCCCAGCCGATATTTTCATTAATTATTGCTGCATACAAGCTAAGGTAGGCCTGCATTTCGTTGGGGTGGCCAGTGGGCTGGAAAGAGGTTCCCTTTGCAGACCACCAACCTGGGTAGTGTTGTGAGTGAAATTCCTGTCCCTGCTCTGGGCAGGTGGAAAGTCACGGCCAAGAGTGGAACACGAGTCTCGTGGGTCCAGGCTAAGAGCCTAAGTTGGAGTTACCACTTAGGTTGGGCTGCGGGAAGTAGCCGACTGATCTCTGCGCCGAGGGGCCAGCTCCCCACAGTGTCTGCAAAGCGGGTGGTGTATCCTCATTCCCCTTAGCAGGGCCGCGTGGTCCCTGCTTGGCATAAAAAGAGAAGCTTCCTACATTTAGGATGTTTCCATCTCTTAGCTCTTGTGAAAAGAGCAGCAACAAAAAGGTGAATGTACAAGTTTCTCTACAGTAGGAGAGTCCTTTGGGTACATGCGGAGTGGAATACCCTGAATATGGTAAGCTTTTAAGTAGTACTCCAACTGCTTTCCATAGTGGTTGCAACAGTTTGCAATCCCACCAGCAGTGAATGAGCATTCCCTTTTCTCCATATTCTAGCCAGCATTTTGTGTCTTTTGTTCTCATGATCTTAGCTACTCTGAATTGGGTAAGATGAAATCTTAAAATGGTTTTGATTTGCATTTCCCTAATTACTAAGGAGGAACACTTTCAGAGTTTTTTAAGTTTCATATTGAGGGCTTTGAACCATTTGGAGTTGACACTTGTGCAGGCTGAAAGATAAGGGTCCAATTTCATTCTTCTACAGGTTGAAATCCTGTTTTTCTAGTACCATTTGATGAAGATGCTGTCTTTCCTCCATTGTGGTTCTTGGTGACTTTATCAACATATATTGGAGTTAACATACAGTTTATTCCTGGAGGACATAATTCTGGTACATACATGATGTTTATATAGGCATATTTTGGAGCAATACATCTGAGAGTGAACCACAACAACATAAGTATTGGGTCAAAGAACAGACTGATATAGTTAAATTCTGCCCCAAACAATAAACCTTTGCAGAAGAAAACTTTAGAAAGACTGAGAAAGGAATACAGGACAAAATGCAGGAACTAGAGTGGGTGGGGGAAAGGGAAAGGGGAATATGTCTCAATTGAACTGAAAATGATGTATGAAATACACAAAATGCCAATAAAAGTATTATATCTTTAAAAAAAGAAAAAATCCATCTTTCTGTTGTCTGCAAGAAACCTTCAAGGACAGGCACTTCTTAAGGTGCAAGGGTGGAAAAAATATTCAAAGCAAATGGCACTAAGAAGCAAACAGGAATTGCCATTCTAATATCAGACTTCAAACTAAAACAAATCAGAAGAGATGAATAGGGTTACTTCATTCTTATCAAAGGAACAAATAAACAAGAAATTTTCACAATCATGAATATATATGCACCAAACTCTGGTGCACTGAACTTCATAAACACAATTCCACAGGATTTTGAGGCATAGATTAAAACCAACACACTAATAGTAGGGGACTTCAATACCCCATTGTGTTCATTAGACAGGTCAACCAGACAAAGAATAAACAGGCATATGAAATGAACAATGCAACACACCAAATATGATATGTACTGAATATTCCACTCCGGCACCAAAGATTATATTTTCTATTCAATAACCCATGGAACTTTCTCCAAAATAGACCACATACTGGGGCACAGGGCAGACCTCAATAAATACAAAAAGCTGAAATAATTCCATGCATTCTATCAGACCACAGTGCAAGACAGCTTAATAACACCAGAAGAAGCCTTAGGAACTACATGAATCATGGAGATTAAACGATACACTTCTGAATAATGAATGGGTCAAAGGGGAAATTAAGAAAAAATAAAAGTATTCCTGGAAATAAACAAAAAGGGCAATACAACACAACAAAATCTCTGGGCCACTTTAAAAGCTGTCCTAAGGGGAGAATTAGCTGTAAGTCCCTACATTATACAGAGAGTGTACAAATAAATGACTTAACACTGAAACTCAATACAGTTGAATGACAACAGCAAATGAATCCCAAACCCAACAGACAAGAAAAATAACAAAAATCAGACCAGAGTTTAATTAAATAAAAACAAAGAAAATAACACAAAGAATCAATGAATCCAAGAGCTGGTTCTTTGAAATGATAAGTAAGACAGATATAGACCCTTAGCCCAGTTAACCAAAAGAAAGAAAGAACAACTCCAAATCAAGAAAATTAAAGAAGAAAGTTATATTACCACAACAGATTAAAAAAAAAAAAAAGATCCAGAAAGTTATATGGGAGTACTTTAAAAACCTAGACCGTACTGAATTTGAAAACCTAAAAGAAATGAATGAAATCATGGGACTCACCAAAGCTTAACCAAAAAGAGATAAACAGCTTAAACAGACCTATAACATGTGAGGAAATTGAAAGAGTAATACAAAAACTCCCAGCTAAAAAAGCCCAGGCTCAGATAGATTTATGGCAGAATTTGATCAGACATTGGAAGAAACCTACAACCAATATTAAGTTATTCAATAGGATAAACAGAAGGAAATCTCCCAAATTCTTTCTATGAAGCCAGCACCACTCTAATATGAAAACCAGGCAAAGACACATCCAAAAAAGAAAACTATAGATTCATACCCTTAAGGAATATAGATGCAAAAATTCTCAACAAAATACTTGCAAACTGCATACAGGCACACATAAAAAATGTCAACCACCATGATCAAGTCAGATTTATTCCAGAGATGAAGGGATGGTTCAACATCATAAATCAACAAACATCATAAATCTTATAAGTGGATTTAAAGAGAAAAACCACATGGTCATCTCATTTGATACAGAAAAGGCCTTTGATAAAATTCAACATGACCTTATGTTTAAATTCCTAGAGGGACTTGGACTGGATCATTTGATACAGAAAAGGCCTTTGATAAAATTCAACATGACCTTATGTTTAAATTCCTAGAGGGACTTGGACTGGAGGGAACATTCCTCAACATAATTAAAGCTATATACAACAAACCCACAGTCAACTTCATTCTAAATGGAAAAAAATAACTAGGAGCATTCCTCTTAAAGTCAGGAACCTAGCAAGGCTTCCCATTTTCTCCATGCATTTTCAATATAGTGCTTGAAACTCTTGCTACAGCAACAAGACAAAAGAAGGAAATTAGAGAGTACTAATTGGAAAAGAAGAGGTTAAACTATCCCTTTTTGTAGGTGACATGACATTATATCTAAGGGATGCCAAAAATTCCACCAGAAAACTAGAAATGATTAACAGATTCAGTAAATGGCAGATTACAAAATTAATCTACAAAAATCAGTAGCCTTTCTATAGGCCAATAACAAACAATTGGAGAAGGAGTACATGGAAATTCTCCCATTCACAATAACCTCAAAAAAATCTCATAACAAAGGTGACCAAAGACATTACAGATCTGTAAAGAAAATTTACATCTCTGAAGAAGGAGATTGAAGAAGACACTAGAAGATGGAAGGACCTCCAATTCTCATGGTTTAGAAGAATTAATATGACCATCCTACCCAAAGTAATATAAAATTCAATGCAATCCCAATCAAAATCCCCATGACTTTTTTCACAAAATTAGAATAAAACATCCTAAAATTCATATGGAAACATAAAAGACCCCAGGTCACCAAAGCAATAGTCATAAAACAGCATGGTACCGGCACAAAAATAGACCCATAGATCAATGGAGCACATTTGAAGACCCAAATTTTAATACATGTAATTTCAGCCCCCTGATATTTGATAAAAGGGACAAAAATACTCAATGGAGGAAAGGTAGTATCTTCAGCAACTTGGTGCTGGCAAAACTGAGTTATCACTTGTAGAAGAATGAAACTAAACCCCTACCCTTCCCCTTGTACAAAAGTTAAGTCTAAATGGATCAAAGACCTCGATGTGAAACCTGAAACTCTGAAAATGTTAGAAGAAAACAATGGTAGTAACCTACAAGATATAGGTGTAGGAAAAGATGTTCTACTTTGGATTGAGGGCATACTTTAAATGCTAGACAGTGTTAGTCAGTGGATAAGTGTACTTAGCTATTCATGGATATACTTTTCAGTTAAAATATTTTTGCTGACCAGTGGCAAGTCATGTTCAAATTAGGAAGCAATAAATATGTACTTTCATTTGATTGAAAGGAGGGGATAATTGGATTGAATGATTCAGAAACATTTCCAGCCTCAGGTTATATTGTCCTTTTTGTTTTTTTTTTTTTTTTTTTTTTGCTGGTTCTTCGCTTCTGCTTTAATGGCTGTGCTATCCCCACAGGCACATATTGTCCTATATCACTCTGTATAAAATTTAGAGGTCTATAACCACAGACAAGTGCTCCACCGAGTGAAACCTAGTACCCACTTAAGTATAGCTGCCTACTCCTGAAGACTCACAGTGGTCATGGCATACTTACAATCGACTCAAGAAGAACAGATTATAAAACATTGTTCACTTTATGATCTTATTTCAGTTAAGGTACCTAATACATGGAATTATCTGACTATAGAGTGAATTCTAAATTTGAGGAGGATCTTTTATTTCTACATTCTATATCTATCGATATATCTCATATTCTACATCTATATCATCCTATATCTGTAATTTCTGATTTGGGATTGTGTAGTGTGTGTGTGTTGTAGTGGCTTTGCACAGATTCTGTATTTCAAAATAATTTTGGACTGACGAAAGTTTTTATAACTCACACATATGATTAATTTTGTGGTGGTTTTGAATGAACAATGCCCCATAGGCTCCAGTAATGGCAACACTCGGCCCACACTTCTTGGCACTCTTTTGGGAGAGTCATGAAGCCTTAGTCGGAGTGGCCCTTGTGGAGGAGGCACTTTACTGCGGAGGCCTTTGAGAGCACAAACTTGTCCACTTCCATCTGTCGCTGCTTCCTGTGCCTGCCTTGAAGATGTGATGTGGTGGCAGCCTTCTTTGATACTCTGACTACCTCTGCCTCATGTCTCCTCACCATGATGAACTCCCCATTGGATACAGTCAGCCAAAATAGTCTTTTCCGATCTATTAGTTTTTAGTTTGGTCATGGTGCTTTCTCATAATAACAGAAAAGTAACTAATATGTTAACTTTATCAGATTTTGAAAAATGAAGATGTGCTGCTTTTTGGTATAAAAATATCATCATCCTAACACAATGGAGGTTTCTATGCAGCAGTAAGAAAGAATGCAACATCACGAGCTTTGCAGGAAAATGGCTGGAGCTAGAAGATAATCATGCTGATTGAAGTAACACATGTCCCAGAAAAAACAAATGATGAATGTTATCCCTCATCTGTGGATGCTAGTGCCAATTACCTAGTTGTAAGTATTTCTGTGCAACGGCCCCTGAGTTTTTTGTCCAAGTAGTTGGGAGTGAGAGTGATGCATTTGGAAACAACAAGCAAACAAACAACAACAACAAACAACAGAAAGGACTGCATCCAAGAACTGACTGAAACGGTGAACTTCTGCTCAAAACAGTCAACTTCCACATGGAGAATTTTGAGAAAGACTGAGAAAGAGATGAAAAGCATGTTTGGCAGAATCCATGAGCTCTGGTGGGATGGGGGGATAGGGTGGGGGACACGGGTCTAGATTTGATAAGAAAAAAAATTACCACTATAAAATATGCAAATGTTTTGCCCCCCAAATTAATTGTATGCCATCTATGTTTTATATTTGTTAATTTAATTTCTACAGTAGACTACAAGTACATCTCTATTTTCATTTTAACCAACAAAGATTGTTTCTCATCCCCAGGGAATGAAATGCAGGGGATGGAGATAGGATAATACTGGAGATAATGCTGTAGAATGAAATGCATGTTCTAGATGTGGAAATGGTAATGATCTTGCTCTTGGGAGATGGAACTACCACTATTTGCACAGATGTGAGAGAAAATATACCAGAGTCAGAGCCTGAAGAGACACTACATTGTGTCTTCATGGAGTCAGAAAGGGCATGGAGTCTGAAGAGAGTGAGCTGTTTCTGTGAGGAAACTGCCATGTTGGTTTGGGGATGAATATGGAAGATTTTGGAAATTTGGACTAGAAGAACTGTTAAATGTTGTAACCAGAGCTTAACAGTTAGAAGCCAAGAAGAAAGTAGTGGTGAGGTCAATGTAATTTCAGAGGGAAATAAAGACTTAAGCACCAACTGAGATACTTTGACAAAAATTCTGGCTGTAGTCTGCCTATGACCTAAGAACTTGTGTGAGATTAAATTAAACCACACTGGACTAATTTCTTTGGTGGAGGAAATTTTAAGACAGCCTAATGTTGATTCAGTTTGATAGTTATTAATGGTGAATATTATGCAGATCAATAATGAAAAAAAGCAAGAAATACAAAATATACAGTTTGGGTTGAAAAAGAGCAAACATAATAGTGTGGCAGCCAATGCATATACTGGAGAAGAGGCTCTCTTTGATAAGGAGATCAGAGCCATTAACAAGAGACCTCCAGATTTGCACTTCAATAATGGAAATAGTACTCTCAGAACAAGACTCCACACAACTAAATTCTGCTCCTAGGAAACCACAACGTGTCAATGCTGCTGGTGATGTAATCCAAGGCAGCTTCGGTTCATCCCTAGCTGGTAGCAGAATGTAGCAATGTCTTTCATATGGTTCTGGTTTTAGAGGCATGCAAGATAGAGGAGTGGGTGGGGGAGTCAATGATTCTTCCTGCACAGTTTTGGACTCCTCTGCTACTACGAGAATCAGAAGAGAAGTCAGTGTCTCTGATACATCCATAAGGTAGTGGCTGCATTATACCTGAACGAGAATGTTTCTATACATTCTCTGTGAAGACGATAGGGAACCAAGAACCTGAGTCACTGAATGAGGCAGTGTGAGAACATTGCAAACTTTCTGGGGAATAATGATGGACACTGGCCTAGGGAAAGGACCTGAGTGGGGGAAGAATGACCATGAAGTCTTGCAATGACACAAATGAATTTGTTGCATTGAGAAGATACAGCAACAAACACATGATGTTAGGCAATATACAGCTAAGGGATTTTTTAATTTACACATGTTCTGTTTTCCTGTTTTGTTGTAATTGGTAAGAGGATTAAGTCAGAGGAGTGTGATATTTTCTGACCATCTTAAAATAGTTGTCACATAATTAAGCACTTCAGTTTCAAGGTTCTTTGCACAATGTACCAGGACATGTAAATAGCTTACTGAAACCTATTTAGAACCAGCATTTAAGAAATGTTGAAAGCATGGAATATCATTCATCTGTTTATGCTTTTCCAGACTTGTAAAGTGACTAGGAAATAGTTTCTGCTTTAGACCTGAACCACTGGGATTAAAAAGCTATAGTGTTGAAGAAGAGGAAAAGTTTAAGATATGATATAAGAAACCATTGGTGAGATTTTTATTCCCACAATGTATTTAACACTGTTATTTTAAAAATTACAGGGCAACATCAATGTTTCCTTTTCTTTTGGATGAAGAATGAGGTATGAGCTATTTAGAGGACTGGTGAATTCAAGGTCAATGTGTTTTTCTTATTGATTACCCACGCATTCCTGGGCATGTTGGCAAGGAGCCAAGCTTATCTTGAATTCCAGCCAGTTGACTCTTCTACTGGTGAAGGAGGGGCCACATACCCAGACCAGTATTTACAGCAGGTGGAATGAACAGACATCACATTAGAATTTTAGGAAAATATGGCACAAGGAGACCACTGTGTTCATGAGAGCAAGTGCTGTGCTTTCACAATACCATGGCAAGGCATAGGATGTCTCAAGCTCCTCCCAAAGATTCTATACACATTGAGAATCTTTCCTAAGCATCCATCAACTGAACATTGCCAAGAGAGAACGGGGCTGAAACATAAATCCCATCTTATTACCAAACCTAATTTGTTCCTTCTGATTCTGTCTGAATGCCTAATTCTCACTGTGTTCCCATGGCATAATACATTTCTTAACCTAGAGTCTTGATAAAATCCTCTTCGTTTATTTTTATCTTAAAAACACTCTTAAAAATTCACTAACAAGGCACAGCCCAAGGTGGCACTGAATGAGCTCCCTTGATTTGTTTGTGCAGCTGGATACACTTCTGCTCTCCGATGGAAAAACTGGCTTGCTTCTTTGTTCTCATAAAAGAGCATCTATCAGTTCCAGTGAGGTTTCAGAGAAGGAAAATGTGTGAGAGCCTTTTTTACACAGGGGAATTGGGAAACTGTGTTAGGTGAGACTTTACTTCTCTGTGTTAGTATGGTTGTTTTATTCCACTTGATTCAAGTCTGATATTACTATTTAAACAACTATAGAAGAATATATAAAGAAATAATGTAGAATACTAAGATGGAACAAGTATAATGCTATTTTTAGAATAATAAGCTCAGTGGTTAAAGTGTCATGCACTGAAGATTAAGTGTTGGAGGAGATTAATCAGGAGACAAGCACAGGGTGGTGAGGAGGAAATCTCAGCCCCTCATTAGTGGAGTCAGTCAAGAATTTTCAAGGAATAGTTTTTATCCCTGGCATAATCTTGGGGTCCCTATCTTAAACTTCAGGGGATTCTTTCATGTTTGTTATATTTATATCCTTTCTTAATTAAAGATTTCAAGTCTTGAAAGGTACAAAATTAGAAGCATCTTTGAGGTTCTCCCCCATGGGAAGTTTCTGTTTCAAGTGGGTCTGAGCCCTCTCCTTCTTTGGCACTCCTTGATGTGAAATATGTCAAGTGAGACACATTAGTAACTGTTGTTGAGTAAGTAATTTAAAGAGAAAAAAGGACAAAGAGAAGAGAAAAGCATAAAGACATGCAATCACCACTGTGATAAATGTGGAGGAAATGTCAAGGCTAGAAGGTGTGAACAGGAGCTGAAGAAGACAGCTCTGGGGTTCCCGTAGAGAGGGCTTCAGTTTCCTGTCCTGCTTTGGCTAACATGTTGTTTTGGTGCATGACTCCTTTACTTTTAGAAGAACGTATCGGCCGGGCGTGGTGGCGCACGCCTTTAATCCTAGCACTTGGGAGGCAGAGGCAGGCGGATCTTTGTGAGTTCAAGGCCAGCCTGGTCTACAGAGTGAGTTCCAGGACAGCTGAGGCTATAGGGAGACCCTGTCTCGAAAAGACCAAAAAAAAAAAAAAAAAAAAAAAAAAGAAGAAGAATGTATCGGGTGTATTCTTGGGCATTTTGTTTGGATTTCAAAGCTGATTAAGTGTGTATGCCCCTGAGAATGAAATAGTTAATTGTTAAGAAACCGCCGAATAGCCCTTCTGTGTTAATTTCAAAAATATTTTATTGAAGTTTTGTGCATTTCAAGCATCACGTCTCACTTCAATCCAGACTCATTTCCCCCTCCATGGCCCACATCCTTCCCAAGTTCACGCAGTCTTCCATACATGTCCTGTATCTCCTTCTGAGTCTTTTCAAAGTTTTTCAAAGCAGAGAATTATTTTTTGGGGGGGGAGGGGAAACTCTATTGCTTCAGTGGGTTCCTTGTCTCGGTTCTTTTGTTTATGTTGTTCCCTCCAATTTGTATTGTTTCAACATATGCATATATATATATGGATCGCACATATACCAAAATCATGTCGTTTGAAAACAAACTATGTTATTCCCAAATCATCTTTCACGTTTTTCCTTTTAATTTTATATTACTCTAAAATATGCATACATACCCTATACCCATATATCAAAATTATGAAGTCTGAAAGTAAATGGTAGGTTAATTCTAGAGCGTGTTAAGTGATTCACATTCTAAGAGCTCAGTTGCTTTTAGATAAAAAGAAATATAACATTAATATTACTCAGTTTGCCTTGCAAGTATGTACTTGGTGCTCGCATCCAAAAATGAGGGATACAACTTGTCATTTGTATTTCTGGGACTGTATTACTTCACTTAGCAAAGTAGCTTCTAGTTCCATCTATTTACCTGCAAAGTTCGTAATGTCATCTTTCTTTACTGCTTCAAAGAACTCCATTGCGTAGCTGTACCACATTTTCTCTATCCACTCATTGGTTGAGGGGCACTTGGGCTGGTTCCAGATCTTTGCTTTTGTGAAGAGAGCTGCAATAAACATGGCTGTGTATGTATCTCTGCAGTAGGATGAGTCTTGTGGGTATATACCCATGAGTGGTATGGCTGGGTTAGGTGGTAGGCTCATGTTGAGTCTTTTAAGTGTTCTCCACACTGCTTTCCATAGTCATTGTATGAGTTTACATTCCCACCAGCAGTGGATGAGTGTTCCCTTTTCCCCACAACCTCTCCAGTATTTGGTATTATTTGTTTCCTTGATCCTAGCCAGTCTTATTAGAGTGAGATGATATCTTAAAGTGGTTTTAATTTGCATTTCCTTAATTACTAGCATTTATTATTAATGTTGAACACTTTTAAAAAAATATTTATTTTTGTATGTGTATGAATGTACTGTCTGCATATAGGTTTGTGCGCCTGTGTCGTGCAATGCCATGGAGGTCAGAAGAGGGTATCAGATTCCCCTGGAACTGGAGTTAAAGACGGTTCTCAGCTGCCATGTGGCTGTTGGGGATCGAACCCGGGTCCTCTGCAAGAGCAGTCAGCGTTCTTAACTGCTAGGCTATCTCTCCAGCCCCAGATGTTGAACAGTTTTTAAGATGTTTCTCAGCCATCTTTACTTCCTCACTTGTGAAGTCTCTGTTCAGCTCTTTACTCCATCTTTTGAGTGAGTCATTTTTTTTTCTTACTTTTTTGTTTCTTGAGTAGTTTATATATTCTGGAAGTTAATGCTCTGTCAGATGTATCAGCAGTGAAGCTTTCCTCCCACTCTGTGGGTTTTATCTTCATTTCCCTGATTGTTTCTTTTGCTGTACAGAAACTTTTGAGTTTAATAAGGTCCCACTTGTCAATTGTTGACCTTATCTCCTGCACAGCTGCTGTCTGATTTAGAAAGCCTTGTAGGTTGCTACCAACTTTTTCTTCAATCACCTCCAGAGTTTTGGGTTTCACGTTGATGTCTTTGATCCACTTGGATTTGATTTTTGTACAGGGTGAGAGGTAGGAGTTTAATTTCATCCTTTTACAAGTGGTGATCCAGTTTTGCCAACACCATTTGCTGAAGATGCTATCTTTCCTCCATTGTGTCTTCTTGGCCCCTTTGTCAAATATGAGGTGGCTGAAATTGTATGTGCTCAAGTTTGGATCTTCAGTTTTGTTCCATTGGTCAACAGGTCTGTTTTTGTGTCGTCTGTTTTTGTGTCATTACCAGGCTGTTTTATGACTATAGCCCTGTAATATAGTTTGAAGTGTGGTATAGTGATCTCTCCTGGATTGCTCTTTTCATTCAGGATTGCTTTGGTTATTCAGGGTCTTTTGTTTGTCCATATGAATTTAAGGATTTTTTTCCCAAGTCTGTGAGGAAACTTGGGGATTTTTATTGGGATTGCATTGAATCTGTATATTAATTTGGGTAGAATGGACATTTTTTACTGTATTAATTTTTCCAATCCATGAGCATGGGAGATCTTTCCATCTTCTGATGTCTTCTTCAATCTCTTTCTTCAGGGGCTTAAAATTTTTGTTGTAGAAATCTTTGGTGTCTTTGGTTAATTTCCTTCCTATGTATTTTATTGTTTTTGAGGCTTTTGTGAGTGGGAAGTCTCCTTATGTTTCTTCTTCATTTGCATGCTGTTGGTGTAAAGGAAGGCTACTGATTTTTCTAGGTTAATTTTGTATCCCACCACTTTAATGAAACTCTTAATTGTTTCTAGAAGTTTTCTGGTAGAGGTTTTAGCATCTTTTATGTAAACTATTATGACATCTGCAAAAAAGGATAGTTTGACTTCTTTTCTGATTAGTAATCTTTTAATTTCCCTTTCTTGCCTTATTGCCCTAGCAAGCATTTCAAGCACTATATTGAAGAGAAGTGGTGATAGGGGACAGCCTTGCCATGTTCCTGCCTTTAAGGGGAATCCTTCTAACTTTTCTTCATTTAGGATGATGTTGGCTGTGAGTTTGTTGTACATGGCTTTGATTACATTGAGGAATCATCCCTCCAGTCCAGTTCCCTCTAGGACTTTAAGCATCAAGGCATGCTGGACCTTGTCAAAGGCTTTTCTGTATCAATTGAGAGATAGATGATTGTGTGGTTTTTGTGTTTCAGTCTATTTATGATATTTATTGATTTATGTATGTTCAACCATCCCTGCATTTCTGGTATGAATTGAACTAGGTCATGATGGATGATCTTTTTGATGAGGGTCTGTATGCAATTTGCAAGTATTTTGTTGAATATATTTGCATCTATGTTCATTAATGAGATAGGCCTATAGTTTTCTTTTTTGGTTGTATCTTTGCCTGGTTTGGATATTAGGGTGATGCTGGCTTCATAGAAGGAATTTGGGAAATTTCTCTCTGTATCCTTCTGAACAGTTTGAGTAGTAATGATTGTAAATCTTCTTTAAATGTTTTATAGAATTCTGCTGTGAAACCATCTGGGCCTGGGTTTTTTTGGTTGGGAGGTTTTTTATTACATTTTCAATTTCCTCAAATATTATGGGTCTGTTTAAACTGCCAACCTCCTCTTGGTTAAGCTTTGTTGATTTCCAGGATTTCAGATATTCATCCATTTGCCTTAGGTTTTCAAATTTAGTAGAGTATAGGTTTTTGAAGTATTCCCTTATGATTGTCTGGATCTTTTCATTGTCTGTTGTGATGTTTCTCTCTATTGATTTGGAATTGCTCTTTCTTTTTGTTAACTGGGCTAGAAGTCTATCTTGTTTAACCTTTGAAAGAACAAACTTTCGGATCCATTGATTCTTTGTATTGTTTTCTTTGTTTCTATTTCATTGATTTCTGCTCTGATTTTGGTTATTTCTTCCTGTCTGTTGTGTTGGGTTCATTTGTTGTTGTCTCTCAAGTGTTTTTAGCTGCAGTGTTAGATCATTTGTTTGTGCTCTTCCTGTTTTGTTTTTGGTTTTTTTTGTTTTTTGTTTTTTAATGTGGGCACCCAGGGCTATAAACTTCCCTCTTAAGACTGCTTTTAAAGTATCCCAAAGGTTTTGTTGTGTTGTATTGTCATTTTCATTTAATTCCAGGAATGCTTTTATTTCTTCCTTTATTTCTTCCTTGACTCATTCATTATTCAGGACTGTGTTGTTTAGTCTCCATGTGTTCTTGTAGGTAGTAGGGCTTATCCTAGTGTTCATATTGAGCTTTCTTGCACTGTGGTCTGATACAATGCTTGAAATTATTTCAATCCTTTTGTATTTGTTGAGTTTTTTTCCTGTGTCCCAGTATGTGGTTGATTTTGGAGAATGTTTCTTGGGTTGTTGAGTAGAAAGTATATTCTCTGGTATTTGGGTTAAATATTCTGTAGATGTCTGTGAGGTCCATTTGGAGTAAAGCATTGTTCAGTTCAGATATCTCTCTGTTTATTCTTTGTTCAGTTGATCTACCCAAAGGGCTCAATTGGGTATTGAAGTCTCCCACTATTAGTATGGTGGGATTAATTTGTGCTTTAAGGTCTTACAGGGTTGAGTTTATAAAGTTCAGTGCACTGGAGTTTGGTGCATATATATTTATGATTCTGAAATCTTCAAGGTTAATTGTTCCTTTGATAAGTATGTAATGGCCCTCTTTGTCTTTTCTGATTAGTTTTACTTTGAGGTCTCTTTTGTCTGATATTAGAATGGCAACTCCTGTTTGCTTTTTGGTACCATTTGCTTGGAATTTCTTTTCCAATCCTTTCACTTTAAGTTGGTACCTGTCCTTGAGGGTGAGATGGGTTTCTTGTAGACAGCATACAGATGGATTCTGTTTCCTAATCCATTCTTCCAGTCTATGTTTTTTTGATTGGGGAGTTTAGACTATTATTATTATTATTATTATTATTATTATTATTACTATTATTGGATGTATGTTTCTTCCTTTCACCTTATTTTCTGTTTGCATTCTTGGTCTAGGTTTGCATTTTCACAGTTAAACTTGTATTAATTTCTCTCTTTAGCTGTTTGGGAATAGGTGTTCCTTTCCTCTGTCTGTGTTCTTTGGCTGTTTAAATGTGTGGCTCATTCACCCTCAAGGGATGCCCTTAGAAGTCCCTGATGGAGCCCAGAGTGAGAAAAAAATAAGAAATCAAGGAAAGAAATAAGTGTAGGTCAGGGACAGCAGAGGGATGAAACTATGAGCTTGGTGGCAGAGGCTGCCTTCTGCCTTCCCGGGAACCTGCTTTGGCTCCCACTCTCCTCCAGCTAACCCGCCAAGCAGAAAGCCATCCTTTCTGTTGTCACTGGAGAAAACCACAAGTAGAGAGCATGATATAGGCTCAGCTGTTCTCTCTGAGCCCAGCATTATTTGCAATTCTTCCTTTCAGGCAGGCACTCTTGATTTTCTCACTGAAAATTAATAGCTGCTATTCCTGAAGCCTTCGGGCCAAGTTTTCTCTGTACAGTACTACGATTTTTCAACATTTCACGGCCAATTCCCCATTACTTGAAAATTCATAGCAATGTGTCTTTAAGTTTTCTTCTGTCTGTAGTAAAACAGCCATAATATACTGTCAGAAGAATTATCTGAAATACAGACATAAGCAAAGGAGAATATTGGGAGTTCTTTATAAGAGTGGAGCTCTGATTTTTCATGCTAGGATATTTTAAAATATGTGCTGGCAGAGGTTAATTTGTAGATTTTTGTTGAGTCGAACAGATAAAACCCTAAAGTTTAGGTTTATGGGTATTGAACACTAGCCAGTATTGTATGTCAGCAATTCATTAAATTGTGTATATTCATAGACTTATTTGTGGAGCAATCTTCTGAAGTGATTTTGGGGCTGATTTTATCTGTTTACTGGTTTTCTGATTAAGAGATGTATTATATTATATTTTTGAAATGTATGTATTTATTTACTTATTTTGGTTTTTAGAAACAAGGTCTCCCAGTAGGCCTCAAAAGCCTGGAACTCACTATGTAGACCAGGCTGCCCTCAATCTCACAGAGATCTCTCTGCCTCTGTCTCTGCCTCTCAAGTGCTGAGATTAAAGTCTTGTGCCACCACATGCAGCTGACATGTATTTATTTCATGCTTATCAAAGAGTTATGACTTTACTATTTTGAAAATAATTCTTTAATTATACATAATTAAAAACACTAGTTTTTTACTTACTCTGGAGCTCTTTAAAATAAATTTATTTATTTATTTATTTATTTATTTATTTATTTATCTATTTATGGCTGTGACACCAAAAGAAACTTAGTTTCCTTATCTGAAAATGAAATGGAATGCTTACTGGTAGTGATTCAGGTAAAGTTAAATGTCATCTGAAAGAAATTGAAAACTTTGGAGTGAAATAGAAATTATGTATTATTTGCCATAGAGAGGGTGTTTTGTTTCTTGTTGAGTTTTTGTATATTTTTGGCCCAGGAAAGCAAAAAAAAATATCAAGAGAATCAAAATTAGAAGAACAATTGAACACATCAATTTCTGATAACTGCTTCATCTCTGTGATTTTAACTTTCATAGGCACAAGGAGGCCAATGTACATTCTCACGACCCTAGACACATGGGAGTTATTTAACAGACTAACAATTGTGGACAAATGCTTCCTGGTTACTTACTGTACCTGTGGCTGGACTGGATCCCCAGTGGGCAGAAGAATTCCATGGAGCCTCACTCTCTTCAGGCACCAACCTGGTCCTTCTGCCCAGCGCTTCCATCTCAGTAACCCCTGGGACCATCCCGGATGCGGAGGCAGGCCTGTTATTTTAAAAACCATGATGGTAAGACTCCATCTGAAGAAATGGTTTTAAGGTGCTATACAATGTTCAACAAACAGTCATTAGAGGACTTGCATCAGGTAGAAGGGCTTGGGAATAATTAAAACAAAATATAAAACCTCTTTCATGATTACGTAAAAGATGAGGTGAAAATACATCAATGCAATGTCCTGCAGAAACATTTGTTCTTCCCTCCTAGGGGCTGGAGAGATGGCCTAGCAGTTGGGAGCGCCGACTGCTCTTGCAGAGGACTCGGGTTCGATCCCCGATCCCCAGCACCCACATGGCGGCCGAGAACCTTCTGGAATTCCAATTCCAGGAGAGCTCCAGTTCCAGGGGAATCTGACACTCTCTTCTGACCTCCGCGGCATTGCACGACACAGGTGCACACACTTGCATGCAGACAGTGCATTCATACACATACAGAAATAAATAAAAATATTTAAAAATGTCTAAAATATGACTTATAAAAGAGTGATTATGAAAAATAGCATGTTTTGATGTGAGATGGAATTGAACAGTTTTTAAATTTTTAGAGTGGTGAGAATATATTTTAAAATGTGATTATTTGAGTTTTAAAATACATTACTATAAATATCAATTAAATGAAAATGTCTAACTTATACAGGAGATCTTTTTATTTTGATTTCTCAACCTGTTCTCTTACATGGAACATTTTCTGGGCAGTGCTGGTGAGAGGCCTGGACAGTCTCTTATTCTCTCATGTTGGGGAGACCAACACAGTCATTTACTTATATTGTTCTGACAACCTTCCCTCAAGGGTGGAAAAGGAACTCACAAGGTCAAAATCGTTTCCTGCGTCTTCTTCCAGCAATGACAGGAGGAAATGCAGTATTTTAGTCTATGAGCATATCATATTTGAAACAATTTAAGTGTATTATACATAAGCAGTGGCTGCCGCTAGCTAACTCTTTTAGAATTCCCTTCAAACATAATGTTTATAATAACAAGCTTTTATTAAACATTCTTGGTATGGCAGGATTTGAAGTAGATGTACATGCTACAAAGCAGGACTGAAACATCCTGTAAAAGGAGACATGAATTCTAAGCATCATGTGCATCCTGTCATGGTAAGTAACATTGCAGTGTCTCCTGGGAGTGCTGCAGGTCAGTTCACTCCTGGGGATGGCGTGGAGGATGATTAAACTATTCTAAGAAGTGACAGGAGTAGCCTTGAAACTCTACTTTTATCCACTGCTTAGAAAACCGTGTGGTGTGCTTTTGTCTGTGTGTGGAACAATGTCTGGGGCTGCCCAGCTGACCGTTTAACTGCATGCAGGACAAGGACCTCAGCAGGAGGAGGGCTTGGCAAAATGCTAGATTCTTGAGATCATCTCAATGAGGTTTTGACCCATTATTTGGGGATATGGGCTGCATCTGGGAGGGGGAATCTCAAAGACCCATGTTGTTCAGAGTCCTATGAAAGAGGCTTCCAGGTGCTGCCCATCACTTCACACGAAGGAGGCTAGTTCCACTTACAGTTATACCCTAGACTTCGACAGCACAAGCTATCCTTCAAGCCAAAGATACTAGACCATCTACCTGGAAACCAGCTAGTGAATATTTAGGGCTCTGATCTTCCCCCAGTAAGCCTAGAAACACAGCTGTTCTATATAACAAGGACTTAAAGTGGATTCTGCGGCTGGCAAGAGTGGTATCTGTATAAGATTATCTGTGACAATAACAGAAGACTCCCTCCTCCCCAGCTGGCATCTGCCACAACTGAAACTACCTGCTGTCTGTATTTGACTTTCTAGAAGCTTTCTATTAGGGCCTACAGCCAGATGATTCCAGTCCAATGAGCTAATACCCTGCTCTTGTTTCCTGAGCCTTTCTGGTTGATTTGTATCAAAGGTATGACTGGAGACCTCCCACCTAAGACAGTGTTTGACTGCAGCTGCTAAGTGCTTTCAGTCTTACAGGGTACCCAGGATATGACCCAGGGTGAAAAGAAAAAAATAACCAAGGTAGTCAAATCGTCAAAATGCCACCTGCTTGATTTTAATTTTGCAAGCAATTTCTCTAGCTTCTATGGAGGATTTACTCTCCAAACACGGAAAGGAAATGCAAGTTATTTAGAAATTCCTTTAAACCCAAATCTGAGAGACTATTTTCGGGAGTTAAAGGGATGTCATTCTGCCATTCAAGTAACCAGGAGGATGGACAGAATCAACAGGGAAGTCTTTTATTTTCTTTCCTCACATTTTGTGCTTTAACAATTGACAACTGAATTTCCCAAGGTCACAAAAGATTCTGATTTTAAAATATTATGATATAAGTCAGTGGATTCTTCCCCTATGGACAGAAAGGTCTGTGTACAATAAGAGATGGTCAAGTATAGTGTGCAGCACTGACTTACTTCCTTAAGGGAACTCTAGCACGGAACAACAGTGACCATGAGCTTTTGTGAGAAAAGACAAACCCATCCACAGTCTGACACCCATCCATCAGGTGACACAGCAACAAGATTCACCTGGCTGTTTCTGCTTTTGTCTTCTGGGAAAACAGAAATCCCAACAAGAACTTGGTAATGTATATCCCGAGAGACGAGGTCAAGTCCATTAATGTTTATTAATACCAGTTACCAAGTAAACCTATATTTCTAACTAACTAACACTGGGATGACTTGACTCGGATACATGAGTGAAATTTGAATAAGGCAAACTTCTATGTTTGCTGTCTTGTAAGTCTAAAGGGACATGAAGCCCATAGGTCTGCTTTTAAGATAGGAAAAATTGCTGATAATAAGAGAACACTGAAAATAAATGAGAAACTGTGGATGTACTAACAGGAAGAAGACTCCAGACACTCTTCAGACAGGGGTTGGAATATCTTCTAGAGGAGACAATGATGGAAGTGAATAGGAAATGGTTTTCATCTCTCAAGCAACTGGATTCCTTTGTTTCTGAGTCGCATTGCTTCTTAGAGTCTTTGTGGACCTTCCATCCTCCCTCTGGGTTTTACAAAGCTCTTTAATATTATGAACATACTGCAGATTATGTTCATCTTAGAAAGGTGTGAATAGAGAAAAGCCAAACTCAATAAAAGAAGACACTGAGAGAAGAAACTGTTCTTTTGTATAAATTCTATAAGTTGTAAAAATTAGAGAAACTAATGAATAAATTAGGGAACAGTTCCTTTCCAATTTCCTGTGCTATTCAACCTAATCCATGACGAGCCCTGTCCTCTGAGAAGGTGATGTTGGGGTGAATAGGGGACAGAGGATGGGGTAGTGGAGAGTGACAGAATACCAATATGCACAGATCTGAGCAGCAGATGGATCTGAAGGTTGCTGCTTGCCCACTGGGTTGCCTCGTCTTGGCTGCTTAATCCTTAAAACCCGACCACCTGCACTGGCCAAATGGAGGAAGAATATTTCTAAGCCTACATAGATTTCTGGAGATGGAGTAATGTAATACTCTAATGCTCAGAGCACTTTGCCAGGAGGACTCAACATACAGTAGATGTATTACTCTGTGTTTACTACTGTTCTCATCAAAGAAAGGAAACTGCTCAGATGAAATCCAATCCTTGTTAGTCCCTTGCTTGTTAATTTCAAGTAAATTGTTTGTAGAAATTTTCCCTGTGGGTTCACTGGAATCCCAAGTTAAGATTTGGTCTATGTGGTAGTTTGATATATGAGGGGGGAGTGAATAACATATTGGCTCTGCTAAGCTCAGATTCTTACATGCTTTGTTTTGTCAGTTCACTAGTTGGGCTACTTGCTACACAATTACCTGTCTCTGGAAACAAGGTTTCGTATCTTTCTGATGGAGTGTATTCCCCCAAGTTTCCCTTAGCTTTCTACCCTGGGGTAGTAACACTGTATAGTTGTTTATTAGAAACATAGGAGTCATCTGATAAATCTTCAACCAACTAATCCTAAACCCTGATGTTTCTAGTAACCACATGGAATAAGTTTCACAAATGAAGCATGGGAATATTACCTTTTAATTGCTCAGGCTGATGAGGACAAAATTCTCTAAGGATGTAAAGAACAGGACATGTAGTAAATGCTCATGAAATACCAACTTCCCCTTGACTCCCGTCTATCAAGAAACAAATAGCAGCAATGGACCCCCAAGCACAAGCCACACAAATTCTCAGAGATCAATGGCATTTTATAGCTTGTCCAAACAAGTGGTTTAGAGGGAAACCATGTCAACATTGGGTCACTGTTATTTTCCCTCAAAAATTCATAATACTTGCTGGGATTAGGGGTAAATACCTTTTCTGATAAAAACAGTCTGGATTTAAGGATGAAAGGTACTTAAATCTCAGTGAAAAATAATGGAAAATTGGGTTTGGGAATTTCCCTTTTATTACGACTGAATTGGAGAAAGCACCAGATTATTATATTAAATGCTGCCTTTAGAAGGATGGAAACATATAAATCCTAAAAGTAATTTATAGTTTTCATGATGCTGACTGTTTCTTGTTTCTTTTTAGTCACTTTGTAGTGACAGGAAAAACGTTTCGGAGGATCAACACTGTTACTGGATTTGCAGCTGACAGGGTGGATATTTTTAAGGGTATTGACTGCTTTGAAGGAATTCTTGACCTATTTCTGAATTCATTTTTTCCCAGTAAATTCACCCTCCAGTGATTATCTTTGCTATGGGTCTTTCTTCTGACGAACGCTCAAAGATAAAATCTATCTGAAACCAGCCTAATGTACGTCAGCATCTACTTTGACTGTTTAGAACTTTATCAGTTAAAGAAAACCCCAAATGATAACGACTGTGAAATTAGGTGGTGCTTTGGTTCATGTTTTAATTTGTGTTTGTATTTTCAGGGAGGCGCGTTATGCGATTCTTCCATTGTTTCCTCATTAGCATTTCTTCAAATTAGGTTTTTCCACCAAACCACCAAAACATGACAACTTGCAATTAATAATAAATTGAATGCTTTTGAAAATGCATGTGTGTATACTTAAGAACAAAATATGTCCATGATTAATAGAGCTGTGCTTCAAAATTTAGCATTCATCTCAAGGGCTTTATTCATAATTGGGCTCACTTGGAAAACTTTACCTTTGACACATACACATAGAAGAGTCTACAACAAGGGTATTTGAGCTAAAATGTCCCATAGGAGTCAAGTTTTTCATACTCGCTCTTATAGGCCCTATGCATCAATCAATCTTATCCACAGATTGCTTTAGAGGTACAGAGTCTTTTAAAGACCTTGCAGAGTGAACTAGAGGAAGTGGCCAGAGCTTGTATAAGAATGTACATAAAGAAAAGAAGTGTCCATTATTTGGCACAGATCATGTGTGAGACAGTACATTTGTGTTCCTTAATACTTTATAAATAAAGTTAGATTTTTAGACTTGATTTACTATCTTAAGAGTCAGTGATATGAGCGAAACTGTGGAGGATCATAAGAGGTAGCAAGTAGGGGAGCCTGGCCTAGCCACCTATGTCTGTACAACTTCAGTTACGTGGTTTCTACATCTGGGGGAGATGAGGAAGCCGATTTCCCATGATTATTCTGTTCCAATCTCTAGAAGAGTTTTGGTGAACAGCTACACTATCGACATGGCTTAGGTATTTTGTGTCTATGTAGACCTGCATCCACTGATCTGTTCTCTTAACAGATGTTGAATACTTATCGTGTGTTAGAGTTTGAGTAAGATGTGTCCCCAGCAGACATTTAGGGTTTGCTTGCTAACTGATGGGCTTGGGGAAATGATTGCATCCTGACCACTCTGACACAATTGATGGATTTATCTCCTTTTTAAACATATTTTTCTTATTTATTTATTTATTTATTTATTTGCTTGTTTGTTTGTATGAGTGTTATGCCTGCATATGTGAAAGTGTACCCTTGTCGTGCAGTCCCCATGAAGAAAAGAAGAGGACATCAGATGCCCTGGAACTGGAGTTACAGATGGCTGCTAGCTGTCATGTGGGTGCCAGGATTTGAACTCAGGTCTTCTGCAAGAATATCCAGTTGTTCTTAACTGCTGAGCCATCTCTCCAGCTTCTGGATTTATCTCTTTAAAAAGCCTTTATATGATGGCATCACTGAAAAGTGTTGAAACTAGGAGATGGGCCTGGCTGTAGGAAGCAGATCATTAGGGAAGATGTATCATGTCCCCAGATCACTCCCCTTTCTGCTTCTTGGCTATCTTGAGTCAGATGATCTGTACCCATAATATTCTGCCTCATCTCAGGTCAAAGCAGTGGATTCAGCTGAGGTTGGACTGAAGTCTCTGAAACTGAGTTAAAATATATCTTCCTCCCTTTAACTTGTTTTCTTCTGGTACATGTCATAGCACTGGGCAAGTCTGGCAACTATAATATATTTTAAGAGCTTTTTGGGTGGGCAGTGGCTGCAAATAGCAACCTCCTCGGTAGTGTATGAAGCCTGTTGTGTGCATAAGGGACCTTGGAGACAGTTTTCAGGTGGATATACACATATCTGATCTCAATGCTGCCCTCCATCTAGGCTTCAGTGTTCCTAGTAAAATCTCACATGTAATCTGAAAAAAAGAGCTTGTTCACAATATGTGGCTTAGTGAACATCACAGACAAAAATTCCGATTGCAGCTCTTAAGTTTCTGTGGGTATGTATTCTAGCATTGTGGCAAACATTTAGCTTCTTATTCTAATACGCATACTTTACTTCTTACGTGATACAGAGTTGCAAAGAATGAAAGCCACAAGTCATGGCAAACCTCTTAGCTGGGTGTGACTGAGGGAAGACGGAGATCTACCATTTAGTGTGGCTGCTTCCAGGTTTCTTTCCAAAGATGCTGGTGCCGCCCTTGACAGCCTTTCCTCCCTCCTTCTTCAAGTTGCTGAGAATGTGAGTGTATTGACTGGGCCGCCATACTGGAAAAGAAGGATCAGGAAATACATCTGATGCTGCAGAACAGAAAGTTGAAAGTCAGCTGGCTTGCAAATGACCGAGGACCTCCTAAGCCAGCTTTGGAATGCCTAAAGCAGATACTGCCTCTAAATAATATCTGTATTGTTTAGAAAAAGAGAAATCAAACTCTCATGAGGATAACTGTTACTAGCAGCAGAATCGGTAGTTGATTTACTATTTCTGCTCAACAATGCCTTTACATAGTATCTTTTCACCTAGCACTATCCCACCCTTCCCAAACAATAGATGTACGCATAGAATTTTTTCATGAAAACATTATTCGAGCTCCCGAATACAACTGTGCTTGAGCTACCTTCTAAATTTTACAGTTATAGTGACTATGTGCTTCCTTACAGAATGTGTCTTCATGGAATAATATGCATAAATTTGTTTTTATGTATACTATAAAAACCTTATAGTTTGGGACTGAAGAGATGGCTCAGCAGTTAAGAGCACTGACTATTCTTGCAAAGGATCCTGGTTCGATTCTTGGCACCCACATGTCAGCTAACAACCATCTGTCACTCCAATTCCAGGGGAGCTGACTCCCTCTTCTGACCTCTGTGGGCATTGCATGACACAAGTGCACTTACATATATGCATGCAGAAAATAAAAATAATAATTAAATAAATATTTTAAAATATTTTTATTATTATTTTATGTGTATGTGTGTATTGCCTGCATATACTCTTAAATGGTGAGCCATCTCTCCAGCCCCAATAAAATCTATTTTAAAAATCTTATAGCTTGATAAATATCATAAATATTATCAAATATAAATTAACAAATGAACCACTGCATAGAGGTTAACCAACTAGCTCTTCTATTTTACAGTACATCATCTCTGAGTTGCAAAAGAGCAAAATGATTTGCTTCAAGTCTCAGTTAATCTCACATCTCCTAATGCTCTAGTCAACTGCAAATTACACATATCTCCCAATGCTATCTTGCCAATTATAAATCTAAATCTGCAATTATGTAAAGCAAGTGATATCTTTACTTTTGTTGGTTATACTAGTATTATTATCCTTGAAAGGAAAACATGTGTGTGAGGATAAAAAGAATGGGAATAATCTTCCCCCTTCATTCTTTAAGTATTTCCTGGACAGTGCAGCACTGAAGGATGACACATGCTAAGGAGTTCAGTTCCTCTCAGGGTAGAATTGAATTCTTGAACATCCTTTCTAATGTGTGATCCAGTCTAGGTTGAAACATCCCAAATGTTCAGGTTTTTATCAATTCTCCTGAAAAGTTCTGTCACACTTAGCAGATTGAAGTTCACCAAATACTTCCAGAAGCCTGAAGTCGCTCAGTGATGGCTGTCATTTGAGAGGTCTTGCTGCCTGGACAGGTCTTTCCTCCTTTCTCTGCGATACTCCTCACTGGCTTGTTCTTGCTCTTGTCTTTGAACATTCCGTCAGTTGCTATCTGTATGTATTCAGGGAACTGCTTTTTGGTAAATCCACTTGACTTAGACTGAGTTCTGAATATTTTCTAAGTCATTGTGAGATATTTGGTTTGAAAATCTCAGATTTTTGTAATTAGAAACAACACTCAACTTTCTTTGTATAGGTAAAAATTTGACTATGGGGGAATAATCCAACCAATTTCCATAACCATTTGTCTAATGTACTCAATGATTTTTAAAAATGTGTTTTAAAAAGTGGTGTTCAAACTTTGGCAGACCTAAATGCTTTCCATTCCTAATGAACTTATTGAAAAAATTTACAGTCTTCTACAAGGTCAAAACTTAAAAGGATAACAATATACTAAGAATTCCTGCTTTAAATACTCAAGCTCCTTGACTTGAACTGTGTGGTAACTTGACCTAGACATGCCTGCTGTTACAATCTTACTTCCTCTGTTTTAGCCCAATGAACACTTTAACATCAACATGTCGCTGTTGTCTTCTGCATTTTCTATCATTCTTTTAACTGCTTTTCTCTACTCCGAGTCCATTTTCTTCTTTCTTTAGCCTCTTCTTCCCATGTGCTGCTATGTGTCATCATGAATATGGTTTTCTATTACCATCACTAGATTGCAGGCTATTTGGCATGCAAACAAGCAAGTTTTTTTGGTCTTTTTGGGATGGGGGTCTCCCTTTAGTCCTACCTGGCCTAGAGCTCTCTCTGTAGACCAGGCTGGCCTTGAACTCACAGAGATCCACCTGCCTCTGCCTCCTGAGTGCTAGGATTAAAGGTGTGTACCACCATGCTCAGCTACAAACAAGTTTCTTTTTTAAGAATATCAACTGTTCTTAATACTGTTCACTTTACTTTACTTTTGCTTTGACTTTTATTTATTTCCTGTATTTTAATATTTGGGAAATTAATACGTATAAGTCATTGCATAAACTCAAAGTAAAAGAGATGCTTGAAAAAAATCTACATTATATGAAATTCTATTATGATAGGTGGTTGTTACATGGGCTCAAAGAATCAGATTATTGTTGGAAAGTGGCTGTGACGTTAGCTAGATCCCTACCTCGTTTTCTGGATGAGTAACTGAGATACAAAGTGAATCAGTTTGTCAAAGGGCAGGTAGCTAGTAGCAGATCTAAGACTACAGCTGATCTTCCAGCTGAGTGACTTGTTATGGCCTGTTGCTGTCTGTACATGGCCCATGCGTTCACTTTTCAGTGTCTCAGTATTTGTGTGGCATTATATTAGCCTTTAAAAAAAATCTTACAGGCTTAGGAGGAAGCATTCTTCTCCTGTGTCCCCGCCTCCCAGCTTCCTTCAGAACGTTACAGTCATAAGATGAAAATACAGAGGCCCTTTATTTTTGTTAAATATTATTTGTTTGTAATGTATTTTTCCCACAGTAGGACCCGACTGCCTTTTTCACATCGGCTTTTGTGTTGAGAGCTCTGCTTTATTAAATACTGCCCTGAGACCTTTGTCTCTACGCCTTCAGCTCCCATCTCCTTCGGCTCCATTCATCACACTGAAGAAGGAAATGAACCAAAAAGAGAGTTAGCGGATCTGTGTACATCCCGAAATGAAGTGCAGCACTGTTGGCACCGCAAGTGGAAGAGGTAGGAGCGCTGCAGGCTGTATACAGTCTGGACACTGCTTATCAGGGATATGGAACGCTCAATGTTGTCAACAACTTATGAAACCATTTAGTGTTTAAAACCACTTTGAGCCTGGGAGAGTAGCTTGTAAAAGTAAATAAAGTGGTCAGATTTATTCTGGGAAGTAAAGAAAGGAAAGGAGGAAAGGTGATTTGGCGGGAGTGTTGAGGGTTCTGTCTTAAGGACAGAGTATCCGCACCTATCAATTGGTTTAAAAATATATCTAAAATATTAAAATGTCTAGAGATGTTTAATGACTTTTGGGGTAACTTTTGATAAGGTCTAGTTTAGTTTTATTTGATTGCCAGTTAGTGAAACTACTCTTGTCAAATCATTAGGACATAGACTCATAAAATAAAACACAAACTTCTGGGTAGATGTAGCAATATCGCAAGCCTTGATGAGAATGAAGGGAATCTAAATTAAGCAATAACAATTGGGAAACAGAATGTTTCCTGGGGATTAACAGGCTGGATAGAGCTGATGGACCATGGCTGTGCTGTGGGTCGTTAACCTCAGGTGATCCTTAATTCCCAGGAAATACCTGATGGTGAGGTCATTACTACAATTATCACCTTAAAGAGAAGGATAGTAGACTCCAGAGTGTGGAGGTTAAAAGAATGGTAATTGTTTCCTATAAAGTGAGTGCTTCATAGACCAAAGAGCTACAAGGCTTACTGAATTGTTTCTTGGTTTATCAATGGTAAAGAAGCAGAAATTGAGGTTCTTTTCAGAGAAGTTTGGATAGGGGGCAGGAGGAGACATGGCTGAAATACATATGGTAACACTAGGGGTGTCACACCACACACACACACACACACACACACACACACACACACACACGCACACGCACGCGCGCGCACGCCAAAATCAGAAAAAAAAAAACATAGTAAGTTGCGTTTTGTTCAAAGTCGCTTTGCGTCCTGAACAATTGCTTGTGGAATGTTGAGAGTCTTTCTGGTGATGCAAGATCTCTAACAATGGCAGAGTTACATAGGCTTTGAGTTTGACACATGTTCTGTCTCATTTACTTAGGTAAACGGATGAGGAACGAATAGGGGTGCTGAAGAGAAGTAAGAGAAGTCTGAAGGGCTTGGCTTCCCAGGGAGGGAGTGTGGTCTTGGATGCTTCCGTTCGCTACTGTCCAGTGAGGACCACAATGTAGTTGTCAGTATCTCTGTGTCTTCAGGGCCAGAGGAGTCCTGAAGGTTATCCTTAAGGAAGTAGCAATCTTCCCAGAATTATGTCCACCATACTTAGGAATAGGAAAGGCTCTTCCTCAGAGGATGTGAAGTTTTATATAGGTGTGAGTAAGCCTTCCTGATTCAAATTATTGATGACATTTATTTATTTTGAGATTGGATTATTCTAGGTTCTGGGCTTCTAGCAAAATAAAAATTATTAAAAAATGGAGACTTCCTGGTGTTTTAATTGAAAATTGACTTTAAAAAAGAATCCTGCAGGCTTCTGATTCCCTGACCTCCTGTTGTGAGACCCTGTGTTGGCAGAGGGTGTTTCTTCTGTTGCTGCTGATGGTGGTATTTCAAAGCCAAAGCGTTCTAAATATAAATGAAGTTTGAATTGGGAGAGTACAGCTTAGCCATGGAGGTTGAAAATAGGGCTATAGAGTGCCCCGTGTTGACTCACCTTCTAAACCTTAAATTCTTGTGTTAATTTCAACTTTCTTATTCACTTAAAACTGTCACATTAATCAATTCAATTATCTGTTCAAAAAGGACAGTTTAACCACTTGTGCCAGGAAATGTACTCGGTGTTGAGGAACTAAATGTAAATAAGCCATAGTTTGCTTAAGGAGCTGCAGAAACACTGACATGGAAGGAAAGAAGAAAGACAGTGAGCAACTATGATAAGAGAGAAGGATACCCAAAAGGAGACAGCAGGAAAGCCAGGGAAGGCACCTGGCTGGAAGGATGACTGCGTGTTGCATCGCTGCTCACCCTGGATAAGGTTTCCTCCATGAGAAAAGAAGAGAACTGAGCCCATGCAGAAGGACACAGATTTCAATAGGACTGAGGAAAGGAAATGCTTTATACAGATAATGCAATGAATTTCAACTTACATATTCAGTACATCATGAGAGAGGAAATAAATATCACCAAATAACTGTAACACATAGACTCCAAGAAGATAAGGATGAATTAAAGCAAGTTAAAAAAGGAATATACTGAAATTAGACTTGTCATAAAAAAGATCATTCTGGAAGCTGAATGCTAAAGCTGATGGAAAGGATATGGTTGGTTGAAATCTTCTAGGAGCTTCTGGAAGACAAGGTTAGGCTTGTCTGTAAGGTGGTTAGCACAGCAATGACAGGGGAGAGGATAAATATTTAACAAGGCAGAAACACAAAGTGGAGTAGTCACTTGACTATATGGATGAGGGCAGATGGAGGAATCTAGGACCAGTCTTGGCGTGAGTAGCAGGAGGTCACCCACATGACCCAGAGAACCACAGAGACCCAGCTGCAAGTTGCGGCAGAGGGAGGAGACAGGGACAAAAAACTTAGAATTTTGTGTTGGTTATTTCTTTCTCAGATTCAGGTGAATGGGAAAAAATTATGTGGAAATATTTGGTAGGATGTTGGAGTTGTTTAGGCTAAAGTTTAAATATTTAAACCAACCTGAAATTGATGGGGAGATACACAGATGGAGAAAGAGGTTGATGGCAGGAACTCCAAGGTTAATCATATTTAGAAGATCAACTGCCATAATAGATGACAAAGGAGCCTAGAGAGGAAACTGTGGGAAGGAGACCACAGAGAACCCGCAGGAGAACGTTTGGATAGCGTGATCCAGCAGATTAAGCTATGAAACAAGAAACGTCCTTTTAAATTTTTAATTGAATTTTTGCAATTTTCAAAGAACATAATTTCATGGTATTTAGATTTCCCCCATCCTCACCTCTGCTTACTGCTTTCTACCCAATTTACTGTACTCTATTATACAGATAAAATAGAGTACATCATATATGCTAATATATATATTAGCATATATATTATATATATATATATCCTATAGAATATAATTTGTGTGGCCAAATAAATCTTTCATTGTGGATCCATCCTTTGGAGTCTTGTTAACCTTCTAAGAGTCAGACCTCAAAGGAGACTGGCTTTTCCCATCCCAGCAGTCATTAGTTGCTAATAGCTCCTCTAGTAGGGTTGGGATGTCTTACTCACCTCCCCATGGCTATGCTGGGATTTTCTGGGTTTGAGCTTACATGGGACTTGTACATCCCATCACTATTGCTGTAGTTTATTTGAGTAACAGACCAGCTATAAAGGAAAACTGTTTCCTTGTGGTCATACATCAATTCTGGGTCTTAAATTTTTTCTGACCCATCTTCCACACTGATGCCTGAGCCTTGTGGTAGGGGAGCAGAAGTTTTATATGTGTCCTATTCAGGGATGAGTGCTCTGTTCTCTGAACATTGGTCATTTGTAGGTTAATCAACATCTGCTTCATATAAAACTTATCAGGTGAGAATTGAGAGATGCATTAATCTATGGATATTTAGTCATTAGGCTTTGGTTTACTACTACAAGTATTTAGTAGAAAACTAACATTAGGCCCTCCCCTATGTCCTGTGACCTGTCTAGCCTCAAGTCACTAAGCCTGATATCAATGTCAGGTTTGGGCTCCATCCTATGGAGTGAACCTCAAATCAATTTAGGAAGTGTTGGTTACTCCCTTAATATTGGTGCCACTGCTGCACTGGTGGGCATATCTTGCCACACCCATTATTGTTTTAGTTCATAGTATTCACAGTGGGATAATGTTGATAATGACTTTTTTCATTCCAGTAGTGTCCATAGCATTATTCGTCCCTATGAAAACCAACTAGTAGAGATTTGGCATTGGAGTCAGTACTAGTTTGATTTCTCCTTCTTTGCTCTACAGCTTATATCTAGTGTCTTCAGCAATAAAGGCTTACCATCCAGTTTTAGTAACTGAGGGCAGGGGCAATAGCCAGTAGTGTTGAGCATCTATGGGACCCTCTGCTCAGCAGCTTCAAGAAAAGGAGTCCGTTCCCGGCACTGGAGTTTTATTTGTTAATCTAAGGTGTCTAGTAGGTGAAAATGTCCCCCTGTTAAGATAACTTCTTTTAGTTCAAGGCCAGCCTGGTCTACAGAGCAAGTTCCAGGACAGCTCAGCTGGGGCTACAAGGAGACCCTGTTTTGAAAAGACAAAAAAAGATAACTTCTTTTAATCTTTTTATAATATATATGCATATACTTTAAGAAGCTTCTATAGGTTTCTATGTGGCTTTTTCTGCAGTATTGGCTGTCCCTCTCTGTACCCCTCTTCTGCCCTGCCCTCCCAGTCCTACCTATTCACTTCTTCCACTTTCCCCTCGTCATTTCCCCTCATCACTTCCATGGCTATTTGTTACTTTCATGACTTCTCTGAATTTTTAAATTGAAACATGCATATCTAGGATTTTTTTTTTTTTGGTAGTTGGAGGCATTTTATTTTATTTTTTTTTGTTTTCTTTTTCTTTTTTATTTATTTTATTTATTTTTTATTTTTAAGGGATTCTACAATATAATGACACAGTTTTTTGCAGATAACATTGATGTTACTCAGTATGACATACAATTAGGTAATTGGTACATTTTGCAAGTATCTATGTCCAAATTTTGAACAACCCAAGGTTCCCATAGTCCAGTTGGAGAAGCTTGTATGCACAGGCATGTTGATCAATCAAGAGTCCAGACTATATTCCTGTAGTCTCATGATTCACCCCTATCTCTCCACAGCCCTTACAATCTACCATGCCTCCTCTTCCACAGTTTGTTCCCTGGGCTTTGGGAAAGGGGCACAAGTGGGTGAGAAGAAAACAGTCTAATTTCTTTGGAGTTGTCATTTTGGACTCCAGTCTGTTCAGGTTGTTTCCCTTCATGGATTGACAGCTTTCCCAGTGATACCCTTTTTAGTCATACTAACAAAGCACAAGCTATTGGATGTACAGGCATTTAAGCAGTACCAATTATTATGTCAAGCTAAGCTGTGAGCATAGACACAGATGCTTGGATGGTATGCTAATCCGCAAACTGTGGTTTCTCTATAAAGGGTGACAAGTTCTTATTGTGGCTTATAACATCTCCTAACCACTAGAGGACATAAGCTTGTGGCATCCGCTGTGAGTTATTCCTCCAAGGAGAGAGCTAATAGCCAAATAGATTTGGGATATATATAGACACTTGGCTGCCACTGTTGCACAGTATCTCCAGGCTGTTGAGGTGTAGCTGATATTGACGGAGGAGTCTTGCTTGTCTCAGGGAGACCAATATTTTGCTGTATTGCTTTAGTGGCCTTTGGTAACGCTCTCTAGCATTTCAGAGGCCAGTTGTACGCTAGCAAGTGACGTCTCATAACATTTTTCATGCTCACACCAGGTCTTCGACAACAGGGACTTACTGCCTTTCTCCTTGCATATATCCCACTTATAGGCAAAAGGCCTTTATAATTGGGGGGGGCGGGTTTGAATCCCCTAGCCAACATCTCCTAGGCAGAATAATTCATTGCTGATGTCAGAGCTTTCCTGTAGTAATATATTTTGCTTAATTACACAACTTATAAACACTTTACTATTGAATTTGGCTCTAGATAGAGAAATATCCTTTCACAGTTCCTATGCCTATCAATCAATTAATACGTTATGCCTGTTTTATAGGAAATTACCACTGTAACAATTGGCTCTAGTTTACAGTTAGGGAGTGGTTTCATTACCATCATGTTTTTCTTTTTCCTAAAAAAGGGGAGAGGTAGGAAGGTTTCTCAGCATCTGGAAGGTAAACTTCATTAGGGCCCATTATAAACAGTCAACCCCAATATTATTCAGAGAGATGCTCAGTGTCCGTGACTCAGGCAGTCTGAGGTTCCTCATTCCTTAATGTTCAGATGGGTCAACCTCTCTGCTGGCATTCCCCAGTTCATCCTGCACAGCCATAAGTTGTATGTTTTCAGGCATTTAGATTGGTGATTTTTACCTGTGGGAACATAAAATTCTCCTCCCATTGTTAGTTTCAAGATCAGAAAAATTGAAAATTTATCAATAGGATTGGAACACAGAGTTTTCCATTTGTATCCCAGAAAGGATAGTACCCCACCTCCCACCTCCCTCTTTTTTTTTTTTAGGTTTTTATGTTTTGACCTATAGATGCCTAAGTTGTATTACACATACCCATAAACAGGAGCCAAGGCATAAGCTTTCATTAAATTTACCCAAACTGTTTCTCATTGACTGTATGCTACTTATTTGGGAAGGAAATTTAAGCTTAGTTCCTTTAAATTGTCCTACAAGTAAAAGAAAGTGTTATAATGTGATGTTGTGTTATTCAGAAAAAATATATAGGCCATTTGTATACCTTAACCCAATACAAATTATAAATAAAACCAATTAACATTTTATATTCCCAATTAGTTCAATTGTATTACCATTTCCACCAAAACCTACACCTAAATTTAACTAATCTAAATAATTCACCAAGCCTTAAAATATCCTATACTTGGTGGATAAAGCTTGGGCAGAGTTGAGTACCTGCTAAATAAATTTTACCCAATAAACACTTTGCTCTTTAACGCTATATGACTGGACTAAGACTTCTACTTATTTGGTAAGTAAAAATTTAAGCTTAATTCCTTTAAATTGTCCTACAAATAAAAGAAAGTGTTACACTGTGATGTTGTGTATTTCAGAAAAATATAGAGACCAACCCAATACAAATTATAAATAAAACAATTAGCATTTTATATTCCCAGTTAGTTCAAATGTCAGTATCTAGCTCCTTTTCTTTTTTTTTTTTCAGCACAAGAATCCTTCATATAAAACCAATTTGCAAGCAGTTATGCCCCAGCCTACAGAGCCCAAGGCTCCCACCATCCAACTGGAGGGGCTTGAGTGTTCAATCAAGTTGATCAAATAAGTGTCCAGTCTATATTGTCATAGTTTTACTATTCACATATTTACTATTTACTAATCACAGCCCCTACAATATACCACTTCCCCTCTTCCACGGATTGTTCCTTAGGCTTAGAGATGGGGCACAGGTGGACAAGAAGCACAACAGTCTACTTTGTCTGGAGATGTCGTTTTGGACTCTAATCAGTTCTGGCTGTTTCCTTTCGTGGGATGACCGATTGCCCAGGGACAGGCTTTCAATCCTACTAATGAAGCACAAGTGATTAGATATATATGTATTTAAACATTGCTAGTTATTATGGTAGGTTACTTTGGTATAGACACAGATGTTTGGATGGTGTGTTAATCCCTGCATTACTTTTTTTTTTTTTCCCTGAGAGAGATGACACGGCCTTACTGTGGCATGTAAATCTCCTTATCGCTAGAAGGTATAAGCTTGTGGTGACATCCACCAGTTATTCCTCCAAGGAGAGAGCTAATAATCAAATAAAGTTGGGATATGCAGACATATGGCATATCTAGGATTTTAAAGCTAGCATCCAGCCATGAGAGAGAGAGCACGTGACATTTCTCTTTCTGGGTCTGAGTTACCTCACTCAGGATGATGTTTTCAGTTCCATGCATTTACTGAACATCGAATAAATTCATTTTTAAGCTAATAATATTCTGTTTGTGTATATATACCACACCTTCATTATCAATTTATCAGTTGATGGACATCTAAATTGTTTCCAATTTCTGGCTATTATGAAAAGGGCATCAGTGAACATGGATGAGCAGGTATTTCTGTAGTAGGTTATAGAGTCTTTTCTTTATCTGCCCAAGAGTGATATGGCTGGGTTAAATGGTAGCTCAGTTTTGAGTTTTTTGAGGAATCTCCACATTGACTTCCATAATGGCTATGGAGAAAGGGGAACTCTTGCCCTGTGTTTTTGAAAGTTCACTAATCACTGGTGACATGATGTAGTTCCACATCATGAAGGTGAGTAGAGAATGGCAGGAGTCCGTTCCATTGCTCATTCTAAATTGCTGGTTAACATAATATAACCAAAACTTGGACCCAATGTCTCTGACTCCAAATACCTCTATACTCAGTTTCTCTCCCAAATCATACTTTCTGCTCAATTCAGAGAATCTTCATCACTCCCAGCACCCCGTGAAGACCCTGAGCATAGGATAAAATTGTTCTTCACCAGCCCTTGATCTTCCATCCTCTGCCTAGGTGTCTTCGTTACACAGAATATTGAAAATAGCCTGTGTGGGGCCCAAACTTGCCAAATAGCACCTTCTCTGCAGCCTTCAAGGCCTAGAAAAGCTACCTAGCTTCCTTGTAACACTGACTAGGTCATCGTGACCCTTTGTAACATTCTATGAATTCATTCAGTGAGGGTTCTGAGCAGTTATTGTGTGTACTAAATGAGTGATAGTATGGTAATTCTTGTCCTCCAGAAACTTATTATCTCATGTTCCCATTTGGAAATAATTTCTGGCTCTTATAATGTTGTTATAATAAAATCAAGAACAAACAAACAACATTACGAACTGGTTCAAACAGCTCCATGTAAGATGTTCCCTTGATAATTAATTAGGCAATGAAATTTGAAAAAAAACCTAGGCATTACATTTAAAAATTTGCCTTATATTCAGTTGTAAATGTAAAAGAACCATGCCAATTTTGGAATGTACTATTAACAATTATCTTGTATTAAGATAGTCTCAAATTTAATACTTACTTAACTATATTGGAGATTATAGGTGATGTTGCTTTTCATTTTTATCAAGTATTTTGATAAAGCTGTGACTAAAATACTAACAGGAAGTCAGAAATCCCTTCTTCTATCTCCTTCTACCTTTAGGAAGAGTTCTACTCATCTATGTGCCTCCCATCAATAAAACGACAGTGTTGAACATTATACCCTTAGAATCTCTCCTTGCTATGAGATGCAGTGATTCAATTGCAGTCTAATGTCCACAGCAAAGAATAGGAATCAATAAATGTATTTATTCTCCATGGATTATATATTGCTAACCTTCATTGGAGATAATTGCTCTTGCATGCTCCACAACACAAGTTCTACCAGACTCTAAGTCAACATTTTTTCAGTGAATGGATGGATATATCAGAACTGAAGAGCCACTTCAAGTACACATTAAGAAGCAACCACAATTGTTTCCTCCTTTGACCGCTGGCGGTACCTACTTGGCTGACCTCCAACTCTTGGGGAATCAACCATTCGTTTTCTCTGCGTTTAGCTCTAGAGTAAAAATTGCCTCTTGTTTATTAGCTTTATAGTAATTTACATCTTTAAAACTTGATTGAGCCTTTACTATAACCTGCCAAAGTTTTATTTATTTTGATTCTATTTTAAATTTCCACCCACCTTCGAAAGCTCTTGATACAACTCAGCTAATTACCTGGGTCTTTCACTGAAAAGATAGAAACTCTCACAGCAGGCACAGCCCATTTCAAGGTCCTCTCCTTTCTCCATGCATCCAGCTGGTATTCCTGCCATCCTTCTTGTTTAGAAGGCAAGCAACCTTCTGAGAGGCATCCCCATCCACATGCTCTTAATTCCATTTTAATCTGTCTACTTAGAGCTTGGCTTCACCTACTGTTTCCTTCTTTTCTGAGCTTCCTAGTTTGGGGGATGGCTGCTCCTTTGCTCTGGTCCTCAAGCACCTCCCATGACCGTGACTCTAAGAGTCTCTCAAAGTCATAGACTCCTTATTCTTCCCTTCATTTTTGTTGCTATGTTGCTCAATTCAATTCTGCCATTAGAGGCTGTGCTTATTTCTTGAGATGATTCTAACATGCCTTCAACCCTCTGACTAAATAGTTTTCCTGAAAGATTGCCAGGGCCCGAAAATGGAAAATGACAGGTTGCTTTGCTTTCTTCCTCAACTTTTCATGACTTACGTGTGCTGTTTAGTGTCTTGAACGCCACTTCTCCTTGTATATCTCTTTTCTTTTAGTGTCCTGGCCAAGGTCAGAAACTGATTTCCCTCTCCAGTTTCTGCCAGGGTCATTTCCGATGCACAGATCATCCTAAATTTGTAAACTTCTCACCATTACTCTTACTCCTATTTTGTTTTATTGCATGTGTGTGTTTGTGTGAGTATGCATGTGTGTTGGTACATGTGTGTGTGTTTGTGTGAGTATACGTGTGTGTTGGTACACATGTGTGTGTTTGTGTGAGAATGCATGTGTGTTAGTACCCATGCTTGTGGAGGCCACAGGTAATATTAGTATCTTTCTCAGTTACTTTCTACTTTGTTCTTTGAGGCAGAATCTCTCAGTGAACTGAAGCTCACTGATTCATCTTGACAGAACAGCTTCAGGGGTGTGATTACTGGAATCAACATTATTAGGCTATTATACATTGACCTTTTACATGTTATTGAATTTTGCTTATTTTTTGTTTTTGAAAAATTTATATATATATATATATATATGTGTGTGTGTGTGTGTGTGTGTGTGTGTGTGTGTGTGTAGCATTAGATTTCCTTGTAATATCATTTTCCAGTTTGAGTGTCAATAATTTGGGCCTGTCAGAATGAATTGGGGGTTGTTTTATCCTTATCTACTTTTTGTTAGAGATGGTATAGAGTTTGTATTTCTTTCCTAATGATTGATGTAATTCATTAGTGATGCTATGTGTATGAGGGGTTTTCATTGTGGGAAGAGATTTAACTAAAAATCAGTTTTATGGATTTCAAGGTATTCTTTCTAATAATTCATTCCTGAGTGATCCTTGATGGTAGAATTTTTCAAGGAGTGAATTCATAACATCTACTTGCTCACCTTAGCTAGCATAAATTTGCAATATTTCATTGATACACCTCTGAGAACTATAGAGTTAGTATCAAATCTATCTCTCTCATTCTCGGTATTGATAAATTGTGTCTTTTATCAATCTGGCTAGAAGTTTGTTCATCTCCTAAAGTTTCATTTATTTTCTCTGTTATTTTCCATTTCATTCATTTCTATCCTTTACTATTTCTTTTCTACTGCCAACATTGAATTTAATTTGCACTAATCTTTTTCATTTACATTGTTTTTGAAATTATTTCATTATTATTAGCGTGTGCATGGTGTGCACCTATGAGTGTGGAAGCATATATGTCACATGCATGTGGATGCTTTTGAGAGTGGGTTCTATGTTGTCGTAGGCTTGAGGATTAAACTCGTGTCACCAGGTTTGCAGAGCAAGCACTTTTGTTCCCTGAGTCACCTCTCTGGCCCAATGTTTGTGTGTTCACTTTTTTGACAAGATGTCACTCTAAAGCCCAAATTGGCCTGGAATGGACCTCCCTGCTGTGTAGCCCACATGTGGTAATCCTCCTGCCTCAGACTCCCAAATGGGATGACAGTCATGTGCCACCACTCCTGGCTTTTCTGACTTCCTTAATGAGAAGGGATGATTAAGATAGAGCCTACTGTTGTAAATATTCATCCAACTAGTATTTTACTGATACATCATTTAATTTTGATATGTGGTGTGTCCATTTTAATTCTGTATATAATATTTTTCTTTTTGATTTCTCCTTGATACAAAAATATCTCAAAATATATCATATGGTTTTCAAACCCCTGGAGATTTTCTAGATTTTTAAAAATTTATTCTAACATTTAAATTGTAGTCCAAGAATAAACTTCATTTAGACTTGGGTTCTTCTAAACTATTAACATTTGTTACTTTCCCAGAATGTAGTTTATTTTGGTAGATCATATGCATTCATAGGAAAGCAATGTTCTTGATATGCATCACACATTTTATAATTGACTATCAAATTGACTTAGACTGTCCCTCAATAATTCCCTCCCTCTACAGACTTTCTACCTATTCCTTACATTCTTGTATTCTCTGAGCTTGTCATTCATTTGTCAAGTTTTTCTACCAGTTTTGGGTTTTTTTCATATAGTCTGAAACTCTAGTTGCATAAATTTCAGATTTTTATATTTTTTGATGAGATTTTTTATCAGGATAAAATGACCCTCTTGTATAGCTGCTATAAATATAATAATTTCTACCTTCTGTCTTTCCCCCTCATTTATCCATCACCTTTAACTTCTTTCTTTCTTCCTTTCTTTCTTTCTTTCTTCTTTCTTTTTTGGTCTTTCTCTCTCTTCTTTCTTTCTTTCTTTCTTTCTTTCTTCTTTCTTTTTTGGTCTTTTTGATATATAATATGGCAGGTGGCCTATAACTATCTTGCTTTAATATCCAATTTTGTGAATTCTGCTTTTCAAATGGCATTTTAGACTGTTTACTTTGAAAGTAATCTTGGGTAAGATTTGAATCCAACACTCTGTTCTTTGTTTTCTATTCCCATCTCCCCTGTCCTTCTCATTTAGATTGTTTTTACAATTGTGTTTTCCACCTTTGTTAATACACTAATAACCACTTTAATTTTGACCATAAGTGGTTCCCTTAGGGCTTATAGTATATATCTTGTTCTGCTAATGTCATATATTCTACTTAATGGATGATGTAAGAACTACAATGTACTTTTGCTTTGTTTTACTCTAAATAGCTCGTGTCTTTTATGAGATGTACTAGGATTAAAGCCTTGCTCTGTCCCTGTGCATTTATCATTCCTGGGCTGCTTATCCATTTTTATTGTTCCAGATGTCCATGCTGGTCATTCTCTTGCCTGGACTGCCTTCACAGTTTAGCTTTGGTGATAATGGCTTATCTCAGCTTTTGCACTTCTAAAAACCTCTTTTATTCACTCTTGTTCCTAAAGAATATTTTTGGAAGATGGAGACCTTTATGTTATTTTTTTTCCTTTACTACTTTAAAAATGTTGCATTAGCCGGGCTTGGTGGCACATGCCTTTAATCCTAGTACTGGGGAGGCAGAGGCAGGCAGATCTTTGTGAGTTCAATGCCAGCCTTGTCTACAGAGCGAGTTCCAGGACAGCTGAGGCTACAGGGAGACCCCATCTGGAAAAGACCAAAAGAAAAAAAAATGTGGCCTTATTGTTTCCTTGCTTTTGCTGTTTCCAACAAAAGCTTCGCTATATGTCTACTTTGGTATGTGTATTTTTATCCTTTTTCTCCCATTGTTTCAAAGATTTCTATTCCGTGATTGGCTTTAAGTAATTGTCTTATGAGAGGCCCACTGGCTCCTGGAGGGTGAAAGAGAGGCCCAGATGCCAGGCAGCTCCCCCTGATAGTGAGAGAGAGGCTGACAGGTCTGGTTTCCGGCAGGAGAGGCCCAGGGGTGCTGACCCACACACTAGCTGGGGAACACCTGGGCCCCTCCCTCTGCTCCAGGCTAGGCTTCCTGCCTCTGGATCCAGATATGGACATTTGAAACCAGCCCTGGAGAACTGGTAGGTAGACCCCATGTGTCCAGTTGGGTCTGTGAGTTCAACCCTCCCAATGAGTGTATAAGACTGACCTCTGCTCCATGGTGAGAGTCTCTAAGTTCACAGCAGCAGCAGCCACAGTGGCATTCCAGATTCCCCACCCACTAGCTAGGGATCACCTGGGGCCCATCCCTCAGCTCCAGGCTGGGATTTCCTGCCCTTTAACCCAGATCCAGACATTAGCAGCCAGCCTTGGACAACCAGTAGGTGAACCCCAAGTGGGTCAGGAGTTCTGTGAGTACAACTGTCCCAGTGAGCATACAAGGCTGACTGCTGCATGGTGGTGAGATTCTCCAACTGCACAGAGGCAGTGGCAGGATTCCAGACTCTCTACCCACTAACTAGGGGACATTTGGGACCCTCCCTCTGGTCCAGGCTAGGCTTTTCTACACCTGGACTCAGAGTCAGACATTACCAACCAGCCCTAGAGAGCTGGGAGCAGAACCCCACATTGGCATGGTGGTTCTGTGAGTTCAATTCTCCCAGGGAATGTATGAGGTTGACTTCTGCTCAGAGGTGAGAGTTCCCAACTGCACAGTGGCAACATGGCGGCATTCTGGATTGCCTATCCACTAGGGAACACTTGTGACACCTGCCCCAGAACCCAGATCCGGATGTCTGCAACCAGCCCTGGAGAGACAGTAGATGGACCCCAAATGGTAGAAGATTCAAGTCTCCCTGATTGTTACTCCTGACTAGCTGGGAGAGAATGAGGTGATCTCCCCTGTACAAAATCAGTAATGAAAATCTAAAGCTTAGGCCAACCAGACTTTGATAGCTAATAAGAAGACAACAAAGGCATCTGAAGAGTTCGGGCAAAGTCCGTCTTCAATTCAACAAATAAACACTTGAGGTCCATATCAGAATCACAAACAACTAAAGAATTCCACATGTCAAACACACAAAGAAAAAACAATATCATGGAAAATCCAAGTAAAAGACTCTGATAAATACTATCAGTTCTGCTGAAGATTCCTGTAATGAGGACCCCCTAGATGTAACCCAGAACACAGATCTTAAAAGAACTATAATAAACACGAGCAAAGAATTAAACACATTTAAAGAACATCCAAACAAATCAAAGAACTAAAAGAAGACAAATCAAAAAAGATAATGATAAACTTCAGAATGAATTCACGAAAGATATAGAAATATGGAAGAAAACTCAGGCTGAAATGGAAAAGGAAATGGAGCACTCAATAAACAATCTGAAAGAATGGGAGAAAGCCTCAGTAACAGAGTGAATTAAGTAGAAAGTAGAATATCAAGACTGAAAGAAAACATGGAAGAATTGGACTGCTCAAGCAAGGATTATGAAAAATTAAAAATAAACACAAGAATGGAATAATCGGGAATTGTGCGACACCATAAAAAGACCAAATATATGCATCATAGGTATAGAAGAAGGAGTAGAATCCCAGGATAATGGTAATGACCAGATCTTCAACAGGAGTGTAGAAGAAAATTTCCTCAAATTAAGGAAAGACATACCCATACAAATACAAGAAGCTCATAGAACACCAAATAGGCAGGACCAAGAAAGAACTTCCCCATGCCATAAAAACACTAGATACTCAAAACAAAGAGGAAATATTGAAAGCTGAAAGAGAAAAAACAAGTCACATATAAAGGAAAATCCATCAGAATTACAGCTGATTTTTCACTGCAAACAATGAAAGCCAGAAGAGCCTGAACCAAAGTATTCCCAGTTCTTTTTTTTAAATTTTATTTTATTTTATTTATGTGTATGAATGTATTGTCTGCATGTAGGTTTGTGCACCCATGTCGTGCAATGCTGCAGAGGGGAACCCTTGTTGGATTCCCCTGGAACTGGAGTTCTCCTGGAATTGGAGTTACAGATGCTTCTCAGCCGCCATGTGGGTGCTGGGGATTGAACCTGGGTCCTCTGCAAGAGTGGTCGGCTGGCTCTCTAAACCACTAGGCCATCTCTCCAGTCCTGTATTTCCAGTTCTTAATGACTATAGATGCCAACCCAGAATACTTTATCCAGTAAAAAATGTTTATTATAGTTGAAGGAGAAAGAAAAATCTTTCATGACATAACTAAGCTGAAAGAATTCATATCCAGAAAGCCAACCCTTCAGAGAATACTCAAAGCAATACAAAGAGTAGAAGGAAGGAACAACTATACCCAAGTGGCAACAGAAAGTAATTAATGAAGGTATAACTGTGGAAATAAAAACCTAGACCAAGAATGCAAATAGAAACTAAATGATGGGAAACAACTATATATATAATAACTTTAAATATTAATGGACTGAAGTCCCCAATCAATGGATGTGTAGACTAGTAGAATGGATTAAGAAACAAAATTCGGGGCTGGAGAGATGGCCTAGCGGTTAAGAGCACCGACCGCTCTTACAGAGGACCCGGGTTCGATCCCCAGCACCCACATGGAGGCTGAGAACCGTCTGAAGCTCCAATTCCAGGAGAACTCCAGTTCCAGGGGAATCCGAGACCCTCTTCTGAACTCCGCGGCGTTGCACGACACGGGTGCACAGACTTGCATGCAGACAGTACATTCATACACATACAGAAATAAATAAAATTAATAAAAAAAGCAGTACCAATTATTTAAAAAAAAAAAAGAAACAAAATTCATCTTTTCGTTGTCTGTAAGAAACCAATTTTACCTTCAAGGCCAGGCATTACTATCTTAACATGAAAGGGTAGAAAAATATTCCAAGCAAAAGGGTTGCTTTTCTAATATCAGGCAAAATAAGCTTAAAACTAAAACTAATTGGAAGAGATGAATAGGGTCACTTTATTCTTATCAAAGCAACAAATAACCAAGAAAATTTCACAATCATGAATATACACACCAAGTTCTGATGCATCAAACTTCATAAACACAATTATACAGGACTTTAAGGCACAGATAAAGCCCAAAACACTAGTAGTACCCCACTATGTTCATTAGACAGGTCAACCAGACAAAGAATAAACAGACATCTGAACTGAGTAATGCGATACACCAAACAGGCCTAACAGACATCTACTGAATATTCCACCCTAACAGCAAAAAATATATTTTCTTTTCAATACCCCATGGAACTTTCTCAAAAATCAACCCACTTACTGGGACAGAGAAAACCTCAATAAATACAAAAATAAAAGAAATAATTCCATGAATTTTATCAGACCACAATAAAATAAAGGTTAATATCAACACCAAAAGAAGCCCTAGTAACTGCATGAACTCATGGAGATTAAGCAACATACTCCTGAACAGTGAATGCATCAAAGAAGAAATGAAGAAAAAAAATAAAAGTATTTCTGCAAATAAACAAAAAGGACAGTACAACATAACATAACCTCTTGGACACTTTAAAAGCAGTCCTAAGATTGAAAGTATAGCTCTAAGTGCCTACATTAAAAACAAAACAAAACAAAACAAAACAAAAAACAGAAAGAGCACAAATAAATGACCTAACATTGCAACTCAAAACAGTTGAGAGACAACAAATGAATCCCAAACCCAACAAACATGAATAACAAAAATCAGAGGAGAGATTAATTAAATAGAAACAAAGAAAACAATACAAAGAATCATGAAACCAAGACCCGGTTCTTTGAAAGGATAAATGACATAGACAGACCCTTAGCCCAGTTAACCAAAAGAAAGACAGAGAAACTCCAAATCAATGAAATTAGAGATGAAAGGGGGAAATATCACAACAGATAACAAAAAGATCCAGAACACTATACAAGAATAATTTAAAAACCTATACTCTATTAAATATGAAAACCTAAGAGAAATGGATGAATATCTGAAATCATAGGAATTACCAAAGCTTAACCAAGAAGAGATCAATAGTGTAAACAGACCCAGAACATAGAAGGGAATTTAAAGAGTAATACAAAATCTCCCAACTTAAAAAGCCCAGGCCCGGATGAATTTAGGCAGAATTCTACTGGACAGTATTACTCAAGTTATTAAAAAGGATAGAAACAGAGGAAAATCTATCAAATTCCTTCTATGAAGCCAACATCACTCTAATACTAAAACCAGGCAAAGATACAACCAAAAAAGAAAACCATAGACCCATATCCTTAACAAATATAGATACAAAGAGAGATAGCCTAGCGATTAAGAGCACTGACTGCTCTTGCAGAGGACCTGGGTTTGATCCCCAGCACCCACACGGTGGCTAAGAACCATCTGTAACTCTAATTCCAGGAGAACTCCAGTTCCAGGGGAATCCAAGACCCTCGTCTGACCTCCATGGCATTGCACGACACAGGTGCACAAACTTACATGCAGACAGTACATTCATATGCATACAAAAAAAAAACTAAAAAAAACAACAACCAAAAAATTCCTCAACAAATACTCCGCAAACTGATAAAGCACACATCCAAAAAGACACCCACCATGATCAGTCAGATTTGTTAGAGAGATGCAGGAATGTTTTACACATGCATAATCAAGATGTCGTAATCATATAAAATGGACTCAAGATAAAACCACATGGTCATCTCAAATCGATGCAGAAAGGCCTTTGAATAAAAATTCAACATGCCCTTTATGTTTAAATTACTATAAGGAAGTGGACTGGAGGGAAATATACCTCAACATAATGAAAGCTATAGTACAACAAACCCACAACCATGTCATTACTAAATGAAAGACAAACAAAAAAAGAAAGCAAACAACAACAAAAGAAAGCATTCCTCTTAAAGTCAGGAAACTGGCAAGGGTAAGATCTCCCAGTACCACTCTTTTCAATAATAGTGCTTGAATAGCTTGCTAGGGCAATAAGACAAAAAAATTACAATGAGTAGGTCTAAATGAAAAAAGAAAGTAAAAAAAAGCTATCCACTATTTTGATGACATATTATTATACTAAGAATCCCAAAATTCCACTAGAAAACTCCTAGAATGATTAACATTTCAGTAAATTGACAGGTAAAAAATTAATCTATAAAAACCAATAGCTTGGGCTGGAGAGATGGCCTAGCAGTTAAGAGCACCGACCGCTCTTACAGAGGACCTGGGTTCGATCCCCAGCACCGACATGGCGGCCGAGAACCGTCTGAAACTCCAATTCCAGGAGAGCTCCAGTTCCAGGGGAATCTGATGCCCTCTTCTGACCTCCGCGGCATTGCACGATACGGGTGCACAGACCTGCATGCAGACAGTACATTCATACACATAGGAAAAAACAAAACAAAACAAAACAAAAAAACAATAGCTTTTCAATATACCAATAATAAGAAAGTGGAGGAGTTTTTGGAAACCATCCCATTCACAATAGCCTCAAAATTATTTCAGAATAAACTTGACCAAAGACATTAAAGTATCTGCAATGAAAATTTAAAATCTTTGAAGGATATTGAGGAAAATACCAGAAGATGGAAAGACCTCACATGCTCATGGATTGGAAGAATTAATATAGTGAAAATGACCCTTGTACTGGATGTAATATATGGATTCAATGTAATCCCAATCAAAATTCCCTTGACTTTCTTCATAGAATTAGAAAAAATTCCTAAAACTCATATGGAAAAACAAAAGACCCCGGATAGCCAAAGCAACCTTGAGCAAAAAGAGTAATGCAGGGGGGATTACTACACCACATTTTAAACTACATTACAGAGCTATAGTCATAAAAACAGCATGGCACTGATGCAAAAAATAAACCTACAGATCAATGGAATAAAATTAAAGACCCAAACTTGAGTACATGCAATTTCAGCTCTCTGATATTTGACAAAGGGGCCAAGAAGCTCTATGGAGGAAAGGCAGTATCTTCAGCAAATGGTGCTGCCAAACTGGATCACCACTTGTAGAAGAATGAAATTAAACCCCTATCTTTCACCTTGTACAAAATACAATTCCAAATGTATCAAAGACCTCATTGTGAAACCTCAAACTTTGAAAATGTTAGAAGAAAACATTGGCAGTAACCTACAAGATATAGGTTTAGGAAAAGACTTTCTAATTCAGACAGCATTTGTGCAGGAAATAAGGTCAATATTCAATAATTGGGACCTCATTAAACTAAAAAGCTTTTGTACATACAGCAAAAGAAACAATCAATGAAGTGAAGAGAAACCCCACAGAATGGGAGGGACTCTCCACCAGTGATACATCTGATAAAGATTTAACATGCAGTGTATATAAACTACTCAAAACACAAAGGACCAAGAAAACAAATGACCCAATTAAAAGATGGGCTAAAGATCTGAACAGAGACTTTGCAAGAGAAGAAATAAAGATGGCTAAGAAACATCTTTAAAAGTGTTCAACATAGTTAGAATTAAGCAAATGGAACTTAAAACCACTTTAAGATTTCATCTTACACCAGTAAGACTAGCTATGATCAAGAAAACAAATGGTACCAAATACTGGAGAGGTTGTGGAGAAAGGAGAACACTCATTCACTGCTGGTGGGTTGGAAATTCATGCCACCCCTATAGAAAGCATTGTGGAGAACTCTTAAAAGCCTATAAATGAACCTACCGTCTGACCCAGTCATACCATTTCTGGGTATTTACTCAAAGGATTCATTATATAGCAGAAATACATGAACAGCCATGTTTACTGAAGCTCTTTTCACAATAGTGAAGAGCTGTAAATAACTCATGTCCCTCAACTGATGGGTGGATAATGAAAAAGTGTTACATTTACACAATGGAGTTCTATGCAGTGATAAAGAAAGATTAAATGAAATTTATCTTTCTTTATCACTGCATGGAATGGAACAAGAAGCTGTTATGCTAAGTGAAGTAATAATATTACAGAAACAAATGATGTATGTTGTCCTTCATATGTAGATCCTAGCACCAAATCCTTATATGTAAGTCAAAGGTATGACTAATTTTACAGTAAAAATAATACCACATTGACTGATGCTACTATAGATATAGCTTGAAGTTTATGTCTCTATTTTCCTAAGTTCTAAGATTTATGAGAAAGAATAAATCTCTTCCTTAAAAGTACATTAAAAGATATATCAACTTGCTGTGTAATTTAAGAATGTAAAGTTATATTTCTTTTTGCCTGCATGCAACTTTACTGTCAAAATGTGAATCCCTAAATGTGTTTTGGAATTAACCTATAGTTTATTTTCATGCTTTGTAATTTTGGTATATGTGTGGAGTGTACATATGCATATTTTGGAACAACATAAAATTAAAGTGAACAGCAACAACAACAAAAATGACTTGTTCAAAGAACTGACCAAAACGGTAAACTTCTGCATGGAAAAAGTTAAAAGATACCTAGATAAAGATGCAAGACAGGACTTAACACGTATGGCAGAATGCATGAGTTCTGGCGGTGGGGTTGGGGGGCAAGGATGGGGGAACCGGTCTACATTTGATTAAGAAATGTATGAAATGCACCAAAGTTCAATAAGAAATTAAGAAAAAAGTAATTGTCTTACTGTGTATGTGATATAGTTTTACATGTCTAAAGATATATTTAATATATAAATATATTTAATATGTATCCATGCTTTGGATTTGTTAAGCTTCTTAACTATGAAGATTTATAGTTTTTTGTTAAATTTGTCATTTTTTTCAAGCAATATTTTTAAGTGTCTCTTCTGAACCCTTTCCCCTTTCTTTTAGAGGATCTAGTAACTCAGATATTGGCCACTTAAACTTGTCTCGCATTTCACTGATGCTGCCTCGTTTTTTATCAGTGCTTTGCTGTGTGCTTCCTTGTGGATCATCTTATTACTCTGTCTTCAAGTTCATTAGCTTTTCTTCTGAAGTGTCATCTGCCATCATTAGCAGCCTGAGTATTTTACAAAGCAGACGTTATAATTTCTACTTCTAGCAATTCAAATTGGGGCTTTTTATGTCTTTTATTTAAGATTTTTCAATCTTTCTCTACATTTGGAACATATCAACTCAGGCTGTAATGATGGTTTTAATACCATCTGTGTCATATCTGGAGTGGTTTTGATTAGCTGACTTATTTTTCTGCCTTGCATACTTGACAATTGTTAATTGATGTCAGACATCATCAGTTTCTCTCTGTTGATTGCTGGGTATTGTTGCATTTCTGAAATTGTTCTTGAGTTTTATATTTGAATAAAGTTAAGTGACTTGGCTGAAGGCCAGTCCTTCACTGTCTCTCCTCAGCGTTGTCGAAGGCTGCAGAGTGGCTTCATTTGTCCCTCCCAGTGCTTCACTCAAAGCGGGTGGATGGTGAGGGTCTCACTGGGGCAGCTGAGGACTGTGACTCTTGGCCATGTCTGATCTGTGCACTGTCCTTTCTAACCCCTCTGAGTGGGGTCCTCTTCTAGCCTTGCATGTTTTTTCAGTCCTTAACTGGGTACTCAGTGCGGACAACTCACCCCTTTTCACACCCTCCTTTCTCTTATTCTGCCTCAGAAACACTGTGGATTTGAACTGTCTCAGGCTCCTAGTTCCATCTCCTCACCTTAAGAAGTTCTTTGGTTTTACTTGGATTCCTGTTTCCTGTGTCACAACCTGGAAATACTGTCTAGGAAAAGAACCAGGTCAAGCAAAGGGAGAGCTCACCTAAATTTGTTTCGTGTTTCTCAAAGATCACTTGCCTTCCTTTCTAATGTGTTAGCAAACATAGCATTTCGTGGTATTTTAGTTATTTAAAACAGAAGAATAAATTCGATACCTGTTGTTACATGTTGGCTGGCAGTGTTTTTTTTATTATTATTATTGTCTTGATGCTAAGAACTTTTTTGCGTGTGTTGAACAGTCCTCTAGTAATTATACTTATTGATATTCACTCACATTTGTTCCTTTTCCGTCACTAATTGCTTAAGAGCTTACTGATTTCATTGTTCTATTTAATATTTTTAGTACTATTATGGAATGAATAAAAACAAAAGAAGGGTAAGTGAGCGTTTCCCTCATAACATATTATTATATCTTCACAGACATGTATACAACACACATTTTATATTACATATGTGCAAGTATGTATACCTGTGAATCTTTTACATTACATCTATTATGTTGTAATTCTCTTTTTCTACAGCCATGACATGCTTGGCAAAAGCTTTTTTCTTGCAACAAAGAAAGGCTGATTAGATTTTATTTCCACAAAATGAATAAGATTGATGCTCAGAATATAAAGGTGCTACCTGCCCAGCCTTCATTCATTCTGCATATTAATAAGCATGCAAGAATGATTATTAAATATTAAAAAGAAACACTAATTCCAAGACCTGGAAAGAAAAAATAATCTATTGCAAATGTTAAAATATCTCATGCACGACTTTTTATAATTTCATTGCTAAACTGAAATTTTATTTTGTGCTTACATTTCCAAATATACTTAAGCATTCACATTTCACAATAAATATCTGCGTCCCCCTCCTCATAACTGCAAAGGTTTTTCAGATCATTCATCTGCCTGTCCCAGATTTACCCAGAGTTCCAAGGGATTGAGGAGAGAGAGAGAGAGAGAGAGAGAGAGAGAGAGAGAGAGAGAGAGAAGACCTGCCTCTAGTTGCAGAAAGTCAGGTGACCTTAGCCTTGACCTTTCATCTGCTAAAGCAGTTAGGTGGGGGCATTTCTCAGTGACACAGGAGACAAAATAAACCATTCGCTTTAACCGTGGCTGCTCTCCTTCCATTACTTTTAATAACATTATATCTGTTTGTCTGTTTGATGTAATGATAACTTAGTGAAGGAGAATTAATTCCACATATTATCTACATAAAGGATAATGAGCAAAATCAGTTCCCTCCAGGAAGTTTCATTAAATTTGGGTATAAGCCAAATGACTTTAGATCAGTCCCTGGCTCTTGGATGACTTTCAAGCCTAGAGGCTGCCTGAGAATGAAGAAGCCATATTGAATCTCAGGGCAGCAGATGCAAAGGTTTCTAAGGACCCTGTCACCAAAGTCTCTTTCCTTCTGGAAAAGCAAACTGCTAGTTTGTTGACCATCAGGTACAAAATATAATTTTTCCCATCTCTCAGCATTATGTCCACTGAGATAGTTTTAATTCATATGATTTATGCCTAAATCATTTGATCTGTAGATCTGATGGCTCCTAGAGGTATTTCAACTAATGAAAATTACAAACAAGCCAATAAATAGTGAATTAATAAAAGATTCAGGGCCAATAAGGAGAAATATGTCACAGTGTTTTTCAAGCACAAGGTTAAAGCAATGTCTTCCAAGTTAATTGCCATGTTTGCAAAGCTGTCCTTGTAAAGTCACACTAGGTAGTGACTTAGAAATTCCTTCACTGAAATTTAGAACACACAATTTTTGTATAGGTTTAGAATGTAATTAACTTTTATAAGTCTTTAAGAAAACTATTTGATGACTCAATGATGACAGAGCAGACTCACTAAAATATACTGACTTTATTTTGAAAATATGATTTTATCAAAGGTAAATTGCATTTAAATTGTTTCTCTCAGAAACTTAGGTCTTTTCATCATGTCATGCCATGTACAGAATTGGGATATATCAATATGTTAATAGCACAGATTATTAAATAAAATTAATTAGAATCCTTCTAATTGTTGTGGTCTGGATATCTTTGTCTTCCAAAATTCCCCTATAAGCCTAGCCTCTCCCAGCTATGGTTTTAAGTAAGGAATACAACTGTTTCCATTACAAGAGTTCAGAGAGCTGCGTTCGCCTTCTCTGGGCTCAGCTTTGAAATGGCTTCACCAGACATGGAATCTGCTGGTGCCTCCATCTTGGACACAGCTTTAGGAACTGTGAGAAATAAACCTCTATTTCTTACAAACTACCTAACTTATGATGTTTTTTTAAGTCAATGGTAATGTAGCATAATAGTTATAAGCTATCAATAATATAAATCAGTGATGTGAATTTATATCACTAATATAAATGCAGCCAAGTGGAAGGACTTACAGACTGAAATAATAAAATCAGAGTGGAAGGATTATAACCATGAATCAGAGTGGAAGGGACCCTCCTATTAGGCCAGGTACTGTATTAAGTGATACCAAAGTAACTAAGTGAATGTTTAAATAGTTTTTAACCTTTAAATTGGTTACTTTCTACTCTGTGTGAAAAGAATATCTGAGAGAAGATTGTAAAGGGAGGAGTTAAGTCTAGTAGCTCACAGTTGCGGGGGCTTCTGTCTGTGGCTGGTTGGCCTAATGTACTTGGCAGACTGTTGTGGTGATGGCAACATTCAGAAGAGGTTCTTCTGTAGGAAGCAGAGAGAGCAGGACAAGATAACACCCAATGGCCCATCCCAGAGACTCACATCCCCCAGTGAGCTTCCATTTTTTCAAGGCTTCTACTCCTCCCAAGCAAAGCCAACCTTTGGAGGCCAAGCACTGAACATATGAGCCTGTTGAGGATCTTTCACATTTAATTCAAAACAACCTTAAATTAAACAAAACAAAATGAGAGGGGACTCATATTCACAAAGCATGTTTCACACTTTCTTCAAAACTTTACTCTCAATATTTTCTCCTTTTTATCTGGGTACAATATCAGTCTAAACCTAATAAGAGTGGAAGAGCATATTAATCAAAGGCAACCAGTAGCTTCCACCCTGTCTGAATATTTTCAACTTCCAAATTGACAAAACCAATATGAATAAAGTCTTACTGCATTCAATTGCAGAATAAAATAACAGCAATGGAATAAAAATCTCTTTGGGGAGTAAAATTACTCACAGAAATGACTGGCCGAGTAATTCCCATATGAAAAATTTCAATTTACAATTGTTGTGCTTAATCCTTTGTGGTTATTTGGGACAATTAAGAATTTAGAACTAAAGCCAGGCGAGGTGGCACACACCTTTAATCCTAGCACTTGGGAGGCAGAGGCAGGTGGATCTTTGTGAGTTCAAAGCCAGCCTGGTCTACAGAGTGAGTTCCAGGACAGCTGGGGCTACAGGGAGACCCTGTCTCGAAAAGACCAAAAAAAAAAAAAAAAAAAAAAAAGAAAAAAGAATTTAGAACTAGGACTTTAGGAAAATGAAGCATATGGAAGATGGCACGAAATGACTAGGAAGAGACTTTGACCTAGTAATTACTCTCAGATCAATTGTTGACTGATGGTGAAAGATCGGTCTACAGCTTATATGAGTAGAATGACAGGGGAGAGAACATGGAAGGCGTTGTCTACTGCTTGTGTGTACTCTTTTTGTTAGTAACAACATAAAAGTAGATGTACTTATATTGGAGAAATATATTTAAGGGCCAGATATTTTAATTTCACCATTTTAGGCTAAATTAACTATTATGGATTAAGTCACAAGAAGCAGTGTGTGTGTGTTTGTGTGTGTGTGTGTGTTTGTGTGTGTGTGTGTGTGTGTGTGTTTGTGCATGTGGAACTCAGAAGTTGATGTTTATTGTTTTCCTCTGTCATTCTCCACCTTATTTGGGGGTAGAGGCTCTCTCACCAAACTTGGAACTAATTGGCAAGCTTCAAGGATCAACCCACCTTCACAGTCTCAGAGCCGGGATTACAGAGAAGCACACTGTGCCTGGGTTGCATGTGAATGTTGGGAACTGGAATTCAGGCATGTGCTTGTGTGACCAGTGCCTTAGTCATTGTGCAGTACCATCTTTTATTTTCCTTAAAATATAATCACTAACATTCTTGCTAACTGGTGAGTAGATGTGAGTTTCTTTTATTGCTTAGGAATTTACCCTGGCATAACTGTCTAAACGTGGAGTTATAAACCTAAAGCTCCTTAGAAGGAATCCAGGATCAGTGTTTACCACTGTATGGTCACAGTGTTCATGCCATCAGCATTGAGTGACGACACACCTTCCCTGCAGAAGGTCAAGTATTGAAGGATAAGAGTGAAGAGAGGAAAACAATAATGACGATGATGGGCCAGTGACCATTCATTCATTCATTCATTCATTCATTCATCTGTGTTTATAAAGCACCTCTTGTAGGCACTCTTCACATTCTTTTGAATGTAAACTATATCATCATGCTTAAAGTAATGATAAAAACTTTGTAGAAAGAAGATAGATAAGAAATCCCAAAGCACAGTTTTCATGGAGGATAATTAGAAAACTCTCTCTGATCATGTGATTTGTGAGGCTCACTTTGCTTGCAAAGTAAGGAAGAAAGGTAGAGTTTCACCCAGAAGGAGAATAGCATATACAAAGACCCCACAGACAGAGTGTGCCTGCCTGTCGCAAGAACAGCTAGGTTCTTCATCATCATACAAATTGAGAGGATGCCAGTCTCATCAGCCAGTGGTAAAAAATATCTAGTATGCAAACTTGCTGAAGGTCTGTTCAGATGAAGATGTCCTAGGAGAAGAAACTGCAGTGGATTCTGCTGTCACATTTCAGTCAAAATGGAAATGGACTACACTGGGTTCTGTGCTCTTGAGAGCATGAACATACCGATAATTAAAATCTAAAGTATTCTCACTTATACATTGTTGTGGTTGTAACCTGAAATACTGTAATGGAAGTTACAGACTCACTATATCAAGCAGTTTTTGGAGAGGTACAAAAACATTTCCCTTGCTCTGAAGGAGAGGCATTGGGATTTGAATGTACATGTGGCATACCTCTGAGTTCATGGTTTTCATGCAAGGTACGTTGTTGGGTCTGTAAGATGTAGCCCCAGCAGTTCTTGGCCCATGCCAAAGTAGGCAACAAGGTGTGACACAAGGCTTTGTTTGATTTTTTTTTTAATTTTATTTATTTCTGTATGTGTATGAATGTACTGTCTGCATGCAGGTTTGTGCACCCGTGTCGTGCAATGCTGCGGAGGTCAGAAGAGGGTCTCGGATTCCCCTGGAACTGGAGTTCTCCTGGAATTGGAGTTTCAGACGGCTCTCGGCCGCCATGTGGGTGCTGGGGATCGAACCCGGATCCTCTGCAAGAGCGGTCGGCAGTCTTAACCGCTAGGCCATCGCTCCAGCCCAAGGCTTTGTTTGATTTTCATGTCAAGTTCCTGCTGTTCCATTTCAAATGGAAGAGTATTCCCTCTGGGGTACGGTGAGTGAGAACGTTGTCAAGAAGCATGGAATCTTTACAAAAATCCCAAGACAGAAATAGAACTCCCAAGTGTAAATAAAGGTTGCATCAGCACTGCATGGGGGAAGTACTCTCCACAGTGCGCGCTCTAGGAAGCAGCCTTGCACAGGAGACCTAACTCTGACATTTCTTTACATTCATTATTATTTTGGTCAGCTTTTAATTTCTTATGGTGGTGTCAGTCTCAAGAGAAGTAGAGCCAAAGAGATCTAGAAATAAAATGCCCACCCACTTTGAGAAGATCATCTGCTTTATTCCGTTCACTCACATAATGCTAATCTCTCCAACATGCTCCATGTCTCTGACATACACACACCTGTAAGTAAACTAGCTACACACTCGAGCATCCTTGCTCCTGTTAGTTTGACATATAAAACTAAGTATCATCTTAAATATAGTATTGGCCTCCCATTGTGTTGTCTCTTTTATCACTATCCATATTCCCAGGCTGAGCTCTGGGAATTGAGGTTTCTTCCATTACAACACAGGGAGGATAATAGATTTCTTTATTTTATTTTAATTTTAATTTTTGGTCTTTTTGGGACAGGATCTCCCTGTAGCCCCAGCTGTCCTGGAACTCACTATGTAGACCAGGCTGGCCTTGAACTCACAGAGAGCCGCCTGCCTCTGTCTCCAGAGGGCTGAGATTAAAGGCCAGCGCCACCATGCCCAGGGATACATTTCTTATAGGTATCTTCAACGTATCAAATAAAGTAGTGTATTTGACAGGACTTTGTAAAGTGTAAACACCATATAGATACATTGTAGATGTCATTATTCAATTTCATCAAGTACAGCAATGTTGAAAGAAAGACAGAAACAATAATGAACATTTCCTTTGGTATCTTTACTTAGAGTTCTGTGACCTGGTTTGACTGAAGGATGTGTTGTCTTTTTTTTTTTTTTTTTTTTTTCTGAGCATTTCTATCTCTTTGTGGAAGCACTGGGCTGTATTCAGCTCAACTGCCGGTGGTCTTGATGGGATGCAAAATAGTGATAGGACCCCAGAGTCATAGCCTTGATTGACTCAAAGACTTTAAAATGAAAATAATTCAGTTCCATTATTTTTCATTTCCTGCAAAAGATGAAAGCTGATAGGGTTCTCTTGCTATTACAAGGAAAAAGTCAAATTGAATAGCCCCTTTAGCCAACAATAGAATTTTGAATTTTGAATTTCCACTAGATTTTGTTTCAGAGACTTGTTGCCAGAAAGTTAAAGAATCCATCTTCAGCAAAAGATGTCTCTTTGGAGAAGGGTTTCCAGCCCTGCCCGAGCTTGATCTCCACATTCTACAGCAAGTGCTCCACTTTGGCTTTAGGGGAGATAGATTAACAGTATGCTATTTATTCTGCAAATCGATCTTTCAAAGGTGTCTAGGAAAGTCCCTTTGGTAGCTCAAAAAGTTAATGTTCAATTCATTCAGCTAAGACAGCCTCAAGGCTGTGACTAATCTCTAAAAAGGATACACATGGTAGCTTATCTCACATTCTTTATAGCCACAAACTTCAGGAGTGCACCAGAAAGCAAAAATCCAAATATTGCCTTCTTCTTCCTCTGTAATTTAAGTACACCAAAATAGCCTTCTGTATATAATAGTCAGTTCTTTCAGTTGGGGATTCTCTCAGGGACAGATGAAGGCTATTGGAGTGGATGGATGCATGGCAGTTGCGGCTGAGGTGCATCTAAACAGCTGGTGGACTGCAAGGTGTAGAGAGTTCTTCCCTGTGTACAGTGTACTCATCAGGCCCAATCGAGGAGATCCCCATCTACACAGTCTTCTGGCAGGTTCTCTGCTAGTGTCTTTATGATCTTTTCCCCTATCTTCCAAGGCATGTCAGCCCTGTGGGTTGACTCGTTTCCAAGTAAGTGATTTTGGTTCATGTCTATGCCAAAAGGAAGGACTTAGAAGAGATGCAGAATAATGGGGTCACCTGTGGCCACATATCATTCCCTCTCTCTGTTTGTGGCTGGCACTTTCTCTCAAACAGGATAGAGGAGTGCTTCTCTTACTCCAGTATGCCAGAAACACCTGCTAGGTCCTGCTGACCCTCAGGCCAACTCAGGCCCAGGAGGTAAGACCGGAGACTCTGCATTTTAAACAAAGTACAATGATACCAATGTTGCTAGGTCACGGGCCACAAAGAATCTGAGGATTTATTGGTCTGGGAGACTCTTAAACATTCCAGTTAGATTCTGGCTCCAGTCATAGTGAAGGATCTAATATGAGGTACAACAGAGAAATATTATCATTTAACAGCATTTCCATGGCCTGTCTCCTAGGATCTAGCATAAAATGATTTCATTATATTTATCAAATACTCTCTGCAAAACATATTGCTATAAAAAAATCAGTTAAGCATTTGTGACCAAATAGAATGACTAAAGTACCATAATTGTCTAAAGAGTGATATACGAGAAATTCGCCTGTGCTATCTGGGTGCACGGGATCATATAGCCTCTTTCATCCATCAAAGGTTTTCCTCCGTAGACGTCAGCCAGGAGGTTATCTGTATCATAAACACTATGCAAAGCTTTTTGGATTCTTTCTCTGGAACAGGTTGCCTCCGCTGACTATGTTATCAATCAGGGCATAAACCACAGCCTTACTGTTATCTGCATCTCAGAAGTTCACCCTGGTGCACTAACTGCTGGGGAATTATGAGTCATGGGATTGCTCAAACACAGAGAGCATTGTGTTGTGAAGATTAGGGAATCTTATTAGAAAAGGCTCTGCCCCAGATTTGTAGCAGTTAAAATCAGAGGATTTCTTTCAGATACCTTAGGGAAGATGAAAAATGTTGGAACCTGTTTCTGTTTACTCATGTGTCCTCCCAGGATGCAGAGCCAGCCGCAGGAGCTGCAGCAGATCTTACTTATTAGGACGAGTTTCCCCTTTGGGGCATTATTTAAAAATATTTGTACATATTTCAAATCCCTCAATCTGGTTTGTGGCAAATGGTTGCTTAAGCAGCTTCTTAATTATTGCGTTCCAGGTTTTGCAGAAGGAGTGTTGCAGATATTTGGCACAAAGCTGAGGGCTTTTGGGCCTTTAACTACCTCAATACATTTCAGGAAAAAGGAAAAAATCAAGGGGTGCTAAATTATTACTTTCTTTGTGTAGTATGCACAAATAGAACTGATTGTAGACCTCAGTACAGGAAAGAAATACTTGCACAGCTGCACGGTAATAATTTTTATGTGTGTTAAAATTATGTTCTTGCTAGTTTGTCATAATATTCTAGGGTGAAGCTTGGGAAGAATGACATGGTTATAATAGCAAATGGAGTCACTCAGCTAATCGCAGGCAATCCATTATCTCATGAACTTGTAGAGGAAATGTAAGCAAAATCATTTAAAATCAGTGGTGGAAAAATAGAAACAAACCGAAACAAGTGTTATTTTACAATAGCATTACATGGAATCATTCACTCACGGAGACAAATGAGTCTGGTGCCAACCTTGGACTTAAATTTTCATTAGGAAATTTATACCTGGGTTTTGTTTCCACCTTTGTGTTTGAATGCCCACTGGCAGCTGGAAAGATATGCATCAATGTGGAATGATTCTGCACTGTCAAATCCATGGGATGAGGCTGTCCAAGACCCTATCCAAGATCTATCTCCTGGACCCATGATATTGTCATGTATTCCTTGCGGTGCTGGTGAAGACGAGGTGGTGTCATTTCCTAATTGGTGCCTGATTTGAAGCAGTCCTGTCTCCCTGCTTTTCATACTGTCTAATTATGTAATGTGCTTCAATTCCATTCCATATACATATGTGCCCTCACAAGTTTTCTAAGCATAGGAAAGACCAGTAATAAGTGTGAGCCGGGCAGTGAGTCACTAAGTTCTGCATCAGATAGAAGGAAACAATCAATTAGGAAACAGAATCCTGCTCTTCCCCCATTCATTCCCTCCACCTCCCAAATTCAAGTGTGTATTTTGGGTAGTTTTGACCTATTCATCAAGAAAATTGAGAATTAGAACTTAGTAAGCAATCCAGAGTTGAAGTGTTTGGTGAATTTGGATTCTTCTGTGTCCTCTTAATAGATGAAGAATGTGCCGGGCGTGGTGGCTCACGCCTTTAATCCTAGCACTTGGGAGGCAGAGGCAGGTGGATCTTTGTGAGTTCAAGGCCAGCCTGGTCTACAGAGTGAGTTCCAGGACAGCTGGGACTACAGGGAGACCCTGTCTTGGAAAAACAAAACAAAACAAAACAAAAAAAAGATGAAGAATTTCTTCATGGTAAAATAACTTAGGCTTACATATATGTGTGTACATGTGTGCATGATATAATATGTATACACATATCATATCACATGAAGTATGTATCATACTTCAAAGGTGAAGACTGTGCCATTGGTAATGCCTCTGTGTCATCATCAATTGCCCAGGTCCCTAGGTTTGAAGAGAAAAGAAACATCAGTAAGATACAGAAAGTTGAATAAACTCCAGGAAAAATTTTTGAAATAAAATTCATAACCTCCATTCAGCCAAGGTAATTTTGTAGGCACTGCTTTGACAGTGGAAATAACAGTTACATGTCAAGATAGCTTAAACTTCTTCGATTCATAGACACCAGAGTTATTCAGGGGATTAAATGCTCACTGAACAATTTGTGGTCACCTATATTCCTTTTATAGAAACAAATTGAAATTGCCCAAGTCTAAAACCATGAACAGAGATTCTGCCAACCACATTTAATCTATGTGTCCCATAGCCTTAGGTAGTCTACAAACAACAACAACAACAAGAAACAAATCAAAACAAAGAGCTTAGAGACTCTACAGAGTAAATTCTTCAATTCTACAAAAAAGCAACCAGAGGAAGATTTCATTCTCCAAAGTTCTGCACCTGGTAGTGGCAGAGATGAGATGAAAATCCAGACAGCCTGCGTTCTTGATCCAATGCAGGCTCACCTCTCTCCAGAAGCTCAGGCCCAAGGGCAACTTATTTTAAATTTGCTTAGAAACTCTTTGACCCTATTTGAAAATAAATTGTTTAGACACTATTTGAAAATAAATTGAGAACAGTAGAAATTTGAAACTTTTCAAAACATTTGACATTCATCCTTGCAACTCATGTACCAATGGTTTGTTTGCATAGCATTATACTACTGAGTATCCTTATACATTCATATATAAGTCTATTAGTTCAGCAGTTGACACTGAGCTATTTATAGTGTGGGACAAATAAGAATAACACTTCTTTCTATAAATAGAGACAGAATCTCCCTATTTAGTCCTGGCTGACCTGGAACTGTCTATCTAGACCAGGCTGGCCTGGAATTCACAAAGATCCACCTGCCTCTGCCTCTGCCTCCCAAGTACTGGGATCAAAGTTGTTTACCATCCCATCTCATTGAATAACTCATAAAAATTCAAATAAAGGTTTTCAAATGAAAAAAAAATAAAAATAAAAAGAAAGGTAAAAAAAAGCAATGGGCCTCGGAGTAGCTACAAGGAGAGTGACGGGATGGTATCACTTTCCCAAGACCAAGGGTAGTTATTAGAATATGCTTTATCTTCATTCATAGAATAAATAGGATATTGTCAGAGGAAAGACTCTGAAGTTTTTACACCTAATTTTCCCTTTGCATTTAGACTCTGGCTTGGAGAACACTTACGGCAGGAGTCAGCCTACCTTTTAGAACTTTGAAGGGCAAGGAGGTCCCTGTAGTTGCTCAGGACATCAGAAGTCAGCTGACCCTGTGGCAGGAGGTTCCTTGCCACCTCTTGCCTGGGAGCAGTAGTTGGGTCCACTCCACTTCACGTTTGAAATCTTATATAATAAATTTACTCTCAGAACACCTTTGCTTTTTTATTTTAACCAGCTTAGAGGATCCCTCAGTCAATTCCTATATAAAAGAGGTCCCGAATCATAAACTTTCATTTTTAAAGTTTATTTATCTGCAGACAGGCCGACTCTTGCATTCCTCCCTTCAATCATCAGCCAGGCTGGCCTTCCCGAGTGCCTGCTCTGTGCTGCGGGCATCGCTATTCCTCGGTGCCATTATAAATGGCAGTTCTGTTCCTGGGCAAGCCCACAACTGCATTAAATAACTGGCCTCTGAACAAGGCAAAATGGGCTGAGGCAACTCAGAAGGGAAGAAAAGAAGACAATTTTGTTCCATCTCTCCTGTGTGTAGTTTTGAAAGCGGCACAGTTTTGATAAATAAGAGTGATGAGTAAAAAAATCCTGTGTGGACGGGGGCCAAAGAGCTGCAAGGATGAGCAATGAGTGTTATGGAAGGGGATCTCCAGAGGAAGCTGACCTAGTCCTGAGGTGGCTGCGAGCTGGGTGTTGGGAGCTGCCTCCTAATACAGTCAGTTTAGTGCTGCAGTCGCCATGTGGGATCACAAAGCAGCATGGCAGTTTCTTTGTTTCCTGGCTTTCTAGAACTGGTAGACACGTTACAGTTCTCCATGTCCTTCCTGACTCTGTCTCTCTTTCTTTCCCTTCTTTCTTTTTTGGTTTTGGAGTTGAAGAGCAGAAACAGCCTTTGACATTCCTTAGAGATCAGTCATCCTGTGCAGGAGAAGATACAAGTACCAGTAAGTGCCCTGGCCCCTAGGCTCTTCTCAGTGACAAAGCCTGGCCGCAGGTGCCAGATCCCTCTGTGCTGGAGCCTCAGGGAAACCCAGCACAGACCTGGTGAAGGAGCCGAGGACCCCACTACGATCCCTCAATCTCCAGTCAGAAGATAAAACCAGGCTCCAAGTTGGTAAGAGCGATCCCAGAGATAAGAGTCTACTTTGCCTTGTGTGGCATTGAATTCCCAAAGCCGGCCTTGGCAGCCAAAGAACGCACCTTTAATTGCTGATGGCTAGAACTCGGACACCAGAGACAGAAGGGCTTCCCCAGAATTGGGCCATGAAAGCAGGACACTCAGCGCTGAAACATGTGCCACAGAGGAGATGGAGAGAGATTTTGTCACTTGTGGGGAACTAGAAGACATCTCATTTCCCTAGGCTGGAGCAGCTAGCCAGTGTGTAGAAACTGCCTGCAGCTGTCTGGAAAATTATAACGGATATTCACTTTCTTCAAAAGTGGTTTGGGAAGACTTGCATGTCTGGTTTTTAGTGGCTGAAGTGGCCGGGCCGGCCTGTTTGGGTGCATCACTGCAAGCTGTGCACTGGGAGGGCTGGGTTTGTGGGAAGCCCTGCTCAGACCAGAGGCTCCCAGTTCCTGCCCTATGAAGGCCAGGCTAAAGGCATTCCGTGAGAAACCGGAGGAAGGGGCCCTGACTAACGCCGGAGGGAATGGAGGGGCCGAGACAAGCAATTCACCCTCTAAATACATGAGGTCTGAGTTTCCGAGCTTTGTTTTGTTTAGCCCACTAGCTCTTGCACTTGAGAGAACACTGATTCCCCCTGCTATAAATGTGCTAGATATAAAATTGTGTTTTCTATACATCGAGAAGTGTTGCAGTTGGAAGGGAGGTTGGTCTTTTATTTGCTGAGAGCTGGTCACAGTATAACAGGAAGTAGCAAGTTTTCCTCTTGTGATTCTGAACGCTATCTTGAAAAATACTAGCGTTGGAGCCCCTCTTCCCTTTCTTTGTGGCCTGAAACTAAAATCACATTAAGCCTGACTTAAAAAAAAAATCTGTCATGGGGTAGGTTGTCATTAAACAAACAAAAGCTAATTGCTTTGTGTTCCTGTGGGCCATTTGCACACACCCTGTGTACTCCTTATATGAGGGTGTGCAGAGAATGCAACGCGCCTTCCATTCCACAAAGCCGACCTAGCTGCCTAACAGTCAGAGCTAGCGCTTCCTAAGTGCAAACAAAATCCTTTTTTGCTACTTACTCTCTTAGCAGCGAGTTTTGCGGAGAAGTCGGGGCAATCTTGCAGTTATAGATGCAAAGGGTCCCAGAAAGCTACCTTTCTAACTGGGTGAGGCCAAGCTCCTCTAAAATGGGCTGTAGTACATTGAACTCACAGGATAGGAATTTGGTGAAGAGGAATACGACTGAGCTCTTTCTGTACTTCTGTTCTAGCTGGGTTTGCTGGTTTTGTGATTTTGTTCCGTGTTTTCATTACTGTGAGTTGTTTGAAATAGATGGTGACATTTATCCACTAGGTGGCGCTGCACCCTTTGTTCTCTGATGAATGCTTCTTGTCTAGAAAATATTTGGTTTGGGTGGGGACTGGCTGAAAAGAATAGGTCTCTTTCTCTTCCTTGATGTGGGAGACAAGGACTTAGGTGGAAAGATGCATGGAGAATGGTCACACCATTAGGATGAGAATGAGAGAGGTGACATAGGATACCCTGTGAACGCCACAGAAATCTCAGGGCAATCAGACCACCTGACTTGGAACTTTGACCTATGGCTTTCCCACTGCCTGGAAAATAGGATCTTATTTAGCTTGTTCCTTATGCTACTTCTTATTCGTTTTGCTGAATGGTAAATAATGATTTTAAAATGTATTCTGTGAATCCAAAGTATTTAGCCAATAACTTGGGAGACAATAATTCCTCAATAATCATGTTGACACTGTTAATTGTAATTTTGTTTTCCATTTTTTAATTTCACGCAGACAATGCCTACTGAGAGACAATTTAATATTTTCGTGTGAAGAGTGAAATCGAATTGTAGTGTCATTCTTCAGTTTCTGGCGTGCCTGCTCTTTGTGTCCCTAAATGCCTCAACCTTCTACACTTGTGGTGTGACATCATATATGCTGACACACTCCCCAGACTCCATCATGTGTCACAGCAGCAGGTGGGTTCACTACCTGATTGGCAGCAGGAAAATTGTGCTCCCAGGCTGAGGCAGTTACCAAGTTGGGAAAGAATCAACGAGTGATTTTGGCACATTAAAAAATGGCTGGAGGAATGGCTCAGTGGTTAAGAGCACTGACTGCTCTTGCAGAGGACCTGGGTTTGATTCTCAGCACCCACATGGCAGTTAACAACCACCCATAACCCCAGTTCCAGGGGATCTACTCTCTTCTGACTCCCGTTGGCATTTCATAAAACAGGAACATTTACATGCAGGCAACACACACACACACACACACACACACAGCTAGCTAAGTGCTTTGGAGGAGCCACCCCTGTCTATTGGAAGGGGACTTGAGCAGTCAGAGACATCCAGCTGCTGAGTATGACCATGGGAAAATCATTTCAGAAATGAAATAGGGGTTTACAGTCACTTTGATTACCATGACATATTCTTTTGGACTGAACCAAATGAAATTGCCTCTATTTGGCCTTTTTAAAATTACAAATATGGCAGGAACATTACATGGTTCAAAATAATAAAACTTCTGTATTTTAAACTAAGCACATGCTTAATGGAACTATTTTTCCAATGTACTTTTAGTTCTGAGGAACTGCGGCCTGATTCTCTTGCTTGCTCTGCAGATACATCCAAATGGTGAGGGAATATTCAGCAAACAAGCCTGGCGTTGGCACTGTTAAAGTTCAGTTTTATTCCTGGTTGTTGGAAGAATGATTCTCCTCTACTTGGAAACAACTGGCAGGTGTCTTGCTGAGCCAACTCTCAGTTTTAGTGGAATGCTGTGCTGGTGAAATCCACCTGCAGAATTGATGTCCTCACCCTTTCCACCTCTGACCCAGAAACAGCTTCTACTCCTGCTATTCAAAGTGCACATTAACCTTTGTTTTAATCTCTTTGTCTCTCTCTCTCTCTCTGTCTCTCTCTCTCTCTCTCCTGAAAATTACACCTAAGTCAAGCACAGACAAATGAGATTATCTTTGTAAACTATACTTAACTCTCAAGTTATCATTTCTGTCATGCAAGAAGCAATGGGAAGCTTTAACCTAGGGCTTTTGGTGCAAGAAACTCAGTATGGTCATTTTGAATCTCCCAATGGCTTATTATTCAACAATTACTTATTTAACACTGATTATATACTAAAAAACTCTGACTACTTGTTCTTCATCAAACTGTGTTTGTTGAAGCAATTTTATAAGCAGAATTTTATAAGCAGCAGAAGTGTGTGTGTGTGCATGTATCATATGTTCATCACACATGGGTTGTCTGGAGGTCTGAGGACAGCTTGGAGAAGTTGGTTTTCTTCTCAAGTTGGTTTTCTTCTCCCAGCATGTGGGTTCCAGGGATCGAACTCAAGTCTTCAGGCTCAGCAGCAAGTGCTTTTGCTCTCTGAGCCATCTTGCTGGCCCCAAACCAAGATATTTCTTATGCAGATTTCTAAGCAAGAGATCAAACCCAGTGCTCAGTGACTGAGGCTTTGGACAAGGAACTTAGCTGTTTAGTGCCTCAGTTTCCCCACCTATAGAAATGGAGAAGCTAACAGTAATTATTTTGTAGTGTCATTGTAGGAAGGAAGAAACTGAATAAAACGTATGTAGAGTGCATGGAACTGTGTCTGACAAATAACAACTAGGTAAATATTAATGATTTTTAGTTTCAGAAAATATCTCAGAAAATGCTAAATTCCATGAGTCACACAGTGTATCCTTGTGCCTCGGCCTTCTCTAAGGTCATCTGCATTCCTCATCTATATTCAGTTTTTTTTTAATTATTATTTATTTATTTCTGTATGTGTATGAATGTACTGTCTGCATGCAGATTTGTGCACCCGTGTCGTGCAATGCTGCGGAGGTCAGAAGAGGGTCTCGGATTCCCCTGGAACTGGAGTTCTCCTGGAATTGGAGTTTCAGACGGTTCTCAGCTGCCATGTGGGTGCTGGGGATCGAACCCGGGTCCTCTGTAAGAGCGGTCGGCGCTCTTAAACATTAGGCCATCTCTCCAGCCCCCTATATTCAGTTTTAAATGGTTTTGAGATCATTATTTCTTTTAAAAATCCTCAAGTACTCCAATGCAGTTAGTTTAGAATATCAGTAGATTCTGTTTTCCCCCTTGATATTTAAGTGGAAACTTCTAGCTTCTTAATTCCAGTCCATCTTTCCTCATTAGCATGCTTTCCTTCTGCTCCCCCCCCAGCACCTCCCCTTTCTCCTGTTTGCCTCTTTCTGATATTTATAGAAGTACAAGAGAGAATTTGTGAACTCAGGCAAACTTTCCTGAGGAGAACTCCCCTGGGATCTTTACAGAATCACAGCTCTTTCGGTGTCCCTCACTGCGGGCAGCTCACCTGGTGCCCTGGGCTTCCTTGGGAACTTCTGGGCATCCTTGGGAACTTCTCCCAAGCAGAGGCCAAGAAAAGCCAGCCCTTTGTGAATGAGGAGGAGTGGGTATCACCTTTACTTTTGAATTCTCTCAAAGGTGTTGCCTTATGAGACAAACTCACAAAGCACCTGAGCATTTACACAGCATTGTTAGGGTGTGTGTGGTGGTGGCTGGGGGGGGGGGTATGTGGTTATATCTGTAGTTCACTGGGAACTGAGAGCATCTACTCCTATCTGGATTATGCACATGTTCTAAATTTATTTCTTTGAAGTTTCATGATTTGGTTGTGGTATTATTCCTGTTTTTCCCTTTCTTGCATTTCACCATCCTTCAACCCAGGAGTCATTTCAGCTTCAAAAGGATACCCAGGCTTCAGCATTGAGTGTTAGGAGACAAGTTATTTTGATGTCCACTGGTTTGTCATAGTTTTTCCATGTATTATATTTATTTATTAGACTATTTTCCAAATGTCGTATTTAGAGTCTGGTCAAGTTAATTTTTAGCATCTGTTAAGAAGTTATGTTTCAGGACTGGAAGATGGCACAGTGGTTAACAACACAGGCTACGCTTGCATGGACCCCAGAGCAGCTAACAACCATTCATAAGTCCAGTTCCAGGGAATCCAACACCATCTTCTGACCTCTGTGGCCACTGCACAATATGGGTACACTTGGATACGTACAGGAATAATTCTCGTATAATTTAAAATTAAAATTAATTAATTAAAAAGAAGTTACGTTTCACTTGCTTTGTTTTTTTTTTTTTTTTTTTGAAACAGGGTCTCCCTTTAGTCCCAGCTGGCCTGGAGCTCACTCTGTAGAGCAGGCTGGCCTTGAACTCACAGACATCCACTGTTGGTTAAATATATCATCTGTGGGTCCTTTAATCATGTGTGGCCAAAATCCACACAATGCTCTTCCCTCGTAGAACCAGGCTGTCAGCTTCACAAGGCTACAAGTCTCCCGCCAGCAGGAGACAGTTCCTAGGCTGTGCTTCTGGCAAGGAGGGGGGAGGAGACTGTGAGAAGTCACCCAACAAGAAAGAAAAGAAAGGAAAACAGTCCAGAAGATATTCAGTTTTATTCATGCCAGCAATGTGTTTATATACTAAAAGCTACTGTGCTCTGGGCAAGGAAGTGGGGGGCAGGAGGAAGGGAAGGGCGAGCCACCTTGGCTCCTACCAGGGGGCTGCAGAGCTCCTGTTTGTGCAACCAGTAAACTAGAGGTGTGACATTTTGCTCAATACCTTAAAGGAAGGGGCCATCTGGGTCTGGAATTTTGCAGAGATAGGCGAGGCAGGAAACACTGCAATATCCCGACCTCATGGAGCTACAGATAACTCACAGAGACAACTTGAATGACTATAGAGATATCAGATGGCTCTCAGAGGTTCCTCTGGGACAGGTCTTACAGGTCTGCCTTGAGCCTGGCAAAGTTTCATTCCTACAATCTTCCTGCCTCTGCCTCCCAAGTGCTAGGATCAAAGGCGTGCACCACCACTTCACTTGCTTTTCTTAAAACAAAACTAGTAATCATTTTTCTTCCATAGAGGAGGAAATTAAGACTATTTAATTCTACTATAAAACTGATTATTTTAAATATAAATTTTGTAGAAATCCAGGGTCTGAGAAATGAGACAAGAGTTAAGTAGCTGGATGCAAGAACCACAGGTTCATTTACCCAAGCAAAGCTTCAGTTTGAACAATGGAGTGGTTTCTTTGATAACCCCCCACCTTTATTCTAGCTGTCCAATTAGAGTTTGACGTCACACTCATCTGAGGTGGTGCATAATACTACATCAAGGTCCTACAATGTGGAAGTTCAAGCTGTTATTCGTGCTTCTTGTTCCCTCGTTGTTTGCTCTGTCCACACAACAACCCTAAGCTCCAAAGTCACTACCTCTGCTCTTGCCCTGCAGCCCTGTGATTCCCTGGACTTGGAAGAGTCAGATGGGGGCTGCGATGGTACAAATGGCTGGTGGTGATGGTGGAGGGGGCAGTTCAGAGCCAGGGAAACCATGCCTCTGTGGTTTTGATGATCTTGTAGCTCACGGAAGTGTCCTTCTCTAGGAAAATGTGAGCCAGAAGATTTAGGACATGATCCCCTATCTCCACATGGCATTTGAAAGGAGATGATTTGGCTCCCTTCCTGTTGTTCTTTCTCTTCCTTAAATATTCCTGGACAGAGCCTGAGTTCAATGAAGTGCTAGATAAGCTGCGATATTCTAGCTAGCTAGTGGGATGTCTGGAACCTGTTGAGACATAGAAGTAACAGAAGAATTTTTATGCCTGTTTTCATGTTCTTCTGGTCTGAAAAAAACGGACTGAGACTCCATAGGCAATGGCTGAAGGGGCTTTGAGACATTCCTAGTTCAATAATTTGTTCATTTACTGCTTTTTGTAAAATGCTGAACAACTTGGAATCAAATCTTAGCATGATTGAAGTAAGACTACCACACTGTGGCTTCTACACCATAACGAGGGTGACAGGTCACAGTTGAGAAGTCCTGGACTGTGTCTGTAGCCTAATTTTCTACATATATCCCATTTAGTGTATATTGAAGAGAAAATAAATTTCCTGAATTTACAATGAGTCTGAAATAGGCTTCACTATCTATTTTTTTTTCTAAGAGATGATTCCCAGAATTAGGATAAATGTTGAACATTTCTACGTTCTAAATGTTAAGCACTAATGTTGTCTTAGTATTTAGCCTCAGGAAATTCTTACTTTGGGTGCCAAATTAAACTAATTTACACTTACTAACTAACTAAATATTTTCTTAGCATGGTACAATGGTTACATTTTACCATAATATTAGACTTTACACTCATCTTTCTATTTCATAAACTTGTAAAAGGAGTGAAATATTCCAAGCTTCACTGACTCCTGGAGAATTGTGATACAAAGAGCCTAAAAATACTGTTGATAACTATCCCTGTAAATTACAAACAGTCCGATATATGGCATAGCCTGTTGTGCAGAATGTCATGATCATAAGGCACAATGAAATATGACGCAAGTGGGATTTTTCATGAGAATTCTATGTCTGTTAGTCCTAATCCCACAACCCAGCTATGTGCTGTGTAAAGTATTCTTAAAACAAAAATTCACAGAAAAATTAGGCATGCTATATAGGATACAAAGAGAAGTATTTTGCAAGCTTCTTTGAGGAAGTCCACCCCACGTCTCTACTGGTTTAACCATATTCTCCTTACCCACACCCATCTTCTATATCATTCTGTTTGTTCACAGACTGTACTCTGGCCAGAATGCCTGTTGAATGTGAAGTCTCTGAGGTGCATATAAACGTCAGGAAGTTTCCCCGGGTGAATTAGGAGCCTAAACTTCCATTGTGCGCTGGTCCCCAGCTGATCCCCTGGATATCCAACGTCTTCACCTTGAGTTGGGGAAGAGAAGATATCTTAGGATCAGATTAGCTGGAAGGCCAGGAGTGAGCCATTCCACACTGTACCTGAGAACTGGGATGTTTCCTTAGCTGTGGAAATACAGCAGGTTTTCCGACACCAGGGTCCTGTCTGTCCTTGGGTATTTAATGCTCCATACCTTCTTTGGTTCCTCTGTGAGTTGGGCCCATGCCATTCCTATCACAGCAGCAGTAGGGAACGTCTCACCTATCTTGGTAATTTGAGCTTTTGTCCCATTTTCCAGGCAAGATCTCAAATTTTTAATTACCCACTTAGTAAAACCCAGATGTCCCGTTTCAAAGACCTATTCCCATTAGGGAATTTTCATTTCCAAGCAGTAGTTGGATGAAATCCTCACATTCCATTGCATGCCATTTCCAGCACTGTAGCTTTTCTTTTTTTTCTGAGTAAATAGGACTATAAACTTTTAATTCTGAAAACCTATTTTAGATAGAATTGGGAGTCTCCCACAATCTACTATATTGAAGCTTTCCGTCTAAGCTCTAAGTGGTTCTTTTCAAAATATCTCTTAGCATGCATTTGGTTCATAAACCTTCTTGGGGTGCTAAGAGGATAAGTGACTTTCAATTTGAAAATGCATTACAAAGTGTTCCATCTCTTATAGTTTAAGGAATACCCTGGTCAAGGTCTCACAACACTTACCTGACAGTGATTTTGATAAACGGATTCATCACTGGGTTGGAAAAAGGCCAGTGTGAGATGGCTCTTGGATCAATTTACTGTGGCCATGTGTATTGGCAGAGAGTGTGGGTCTTGTGTGACCTTGTTTATGCAGGCTATTTCCACAGCTGTGCTAGCTGAAAGTCTCCACTTCAATTGCTTATCTTCACGGACCAAACTGGCTGGTCTAATTACCTGTTGATGTGTCCTGCATCAAATAACCATTTTCCAATTTAAGAGAAGATACTTGGAAATTTCTATGTATGATATTGATGTGTTGGTGAAATAACAGTGTAAAAACTTAACATTAATAATCATGTTAGAATTTAAGGAAGAGAGATTAAAGCTGGTATTTCAAGGTGGCCTTTATAAGACCTAGGGATGAGGTATCACACTTGATAAGGGTAATTTGAGAATGGGTTGTAAATCATGACTCTTGGTTAGAGATCTATCATTTGCATTTTATACTCTTTCACATGCTTTCACAGACATGGGTTATCATAATGCTTCCCCAAGTGGAAGTATGGCTAAACAAGGAAGACTTCACTCTAGTAGAATCATAGGCTTCTGAAGTCTGTGTAACTCACGTCTTGGTACCACAGGTGTATAGAGGGCAGGAAGGGGATGCAGACACTTCTGTGGCTTTGGAAGACTCAGCTCTCACTCTACCCCCACCCCCAACTCTGACTTCCTCTGTCTCTCAAGTCTCCTTCAGCCTCAGTCACTTGCACACAGCCACATACTTGTCCTTGGGGACTTTGTGCTCACTGTTTTATAATGACTGCCCTATTTAACATTGTATTTCATCCCACATTTCCTATCTGATCTGTCCCGCTTAGTTTTCCCGCATTATTTGACATGGTGTACATGTAGTTTCTCTAGTATATTTCCTAGCTCTTTACTCTTCCATAACCTGCAATGATTTGAGACTTTTCTTTTCTCCCCAGATACTGTAGCTCTGGCACCTAGATGAGTCCCTGCTACATAGTAGACAATTCATAAATCTTTGGGGACTAAATTGTTAAAATAAAAGCTTCCAGTATATTAGATCAGGGGTATGGACACACTGGAATCTTAACTTTCTTACAGACTATGCTTATAAGAAACAGGAACCTTGATGATTTTTGCTTATTTTAATGGTGAGATGCATAATGTATTTCAGGCCCTGCTAGGTTAGGGGTCATGATTTGGAATGAGGTATTTATCCTGTGTAGATTGAACCTATGGAACATGGAAAGCCTCTGTGTTATTTTTTACATGACAGGGAGTTTTGATGTGGATGCTTGAGCCAAGGGAGCCTCAGTTGGTGTGGCAGCCTCAGAGTCAACAGCCGCGTGTTACAGCTTTTATGAAAAATGAGCTTCAACACTCGAGGCAATAGCTGATTTTTCATTTATGTCATAGACAGAGCCATCTTGATTCCTCTGATCCCGGGCTCTGCTCGCTTTCCGCGCATGGATTTATAAACGTTCACCTTACTGAATTCGTGTCTCTTGTCTAGAATATTGCTTTTGTGAAAACAAAGTCAGACTTGCCCTTCTGTCCGGTTGATGATTTGATATTGTCTGGCCAGATATTCAGAGAATTCATGATTTATTAAACAAATGCACTTATTCAGAAGCATGTTTGCTTGTGTGGTATTTGTTTTCCATTGAGTATATTTCAAATAATTGAAAATATATATTTCAAATAATTGAATATATTTCAAGTAATTGAAACATGAGGAAGGTTATTTATAACTTTAAACAAATGCTGTATATGTCTTCATTGTAAATACCTAAATGTTGATGATAGAGCATTGACTTTTGTGACAATGTAGTACTTGGAACATATATGTGCTTTGTAATCAGTAAGTACATGTATATATAGAAAATGCAAAATGTATGGCTGCTATGATTTTTGTAGGCTGCACCAGCTCCTGAATCTGGTGTCTGGCACTGTTCCTCTGCCCTTCTCCAGAGGTTGAGTTCCACTGGCATTCTTAGGGCCCGTGCTGATTGGTGCTAGTCAGGAACACAACTGTTAAATCTTACTGTACATTCCTCAGCCCACTGGCAGAGAGCTGGGCATGTGTAGTTACTGCGTGCTTCATTCTTAGTGCCTATGAGTTTGTAGCATTTCTTTAATTGTCCAATTTGTTTTCTGTTACCAGGTGGTTTTGATTAATGATCCAAAACAAGTAAATTTGTGTAAAGAAGACAGAAAGAATTATAACTCAGATGGCTGCTTTTAGGTTAGAACAAGTTACAATAGAAATACATAATCTTGTTACTGATGCAGCATTAATTCTTTCCATATTGAGGGGGATGAAGTGCCTAATTAAAATTCTAACATTTCCTTCCCTGCTTTTAATCTTCCTTCTCACTAGCAAACATCTACAGTGCCACACATGCAATTTTTCATTTCTAGACTTGGTGGAGATTCATTAGAAAACAGCTTCAGTGTTACTGAATTCTGCAAAACACAAGGACTGGTCTTCTCCTCTTCTTGTTCTGCCCTCTCAGGGGTAGACAGCGAATGGTTCTGCTTTACCAGACATCAGTGGGGCACAACCCCCAGGATTGTGGGCCTTTCCCTTTCTGTTATTTTAAAAGTATTTTACTTAATTACTTTTAACTTGGCACTAGTAAAGTGCTTAATCTATGACATGAATGTTATAGGTGCTTTGCAAATACTTCCTCTCTCTTCCTCCTTTTCTCTTGCATGGCATTTCGTTCTTCTCTGCTTAAAATCCTTTCCCCTCACATTGAACAAATTCAAACTGTGAATAAATTTCTCATAGTGAACAATGAAGGGGGTCTCTGGGTAAAGCTGGGGGAAGCTCTATGGGGTTTCCGTTTGGGAAAGAATCACTGATCCTGCTGCTGCATAAAGACTGGTGTTTGCTGTTAGGTCCTTGGGACTCATTGATCCACATGTTCTTTTGTGTTGTCCTTAAGGACAACTGCATCAGTCTTCATACATCAGGAGTAAAGAATGTAGCACTTTATAGTCAGAACGAGAGCAAAAGGGATCTGTGACCTCTGAAAAAAGACCTTCAAAATGCCCTGGTTCTGAAACAAATGAGTCAAAATTTTCATTTACAAATTGTGATATAATACTTGTTACAGGAAGATATTATTAAGTTCTGAGCAAGGAAAAAATAATCTGCATGCCACGTGTGTTATTAGCAATGACTTAGCAGACAGCAGCAGGGGAATCTGAATGTATAAATGAATTTGGATGAGGGGCCCAAGATCCCTTAGGATCAGCACTTCATGTACCACGCTGAGTGCACAGTAGGTGCTCAAAACATATTTGATGAACAAATGGATCAATGCTGGAATTGGTTTCTGAAGGTTAAGAACTGTTAGCATCAAAAAGCTGAGCCACAGTGAAATGCGTGTCCTAGGTGCACTTTAATATTTTCACTGACATCTAAGAGTTAGGGGAGGGACCCTAGGATGTAAAGAGTGTTAGTACTCAAGGGAGAATCGTCTGGTTTATTCTACTTCCACAAAGGTCAGTGCTAGGGAGTATTAATTGTAAGAGAGACTAAAGAACATTTGGGCTGAATGTCAAGGTAAGTTTTTTGAAGAGAAAAGCGTGTTAAACTACATAGCAGCTCTCCAGAGGTAGAGACCCGGGGGAGTGGATGGAAGTCCTCATGGATGGAAAGTTTTCAAGGAAACTGGACCAAATTCTGGAGAAGCAGCAGTGCCCACACAGCCTGGGGTTCGTGCACTAGGAGGGCTTTGGGGTTTCTATCTCTCTCTATTGTATATGCTGCACTGGGGTGCCCTAAAAGGCAAAGAAAAACTGCAGGTGTGAGTGTTGAAAGAGGGGCTTTTGCAGATGGAGGATGTTACAATGACACGGCGATGGTGATAGGGGTCATGGAATTGGGGAATCATGCTAAGGTGAGATAAGGCTCTCAGAGGGCAATCAAGAAGAAGATGACTCACAGGGAGGTTCTTTGAAATAGTATATTTATCAAGTATTCATGTGATTAAATATAATTGTTTACAACAAAGAAGCAGAGTCCAACTCCAATTAGAAAAAGGGATTTAATAAATCCTTTTAGCTCCGTGATTCTCAGAAAATTAGATTTGTGGACATTGATGTTACATATAACTTGAAGTGCTCACAATCTCTAATGTCCCCTGGAGCTAAAACTCCTCTAAAATCAGCTTACATAATGAAGCCTTTGTCACAGCTCAAATTTGCTTATATAGAGTGCTTTGTACAGCATATTTTGTAAGTTAATTTTCAAAGTTGAGATATTCTCAACTAGGAAGTGAAACTGTGGGCCATGCCATAAACCCTTTTAATAAAATGAAAACAGTTTTAACTCAACTCCAACACAAATCTGGCAAATGTTTTTGGCAATTTTTAAACTTAACTCAACCCTAATACAGATGTGGTACCTTCAGTTTCCTAGGGCTATTAACTAAATTCACTTGTTATTAAGAGGGTTCCCTTTATTTGTTTTTTGTTTTTGTTTTTGTTTTTTGGTCTTTTCGAGACAGGGTCTCCCTGTAGCCCCAGCTGTCCTGGAACTCACTCTGTAGACCAGGCTGGCCTTGAACTCACAGAGATCCGCCTGCCTCTGCCTCCCAAGTGCTAGGATTAAAGGTGTGCACTACCACGCCTGGCAGAGGGTTCCCTTTAAAAGCAAGATACCTCTCTCTCCCTCAACATAATCCATTCTTTATTTAACAGAGGTTTGTGATTTATTTAAGAGAAAAATGGTATTCGTGGAAATAAACTTAGATGTCATCAATTGTATACATAGATATGAATATGTAAAGGAGGGAACAAGGAGGGAGAGGAGAAGTGGGGAATGCACGGTATGGGGGAGGATGGACAGAAGGAAAGAGAAGAGGAAATTGCCATCATAAATTTATGGGACTTTTCACTTGATTTAAAGAAGCTTGAACTTGCTGGGATAAAAACTAGGTACACAAAATTATGTTTCTTATTTTCAACTCATTATCTGAAAACAAGCAAGAAATAGTATTTGTCATTATAACCTCATTTTAGGCGATCTAACTTGAAACATACAAACATACATTATCCTGAAGGCCCAAATGAATGTTCAGGCCCTTGGCATCCCCAGCTGGGGATGGTAGAGGAAAAAGAGAGAGAGAGAGAGACAGAGAGAGAGAGAGAGAGAGAGAGAGAGAGAGAGAGAGAGAGAGAGAGAGAGAGAGAGAGAGAGAGAGAGATATCTCCAGGGAGAAGTTGAAGTGCTGGGAAAGGCTGGAGGAGGAGATGCTTCTGGGTTCCATTGCTGACAGGATGGTTTCCCGTAAGTGTTTTGATGGTGTTGCAAGGTCAGGTACAGCTCCTCTCCCAAAGGGGCTGCTGTGGCTGTGCTGACCCTACCAGCAGGGGGTCACTAAAGGCCAAAGCAGAGCTGTGTCCATCACCCCTTCAAGGCTCTGCAGTACCCTTGCAGGAGGCAGCAGCAGAGGAAGGAGCTGAGTGCCCACAGCCCTAGGTGCAGTCCCCGCAGGTGGGACCTGTTGAACTGAACATAGAGTGCTTTCAATAGACACACAGATAAGTGCTTACAAAATGTACATACAGCATGAAAAAAGCCATTTTTACCCCTCTGTATCAAAGTAAACCTACTTTGGATAATTTAAGGATTATGATTATTAAAAGACAATAATAAAGACAAACCTTTTATTAATTTTTTTAGCTTTTTTAAAAAAAATCTTTGTTTCTTCTAACCTTCAGTTAGCAAACAATTTCTATCAGGTGTGGAGAGGTGGTCCGTCTGTGATAGACCCTCACTTCTTGACTGGTTTTAACCTTATGGACCAAACTTTCTTTTTAAATAATTACTTCCTTTACGATTTATTTTTATTTTTTTAAATGTTTTGTGTAGGTATGTGTGTGGTGGTTTGAATGAGAATGTCCCCTGTAGGCTCCCAGGGTTTGAACCTTTGTCTCCAGTTGGTGTCTTGTTTCGGGACGTTTAGGAGGTGTAGGCTTGCTGGAGGAAGCGGGTCACTGGTTTTGGGCTTTAGTCTTGCTCCATTTCCAGTTTGCCTCTCTCGGTTTCCCCAGCTTGTGTTCAAAGATGCGAGCACTCAGCCTTTGCTGCTTTCTGCCATGCCTCTGCTCCCTGTGAGCAGCTCATCCCTCTGGAACCATAAGTTATTTTGTCATGATATTCATATAGCAACAGAAAAGTAACCAATATGGTGTGGTCTGGGGGGAGGTATGAGCACATGGTCCCTGGCAGCTGTGGAGGGGCAGAGGCTTCTGATGCCCTGGAACTGGAGCCATCTTTCCAGCCCCACACTTTCTGAGGTTGAAACAGTAAGCTCTCTGTTGGTGTTCCCCAGGATCAGCTGTGGTAGAGGTGTGACTTCCTCTAAAGGCATGCTCATTCTTAAATCTATCAACAGCTGCACCAATAGCCGTTTAAACCATGAGAGCAGGGACTATCAACCATTTCTAAGACACCCACATTTGCTCGTTTCAGAGGACTAGATGGCCTGATTTTCATTCTGAGCCATATTTTACATTTTATTGTTTAAATGCTCAGACTATGAAGTTCCCTTCAATATAATTTGTATGTGCTAAATGGAGACACATAAGCGACAATGAGCCCTAAAAAGGTTGGTTTCATTAGAACCTAATTAGAATTGTCCTACTCCTAGAATTCTTCCATAATACACGATAATATTTCAAATACACTTTCTCAGACTGGGCTGCACACTCAAAAAATATGTCTCTTCATATTTTCCACATGGAAAAATATATAGGACCAGGTTAAAAAAACTACTTCAGCCCAGTCTCAGGGTCTCATGCCTTTAAACCCAGCACTCAGGAGGCAGAAGCAGGCTGATCTCTGTGAAATAGAGGATGGTCTAGTCCACATAGCAAGCTCCTGGCCAGCTGGGGCTACAGGGAATCAATAATTCTCTCTCTCTTTCTCTCTCTCTCTCTCTCTCTCTCTCTCTCTCTCTCTCTCTCTCAACTTTTCATCATCCAACTGAATTGTCTTTCTCTCTCTCTCTCTCTCTCAACTTTTCATCATCCAATCGAATTGTCTTTTTGAGCAACGAAAGCTATAATATGCTTCTAGCTACATCAAATATGTGGGCATTTTTCAGAGGCCGTAGGTCTTGCAAACCCTATCTTTCTGGCTGTCATGGTTGTGCCACAGCCGCTAAGCTGTGAGATGATACTTGCACCCCTTTCCACCCTGGCCAATCGGCTCACAGTCTTGCTATGGTGGTGCAGTCCTGCTCTTTGGAGGACAGGTGTCGGTGTGCCTGAAATCCAGCAGAGCCAGTAGAGGAGAATCAAATTAGATAAAGCAGCTCAACAGTCATCACAGAGGGCTTTTCTTGCCCCGTTCTCTTTAAGCCCGGATCTCACAGAGCTCTGAAGGGTGGTGTGGTTCGAGGACAATGCTGACAGGCCCTCCTATCGGCTGTTGCTCCCAGCCTGTCTTCACACTGAGCCCTATCTGTCCTCTACTGGCCGTCTGCAATTAGCTCTCAGCTCTGTGGAATTTATCTCCCCAGATTTTCCAGCAGTAATTATAGTTTCTCATTTACAATGGAACATTACACTCTTTTCTGGAGCTGCTTCTTATACTTGGCAGCCGGCTAAGGTGATCATATGTCCTGGTTTTCTTTTCTTTCTGTCTTTCTTTTAAAACCGGGACAGGTCTTTGTTTCTGCTAAGTTTGCCGTTTCTCCTTGTTACTGATGTAGAGACTTCTTTGTGCTGACGGCCAAGAAAATTCTGGACTGTTGCCCTGTTTGCCTCCAGAGACTGATGCTAAGTCTTCAAAGGGAAGTCAGTGGTTTTTTTTTCAAAATAGAGTTTACCAGAAACAAGACATCTTCACGCTTAGGAGGCCCTTGCTCGCCACTGAAAATTTTCAAAGAAAGATAGCCTGGACTTGGCCTCTGAGGTCTGCAAATGTACTTGAAACAACTTGAAGAAAAAAAAAAAAAAGATTTCAGCAAGGGCAACCATACAGCTAAAGACTCAATTTTATTTTAGTTATTTTCAGCTTCTCATTTGACACCAGAAGGCAATGTTTAACAATCTTTTCAGTGGGATGCTCTTTGAGGAGAAATTGAAGTAGACTTTGTGAGTTCCCGGCAGAGTTTCATTCATAGCAGAATTTGCTTAGCCAAGATTCCCTGAAACTTAGGTATTTTGCTACTATCATAGAAAAGAATGCAATGGAGGAGGCTTGGTTGGTTGAAATAGTCTAGCAACTTCTCCTCTATTCACTGTGAAATAGTTGTGTATGTCTCCTGATGTCTGTGCATAGGATTCCAGTGTTATTTACCCAGGAACTGATCTACCTAATCACTGAGACAGAAGCAAACATATCACACGCCTCTCCTTCAGATCATTTGAATACATTACCCACTTATTTGGTGTTTGGCTCAGGTTTAAATGAGCCCTGCTCACAGCACGTTAAGTTGCAAGCAGCTGGTATCCACGGCTTACAGCATTGTTAACAGTTCCGACCAGGATCAGAGACCACACTGCAGCCTTCCTGAAGGGCACTATGCAGCTTTGCTGCACTATCATGGTGGGAATTTCAAGCAAATCTGTGCCTTAGGTAACGAAATGGCCATGAGATCTGTAAGAGTTTCAGAAAATAGATGTCACTGTCTATTCTAATGACTGGAAAGGCTGTTGATAAAGCTGTTTGTGGGCGATTATCATCACAGATAGAGAGTCCCCTTTCCACTTGTGAGCACCTCTGGGGCTTGACAAAAAGCACAGCAGCCTTAATCCAAATAAAGGTCATTTCTATATGAAAGGTCAGCAGCACTCAGGAATGGAGAGTGGAAGACAGGCACAGAGGCAGACAGAAAGTCCCCATAAACTACTTTTATTTAAGGACATCACTGTTCAACTCTCCCTTTTCATAATGACACCATATTTTCATGTATATAATTCATTATTTATTATGATTTTTTTTTACTTTTAATAAAGAGATTTATTTTTTCCCGTAAGTCTTAGAACTGAGAAAAATAGATGGAAACTTCCAGCTATATCTATAGCAGTGTCAATTAAAGTGGTAGTATCTTCAGTGACAAACTACCCACCTTGACTTACATATAAGGATTTGGTGCTCTCTACTACCTCCCTTCCTACCTGGAATTCCAGCCGTCATTTTCTCTTCTGGTCACTGTACCTGGGGTTTAGGAGACTCTTAAAGAAATGTTTGAGTGTTGTGTTTGATCACCTCTGAAAAATGAAAAGTGTTGAACTGCAGAAGAGAAATAGAAAGAATTCTAGACCGTGACAAAATTGCCCTCACACACACTACAGCACCGCTGACATTGTGATGATGGGCAGACACCGCTGATGAATGGACCTATGCATAAATGTGTCCCATCGATATTAGTATTTACCCGATTCCTCTCATTTGTCTCTTTCTACCTCATTTATTCCTGAGACACTGCAGGAGAATGTGAGCTTCAATCTCTGTTACAGCCTCTTCCTGATCTCTAAGCTACAACAGCCAGGTGTTTTTAACGCCAGGGTTGTCCTGCCTGTAAAAGACCTCATCCTGCTTGGCACTTGGAAATATCTGCAGACCCTTTAGGTTGTCTTTATGGGGTGATAAGGTGCTAACGCCGCCTAGAAGGCAGATGCTGCAAAGTTTCTGACAGTGTTCAAGATAGTTCATCTTTTCACCTACAAAGAATTGTTCAACTCCCCAATCCAGAGGTAGCAAATCTGCGGTGGGATCTGCAGGGCTCGCACAGCTCCTGGCTTCCCCTGGAGGTGTTCCCAGCTCTCCAAAGCATTGCGGTGGGCTTGTCTCTTTTAACTGCCTCTCCAGTACTGTCCACAGATGGTGGGTGCTGCGGGTGTGTGACACTAAGTGCTCTTGCCTTGCCTCCGTGTCCTGCTCTGCACCCCACCACAACCCAAAGGCAGCTGTGCTGTACCCCGAGTCTCTGACTGAGGTCTGTGCATCACTCACTGCTCAGGTTTTGCCAAGTTGGTTATGAGACTTTTGGTTCTCATTTCTCTACTACAAGGGATAAAACCGAGTTCATCTCCCAGCTCAGACGCCGTTATCTTCACCAACATTTTTCTTCTCTTGGTCTTGCTGTTCCTTCCTCAGCTAGGCTTGGCAAGAGTGGGCTGCCCGGGAGATGCTGGGACAGAGGCCACGGCAGGGTGGGGAGCTTGCGTGGGAAGCAGCTGGTGGCTTTTCCTTGCAAAAATATTTGATTCAATTTTGTTTTTATGAATGATAGTCTAGTTTTCACATAAAATCATTCTCTTTTTTTAGATATACAGAAAAAGCTGTTAATTTTTGCTAACTTAATGTCTTTCTGTATCTTTCAGAAGCCTTAGTTTATTTAAGTCCTTTGTGGTTTTAAGAAATACATTTCTGGGGGTTGTAGAGATGGCCTAGCGGTTAGGAGTGCCAACTAATAAATAAATAGAAATACGTTTCTGGGACTTGTGTTTTAAGATGCCATTATGAATGGCTTTTTAAAAAATTATATATTTAAGCATCTTATTGCATATAATATCTATCTCAAAATAGACAGAAAAATAACCTTATATCTTTTATGTCATTTTAAAATTACCTTTTCAATGACAATACATTCTCAGTATTTCTTAGGTGTGTGGGTAAGCACTTATCTAGAATACTGTAACTACCAAATGCCCCTTAGTTATCGGTCTGTGTTGTAAGAAATGTGATGTTAAGTGATTTTTTTGTGTAAATAATGTAGCACGAACTTACAAACTACATGGCTATGATGTAATTCTTTTTTAATTTTTTAAATATTTATTTATTTATTTATTTATTTATTTATTTATTTATTTATTTGAATATACTGTCTGCATGTAGGTTTGTGCACCCGTGTCGTGCAATGCCGCGGAGGTCAGAAGAGGGTGTCAGATTCCCCTGAAACTGGAGTTCTCCTGGAACTGGAGTTACAGAGGGTTCTCAGCTGCCATGTGGGTGCTGGGGATCGAACCCAGGTCTTCTGCAAGAGCAGTAGGTGCTCTTAACTGCACGTAATTCTTATTGAACTACTGTCATCTATGTAATCTCTTGTTCACCAAAATACCATTACACATGCATGATTCTGACCTGTTTTCTCATTCTTATACTATGCCAACCAGTAAGTCATTGTGCAAAAACAGGCTTTCATTTTGTTTTAGTTATTTGTTTGCCTCTGTGTGTGTGTGTGTGTGTGTGTGTGTGTGTGTGTGTGCAGGTACACACACCTGAACATGTTTATCTGGAGGCTGGAGGTCAATGCTGGGTAGAATCTTCTATTGCTTTCCACCTTTCTTCTTGAGATAGCATCTGAACCTGGATCTCACTGTTGGGATGGGCTCTCTGATACCACACCTAGCTTTTGTGTTAGTACTTGGGATCACAGATCAAGTCCTCATGCCCGTGCAACAAACCCTTTACACAGTGACTCCTCTCCCCAGCCCCAGATGGAAATTAAAGGGCCATGTCTAGGCCGATGTCTCAACATGGCTGATTGGCTTGGTGTTTCATGAAAATGTGAACATAGTACTTTTTCAGTGTAGATGGAGTTTGTTTGGGAGCACCGTGTGTTCAACAGAACATGTGCTGTGTTTTAGCCCCTTTCCCTTCCAACCTGCAGCCATACAAAAGGGCCAGTTTATATGTAGAAGGTCATCTGTTCTGACTCTGTAATTTTGCTTCTATTTCATATTCTATTGCTTGAATCATAACTTAGAGAACAAGTATAATGATAAAAGTGATAACAACTTTTTCTTATATATTGTGAACATATCTAGCATCTAGCTTTTACCATTAATTATGCCCACATAATATAGATATTTGATGATCATATATATGTATATATACATGTATATATATATATATATTTGAGTTAGGATTAATCTGCATAACTAAATTAGTGTTTTCTATTTTCCAATCATAACCAGTTAGAAAATGGAAAATAGATGACATTAATGAGAGTGAAAGGTCATGTTAACTTGAATAAACTAGATAAAATGCATTACATGTGAAGATTGCAAAATTTCACTGCCAAGCATTACAACAATATTCCATTTGAACATAGTTAAAAGTACTCAGAATTGCAAGCACAATCAATTCTCCATAAATTATTATAGTTCACTATACTGCAAATAAATGTCCCTAGAGGACTTTTGTGTAAATTGACAAGTTGATTCTGGAGTTCTGCTGGTAGAGAAAGTGCTCAAATGTAATTTCTAAGTTAAGACACTTCAAAAAGGGGGGCACTTTCCCTAACAAAATCCAGTGTGGACAAACTAGAATGATTTTGGAAGCATTGCACATTGAAGAAAAGACAGATATATCAGTGCTCTGGAAAAATAAAGCTAAAATATTTGCGTGAGGGCATTTAAAAATTATTGTATATTTATGTATTTAAACATATGTAGATAAGTATATATATAGGTATACATATATTTAAAAAATGTGGACATATGTTAGTTCATATATATTAATGTTAGCTATCCAAATCAATGAGAAAATATGTATCTAATGAATAAAAACAAGTTTAAGTTGTTAATCAAAAGGTAAAAATGATATGTCTACCATGTTTTACATGCGTATAAAATGCCAAATAGACTTAAAGACTGAATGCAACAAACTGAATCATGAAGGAATGAGAATATAACATAGGAGGTTTACACATGCATCTTGCTTGGGATAGGCTGAGTTTTCTCAAGAAATATGTGAAATTCAGAAGTAAAGTGTATTAAGACTAGCACCAAGAAAACTACTCTAGAATTAAAGTGCAAATCACAGACTAAAAATTTAAAATACTTAGTAAATACTTAGTAGGCAAAAAGTTAGTGGCATGTGTATACATATATATGTATATGCATACATATTAATATTACATACATATATAAGTGTATACATTTAAAACACATACACAAACATACATAAACATGAACACACATACATATGTTCATATAGTATACACATATGCATACATGACAAATACATGTGTATACACATATATGCATAAACATTTCTATACAGGGATATACATATTCATACACATATATATCTTATGTTAGCCTACAAAGAAAATTTCAAATATGTTTTAAGGGCCATTTTATTGAATTTTTGTGTATTTCATACAGAAAAGATTGATCAGTCTTAATCTCCTTTATAACCTCTTTCCCACTGGCTCCCTTCCACAGCCCACTCCCACCCCCACTACCCCATCCCCACCCCCCGCCGCCACTGGAATTCCTCCATCTTTTCATTTGTGAGAAGGCCCATGGTGTCAAGTTAGCATCCCTAGATGTTCCTGGGTGCAAGTTCATCCACTGAGGTCTAGCCAGCCCATCCAGAGTCCCTTGCTTTAAGAAAGCCAGCCCTTCCTCACCCAGCAGTAATCAGCTGCCAATAATTCTTCAGCTAAGATTGGGACCTGCTGCCACATTTCCACAGTTTGAAGCTAGTTTTTGTCTGCTTGTTTGTGTGGGTCTTATGCATGCTGACACCACCACTGTGGGATCACATGGACAGGTGAAGGTCCCTGGAGCTTGTATGATTCTGTTTCCATGTTTCCTGGCTCTTATCATCTTGCTGCTCCCTCTCCCACAATGGTCCTTCAGCCTTAGATGAGTGAAGCTTAATATAGGAGTCCTATGGGAGGACCCACACTTTACAGACTCCTAATCTGTACACCTAGGCCGTTTTTGCCCTTTTGTGTTCCTGGATGTATGTTGCCAGAGGGAGCATCATTAGTGAGAGTTGAGAGATTCAGTAGTGTTCTCTTTATCTCTTGTTCTATGCTGAGTGAACCTTAGGTGTAGAGGTTGCACCGTAGAGTACCACTTATGCTTGGGCAATTCACAGTGTCTGCTGTGACCAGTTGTGGTAGCCTGTAATAGTCTCCGTCTGGTGCAAAAGAAGCTTCTTGGATGAGTGGTGACTGGGATACTTGATGATAAATATAAGGATACATATTTTGCACTAAGTAAGGAATTATATTAGTCTTGGGATGTGACAACCTTGGGGATTTCCCTAATATCTATGACCTCTCCATCCATGTGCATTTGGCTATGTTTACATTGTTGCACATGAGTTTCCGCCCACTGAGTGGGCTTTAAGTCCAATTAGGTAGCCATTTAGGTAATCACTGATTGCCCCCAAGATAAAAGTGCCACTACTGCTCCAATCTCATATGCTGTGCCTGTCATTGATTTGGTCGTTTGGTCTTAAAGCTGGTGTTGCACCATTGATTGAAGTTTTCCCCTAGCAGGTTGTGTAATGTTCTCCAATGCTATGAGAATTAGCCTTCAGGGAAAGTAGCTTCCAGGTCAGCTCCAACTCCATTGTCCAAGATCCCATCTCTGAAGCATGTCCTGTCTTTACCAATAGGATCTCACTTTCAAGTTCTTGGAGGCAATCAAGGGCTCTGGCAATAGTCTGTGTAATTTTGGGAGTCTCTGGGCCTACCCTGGCCAACAACTCAAAACGTTTCTCTTGTCTGGCACTGTTTCTTGTTATGTAGCCTTCGGCTATGCACATGGACTCATTTAGAGATGTTGTATATGTAACTTCTCATTAGATTGTTAGGCTAATATGATTCCCTCAAGTTTTTATACTAGCTAAACATTACTTTTCTTGCCTTTTTCTCTCCCTGTCTAACCCTTCCTCCATGTCTTACCCATTTAAAGTCTCCCCATAGTCCTCGTTTCTCCGTTGATAATACCAGTCTCCTATGGTCCCATCTCTCTTGAGCTCCTCTTCCCTTTCCCCCAAATTTCCTTGTATAACCCTCGCATATTAAGGATATGGGTCTATAGGTTTCTTTTTTGCTTGTATCTTTACCTTATTTTTGTATTAAAGCAATGCTGGCTTCATAAAAAGAATTTAGGAGTTCTTCCTCTCTTCAGTTTGAATAATTTAAGTAATAATGGTTGTAGAGTTTCTTGAAATGTATGGTAGAATCTGCTATAATCCATCTGGACCTGGGTTGATTTTAGTTGGGAGTTATTGCTGTTTCCATTTCCTTAGATGTTATGGGTCTGTTTAAGCTATTGATCTCTTCTTAGTTTAGTTTTGATGATTCCTTTGATTTTAGAAATACATCCATTTCTTGTAGGCTTTCAAATTTAATAGAATAAGGGGATTTTTATTTTTTTTATTTATTTTTTTTTATTAATTTTATTTCTGTATGTGTATGAATGTACTGTCTGCATGCAAGTCTGTGCACCCGTGTCGTGCAATGCCTCGGAGGTCAGAAGAGGGTCTCGGATTCCCCTGGAACTGGAGTTCTCCTGGAATTGGAGCTTCAGACGGTTCTCAGCTGCCATGTGGGTGCTGGGGATTGAACTCGCGTCCTCTGCAAGAGCGGTCAGCGCTCTTAACCGCTAGGCCATCGCTCCAGCCCGAATAAGGGGATTTTTAAAGTATTCTGTTATAATGTACTGGATATTTTTGTTGACTGTTGTGATGTTTCTCCTTTCATCTCTAATTTTGTTGATTTGAGTTGCTCTTTCTTTCTTTTGGTTAACTGGGCTAAAGGTCTGTTTGTCTTGTTTTTCCTTTCAAAGAACCAGCTCGTAGACTCATTGATTCTTTGTGTTGCTTTCTTTGTTCCTATTTCATTAATCTCTGCTCTGATTTTTGTTATTTATTCTTGTCTTCTGGGTTTGGGCTTCATTTGTTGTTGCCTTCCAAGAATCTTGAGTTGCAGTGTTAAGTCATTTATTTGTGCTCTTTCTGATTTTTTTTTTTCTTTTGGTCTTTTTTTATTTTTTATCTTTTTGAGACAGAGTCTCCCTGTAGCCCCAGCTGTCCTGGAACTCACTCTGTAGACCAGGCTGTCCTTGAACTCACAAAGATCCACCTGCCTCTGCCTCCCAAGTGCTAGGATTAAAGGTGTGCGCCACAAGACATAGTCTCCCTACAGCCCCAGCCCCAGCTGTCCTGGAACTCACTTTGTAGACCAGGCTGGCCTTGAACTCACAGAGATCTGCCTGCCTCTGCCTCCCAAGTGCTGGAATTAAAGGCGTGTGCCACCAGGCCTGGCTTCTTTCTGATTTTTCAGTGTAAACATTTAGATCTATAAACATCCATCTCGGGATTGCTTTTTTCTTTCTTTTTTTTATTATTGATGCTTTGTGTATTTCATACATCATTTTCCAATTCAGTTCAGGCATATATCCCCTTCCCTTTCCCCATCTCACCCCACCCCCACCCATCCCTAGATCAATGCATTCAGCCATAACTTTTCTAGCATCTTTTCTCTGTTTTTTTGTTTTGTTTGGATTTGTTTTCATTTTTTTTTCAACAATAAGTGATAATCTGTAGTAACAAGCATCTTCATGTAAAAACCAATTTGCGAGCAGTTGTGCCCAAACCCACACAGCTCCATGGGTCCCACTATCAGCAGGAGGGGTTGTATTTTCAATCAAGTTGATCAATATAGTGTCCAGTCTATATTGTTGTAGTTTCACCATTCCCCCAATCCATCTTTACATTCTACCGTGCCCCCTCTTCCGCAGATTGTTCCCTAGGCTTAGAAAAGGGGCACAGTGGATGAGAAGCAAAAACAGTCTACTTCTCTGTGAGCGTTGTCTTGGTCTCTAGTCAATTCTGGCTGTTTTTCTTTCATGGCTGCCAGCTTTCCAGGCAAACCTTTCGATCCTACTAATGAGAGCACATGAAATTAGATAATATAGGTATTTAAAACAGTATAATATATACCCTTTGATCCTACTATGAAGCACAATGCAATTAGATATATGAGGTATTTAAACAGTACTAATTGTTATCTGGTAGGTTACTTGGTATAGACACAGATGGTTGGATGGTATGTTAACCCATGAATTACATTTTCTTCTGTTTGCTTATGACAGGGTCTTCCTGTGTTTATAACATCTCCTAACATTAGAGATGTAAGTTGGGATCAGCCATGGGTTTTCCTCCAAGGAGAGAGCTAATAGCCAATTAGATTTGGGATATACAGACATATGGCTGCCACTGCTGCACAGTATTTCCAGGCAGATGAAGTGTAGTTGGTGTTGACGGAGGAGTCTGCTTGACTCAAGGAGACCTATATTTGCTTTATTGTTTAGTGGCCTTTGGTAACACTCTCTTGGCATCCAGAGACCATCTGTATACTGCAAGTGCGGCCTCCATACATCTTTCCCATGTTTATATCAGGTCTTCAACAGCAGGCCTTATTGCCTCTCTTCCTGCAGATATCCAGTTTGGAGGCAAGGATCCTTTACCATTTGTGGGGGCTTGGATCCCCTGGCCAACATCTCCTTGGTAGAAAATCCATTGTTGATGTCAGAGTCCTGTATTAATATATTTGCTTAAGTGTGTAGCTTAGGAGAACTTTAGCATTATATTTGGTTCTGAATAGAGAATAATCCTTTTCAGTTTCTATGTCCATTAGTCAAATTAAAGAAGGCAGTTTTACCAATTTTACAAGAGAAAACCTCTATAACAGCTGGCTCCCATCTACAGCTGGAGAACGACCTCATCATCGATCATATTTCTCCTTATTTATGGGGGGGATCCTGCCATTTGACCCAGTCATACCACTCCCTGGGTATATACCCACAGACTCATCTTACTGCAGAGATACATGCACACTAATTTATTGCCGCTCTGTTCACAATAGCAAAAAACTGGAATCAACCCAAATGCCTCTCAACTGACGAGGGATAGAGAAAATGTGGTACATGTACACAATGGAATTCTATGCACGGTAAAGAAAGACAAACTCATGAAATTTGCAGGTAATTGGATGAGACTAGAAGAATCATGTTAAGTGAATAACATGGTCCCAGAAAAAACAAACGACAAATGGTATCTCTCATATGTGGATGTCTAGTACCAATAACCTCAGTTATAAATATTCTTGTGGAGAAGGAATGCTATATAAAAGAACAACAACAGAAAGATTGCATCAGAAAACTGACTGAAATGGTGACTCGGGAAGGGTGGGAGGGGGGGAGAGGGACACGGGTGTATATTCGATTGGTGCATATTTAATCTGACAGTGTCAGCTTCAACAGTTTTGCCCAGACTCTTCTACAGGATACATGGTGTTTTAGGACTTAGTAAAAGTAAATAGTGTATATTAAACAACATTGGTTTAAAGGCTGATAAAAATGGTAAGGCATCTGAGTTAATTGGTGATATAAATTGCTGTTGTCCACATTAGCTTAATTAAAAAACTGTATAACAATTACTTTGGGATTGGTATAAACAAATTTCTCTATAATTTTGCTGTCATATAGTATCACCTGTTAGCAATCTCTTTCACCTATAGGATGATTTAATTTTAAAAACAAAGTTTGTTTCCCAAGTTAATCACATACAGTAACCCAAAATCAGCATGGGTGACTTGATGAAATCTGTGCCTTGATTCCACCCTATAGGTATGTATAATACAACTCTTTTTTGAGACTCATGGGTCAAAAATAAAAACCTAAAATAAAAAAGGGGTATATAGATAGATATGAAAACTTTTTGTCAAAAAACCTGTGCAATCCAAATCTTAAAACTAACTATGGGGAAGGATTTGTTGTTCCAACAGGTCAATAATGTCACCAACTTAAGGCTGAGAAAGAAAATGCAGCTTTGCAGTGATAGGATGTACCAGAAAGCTGCCAGCAGAAGGATTGACTCCTCTGGGCATTGAAGGGAAGAAATGCCTCAGATTGCTGCAGACATCAGGCCCCTCTCTGGATCCTACTAGTAACAACTATTTTTAATGAATCCTAACGAAGCTTACCTTCTAGGTGCCGCAAAGGTTTTAATACAAGAGACTTTCTTAACTCCCCCCCATAGAATAAGGAGAAATATGATGATGATGAGGTCGGGACTGCTTTTAAAGTGTCCCAGAAGTTTCATTGAGTTGCATTGTCCTTTTGTTTACTTCTAGGAATACTTTTAATTTTTTTAAAATTTCTCCTTTGACCCATTCATCATTCGGGAGTATGTTGCTTAATCTCCATGAGATAGTACAGTCACTAGGGCTTTTTCTGGTGTTGATTTTAAGCTTTTTTACATCATGATTTGATATAATGCATGGAATTATTTCTTTTTTTATTTTGTTGAGGTTTGTTTTGTGCCCCAGTGTATGGTCAATTTTGGAAAAAATTTCCATGGGGTGCTAAATAGAAAGTATATTCTTTGGTGCTTAGGTGGAATGTCTAGTAGATGTTTAGTCTTTGTACACTTGAACTTGTCTATTGGAGATAGTGGTATATTGAAGTCCTCTACTACTAGTGAGTTGGGATTAATCTGTGTCTTAAAGTCCTATATTATTGTATTTATGAAGTTGGGTACATCAGAATTTGGTGCATATATGTTCCTCATTGTAATATCATTTTTATTGATTGTTCCCTTGATAAGAATGAAATTACCCTCTTCATTGCTTCTGATTAGTTTTAGTTTGAAGTCTATTTTGTCAGATATGAGAATTGCAGTTCCTTCTTGGTTTTTAGTGCCATTTAATTGGAATATTTTTCCATCATGTCATCTTAAGGTAATGCCTGTCCTTGAAGGTGAGATGGTTTCCTTGCAGACAAGGAAAAGATGGATTTTGTTTATTAATCCATTCAAAAAGCCTATGTCTTTTGACTGGGGAGTTCAGTCCATTGGTATTTAAATTATTGTTTTGGTTCCCATCATTTAAATTTGTTTGCCTTCCTTATCACTTTGCTTTTCCACAATTATACCTTCATTTAGGCTCTTTCTGTTGCCTCTTGGGAATAGTCTTTTATTTCTTCAGCTCTTTGAATTGTTTCAAGCATTCTCTGAAGGGCTGTTTTTCTGGACATGAATTCTTATGTTGTGGAGCAGTTTTTTTCCCCTTCCACTGTAAAAGACATTTTTAGCTGTGTTAAGTATTGTGGGTTGGCATCTATAGTCATGTAGAACTGGAATACTTTGGTTCAGGCTCTTCTGGCTTTCATAGTTTGTATTAACAAGTGAGCTGTAATTCTGATGGATTTTCCTTTGTATGTGACTTGTTGTCTTTTGCACCTTGCAGTATTCTCTTTCTGTTTTGTACAGTTAATGTTTTTACTACGATATACCTTGGGGAGTTTCTTTTCTGGTCCTGTACACTTAGTGTTCTATGTGCTTTCTTTTTTGTGTGGTGTGCAGGTATGTATGTGTCTGGGTATGCAGCTGCATGTGAGTGTCTTTCTTTAATTTTGGGAATTTTCTTTCTACAATCCTGGTGAAGATCTGGTCAATGCGATTATCCTGAAATTCTTCTCCTTCCTCTATGCCCATGATACATCAATTTGGTCTTTTTATGGTGTTATGGTGTCCCACAGTTCCTGCATATACCATTCCTGTGAGGTTTTTTTTTAAATTTTCATAAACTTTGCTTGAGTGGTCCAATTCTTCAACTTTATCATCCAGTCTTCATATTCTGTTTTCCATTTCATCATTTTTATTGGTGAGGCTTTCTCCTGTAATTTCAAATTTCTCATTGCTTCACCTCCTTCTTCATTTCAGCCTTCAGTTTTCTTCCTTAATTCTGTCTTTTGTGAATTCAGTCAGAAGTTTATCCCTATCTTCTTGTAGATTTTTTTTTGTTTGTGTGTTCTTTAAATTCATTGAATTCTTTGATCATGTTTATGATTGTTCTTTTACATTCTGTGCCCTAGGTTATCTCTAGGGGGTTCTCATTTTTAAACTCTCTATAGTACTGGTGCTGTTTGGTGGTGACATATTATTTAGCATTTTCATGATTCATTTTCTGTTGCAATTTTGGCATGTGGATTTCTTTTGTTGTTTGTAATTCTGGTGTAAAACTCAAGCCTTCCTTTGAAGAATTGAAGTCTGATTCTATTCATATACTTGATGTGCCTTGGTTGTTTTCTCATTGCATATGAAAAGCTGGTTAGTCTAGGCTTCAGATTCCCCTTTTTGATTTTATGTTGGAGGAATCAGCTACTCAGGGATTCATGTAGAGGCCCAAGTCAGGGACCAATTAGATACTCTCAGTCTTCCTCTTAAGGTCTGGACCCGCACTAGCTAGCAGGCACACCCAAATTTGGGATGTTTGCCAGACAGAGGCTGAATTCAGGTATTCTCAAGCAGTCTGAAAAGGTTTGGGCCCTTACTAAGAGGCACAGAAAAGCCTAGGCCTTCAGCAGTGGGATAAACTTTAGATGGCCCGACATAGTGTAATGGGCAAGGTGGGACTTGGAGAACGCACTGCCAGGGGGAGCTAAGAGGGTAGTCCAGAGATCTGGCATGCCAAGGGCAAAGCTGAAGACTGGTCTAAAGAGTGCAAGGCAGGGTGTGGGTGGGGAAAGCCAGGTCAGAAGTCTGGTCTCTAGAGACCAAAGACAAACTGGAGGGTGGAGACTGCTTCTGAAGAATCTAACCAGCCAGACTGGAAAATTGAGCTGGTATGAGTCCAGGGACTCAGGATTCAGTAGGTGATTCTGGACCAGGAAGGTAGTACAAAGATCTGGGTGCTAAGATAAAAACCAGGCCTATGCCCAGGGCTAGAAGGGGGACAGGGATAAAGGTTATGTTTATGAATGATCTTTTAATCATAACAAATAAGGAACTGAAACAGAAATTCAAATAACTTGCTCAAGGTCACACAATCTTGGATGCTTGATTTGAGTCTAATTAGTATATCTTGGGGTTTCTTCTTTCTTTTTTGTGTGGTGTGCAGGTATGTATGTGTCTGGGTATGCGGCTGCATGTGAGTGTGTGGGTGTGTGTTTACAAACGCCAGCGGAGGACCCCAGGTGTCTTCCTAATTTCTTTTTGCCTTGTTCTCCCCCAACATGATCTCTCACTGAACTGGAAGCAGGGTGTTTGAGCTAGGCTCGCTGCTAGCAAGCTCCTGTATCCACCTATCTCTAGCCCTGTGCTGGTTATGCAGGCTTACAGAGCTAAGGTCTGGCTTCTCTCTTCAAACATGAGTGATGAAGGCATGAGTTTAGTCCTCATGCTCACAGCAAGCACTCTTACCCTCTGAGCTATCTCCCTAGACCTCTCTAGGGAGTTTTTGAAGCACCATTATTTTCTGATTCAAAGGTGGAAGCTAACTAATATTGATGAAATTAGGAAGAAATGAATTTTTCAAATACAATACATAGGAGAATAAATCGACACAAACTTTGTGAAAGTTAATTTAATCAGGGCTAGAGACAGTCACCATTTACAATGTCTTCGCTACTTGAATCAGCTTGCTCTCACCAGTACACAGAGACTTTTCTTTATCATTGTGTTATTTGTAATGTACTTGGTATAGTGTTTGAAGATCTTTCTGTAATTGTGTACACAAATCTTATTTTCAAAAAGGAATCATGGGGCTGGAGACATGGCTCAGCAGTTAAGAGTATTGGCTGCTCTTGCAGAAGACCTGGATTTGATTCCCAGCACCCACATGGTGGATGTATTAGTCAGGGTTCTCTAAAGAAACAGAAGCAACAGGACGAATATATAGCTATATACAAGTTACTGATTTGCTCACGTGACAGAGTTCAAGGAGTCCAACAGACACGCCGCACTGGAGAGGCTGAGAATCCAGGGAACTGCTCAGTCTGCAAGGCTGGATGTCTCAGCAGTCCCAATCTGGTGCTGAAGGCCTGATGGATTCCAGGAGATCTGCCGGTCTCGGTACATGCTGGGATCCAAAGGGTTGATCACAGCAGCAAGACAAACTCACCAGTGAGAGAGGCAAGCCACAGGAATAAAGGGACCAGTTCCCTCTGCTGTGGCTTTTAATACTGCCTGCCGGCAGAAGGTAACACCCACATTTGGGGTGGGCCATCCGGGTTGAGGTTGTCCAATCCAAACATCCTTTTTCTCTTATTTGTTCCTTAGTCCAGTCAAGTTGACACCCAGGATTAACCATCACAAGTCCACCCCTTGTCAACTTGACACCCAAATAAATAGCCTCTCCTTATGTTATACTTAAATGTCAATTGCAAACAATGGCAAGGTCATAATTCCACCTAACATGTTATAAGTGTCTCATGTGCAATAGCAAAGCATTATATCTTAGAGTAGGTGGTAATGTCCTTGAGGAAAACAGTCCTTCAGTATCTAATAACCTAAATATGACAACACTTAACACTTATCTCAGTTGCACATTCTTAACCAAATAGGACAAAAGTTAATATTTATTATAAACCACATTTCTGCAGCTGGTCCCATGGCCTCAGCTGATATTTATGACTACCTTCTTCTTCTACCCATTCTGTATTTCCTCCACCATCAGCAAGCACCTCTGCAGGTCTTGGCTCTTTCCCTGGAGGAGTGACCCATACCTTCATCCCTGAAGGGTCTGGGCCATTTATTGTCCTATCTGGTTTGGGTTGTTGGAGTTTCCCATTGACCTTAATCATAGGACATGGTAGCACCAGAAGGCACCCTACAGCATCTCCTGCCTTCCAGACATAATCTTCCTTGCCCCCATTGTGGAGAAAAAGTCCAATTTCCCCATGGTAGTCTGGATCAATCACTCCTCCTACTACTGTTATTCCTTCCTTAGCCTGTTGGCTTAAAGGCAGTAGAAGCCCGAAGTGGCCAGGGGGAAGTCTTAGCTTCCAGTTCAATGGAACGTTTGCTGTATCTCCTGGCAAAAGCACTCCCCCCATTGGAGCCAAAACATCTAGACCAGCAGAACGCAAGGTCGTGGGTACAGGAAGCAAAAATTTTCCTACTGGGTCACTAGGGGTGATAGTGAGTGGAATCATTCCCACTTCCACCCCTTGGTTCCTGGACCCATGAATTCTGGCTATAGGAGAAACAGTACCATATAGTGGACGCTGATTCAAAGCATATACTGCTTGCTGGAGAACCTTGCCCCAGCCCTCCAGGGTATTGCTACCTAATTGGCGCTGTAACTGTGTCTTCAAGAGGCCATTCCATCGTTCTATCAAGCCAGCTGCTTCTGGGTGGTGGGGAACATGGTAAGACCAGTGGATACCATGACCATGGGCCCACAGTCGCACTTCTTTGGCTGTGAAGTGAGTTCCTTGGTCAGAAGCAATGCTGTGAGGAATACCATGATGGTGGATAAGGCATTCCGTAAGTCCCTGGATGGTAGTTTTGGCAGAAGCATTACGTGCAGGAAAGGCAAATCCATAACCAGAATAAGTATCTATTCCTGTAAGAACAAAACGCTGTCCCCTCCATGATGGAAGTGGTCCAATGTAGTCAACCTGCCACCAGGTTGCTGGCTGGTCACCCCGGGGAATAGCACCATATCGGGGGCTCAATGTTGGTCTCTGCTGTTGGCAAATCTGGCACTCGGCAGCAGCTGTAGCCAGATCAGCCTTGGTGAGTGGAAGTCCATGCTGTTGAGCCCATGCATAACCTCCATCTCTGCCACCATGACCACTTTGTTCATGGGCCCATTGAGCAACAACAGGGATAGCTGGAGAAAGGGGCTGATTATCCACAGAATGAGTCATCCGATCTACTTGATTATTAAACTTATCCTCTGCTGAGATCAACTTTTGATGAGCATTTTCATGAGACACAATTATCTTCACATCCTTTGACCATTCAGAGAGCTCTATCCACATACTTCTTCACCAAATGTCTTTCTCACCAATTTTCCAGTCATGCTTCTTCCAAGTCCCTGACCATCCAGCCAAACCATTGGCTACAGCCCATGAATCAGTATATAATCGAACCTCTGGCCATTTCTCCTTCCAGGCAAAATGCACAACCATGTGCACTGCCCGAAGTTCTGCCCACTGTGAAGACTTTCCTTCGACAGTGTCCTTTAGGGTTGTTTCAGAAATAGGCTGTAATGCTGCAGCTGTCTACCTCTGGGTGGTGCCTGCATAGTGTGCAGAACCATCAGTAAGCCAGGCCCTAGTCTTCTCTTCCTCAGTCAACTAATCATAGGGCAAATCCCATGAAGCCATAGGTGCATGCTTAAGCACAGGAGGCATTGTAACAGGAGTGGGAACCATAGGCATTTGGGCAACTTCTTCATGCAGCTTGCTTGTGCCCTCAGGGCCTGCCCAGGCCCTGTCACATATGTACCACTTCCATTTGATAATGGACTGTTGCTGTGCACATCCAACTTTATGGTCTGGTGGGTCAGATAACACCCAGCTCATGATGGGCAGCTCAGGTCACATGGTGACTTGGTGGCCCATTGTCAAATGTTCAGTTTCCACTAAGGCCCAATAGCAGGCTAAGAGCTGTATCTCAAGAGGAGAATAGTTGTTTGCAGATGAAGGTAGAGCCTTACTCCAAAATCCCAAGGGCCTCCTCTGTGATTCCCCTATGGGAGCCTGCCACAGACTCCAGGCGACATCTCTAGCTGCCACTGATACCTCAAGCACCATTGGGTCTGCTGGATCATATGGCCCTAGGGGCAGAGCAGCCTGAACTGCAGCCTGGACCTGTTGAAGAGCTTTTTCCTGTTCCAAGCCCCACTCAAGGTTTGCTGCCTTCCAAGTCACCTGATATATGGATCGTAGTAACACACCCAGATGAGGAATGTGCTGCCTCCATAATCCAAAAAGGCCCACTAAACTTTGTCCTTCTTTCTTGGTGGAGGGAGGGGCCAAGTGCAACAACTTATTCTTTACCTTAAAAGGAATGTCTCTGCATGTTCCACACCACTGAACCCCTGGAAACTTCACTGAGGTAGATGGCCCTTGAATTTTAGTTGGATATATTTCCCATCCTCTCATGCACATATGCTTTACCCACAAGTCTAGACTAGCTGCTACCTCCTGTTCACTGGGTCCAATCAGCATAACATCATCAATATAGTAGACCAATGTGATATTTTGTGGAAGAGTCAGGCAATCAAGATCCCTTCTAACTAAGTTATGGCACAAGGCTGGAGAGTTAACATACCCTTGTGGTAAGACAGTAAAGGTATACTGTTGGCCTTGCCAGCTGAAAGCAAATTGCTTCTGGTGGTCCTTATGAACCTGTATTGAGAAGAAAGCATTGGCCAGATCAATAGCTGCATACCAGGTAGCAGGAGACATATTAATCTGCTCAAGTAAGGACACCACATCTGGTACAGTGGCTGCAATTGGTGTCACTGCTTGGTTGAGTTTTCGATAATCAACTGTCATTCTCCATGATCCATCTGTCTTTTGCACAGGCCAAATTGGAGGGTTAAATGGAGATGTGGTAGGAATCACCACCCCTGCATCTTTCAAATCCTTGATGGTGGCACTAATTTCTTCAATCCCTCCAGGGATACAATACTGTTTTTGATTCACTATTTTCCCTGGTAGAGGCAACACCAATGGTTTCCATTTGGCCTTTCCAACCATAATAACACTCACTCCACAGGTCAGGGAACCAATGTGGGGATTCTGCCAATTTCTAATTATACCTATCCCAATTATACATTCTGGGACTGGGGAAATAACCATAGGATGAGTTCTGGGACCCACTGGGCCCACTGAGAGTCGGGCTTCAGCTAAAACTCCATTTATCACCTGACCTCCATAGGCCCCTACTTTAACTGGAGGGCCACAATGCTTTTTAGGGTCTCCTGGGATCAGTGTCAACTCAGAACCAGTATCCAATAGGCCTCGAAAAGTCTGATTATTTCCTTTTCCCCAGTGTACAGTTACCCTAGTAAAAGGCCTCAGGTCCCTCTAGGGAAGGACAGGAGGAAGCCAAACAGCATAAATCTTTGGTATTGTGACAAGGTCCTTCCTCATTGGAACCCAGCCACCCCTTCATTCAAGGGGTTCTGGGTCTGTGAACTGTCTCAAGTCTGGAAACTGGTTAACTGGACAGGATTCACTACTGCTGAAATCCAATGTTGACTTCCTTTCATTTATATTAGAGCTTTTTTACTTATACAGATCAAATAAAAACTTAGTAGGCTTCTTATGTATTTGGTTCCTGGGACCACCATGATTAATTAGCCAGTTCCAAAGATCATTTTGGGTCATGCCATTATAGGCATTGTTTTGCCTTTGCCGCCCATTGTGATAACTACAATAACTACGCTCATCTGGCATTCTGCGATTCAGTGCTGCCACCTGACGCCTACCCTGAGGTCCTGTTCAACCTATTACGTGTACATTTAATTTATGCAAGCAAGCAACAACTTCTCTAACTGTAAGATCTGGCATAAGAAATAGAGCAAAAACAAAGCTCTTCAAATATTCTGGTGTCTCTCTTAGTACTTTCCATCTTATAAACTCAGCGAAAGGCATTTCCTCTGGGTCCTCATATTGTGGAGAATGTGGTTTTACACTTCGAATCCACTCGAGCATGCCCATCTGCCTGACCCTCACAATCCCTTCATCAATACTAAGCCAAGTAATATCAGGCATCTCTTAACTCACTGTTAGTAGGCCATGTTTTAATAAATACGTAAGCCAACCATTCAAATAAACTTTTAATACCCTTTTTAACCACTCGAGCTGCCATGTTAAACTGAGAATCTCTACTCAGTGGGCTCATATCGATAAACTCAGTCTGATCCAATTTTATATTCCTTCCACCATTATCCTATACCCTTAAAATCCATTCCCACACATATTCCTTAGGCTTCTGCTAGAATGAATCAGCAAACTCTTTAATTTCTTTAGTAGTGTGGCACACCTCCTTGTGGACCACACTTTCTATCTCACCTTGCGGGGCTTGCTTAGCCTTGACTCTGGTTATAGGTCTAGAGGCAACAATTGTTGGGTGCTGAGGGACATTAGCTTCCACTGGGAGGGGGAGATTAGTTTCCTCAGGCAAGGGTGGGGAGGAGGGATCTGAAGGGTGTGGATTCTCTGCTGAGGGTGGGGAGATTAATTCCTCAGATAAAGAAAATCCCTCAGAATCTGAGGGTTCAAAATCCTCATCATCATGGTTCTCCCACACATCTCCATCCCAAGTTTCCTGGTTCCACCCTTTCCCCACCAGTGCTCTCACTTTGCTGACACTCTTAGTGGCTGGGAATTAAATTTGCGTTGTAAATCAGCCAAATGTATAATTAGGGCTCCAGCTTGATTTTCTGCTGCTTTAGCTCTTTGGCTACGGGAGAGAAGATTCTCTTCCAGAGCACACTTGGAAACCTTTAAACTGTTGTTTCAAATCCAGAGCTGGTCATTTTTTATCACTGAGCTCCTTATTTTCCTCTATCAGTTTATCCAGAGATGCTAGGAGCAACCAGGCAACATCATTATTTTCCTTATTTTTCCGCAATTTCTCAAACGTTTTATATATAGAGTCACTAAATTCCTTGCTTCTCACAAGAGGCAAGTTAGGTGAGTCAAATGGATCTATCTTCATAATTATATCAAATAGTCTGCACCAAGGATTATCATTCATCTTCATGCCACCAGGAGAGCCTTCAGTAATTCTAGGCTTCATTGGGTTGGAGAGCTGGCTCCAGAGACTACCAAGCCCTCTAAAGAAATTCATCCTTTGAATTCTGTTTCTCTAGAATCACTTCTGGTACCAAAATCTGTATTAGTCAGGGTTCTCTAAAGAAACAGAAGCAGCAGGACGAATATATAGCTATATACAATTTATTGATTTGCTCACATGATGGAGTTCAAGGAGTCCAACAGACACGCCGCACTGGAGAGGCTGAGAATCCAGGGAACTGCTCAGTCCGCAAGGCTGGATGTCTCAGTAGTCCCAATCTGGTGCTGAAGGCCTGATGGATTCCAGGAGATCTGCCGGTCTCAGTACATGCTGGGATCCGAAGGGTTGATCACAGCAGCAAGACAAACTCACCAGTGAGAGAGGCAAGCCACAGGAAAAAAGGGACCAGCTCCCTCTGCTGTGGCCTTTAATACTGCCTGCTGGCAGAAGGTAATGCCCACATTTGGGATGGGCCATCTGGGTTGAGGTGGTCCAACCCAAAGATCCTTTTTCTCTCATTTGTTCCTTAGTCCAGTCAAGTTGACACCCAGGACTAACCATCACAGTGGCTAACAACCATCCCTAACTCCAGTTCCAAGAATGCCCTCTTTGGACCTCCATGGGAATTATACAAATGGGTGCACTTACATACATGCAGGTAATACATCCACACACAAAATAATAATAATAATAATAATAATAATAATTATAATAATAATAAAGAAAACACATTGCAGACATTTGTATATGTACTTCACATTAACCCTTTTATTTTGTATTATATAGTTCTATGCAGCAATCTGCTACTGGGGTTCATCTTTTGAGAAGTGACAAATTGGGGAGGGAAGTATGTCAGGGGTGGGACCTTCAGCTTTTTGCCACACAGATTTCATATGGTTAATTTTTTACACTAAGCCTGTGTCAAATAAAACTCATTTAAAAGAATTTTCTTTCTGCTCATAATATTTCAATGCTTTTATGTTTTGCTATTAGAATATTCTAATTGTACAAAATAGTGAACTTCACCATGAACTTTCATAGTGAGAAGAAACCATGATCATCTGCAAGAAGATGGTTCCAACTGGAGGTCATCATGGTACATAAAATAAGACAGAGTCAGAAACAGAAATACAGCATGTTTGTTCATGCAGAGTCCATATTAACTAAAAATATGAATCTAGTCCATGCTTTAAAGTGTGTTTTATTGGTGAATAGCAGGGTTTAAATATAAAATACAATCTGCTACTTTTCCTCTTCTATTTTCATGATATTATTTTTTTAATTTCTGTATGTGTATGTATGTACTGTCTGCATGCAAGTGTGTGCACCCATGTTGTGCAATGCCGCGGAGATCAGAAGAGGGTGTTGGATTCCCCTGGAACTGGAGTTTTCCTGGAATTGGAGTTTCAGACGGTTCTCGACCACCATGTGGGTGCTGGGGATTGAACTGGGGTCCTCTGTAAGAGTGGTTGGTGCTCTTAACCGCTAGGCTATCTCTCCAGCCCGATATTACTTTTCTTACTTGACTTGAAATGTCATATTAATAGATTTTCCAAACATTACAGGACTTGTATTTATGAGATTACTTTTTCACAACTCAATGTTGTGTCAGCATATGTTTAAATGTTATGGTTAGTTTTTATTTAGAATTTTAATAACTATATTCATATATAAGCAGGAGTACATATTTCTATTATTTTTTCTTATATATTGATTGTAGCATATTTGTAAAATGAACTTAAGATCTGGGCATGGTGGCACATGGTTATGAATCCTCTTGCTCAGGAGATTGAAGCAGAGGGTCACAAGCTTAAGGCTTGCTTGGGCTATATAGCCAGTGCTAGTCCAGTCTATGCAACCTAGTGAGATCTTAAAGAAACATTAAAAAGGCTTTAAGGATCTGGTGATGTAGCTCAGTGTAACTGCTTGGCACGCACTGGGTCCGGGGTTTTAATCCCCATTACAGGAAATAAATGATAAAAAATACTTTGAGGTAGTCCATGATTCTCATTGTTCAACCAAAGTTTGTATGGAGATTAAATTAGCTATTACATGTTCAGAAGGATTTATCAATTGAATCAATTTTTGCAATCAGTGTTTATATTAAGTGTTTTTCTTCTTCAGAATTTCTTCCATTTTCTGAATTGTTACATTTAATTTTTTAGAAAATTTAATTTAATTCAACTTTGAAACTTTCTGCACAAATTGCATATTATATGTTCTCGTGATTCATAATTCTCTATTCTATATCCCTTTAGTAATCTCATTTTAATTTATTTGTGATATTTTATTCATTAGTTCTTAATAGAGATTTGCTCATTTGTCTTTTTTCCCTTAAGAACTAGTTCTGATTTGTTTAATAATTAAAATTAGAATATTCACTTTAATTTACATTTTTGAAGACTTTTTTCCTTTAAAAATATTTAAATTAAATTTTTGTGTATTTCATATAAAACAGTTTAATCATCTTTTAATTCTCCCCATCTCTACCTCCCATAGCCCCCTACACACAACTTCATGCATGCTGTCATTTATGTTAAGGCCTATTGAGTCAAGTTAGTGTACCCAGACATCCTTCAGTGCAAGTTCATCCACTGGGGCATAGTCATCCTATTTATATAGCAACTCCCTCACAGATCAGGACTCATTCCCACAGCAGTAATCAACTGCTGATAATTGTTTGGCTAAGATTGAGGCCTGCTGCCCATTTTCCAAGTTCTATGCTTGTTTTTTTTTTCTGTTTGAGTTTGCATGGGTCCTATGCATGATGATACTACTGCTGTAGATTCATATAAGCATGGTTCCAGGAGCTCATAAGACTCTGTTTCTGTACAGTCAATGTATTAGTCACTTTTCTGTTGCTGTGATAAAACCACCATGACCAAGGGAACTTATAAAAGGAAGAGTTTATCTGAGCTTACTATTGGTGATTCCAGGGAATTAGACTCCATTGTGGTGGGAGGCATGGTGGCTGGAGCTGGAGCAGAAAGCCACAGAGGTTCACATTTTGCAATGAGCACAAGAAGTCAAGAGAGAGCTTCTGAAGACTGGCAAGGCTTGTTAAGCTCTCTAAGCCCACCCTCAGTGATGAACTTCCTCCAGCATGGCCACACCTTTTAAGACCTCCCCAAACAGCGCCACCAACTGGGGACAAAATGTCTGAATACTTAAAGCCTATGGGAGACATTCTCATTCAAACCACCACATTCCACTCCCTGGCCCCCATAGGCTCATGACCATATAAAATGCAAAATGCATTTAGTCCAACCTTAAAAGTCCCCATAGTCTTTACCACTCTCAATTCTATTCAAAAGTCTATAGTCCAAAGTCTCTTCTGAGACCCAGGCCAATCTCCTAACTGTAAGCTCCTGTAAAATCAAAGGACAAATTATATACTCCCAACATACAGTGGAACTGAATACACATTCTGATTCCAAAAGGGAGGAATGGAGGCATAGCGAGGAAATACTGGACCAAAACAGAACCAAAAACCAGCAGGGCAAACACCAAGTCCAGTAGCTCCATGTGCAACTTCTGGGACTTTACTTTCAAAGGGCTTAGATGTCTCACCTCTTTCAGCTTTGCTTGCAACGTATATCTCTTCCTTAGGCTGGTACCACTCCCTGTATGCAGCTCTCCTTGGCAAATATCTCACAGCTCTGGCACCTCGAATGTCTTCTTGGGTTCTCCACTGCCAACCAGGCTTCACATTCACAGCTTCAGTCAAAGGCCTATCAGGGCCTTCTTTATTCAGGGCTGCCCCTGCTGCACTCTGCCTGGCCTCAGCAGCTCTCTGAAACCACGGTGGAAGAACTGATGACCCCTTCACTCTTGCATCCTTTATGCCTCTAAAGCCAGCACCATGTGAATGAAAGTGCCGAGTTTGGCTGCAAGTTTGGGATGGACCCTGTCCTACTTCAACCACATTCACAAATTTTCTCTGCCCTTTTAGTATTTTCCTTTCAAAAGTTGGAGGTTTAGCTGGGTGTGGTCTTGCCCTGAAGGTACTGTTTCTGTTGTTTACTTGTAAATCTTGAGGCCCCTCCTAAATCACTTTAATCTCACTTTTTCCATTATTTACTTGTAAATAGCTAAGACTTTACTTAATCACTTTAATATCCTTGTCAAAGGGATCCTCTCCTTCACATGCCTTGGCCCCACCTTTAATCTTCCTAGTGCACTTTTCAGATCCAAACAGCATTCTGCATTTCTTTCTGCCCCATCTGCTCTTTTTCACTGTAGATCTGCACAATATTCACCATTAATAGCCACACCACCATTTCTACATTAGGCTGTCTTGAAGCATCCTCTGCCAAAGACATTAGTCCATTGCTTTTCTTTTTTTTAATTTTTTTAAATTAATTTTATTTATTTCTGTATGTGTATGAATGTACTGTCTGCATGCAAGTGTGTGCACCCGTGTCGTGCAATGCCACGGAGGTCAGAAGAGGGTGTCGGATTCCCCTGGAACTGGAGTTCTCCTGGAATTGGAGTTTCAGACAGTTCTCGGCTGCCATGTGGGTGCTGGGGATCGAACCCGGGTCCTCTGCAAGAGTGGTCAGCGCTCTTAACAGCTAGGCCATCTCTCCAGCCCTCAGTCCATTGCTTTTCAACTTAGCATCAGGCAAGCATTTGGGCTGTGGACAAACTGTGGCCAGACTCTTTGCCAAAATATCCCAGTTGCTGCCTAAGTCTTTATTTTCTTCTGGGACTACATTTTTTGCAGCAATGCTTTCTTCCAGACTTCTACTAGAATGGCCCATCAAGCTCTGCTTTTCTAGGCCAATGTTCCAAAGTCTTCCACATTTCTCCAAACACCCACATGTCAGGTTCTTCACAGCCAACGGCCCACTCTCTGGTACCCAATAACTGTATTAGTCACTTTTCTGTTGCTGTGATAAAACCACCATGACCAAGGGAACTTATAAAAGAAAGAGTTTATTTGAGCATATGATTGACTATTCCAGGGAATTAGAGTCCATTGTGGTGGAAGGCATGGTGGCCGGAGCTGGAGCAGAAAGCCACAGAGGTTCACATTTTGCAAGGAGCACAGGAAGTCAAGAGAGAGCCTCTGGATACTAGCAAGGCTTGTTAAGCTCTCTAAGCCCACCCTCAGTGATGTACTTCCTCCAGCATGGCCACACCTTCTAAGACCTCCCCAAACAGCACCACCAACTGGGGACAAAATGTCTGAATACTTAAAGCCTATGGGGGACATTCTCATTCAAACCACCACAGTCATGTACCTCCTCCCTTGGCTCTTATAAGATTTCTCCTCCTTCTTCCACAATGGTGCCTGAGCCCGTGTAGGTGAAGTTTAATATAGAAGTCCTGTCCAAGGACCCACATTCTACTCTTACTCTCTATGCTTTGAAAATTTGTGACCATTTGTGTCCATTGCCCTCTGTTACATAAGGGAGCTTATATGAGTTGAGAGATGCATTAATATTCTCTCTACCCTCCACTATGTTCAGTGAACCTTAGGTATAGAGGTTACATTGTAGATGTGTCACTTATGGTTGGGAATTTCACAGACACTTATTTTCTGTGTGTGATCAGTAGTGAAACTGTAATGGTTTCCATCTGTTGCAAAAGAAGGTTCTTTGATGAGTGATGACTGGCATACTTGTCTATAAATATAAGGATCCATATTTAATGTACAGTAAAAAATTACACTTATCTAGGGATATGACAGGCTTAGGATTTTCTCTAAGATCTATACCTCTCCACCTATGTGGTTTTGGCTGTTTACAGTACCATACATGAGTTTCCTCCCATTGAGTTAGCTTAAAGTCCAATTAAGAACCTGTTGATTATTACCTGCAGGATAAAAGTGCTACTACTGTTGCTGCAATGTAGTTTGCTATGCTGTTCATTGTTGTTATTAGGCTTTAAAGCTGAGGTTGGGCCATTGAATCTCCCTTAGTAGCTTATGTAGTATCCTCCAAAAGTTTGAGTGCTAGCCCTCAAGGAGGAGGCTCCTAGGTCGTTTCCAGCTCCATTACTCCAAGTCCTGTTTCTGAAATACGTCATGTCTTCAGCAATAAATTTTTAACTTCAAGTTCTTTAAGGCAATAAAGGGCTGTGGCAGTAGCCTGTTAATTTGGGAAGTCTCTTGGACTACCCTGGCCAACAACTTGAAGGGAAGTTTATTCTGTCTGGCACTGTTTCTTGTTTAGCTATACACATAGACTCATGTAGAGATATTTTTGTGTAATTTTTCAGTGGGCTTTTGAACTAATAAATGTCTCTCTGGTTTTTATTCTAGCTAGGCACTATTTATCTCTCCTCTTTCTCTTCCTCTCTAACTTGCCCATCTCCCTCCCAAGTTAACCCACCCTACTTTCCCCATTGATAATACCTGTTTCTACCTCTCTCTTGAGATCCTTCTTCCATTTTACTCCCATAGTCCCTTGTATAATGCCCCTTCTTCCCTTCCCATCTAAATACCTCAATTTTACCAATATCCCCCTTGGTAATACTGTTTCCTGCTGTTCCTCTCTCTCAGGCTTCTTCTTTCCCTTTCCCTTCCTGGTTTCTTTCCATTTTTCTTAGTTAGGTTTGCTATATAGACACAAGGTTAATAATTTCGTTTTGTTTATGCAAAACTGATCATCCAGAAAGTTAAAATTATGCCATTAGCTACTGGCCCATTTCATGTAGAGTGGCAATTTTAATGAATATGTAAATATGGTGATTACTTTAGAGTAAAAATGCATATATGTTTACAAAGCAATAGCTCACTTTCTTGTTCTTCCAGACTCACAGGGATTAAATGGAACTGATTTCAGAGTTGGTCTACAAAGTAATTTGCTTAGGAAAAAAAAATCTCAGTATCTTAAAGAAAGAGCTGGACAGAAGGTGAGAATTCTTATTCCAAAGTTTGAAGCCCACATGGCCAGGGAAAGACAGGATGCATTGATGTGGTATAAAAGAAGGCAGTCCTTCCAATCAACAAGAACATGCTTCCTTCCTGGGAGCCTGTCCACTCAGCTTAGTTTTTTACTCTGGCTGCAGAATCACATTGGAGAACTTACTTACTCTTGAAGTTCTGAAGAAAAGTAATTCAAAACAATTGGTGTTTCTAATTCATCCATTCTGCAATTAGCTGGAAATATTGGAGCACGTTTTGGGAAACAATATGAATTCCCTTGAAGGGAAATGGCGTACCACATTCTGGGAAGTCAGTGGATTCCTACAGGCTGCGGAGAGGAGAGGATGTCAGCTTGGGAGTGGGTAGGGGTTTTGCTCACTGCTTGCTCCATGACCCAAGTGTGCAGCCAGAGTCTCAGCAAGTTCATCTGGAATGGAAATACTACTGCATGTTTTTTAGAGTGCTTGTGAATTAAGTGTAAACCGTGGGTAAAGTATTTTTAGACCTTTCTGTAAAATCCTTTTATAACACAGTTGAGTGAGTGGTAAATCTATTTTTAGTATGAGGATGTGACTATTATTTCATACAAGGGATCCAGTGTCTTTTGCGATTTCTAGCCGAAGGCATAGTTGACATTCCTCACTCACATCCTTGGCACGGTTCTGTCATTCAGCGCTGTAATTACTTTTATGACACAGATAATTCAGTTCCACAAACATTTACCGAGACACTAGAAGCCAGGGATGCACAGGAGAAACAAGGCACCTCCCTTCACACTTGCAGATCCCAACCACCACATTCACAACTCCATGGCCCTGGGCTGGTTAGTCAGAGCTGTTAGGGCCAGCCATTGCCCTCTGGGTTGAATGCGCCTGAGGCAGTTTTCCTCTGAGGAATTTTACTGTGGTCATCCTTTTAACTTGTCTGGCTTTTATGTGCAATTTGATGTGAGAACAGGAAAAACCCAAAAGTTGCCCTAGGTCCCTGGATGGTCCAAAGTGAAACAGTTACATTTTATTTAAAATGAAGGAATTTGGCAAGAAGTTTTTAAAATAGAAATTATGTGTGAACTCAGCAGGTCATGGAAATGCCTTCTGAGGAATTCGCTGGAGACATTCCACAGGGTAAAGATCACAGGACAGCCACCAGCAGTGTAACAGGCACAGTGATTTCATCCTCCAACGGACAGAGTCACAAATAAACAGTGATACTGCGTGCAGATTGGTCCTGGCTCTCTGCTTGAGAAGTAAAGAGACATCCAGCTCCTCCCTGTGAAAGAAATGCAAGGGGAATGAATTGAACTTTCAGACTGAGGTGTGCAGGAAGCTCGCTTCTGACCAAGGCTTGCTGATGGCCTTAGCACCCCATGATTGGTTATTCCTTTCTATTGTGACATGTTTTATTCAAAGCATATATAAGCTCATCTCTGTGAAAGGAAAATTTGCCATCACTGTTTTAAAGTGAGTTTAGCCATGATTTCCATACATTCAATTAATAACCCCCTGTAACACAGCATACGATGATAATCCAGAAGAAATACATGAAGGTGATTTGGGCCACAAAATATTTATTTTCTTTTATGAATAACTAAGGAAGAACATACTAGACATGAAATGCAGAACTAAGCTCTAGTAGTCTGTCTGAGCTCTGCTATATAAGACTGCAAGCTGTGCTGTGCAAATGGACTCATGTGCAGGGTCACACAGGAGAAACCTTCCTTTGAGTTGTAGTCCAGGGTAGTCAAGAGACTCCCAACATTACACAGGCTACTGCCAGAGTCCTTGATTGCCTCCCAGAACTTGAAGGTAAGACACTAGTGCTGAAGACAGGACATACTTTGGACACAGGATTTGGAGCAATGGAGCTGGTACTGACCACTGGCCTGGAAGCTACCACCCCTGAATGCTAGCTCTCATAGCTTTGGAGAGCACTACACAAGCTTGTAAGGGAGAACATCAGTCCATGGTCCAACCTCAGCTTCAAAGCCTAATAACCATATCAATGATAGCACAGCAAAGGACATTGGTGCAGTAGTGCACTTGAATCTTGTGGGTAGTCAACAGCTACCTAATTGGGTGTCAAGCCCACTCGGAAGGAAACTCAAGTATGGTATTGTACACATAGCCAAATATACATGGCTGGCTGGAGAGATCTTAGAGAAAACCCCAATGTTGTCACATCCCTAGGCAAATGTAATTTCTTACTATGTGCGAAATATGGATCCTTAAATTTACAGACAAATGTTCCATCAAGGAAGCTTCTTTTTCAACAGAGTTCCACAACTGGTCACACACAGAGATTGTCTGTGAAAAGCCCGAATGGCACATCTACAATACAACCTCTACACGTAAGGCATGGTAAAGAGAACACAGATGAATCTTTCAGTTCACATCAATGAAGCTCCCTCACCCAATAGTAGGCCAGGAACACAAAAGGTCACTAATGGCCAAAGAGCATAGAGAGTAAGAGTCGGCAGAATCTGGGTTCTTGGGCAGGACTCTTGTATTAAACTCCACCCACCCAGCGTTCAGGAACCATTGCGGAAGAGGGAGCAAAAAATTTGTTACGAGCAGGGAAATGGAGTCCTCCAGGCTCCTGACACCCTGCTCACATGAACCTACAGTAGTGATGTTGGCAGGCACTAGACCCTGCATGCTCAAGCAGACAAAAACCCACAATAGAACTCTGGAAATGGGCAGTGGCCCTCAATTAGTTAAAGAATTTTTGGCAGCTGATTACTACTGGGTGAGGAAGAGCTGATCTTCTTAAAGAGAGGGATTCTAGGGGCTGGAGAGATGGTTCAGTGGTTAAGAACACCAACTGCTTTCCTGGATTCGATTCCCAGCACCCACATGGCAGCTAAGAACTGTCTTTAATGCTGGGTGTGGTGGCGCATGCCTTTAATCCCAGCAATTGGGAGGTAGAGGCAGGAGGATCTCTATGAGTTCAAGGCCAGCCTGGTCTACAGAGTGAGTTCTGGGCCAGCTGGGGCTCTAGGGAAGACCCTGTCTGGAAAGAGAGAGAGAGAGAGAGAGAGAGAGAGAGAGAGAGAGAGAGAGAAAGGGATTCTAGATAGACTGACTAGATCTTGGTGGATGAACTTGTACTGAGGGATTTCTGAAGACATCAACCTGACATGATATTGCACACGTGACAGAATCTATGAAATCCAGTGTTTGAAAGCTATGGGTGGGCACCAAAAGGAAAGGTGGGTATAAACCTGATTATGATGTTCTGTGTGAAATATGCAAAAATTTAATAAGAAATAAAAACAAAAGAACAGATGTACTCATCTGGATTTGATTATTTGGGGAGTCTATGGACACAGACCTACTTGGATGGCATGATTATAAATGGAGTTGAAAAGTAGGTGTCAGGAAGCTTTGAGAGACTACCCTGTCTCTATTAAGGAAATACTGAGTATACCTGTGTTGGACAAAGTTCTCTGAGAATTACAAATTCTGAGCTATTTATTGGTATTGAATATCTGTGATGATTGTTACTAACAACTGTATCGAATCTATACTGAGCATGTCTGTGAGGGGTTTCTAGAGTGGGTTAGCTAGATGCATTATAAATTTGAGTAGCATCATTCTATGGGCTGAGGACCCAGACTGAATAGAAAGGAGAGACTTAACTGAGCACCAGCGTTCATCTCCTGTTTCCTGACTGCAGATGCAATGTGGTCAGCGACCTTCATTCCTGCAGCTGCGCCTCCTCCACCCTCAGAACTGTGAACCCAGATAAACCCTTCCTTTCTGCGTTTTGTCACAGCAACAAGAAAATTAACCAGTATAATATTTCTACAGTGCACCATCACCTAGTCAGAGTAGTTAATAAAGAACAAGTCATGAATTTTCAAGAATTTTATATTTGTCAGTGCAAATATATCTGTGTTCTAGTATTTTTTTTTCAGGAATATACTGGGTTGAGACACAGCATCATAGACACAATTCTCAAAGACTATACTTTTTACAGATTCTTCCTTTATCCTACTATTTGGATTTCTAAGTTCTGTCTTAGATAAAAATCACAAAGTAGCACGATGGAGTATCTACAGGCCTGCTCATGCCACTGAGTAAAACGCCAGTTGTTGGAGCATAGTATTACTCAGAGGGAGTGTGTAGAAATATTGTACTCTACCCTAATTATGTCTCCTATATTTTTCCAAGGAATGGATTTTAAGAGGTTTATGTTACCTCGGCATAAATCCAGAGAAAATGACACGCTGGAGAAGGGATATTCTCTGACTTCCAAATGAGAAATTGGGCAGGATTTGGAAACATTTAACCTTGAGAGAAGAGTAATTAAAAACAAAGGCTGTCCTCAAACATTAGAGAGAATGGTGTGTGGAAGAGTAATCACATATGGGCCGTGACAAGCACAGTCGGAGCTGGTATACAGACAAAACCATGCTGCAGGATTTTTGGCTCAATGGAAAGAGGCTGCATCTTTCTTGTAGTGAGAATTGTCCAAAAAATGGCTGCCTATCCTTAAGGATTTGCAATGTTCCATTTCAAATGGAATGAGCATTTAGTGACACTGCAAAGGGAAGCAGGGCAGGCTCGGTGAAAAACCTCAGGATGAAATGACAAATAAGATCTTTTCAGGATCAAGATTTTGAGAATTCTATTACAGAACATTTCTATTAAATATATTAAAATAAGAACCTATGTAGAACATATGCTGTAGTCACAAAATTCTTATTTCAAGTGTAGTATAGTACATGGCAGATGGGAGTATTTCAACTATTGTATAGTTATGTAGATAAATTAAAGAACAGAAATCTGGCAGGGTGTGCTAGTGTACACTCTAATCTCAGCACTCAGGAGGGAGAGATAGAAAGCTCAGTTGAGCTCTAGAGCCAAAGGCCAGCCTTCTTCACAGCATAGTGAGACAGTCTCAAATAAAATAACATAATAAAATAGAAAAATAAAATAAATCAAATGTGTGTGTTTGGGGAGGGAGAGATAATCAAGTCTTTAATGGAATAGGCTCATTTATTTATAGAAACAGGAGGACATACAAATGAATGTCTTCTAATTTAATAAAATTTATTAGGAACAGAGAAGAAAGAGCTGTGACAAAATGCAGACTATTATAGCACAGAGGCATGAAAATTCTGTTGTTTTTGCACATGAAATTCTGCTCCCATTATAATGGTGGTAGTGTATCCACCTTGAAATAGTATCAGAAATGATAACTGTTTTTTATGAAGTCATTTCCTCTGGGTCAGATGCATTTATGTCTCATGGTGATCCTATGAAGTGAAAGATGTTATTAATGCAACTATTATTATTACAAATGAGAAAACCTAGCCTAGGAGAACAGAAACAACTTCTAGTTGTTCATAAAATATCACTTTTTTCTGTTTGGGGGCAAAACACTTTACATTTCCTTGTTGTTAAATGTACATGTATAACATACAGTCTAAGTCTCTCAGAGTTCTGGGCTTATGTGGGATGCTAAGCATGGACTTTCTGCTCCACTTTCTATCACAGTGCTAACTAATTGAACAAGATGTCTCTGATGCAGGGGAAGGCATCCACAGGCTAGTCAGTCATCAGGGACGTGGCTAGGTGATATCCAGTCCACATAATAGCATGCTCCTCCTATGTGTAGCATAAGACATATAGAGTAAACTACAAACAATGAGCAACTCACAGAGATAGAATAGTAAGCAGAGTCTTAAAATGGAAAATGTCACTGGTAACAGGTCTGGGTGACTGTTAAGTTTCTCCTTTCTCATGCCCATGTGTAATTTACACTAAAGACACTGCTCACTCATGGTGAGGGTGGCTGCCGTGACCTCCTCACTCATGGTGAGGGTGACCCCCATGACCTCCTCACTCATGGCGAGGGTGGCCTCTGTGACCTCCTCACTCATGGCGAGGGTGGCCGCCATGACCTCCTCACTCCTGGCGAGGGTAGCTGCCTTGACCTCCTCACTCCTGGCGAGGGTAGCCACCTTGACCTCCTCACTCATGGCGAGGGTGGCCGTCGTGACCTCCTCCTCACTCATGGTGAGGGTGGCCACCGTGACCTCCTCCTCACTCATGGCGAGGGTGGCCGCCATGACCTCCTCACTCATGGCGAGGGTGGCCGCCGTGACCTCCTCCTCACTCTTGGTGAGGGTGGCCACCATGACCTCCTCCTCACTCATGGCGAGGGTGGCCACCGTGACCTCCTCACTCATGGTGAGGGTGGCTGCCATGACTTCCTCCTCATTCATGGAGTTCCTTTCCTTGCATGATTTCGACACTGTCAAAGTTGACAGGGTTATGAGTTCTTTCTAACAAATCAAATTAAATGAAAGTGATGGGTTACACTTGAGTGGGTGATTATGTCACATGAAGCTGTAGCAGACTCTTGTTGGAGTTCTTTCTCTTTAATGGCTTTGGGAAACCAAGAATTATGTTCAGAAACTCTAACTGACAAGGAGCTTCTTAGAGCTAAGGGCAGTCTTTGCTGACTACCAAAAGAAATTGCAGCTCTAAGTTTTATCCACAGGAAGTTGAATACATGAGTGAGCTCTGAGGCATTCCTTCTAGAGTCTAGTCTCAGTTGAGACTGAAACTTTGATTACAGCTTTGATCTCAGACCCACAGAACTATGTGTGTGGAGAGCGGGCATTGGCCAAAATGGCGCTTTGGACCCTGGCCAGGTCTTATCACTTGATTGTGGCCTGACTGCCCAGCTCATTCCCCAGCCAACAAGAGAACGCCAAACCTGAACCCTCATTAGCATGTCCGCTGACTTCCGTATATTGTGCATACCGCTTACAGACCAATGAGAGACCACCACGGTGCTCGCACCCTAGCAGGAGGCGGGTTGATGGAAGAGATTATTAGTAGGGGACATGGGAAGGGGTAAGAAAGATGATGATGTAAGAGTTACCTGAATAAACTGCGTCTGGAAGAACAAGAGTGTGTCCTCTCCTTTTTCCTGCCGGCCAGGAACAGAGCGACAAGGAGAGCGACAAGTGGTGGCCCGGACGGGGAACCTCCATTGGTGCGAGCACAGTTCAGAACCAGACGCAGGCAGGTGGGCTAGCAGGTAAGCTCCCAGGTAAGTGGGACAATTAAGGCTCTCAGGAGTGAGACGATAAAGTTCCTCGGGAAAGGGGACAATTAAGGTTCTCGGAAGTAGAGACTATGGGGAATTCAAATTCAATGCGGCCAATGCGCAATACCTTAAAGGAACTGCTGAAAATGAAAGGAATTGGCATAAAGACCCAAATTTCAGATGAGTTCTTAAGAGCAGTAGATGAGATCGCGCCCTGGTTTCTTGTGACCGGAAACCTCACGCCACATTGCTGGGAAAAGTTAGGGAGGGACCTAATGTTTGCTGAGGAACAAGGAATTCTGCAGAGAGGTGTAATTCTGATTTGAAAATTAATAAGAAATTGCTTGGGCGATGAAGGGAGCTGCACAGCAGAAATAAAGAAAGGGGAAAAACTTCTACAGCAGCTAAAAGAGGAACAGGCGCCACCCAAGGGGGTTGAGGAAGAAGAGCAGGATATGTCAGCTGATGAGTTGGAGAGTTTGGTAGAAAGCATGGAGCAAGTGAAGGTTAACATACAGCCGGCAGGCCCAGGACCTCCGCTACAGCTGATGGCCCCAGGACCCCCTCCGCCTTTTGCGGTACCTGGCACTTCGTTTCATCCAGAGTGCTGGAGGGAGGTAGCTGCTCAAAATCCAGCCCTATGTTTTCCAGTCTTCCAAAACCAACAGGACAATAACCCTTATCATGAGCCACTCGATTTTAAAATTATAAAAAATATAGCGGAAAGTGTGCACTCATATGGAGTGACTGCCGCTTACGTGATTTCACAGGTAGAGAATCTCCACAGATATTGCATGACCCCTGGCGATTGGCAAAATTTAGCCCGAGCCTGTTTGTCGCCGGGGCAATACCTAGATTGGAAAGCTATGTGTCTAGATTTGGCCTATGATCAGGCCACGCAAAACCAGGCCAACAACCAGCCTGCCTGGGATGTGGATATGTTAATGGGGCAAGGACGCTTCGCTAATCAACAAATTAATTATCCTGCCCAAGTACACAATCAGATTAGTGATATGGGAAAAAATTGCTCAACCGAGGGGAAGTCACCAGAAATTTGACCAAAATAATACAAGGACCAACAGAGCCATTTTCTGATTTTGTGGCAAGAATGATGGAGGCAGCAGGAAAGGTATTTGGTGACCCTGACACTGCCATGCCGCTTGTTAAACAATTGGTATTTGAACAATGTACAAAGGAGTGTAGGCAGGCAATAAACCCTTACAAAAATAAAGGCTTTGAAGTGTGGATGAAGGTCTGTTGGGAATTAGGTGGCTCTCTTACCAATTCTGGCCTAGCGGCTGCGGCTGCAGTCATACAAATGACAAAAAGGCAGATGGGAATGGGGCGGCGAGGGTGCTTCCAATGTGGGGACCCCAGTCACATGAAAAGAGATTGTCCCCAAAGGAGAGAGGTGGGTGGTGCTCGGCAGAAGGCACCCTCCATGCCAAAATTGTGCCCAAGATGCAAAAAGGGGAACCATTGGGCAACTGAAACCAGATCAATCAAAGACATCAATGGCAGGCCACTCCCACCTTTTAATGGTCACTCTTCTGAGTCGAATGCCCCACAGGCTTTGCAAAAAAACTGGAGGAGGGCCCAGCAGCCTCAGGGCCCTCAAATATATGGGGCTATTGAGGAGGGATTGTGGCCCAGCCTCAGACCACCCATGCACTGGGCATGGCCAAGAGAGCTACCAAAGGGAGCGCAGGACTTGACCTCAGTTCCACCACCAGACTCGTATTAACCCCAAGACAAGGAGTACAAGTGGTGGAAACAGATTTCCATGGCCCCTTACCTAAAGAGACGGTGGGCATCATATTAGGTCGCAGTACTGCAGCCTTAAAAGGCCTGATTGTTCATCCCGGAGTTGTTGATTCTGACTATACAGGGGTAGTTAAGATCATAGTGTCCTCACCAACAGGAATTATGACCATCTCTCCAGGAGATAAGCTTGCACAATTGCTTTTGTTGCCCAGCCTTCACTCTCAATTCCCGTGTAAAAATAAAGACAGGGAGAATAAGGCGTTCGGTTCCTCTGGAGACCCAGGCATATATCTTGCCTTAAATTTGGATCAGAGGCCAGTCGTCTCTTTGACTGTGGAAGGAAAGGTTATAACAGGTCTCTTGGACACTGGTGCAGATAGATCCATAATAAGTTCAAGGGACTGGCCTAGAGGCTGGCCATTACAGCAGTCCGCTCAAACATTACAAGGTCTGGGATATGCCAAAACGCCATTTTGGCCAATGCCCGCTCTCCACATAAGTGTTCATTTAAGCTGCTCCATTTTTGCTGACACTATTATATGGCAGTAGAAAAAAATCATATGACAAAATTATTCATTTGTGATGAATGAAGGAAGACATTTTCAGAAATAATAGGCCTAAACAATCCTGACTGAAATTCAACTCTCTAGAGTCAGAAATAAATGGTATTCAAGAGAGTCTAAAGCAAGAATACAGTGACAAAATATAGAGAAAACTGGTCATTGAGAAGGCTAAGCAGACAAGAGTGCTTGCTGTCAAACCTGAAGAGCCGAGTTCAATCCCCAGAAACCATGTGGAGGGAGAGAACTGATTCCTGAAAGTTGTCCTCTGACCTCCTGTGGATTGTGGCATGTACATGCTCCAAAACAAATAAATAAAAGTTGAAAAAAGTAAAAGGAGACAAAACATATTGTCTCAGTATGTGGAGGTCCCAGGGCAGCCCTTCATTAGAAACAGTATCAGCTAATTGAAGTGCAAGAGAAAGCCACAAACTCTCCCCTGTAACAATACTGCTCAGTGCACTGTACTCAGCAGACAGCTGGCATATTAGTAGATGAGTGAGGAAGATGATGAGGTAAATCCAGAAGAAACTGCAGACTGGCTGGGGGCCATCACACATACATTCATGCTACCAGGATCAAGTACCTTCAACTGCAGCTTGAAGACCTTTTAATTTATTGTCATTTATTTCATTTATTGTTGTATCCACAGTCCCATGTAGATGCTAAAAATTAATATTCAGATGAATGAATGAATTAAATTACAAAACAAAGATATTCAAGTTCTGTCAAACATAGAATGAGATATATTAAGACAGTAATAAACAGATTGAATTATTTAAAGTTGTTCCAGGGGCTGGAGAGATTGCTCAGCAGTTAAGAACACTTGGCTACCCTTGCAGAGGACCCTGATCTGATTTCCACCACCTATCTGGTGGCTAACAACCATCTGTAACTCCAATTCCAGGGGATCTGATGCCTTATTCTGTCCTCTGTGGACATTGCACGACATGGATCCACCTACCTAAGTGCAGGCAATATATATATATATATATATATATATATATATATTATATACGTGTGTGTATATCATTTAAAAAATAAAGTTGTTCAAAATTTCAATTTGCTTCAACAAATTAAATCCCAGAAAACTACATATCAGTTTTAGACAGATCCAGCTCTGAGGAAATTCAAGATAATTAGGAAAGAATGTATGCTTTCTATTTTCTCTGCAATTGAAAAAAATCACATCATTTAATCATCAGAATCCTGTGCCTACTGTGTCACCTTGTCAGAAACATGAGGGTAAAAGCAGGGTAAATATTGCTATTATGCTCTTTAGTTTTTGACACTGTGGACATTATTGACTCTAAAAGAGAGTGTTTTCCATAATGTACTGAGTGGCAGAATGCGAGAGAGCGCTTACCCCTATCCTGACCATTGCATGAACTGAAATGAAAACACCACTCTGTGCATTAGGGAAAGTAGATAGAGTTCTGAAAGTAATTCTATCCCTTGGTCATTAATTCTTTTTTTTCTTTTAAGTTAGATCTCTACCTTATTGCCTGGCATTAATGAAATTTGGGTAATATAAAGGGCAGATTAGAAGTGAAGAACTAGCTTCTAAATGAGCCAAAAGCTATCAAGCCACTGAAGAGAAGTTTGCAAGCCCATTTCAGCAGTGATTAGTAACAAGGTGCATCCCAGTGCAAGGATGTAGCCTTCAAGGGGCCAGTGATACTGTAGTGTAGATATTAGGTAGGCTTGTGGACAAGCAAGGGAGTATCGGTGATCCCAAGATCCTAAATAAATTCTGTCCTTTCATCTGTGTTGGTCGAGGTTTATAAAATGTGAATAATTATGGATGAATCATTTCAGTATTCTAGTACAAAAATGTTGAAGAAAAACACAATGTTGAATACTTTTATATACTGTACTGTATTGAGTCCATCAATTATATGGAATAATATTCATTCTTTGTTCAAAATTTTGGATAGCATTTTACAAGCTCAAAATTTAGATTTTGATTAGGGTGGACAGCCATTCCAGTTTGGGACTTTTCAGTGGTAGCACTAAAGGTCCCATACCCCAGGGAATATTAAGGTCTCAGGAAAACCAGGAGAAAGTGCCATTCTAAGGTTACACCTGGGCCTTAGCTTTGGCAGGATCATAATTAAAGTCATGGTGAGGTGCTTGGAATTAAAGACACTAGGCTATTTCTTTTAGAAATCCATTTCCATTTTAGTCACTTGTATTTAACTTTTGCTACACTGTGACCATAAAGACCACGTCAAAGATGTTTTACCCAAACATAAACAATCAGCATGCATGGAATCTTCGTATTCAGAAATTCTCCTCCTAGAATTTAGAGGCTAGAACAAAGATGTATATATATGAATATACTTTATACAATTATTTATAGTAGGAGAAGATGAGAACAAATTTAAATATCTGCAAAAATTTTAATTCAATGTAATATATTGTAATCTTATAGAGGTAGTATAATTTATCTTTTTGCAAGTTATTCAATGACATAGTATAAGGTTTCTAAATTAATTAGAAGATAATAATATATGTCTGTCTTTTTAGCTGTGTGTCTATTCTGATGTGTGTGGTTGTATTACTTGCATGTATGTAAGCACACCCAGGTCATGCAATGACAGTGGAGATCAGAAGAGGGCATTGGATTCCCCTGCAACTGAAGTTATGGATAGTTGTTGGCTGCCATGTGCATGCTAGGAATCGATCCCAGGTCCTTTGCAAGAGCAGCCAGTGCTCTTAACTACTGAGCCAGCTCTCCAGCCCCCAAGGTGAGACCATAGGCCCCAGAGAGATATGAACTCACAATCCCTGGTTTACAAGACCAATGCTCTATCCCCTGAATTATGGAGACCTAACTTGCCTATTCTTTTCTCTAGTGGTGTGATCTGGTACACAATAAGAAGGAGTAGTCTTGTAATCAGCATGATAGCCTGGTACATTGGCTGCTCATCCACAGTTACTCCGGCCTCTGATTTGGGATTGAAGTTTACATTGGATCTTCCTTTCTCCATCCATCTTTCAATTTGTCATCTGAGAGGATATGACAGAATCATGTTTGAGGATTTTTAAGAGCCTGCACATACATGTACACATGTGTACATATGCACACACACATATAGGTTTCCACATTCAAATCTTTATAATCAGAATCTTGGTTAAAAGTGTGTTGAGGGGCTGGAGAGATGGCTCAGTGGTTAAGAGCACTGACTGCTCTTGCAGAGGACCCAGGTTCGATTCCCAGCACCCACATAGTAGCTAAGAACTGCCTTTAAGCTGGGTGTGGTGGTGCACGCCTTTAATCCCAGCACTCGGGAGGCAGAGGCAAGTGGATCTCTGTGAGTTCAAGGCCAGGCTGGTCTATAGGGCTAGTTGCAGGCCAGCTGAGGCTACAGGGAGACACTGTCTCAAAGAAAAAAGTGTGTTGAAATGGCTCTCTAGGTAATTCTGACACCTAGTTTCTTTAACAATTACTGCTGTGGTAAAAGACTCAAGTGCTTGTTAAGATGTGTTCTCTTGGAAGGGCAACATTTTGAAGCTGTTACTAATTATAAGCATATTAGTGAAACTGAATTTGTCAGATATATTCCTGGATACAGATTTTAATGAAGATAAAATGAAGGAGTATAAAGATCTTCGTGTATGAAGAACAATGAAGACTGGTCTTTAAAAGACAAACAAACAACTGCAAACAGCCACTAAACTGGAAGTTTAAGAGAATAATTGTCAAGTTCAACATTTTGCATTGTCAACCCACTGGTACAACAAGGGTACTTTTACCAACTCTAGAAAGTAATTAGGTAGTGTTGGTGAGTCAGGTTTAAAGTGTTCACATTTTAACAACAGCTAAATACTCAGTGCAGCAGAAAGCAGTCATTCCATTACCACTTTTTTGCAAGACCAGTAAGTGGCTCATTTTCAATTATTCAGCACTTATGCAGATTTGCTTTAGACTTCACCAGCCTCCAAGGCTGTGCTGCCCACAATTCTCAGTGCTCTCCTGGATTGAAATGGCTGATCTTCAAGTCTCTGCCTTCATATTCTCATTCCAGCAAGGAAGGTCAGTTCAAATGGGAAAGAGGTGATTTCTGCCACAAAATATATTTTTTTAATGTAATGCATTTTAACTTCTTACTGGCTAGGTTCCAAACCTGGCTCATTCTTTTGAAGAATGAGATGAGAGGCAGGTAAGTTTTCTAATGCTGGGGTGAGGGTCACAAGAGCTTTTCATCGGAGAATAATGGTTGGGTCAGGCCTGGCCTAGCACCCCCTGATGACCTGACAAATGTCCCCAAGGCTCCAGGTTGGAACTGTTCTGTGTTTAGAAACTTCATCTATATATTTTTTTCAACTTCAGTTTACCAAAGAATGAGGAGGAACATTTTTCTTAAAGAGGATTTATAAAACAAAGTCACTTAAATATAAAAAGGCAGAGGAGAAGGCTAATTGTTCCATGGAGCATGTTCTCTCTTAAAAAGCATTGCAATAATGAGAAAAGGAAAAGGTCAGCTGGAAGACAGCACACGATTAAGTAAAGAATTAATCAGTTCTATCCAAACTCTCCCCTTCCACCTTCTTGGTGTAAGCTGCAAAATGACTTGTGTTAATGAAGCTAGTTAACAAAGGCAAGATCATTTGGGAAAGTCAGAGAATCATTACGCAGGGTTATATCTGAGTTATTTGAAGAAGATCTAACCCTCACCTGAATGTATTTTGGTAATGTATGCATGCACTCGATTCTGGTGCCTTCAGCTTGTCGATATCAGCACACTTGAGCTGCTCAAGCAGTAGCAGTCCCCTGTTCTGTTTTCTTGGAACACCTGGGGCTTTCACACTGAAGCCCTGCACTAGTAGTCTCTTATTTCTAGGACGATCTGTGTGTGCAGCACAAACACTGCAAGCCTTCACTGTCGGCTCTAGATAAGCATAGAGTGAATGAAGGAGCAAGTCCCTTGAACCTCTCTGAACAATTTCTTCTGTGAGAGCCTCATGAAATGAAACACTCTGGGAAGCCTAACATTTGTGGATGACCTGGCAGAGTGCATAGAATGCAAGAGCTGGAAAGGAACTTGCCTGTTCCACAGTGAGAAATCTGATTCCTGAGAAGTTAGTACAATAACATTGACAAAAGTAATTGGCAGGCTGGAATAGGGCTGCCTGTGTGATCATTTACCCACAGAAACTACTTGAATTGGGTAGATAGTAACCATAAGAAATTGGAGATCAGAAGATTAAATCACTTTTAATTAAAAGGTTTTAAAAGATTTTATTACCATAGATTAATTGCACCCAATAATGAGTTTCATTATGAAAAGTTCATACATGTACACATATGTACATATGGTATTTCAATCATATTCAGCTCCTTGTGCCCTCTGCTGTCCCTTCCTCCCACCACTTATCCAATTTCTCTCTCTACTTAGCTCTCCTTGTACTTCCATGTCTTCTTGAGTGTGTGGCTCAAGGAGTTTCTTTAGGGTTTTTTACAGGACATGGACACTTACCTGTGGCTACAACACTGAAGAAAATGTTTCTCCCTCTCTCATCAGCCATTAATTGCATATAAACCCTCGGGTAAGGGTGACCCCACGAAGCCTTGTCCCCTCCCAGGAAGAGGATACTGATGGATCTAATCTTGTCCACAGCTATTGTGATTTCAGAAGTACCATAGCTCTTAAATTCTTTCTACCCTTCTTCTACAAAGTTCTCTGAGCCTTGGGTGGTGTCATGTCCCATGTATGGCCTAGGATTCAACAGTCACGTATTTTCAGTACTAACCCTTACCACTGAAAAAATAAGCTTCTCTGAACAAAGCTTACACCAGCATTAATCTGTGGACACAAACATAGTATTTAAAAAGGTGTATTAGTCAGGGTTCTCTAAAGAAACAGAATCAATAGAATGAATATATAGCTATATACAAATTTATTGATTTGCTCACGTGGCAGAGCTCAAGGAGTCCAACAATAGCCGTGCCACACTGGAGAGGCTGAGAATCCAGGCTGCTCAGTCCGCAAGGCTGGATGTTTCAGTAGTCCTAATCTGGTGCTTAGGGCCTGATGGATTCCAGGAGATCTGCCAGAGAAGACAATTTGATGGGCACATCATATCCATTTATAAAATAGTGGTAGCTTCCCCACCATGGCCCGTGATCTCCTCCACTACAGGCTTTGTGCCCTGAGATTACAGTGTCAGGTGTGAATTTCTTCCTGTGGAACAGACACCAAATCCAATTAGAAAGAGGCCTGTTATCCCAGTGACAGATGTGCCACTATTGCAGCCATGGGCTTTCTTTCCCTGGGTCTTTGGCATTGCAGCATGTCAGGTCAGTTGATGTCTTTTCTCCTCCAGTGGTCTGCTTTACGGCTTGGGGCACTAAGAAGACTAGCCAGCAGAGAGAAAGCTTCTAGTCCAGTTTCAGCTGGATTTCTCTATACCCTACGAACAAGGAGTGTGGTGTCTTCAACAGCAGGGTATTGCTTCTAATTTTGGTGTGCAACCAATGCAAAAGGCAAATGCCTTTATTGTTTGGGGAATCTCAGAGACTCTCATGGCTAATGACTGCCAGGGAGGTAGCTCACCCCCAGCACTGAGGTTTTATTAAATAGCATGGGCCTTCTGGGAGCAGCTTTACACACTGAAGGTGGGTACCCATGATTGTAAATTTTTATTTTATTTTTGTTAGCTTGTGGTGTATCAGATTTCTTTAAGTCTTTTTCATACATCATTGGTTTTGATTGGCTATTCCTTGACCTCCTCTTCTCCCCCATTACCCAGGCTCCCTTCTCTGTTCAAACATCTCCATCCTCAGCATTCTTTTTTTCCACTCGTGTATTCTACTGCCCTTCAGATGAAGCAATGTTTGAAAAGCAGCCAAGAAGTGACAGTACCAGCTAATTGAATCCAAATAGTATTCTCTTCCTTATTTGCAGATGTTTCACAAGCCTGGCTAATGGTCAAGGATAGCAGGGAGCTCTCTACCATTGTCCCATGGGATCATGGCACAGCTCTGAAGGGTCCAAGAGAGCCTGGCCATGTTTATAGAAAGTTGTGTGATCACTCCGTTCTGTGGCCTTAGCTGTGTGTCATAATGTATCTGATCTAAAAGCCAGAGTGCCTCATCTGTCTTCTATTCCTAGTCTCATACTGAAACCTATCTCAATCCCCCTACCTTCCTACTTTCAAGCTACAGATTTTTTTCTTGATTTATTTCATTTTATTTATTTATTTTTTTTATGTGTATGAATGTACTATCTGCATGTAGGTTGGTGCACCTGTGTCGTGCAATGCCACGGACGTCAGAAGAGGGCATCGGATTCCCCTGGAACTGGAGTTAAAGACAGTTCTTAGCCGCCATGTGGGTGCTGGGAATCAAACCTGGGTCCTCTGCAAGAGCAGTTGGCTCTCTTAACTGCTGAGCCATCTCTCCAGCCCCTTGAGTTTTTTTTTTTTAATAAATGAAATCATAGAATATTCTGGCCCTCTAATTTTTGAGATTTATTCTTAATTCTTTGTTCGGGAACTTATTCTCTTTTGTTCCTCATTAGCAATCCATGGATTATGTCTGCCTTTAGGAAGAGTATTCAACTCCTTTTAGCTCAATGTACAAGCTTTTAAAACTCAGCTGCTCCTTGTGTATCAGTCTCCTACTGTCATTCCTTCCTGCTCCCCAGCTTGAAGCTTGGCTGCAGCAACACTAACTACCAGCAGGTTTCTAGTCTACTGTGTACTCCTTTCTCAGATACCTTTTCTAATCAAGTAATAATGGGGACTGGAGAGATGGTTCAGTGGTTAAGAGCACTGGCTGCTCTTGCAGAGGACCCAGGTTCAGTCCCCAACACCCACATGGTAGCTAACAATCAATCATTCATAACTCCAATTCCAGGAGAATCTGATGTACTCATCTGACCTCCATGAGCATTGTACTACATGGGTGCACTTACACACATGCAGGTAGTACACTTACACACATGCAGGCAGTACACTTACACACATGCAGGCAGTACACTTACACACATGCAGGCAGTACACTTACACACATGCAGGCAGTACACTCATACTATAAAATAAAAATAATATATAAAATATTTTTTAATTAAAAAATTTTTTTATGTGTACGAGTGTACTGTCTGTGTGTAGGTTGGTGCACCTGTGTCGTGCAATGCTGCGGAGGTCAGAAGAGGGCGTTGGATTCCACTGGAACTGGAGTTAAAGACAGTTCTCAGTCACCATGTGGATGTTGGGGATCAAACCCGGGTCCTCTGCAAGAGCAGTTGGTGCTCTTAACCGCTAGGCCATCTCTCCAGCCCAATAAAATATTTGAATCATGCAATAATATATATAATAATATATAATAATAATAATAATAATAATAATAATATACCCCTAGGTTCTTTACACACCCACTGCTGCTTTTACTCAGACTCTGTAATTCTATGTTCTTCATTGCTTTGCTTGAGTAATTTGGGGGTAGGGATTGAGATAGATTCTCTCCGTAGCCCTAACTGTCCAGGAATTCACTATGTAGACCAGCTTGATCTCATTCTTACAGGGATCTGCGAGCCTCTGCCTCCTGGGTACCCAGATTAAAGGCATGCAACACCATGCCCAGTCTTGAAGTATTTCTTAAAAATCTCAAGTGAGAACCGTCTGTAACTCCAATTCCAGGAGAACTCCAGTTCCAGGGGAATCCGACACCCTCTTCTGACCTCCGCGGCATTACACGACACGGGTGCACAAACCTACATGCAGACAGTACATTCATACACATAAAAAAAAAAAAAATCTCAAGTCACAGTCTTTGAGAAGACTTGCGTGATGCACAGTCTTCTTAACCCCACTTTGGTCTAACAAAATGGTGAGATGCCTTGACATTCCACAACTTCCTTTTCATGTCATGTTATATTTTAAACATTTGGTCATTGGTATGATACCTGGTGCTTATTAGATTTCTAAGATCTTGAATAAAGGAGATATTTTTTCTCTCCTTAATAACTACTATAAAATGGAATTAGTAGGAAACGTATTGTTTATTTGACATATACAATTTCTTCCTGCTACTTTTCTGCCTTGTACATAAGTATTCTAAATGTTTCTGACCTAAACGGAGGAAGACTCTGAGCACCATGAAAATGCATGAAAAGGAAATGCAAGACATTATTTCTAAATGCAGCTGGGTCTTAAACATGGCTGGCTAGAGTTACAGTAGTCCATGACACACATCAGTTGCACATATTTAGAGACTGCCTGTTTTCAAGGCTGGGGCTTCTCTTGCCACTGGTCTAGGCTGTACCTTTCTGGAAAGATGGAAAGACTGTACACAGCTGCAGGAAGAAGAGGGGAAACTCTAATGTCAGCTTCCGGTGTCTGAATCCTAGCTTTTTCACATGCTGTGCAGTCTTATGGAAGACACTTTTACTTCTCTATAACTGTGATTATTTTCATCTATGACATGTGGATAGTTAATTGTACCTACTGAGTCAAGGCTTGCTCGTTGTCTGTTGTTTATTACTGTCATCCTTCTCTGTTGTGCTTTGGGATGCTGAGTCTTGGGTATGTCTCCTCCGCTGTCTGCTTTCTGCTACGATCTATTCCTAGAGTGCACAAGAAGACGGGAAGGATGAGAAAGAGTCCTGCCTCAGTATTTGCTTCCTATTGTTATCTGCTTCACAGTGGTAATTTTCTTCAACCTGAAAGTGGCATGTCATTCAGTTCATTCTCTCTCTCTCTCTCTCTCTCTCTCTCTCTCTCTCTCTCTCTCACACACACACACACACACACGCACACGCACTTTTCCAAGGTGGCAGACTGGCCTCACAGAGTCTCATCAGAAGTACTACCTTACTACCTCTTATCACCTCGTCTGCCTTTTCAGAATTAACTCTACAAGTTCTCTTCTTAAAACTTCTAAATTTTCATAATTGCAAATTTTCCCATCTGTTCCCTTATCTTTAAAGCAGATAGCTGCTCTCTGTAGTCATTACCTCCTGTTTTCTCTGTCTCAGTCCTTCTTCAGTATCAAGATAGCAATTCATATTAAATTCTTTCCAAAATAGGTGATATGGTTTCTGTCTTTTGCCTAGATCTTGACTGATATATTTTCTTTCTAGGCTTGACAATTGAAGTAGTTTTCTATGTAAGAAACTATACCCAGCACTATACCCAGAAGTAGTCCAATAAATTTTACCTATCAGTGGTACTAATTAATATTCCTTTGTAAAAGAATTGTGCTTCTCTTATGAATATTTTCCTTTGTTTATTTTCTGCCTTGGGAACAAAAAAGGAAAGGCTAATCACATAAGACTCCTGTTTGAATTCCCCTTGAAGTTTTTTTATTCCCCTTGAAAAACTTCCTTGAAGTTTTTCACATCATTTGAGAGGCACAAAATTTTGGCTACAAGATTAGTGTTACAGGGTTAGTTGGGTCCCACAATGGCTGCTTGCATACTACATTCTACTTAAACTATACACAGTAATGACATTGACAACAATATGTACATAACACATGTGAAATATCATGGATAGATGAAGTGTTTACCTATGTGTCATCCATACCAATTTCTAAAACAAAGAACTGAAAATTTTTAAAGAAATGACTCATTCTTCCTGAGGGTTGATTTTTGCTGAATTCCGTGTTGACCAATATTAGTCTCTCTACCTATCTTCCCTTCACCCTAGGCTCTTTGTAGTTTGTGTACTATCTCCTTTAACTGTGTCATTCCCACATCTTTTGTTGTGCACCCAGCACTTCTCCTTGCTAACTAACACACAGGCACTTCTTGTTACTACAGAAGCTCCTTTGGTTCTGTGAGAACTCTAGATTTTATTTCTCCATTTAGTGCTAGCAACAGTGTTTCTCAAATCTTGTGTTGTAAAATTGCTCAAATTCCTCCTTATTCTTGAACAAACCTGCATGGAGAAGAATTTATAAACTTGTGATTTCTGGTTTCTCAAGAATCACTAGGAATGTAACCTATGCAGTCATAAATTCGGGCAGCTGATGCTCTATTTCTAGGTGTATTTGTTACTAGACCGACTGACATTCTCTCTAAAGTATGCTATTCTTATTGATTAGTTGCCATGTTAGCATTTTAGCTAGGGTTCAGGATGCAAAGATTCATATTCTCTCTCTCTCTCTCTCTCTCTCTCTCTCTCTCTCTCTCTCTCTCTCGTTAGGTATTTGAGAACTCAAGGTAAAGTTAGTAACTGCTTCCTCCTTCTTAACTAGGAAGCTTGCCTTGTTGATACTTTAACAGTCAAAGACCATGCTGCAGGTGATCACTGATTGTGTATAGTTTAATGTGAATGTGCTTGCATGATACTTTGAAAGTTCTGTTTAAATCATTCCATCACAATCTGACTTTCCTCCATAAGAGATGCATTTTACCATTTTCATGATTGAGGGAACTACATTTTTTCCTGCTTCTGCTTAAAATCTGCTCTTGCAATTGAGTGAAACCTAATCTCAAAGGACAACTTGAATTAAACCAAATCAACTCAAAGAAAACATTCTTCTATTAGGGTTTATATTCCATAAATAGTAAGAATATATAAATATAGATAACAAGAGGGGGGAAATCTTCATGAAATATGTTTTTCTTTTGTTACAAAATGAAATTTACCAACAATGACCCTCACGGGGTTGATGTTTAGTTTGGGTTTTGCATTAGAGAAAGCATTTCATTGACAGAGAAATTGGAGATGGGAAGTTTTTAAAGAAGGTAATTTTCATTTTTAAAAAAAATTTTTTATTTATTTTTTATGTGTATGAATGTACTGTCTGCAGGTAGGTTTGTGTACCCATGTCATGCAATGCCGAGGAGGTCAGAAGAGGGTGTCAGATTCCCCTGAAACTGGAGTTAAAGACAGTTCTCAGCCGCCATGTGGGTGCTGGGGATCGAACCCGGGTCCTCTGTAAGAGCAGCCGCCAGTGCTCTTAACCACTGAGACATCTCTCCAGCCTCCGATAATTTTCATTCTTTATCATGTCCTGTTGGCTCTTCTAGTCTATGTTGGGTATAGTCTCTGCCTCTGGAATTCCCCCTTTATTCCCCACATGTTAAAGGGTCTTCCTTTATTGCCTTGCCTAGCCATCTACTGTTCTGGTTCTTTGTGAACATGTGCCAATTTACTCCATCTGTTATTATATAGTTCTCCAACTACCTTATAATTAAAATTATGCCAATTGCTAAAGAATAGCTGTCTGGCACTTGCTAGTTCTTTCTTTTTAAATATATTACATATGATTAACCTCTGAAGTTAATTTTCTAGTTTTCCCAAACAATGTCTAAAATAATCTGTAGTTATGAACTATTATTTTAATTTTTTATTATCAAAAAGAATTGGGAAAGAAGAAAGATGTAGGGAACTAAAAGTCGATTAAATAGTCTGATTACCATTCAAGGACTGTTCATTTTAATGTTTGTAAAAATTGAGATGCCTCATTATTATATAACATAAGAATGGACTACAAAGGTGGTATTTAAAGTAAATGAATTTTATGTTATCATATTTTACCTTGGCACTGGGTTCATGCATGATTGAAGTCTGGCAGCATTCTGTCCCTGTCCTTGCTTATATTAATTCTCAGTATCTCTGAGGTGTCACAGTGTTAGCTGTCATCCTCCCAACAGTCTGATAGTATTCTCCCTGGAACCGGTCTGTGAACCACTTTTATCAGATGGGAGGCTCACAACTCAGCAGCATGCCAAATTCAACTCCATGAAGCATCCCCTGTTCTGCAGGCTGAGAGCACATTCCTGTTTTTATCATATTGATCCTGGTTTCATGGTCTTATCTACAGAGTATCTTTGGTCCTTTTTGAGCAGGTGGTACAACTTCAGAACTGTCAGTGCTCCACCCTGAAAGCCATGTGCTCACTCATCTCAAGACTCTCTGCTATCCTTGTCGAGTATTCCTGAGGCAGGTCCTGCCCACTTTCCAAGCACCCCTGGATAAAGTGGGGCTGCGTACCAAGTATCTGATGTTAAGTATTGTCTAGATTTACATTTAACAGAAGGCTAAAGAAGTGTAGTAAAAAGCACTGGCCTAGACTGGACAGATGGCCTAGGAGTTAAGAGCACTGGCTGCTCTTATAGACAACTTGGGTTTGGTTCCCAGCACCTACATGGTAGCTAGAAACTGTCAGTTAATCCAGTTCCAGGGCATCTAATGCCCTCTTCTGACCTCTGTACAGTTATGTACATCCAGACAATACACTCATACACATAAAATAAATATAGTAGAACAAAATGTTAAAAGCAAGTTTTTCCTCTGCGTTTGGGATAGTACTTACATTTATTTTTCTCTTTCCCATCAATGCACAGTCAATGCTGCAATATGTTAATGTGTGTTATTCTGTTTTATATGACATATACTAACAACTTTTTTAACATTTTTTTTTATTGATGCTTTGTGCATTTCATACATCATTTTCCAATTCAGTTCAGGCACATTTCCCTTTTCCTTCCTCCCCACCCCCACCTCATCCCAGATCATGCATTCTGCCATAACTGTCCTGCATCTTTCTCTCAGTTTTTTTTTTTCATTTTTTAGCTAATAAGTGATAATCCATGAGTACAAGCATCCTTCATGCAAAACAATCTCCAGGCTGTTGTGCCCCCAAACCCCCACATCCCCACCATCCAGTGGGGGTGAGGGGTATGTTGCAATCAAGTTGATCAAATGAGGTCCAGACTACATTGCTGTATGTTTCACCATTCACCCCAATAGCAATCCTTACATTCTACCACGACCCCTCTTCCGCAGATTGTTCCCTAGAGGCTTAGAAAGGGGCACAGGTGGAAGAGAAGCAAAACAGTCCACTCTCTCTGGAGCTGGTTTCTTGGACTCTGGTCAATTCTGGCTGTTTCCTTTCATGGGCTGACAGTTTGTCCAGGAATAACCTTTCGATCCTACTAATGAAGCACAAGCAATTAGATATATAGGTATTAAACAGCACTAATAGTTATGGTAGGTTTACTTTGGTATAGACACATATGTTGGATGATATGTTAATCCATGAATTTACATTTTTTCCTGTTAAATATATGAACAGGGTCTTACTGTGGCTTATAACATCTTTAAGTGAAGTAAACAGTCCCAGAAAAACAAACAACAAATGGTGTCCCCTCATTGTGGATGCTAGTTCCAACAACCAGATATAATATTTCTCATGGAGAGGGATTGCATAGTAAAACAACAACAGAAAAGACTGCATCAGAAAACAGACTGAAAATGGTGAATTGAGAAGGGGGGAGGGGTGGGAGAGGCACGGGTGTATATTCGATTAATGCATATTTAATTGACGTGAGTTCAACAAGTACCTAGTTTTGCCTAGACACTGTCTACAGGATAAATGGTGTTTAAGGACTTAGTAAAGAGTAAATAGGTGTAATATTAAACAAAATTGTGTTTAACAGACTGATAAAAACGGTAATGCATCTGAGTTAAATGGAGATATAAATCACTGTTGTCCACATTTGTTTTACATAAAATCTGTAGAGCAATAACTTTGGGATTGGCACATACAAATGTTCTCTATAATTTCTCTGTTGTACAGTATCACCTTGTAACATTCTCTTTAAGATGATTTAACGTAAAAATTAAGTTTTCTTCCCAAGTTAATCATATATAGTCACCCAAAACAACATGGGTGAATTTGATGAAATCTGTGCCTTGATTCCACCCTATAGTTATGTATAATACAACTGTCTTCTGGAGACTCATGGGTTAAAAAAAAAGGGGGGGGTGGATACATATATACTAACAACTTTTTAAAACTATGATTATTACTATATTTTATTGTATTCTATTTTACTTAAAAGTTTTCTTAAATTACAAGCATGTGTGTGCATGTGTGCATGTTTATGCGTGTACATGTGTGCACCAGCACCATGCCACAAATACAGAGCTCAGAGGACAACTTTTAGGAGTTGGTTGATTCTCTCTTTCCACCCTGGGATCAAACTCAGGTCATCAGGCTTGGTGAGCAATGCCTTTACTCACTCAGTCATTTTTCAGGCCCTTGACAGCATTGGTTTATTTTATTTTATTTTATTTTATTTTATTTTATTTTATTTTATCCTTTTGAGACAGGGTCTCTGTTCTAGTTTGTCTTCCATTGCTGTGACAAAACACTCTGACCAACACCAACTTGGGGAGGAAAGGGTTTATTCAGCTTACATCTCCTGGGTCACAGTACATCATTCAGGGATCCCAAGGCAGGAACTCAGGGCAGGAACCTGGAGGCAGGAGCTGAAGCACAGGCCATGGAGGAATGCTGTTCACTGGCTTGCTTCCCTGGCTCATGCCCAGCCTGACCTCTTATACAGTACACAACAACCTGTCCAGGGTGGCATCACCCATAGTGGACTGGGCCCTCCCACATTGCTCAACAATCAAGATAATACTCCACAGACAAGGCCACAGGCCAGTCCAATGGAGCCAATTCTCCAACTGAGGCTCCCTCAACCCAGGTGTGTCAAGTTGACACTAAAGCTATCCAGCACAGTCTCTCTGCTGCTGCACCTTGCTTGGGACTTGCAATGCAGACCAGGCTGGCCTAAATTTCATAATCTCATAGAGATCTACCTGCCTCTGTGTTGAAAGGGCTGGGACTAAAAGCACTTACCACCACACCTGGCTCCTTACTGTAGTTTTAAACAAAATATCAATCTAGCTGGTTTTTAAGTGTTCTTTTCTCTGGCTAACACCACCAATGGCCATTCTAAGTGGTCTAGAACCCTCTTCTCCAGAATGCTCAATTCACAATTGTCATTTCCTCCATCATTGTCCTTATTTTATGTTATGGCTTTCTGTGAACAAGTCATATTTCTGTTGAAAAATTTGCCATAGTTTTATTATTATACATTAACTATAAAAGATAGTGGATTTTCATTATGTGTGGACATAATTCAATTGTATTTACATGCAATACCCATGCTCCTCTCTCTACCCTCTCCTGCTAGACACTTTTTCTAATAGTCTGCTCATTTCTATGTCTTTAAAGAATTCCACTTAGTTTTCTCTATATCTTTAAAGTCATTACAGTATTTTTACATATTCCAAGGCTACTGGAACTTTTTCTTCAAGATCATCTATGCATAATGTGATGTCTCATTCAGATGTCAGAATGTTTTGTTCCTTTAGTAGCAGGACCCTTTAGATGATGAGTTGCAGTGTGGAAGGCCCATTTATCTGAGAAATGTAGTAAGAAGAGTGTGTGGGGGGGGGCATGTGCGTACACACGTGCACATGTGTTTGTGCACACATGCATTGGTGGTTGTATTATGTTTTAAAAAATGTACCTACTTTATTTTCTTGTTATATAAACTATAATTAATGATGCTAAGTAAAATCCTAGCAGGTAAGGATGCAAAAACTAAGGCACAAGTAGTTGAGGGGAACAAGTAAAAAATAACTAAGTCTCTTCCCCCCATTCTCCAAGGAGTGGATCACTAAGGAACCAGAGGGAATGGTTTATGGGAGCTAAATATTGCTATTTTAGTTGTTATCTCTACAAGTGCCATAAACATGACACATTTATAAATATGTATCTGTAAGCATGTCATTGGGGAAAGTGAAATATGGCCCAAATGAGTTAGGCTGTCATATCTATTCTGTGACTATGGGAACAATTAATTCTCAATATGCAGATTTTGGGCTTCTTGGGGCTGACATCACATTCCTGGGTCATCTCAATGCAGCTACTGTTTCTGTTGTATTCATAACACGTACATCAAGGTTACTAAGAAGAGTGCTGTAGTAAGAGAAATCTTTAAGAAATGAGGAAAAATCATTTGATCATTCAAAAAAAATGGAAATATTTAAATATATGTTCTGAAACAATTTCTTTTCCAAGAGAGGACCATCTGCACTCCAACCATACTGACTCTGTCTGAATGTCTTGTTTATTCCAGAATTGACTAATGTAGCCCATTTCATCATTACTTTTTCAAGAGCTTGGGCTGCTTGGATTTTTATAATTCTAAGCATCATTAGCTAGCACTGACCAGGGTAAGACAGAGAAGCAATGACAGATGATTAACAGCTGTAGTTTTTTTGTTTTGTTTTGGTTTTTTAGATTTATTTATTTATTTATTTATTTATTTATTTATTTATTTAGGTCTTTTTGAGACAGGGTCTTCCTGTAGCCTCAGCTGGCCTGGAACTCATTCTGTAGACCAGGCTGGTCTTGAACATACAGAGATCCATCCACCTGCCTCTGCCTCCCGAGTGCTGGGATTATAGTGTGTGCCACCATGCCTGGCTAATAGCTGTAGTTTTAAAAGAACTTAAGTCCTTTGTTTAAAGGAAAACTCTTTGGGATGGAAAAACTTAAAAGGATTTAGAAAGTTATAGTTTATTAATTATTGAAATCTTTTCTCAGCCTTATAGTATCACAGTGCATGGAAGAAATTGATCACCGAATTTCCCTAAAATGAAAAAGGATATCTTTTTAAATTTTTGGTCTAAGACAAATGATCACATTTATCACACTTAATATTATTTCTGTATATATGATGTCACTTCAAGTGAAGGATTATTTTGCATGTATCATATTGAAATGTATATTTATAAGGAAATTTATGCAACTGATCTCAGGAGAAAATTCAGTAGCATGCTTGCCTGTAATTATGAGGACCTGACTTTTATCCCAAAACCCACATTGTAATCTAGGCATGTAGGTCTTCTCCCTCGTGTGTGGATCACAGCTTCAAAGTTTTAGATTTGTTTGTTGCATTTGGAATTCCTATAGAGAGAAACATGGTAGTGAGGAAGAGTTATTGATGATGATGGGGGGGGTGAAGAGGCCGTAAGGAGGGAGGGGTTGGCAGAAGACATGTGCTAAAAAATGAAGGCAAGAATGCTGGGGGCAGCAGCCACAAGCCACAAAGAAACTCATTCCTATAAGCTAATTCTAAACACCTTGATGGGTAGATAATGCCGATCCCAGAAGCTATGAATTATTAAAGTTCCTGTGCCAGAAGGAGGTCGCCTCCCTGTGTGCCTGTCAGAAGGACCCTGAGGCTCTTAAAACTACTACGTCATGGCCACTGGTATTGACTACCCACCAGCACTAGATAGAAAGACCCATCAGTCACAAAATACAGAGAAACCATGCTAGGGCTGAACTGGAAGCGTCCTGCCTGCAGGCTGTCCTTTGCAGTGTAGACATTGCTGTGAAGCAACTGAGGGAGAAAAGTCAACAACAGTTCTCTGTGTTTTAGACCTCGCATGGTATAAAACCAACTTGTCAAGCCAGAGCGTCCTAAGTGGCACTACAGCTCTAGGGGTAACTGATTTCTGATCCGACCTGAGGCCTACTCTGCAGGAGGAAGTTCATGTCCTATATTGTGGACCTGGCCAAAGGCCCATGGCTGGGAAGATCATAGGCATGAGTGGTGAACCTATTACTTTTGTTTTGTTAAATATACGTCTTGTTCATGGCTGGTCAAGATGCTGAGAAAAAGTGACTGTTGAGTGCTTAGCCTTAGATATAGCACCCCTATCACCCCCTCTAAGGCTCAGGAAATGTTGGGAAATAGGGAAGCGGAAAGAACATAAATGCTGAATGATAGAGACATAGAGACAGGAAAGACCACGTTGCCTATACAGGGCCTGCATGAGACTGGGCAGTAAACGTCCTGTCATAGATGGAGAGGGTTGTGGGGTCCCAACCCATCCAGGAGAGGTAACGGCAGTCCAGGACTACCACAGGAGAGGTCTTTATGATCAGCGATGTAAACACTGTGGAGGTATTCATGCTCCAGTGGGCAAGCCCACACCCACCCGTGTAGCCCCATGCAAACCCCACAGATGGGAAAACAAAAGCAAAAACAAAACAAGACCTGAAAGCGGGATAGAGACCTGCTTAGAAGAAGGGAGGTTGGAAGAGTGAGAGGAGGATAAGAGAGGGCAGGGCAGAGGGGTGAGAGTGACTGGACTGCCCTGTACACATGAGATTGTCAAAGAATACATTTAAAAATTCCAAATGTGGTGATGTGCCTGTAATTTCAGTGACGGATTCAGTGGAAAGACGGTCCTTGGGGCTCACTGGCTATTGAGTCTAGCCTGTTGGTGATCTCTAGACTTCCTGAAAGATCCAGTCTCAATAGGACTAGATGGATGGGACCCAAGGAGACTACGTAGTCCTCTGGTCATATATATATATATATATATATATATGCATATGCAGCTATGTACACATTAGTATGCATACACATGAAAGAAATTTGTGCAACACGATATAAATATTCTAAACATTGACATATTTAAATAAAATTTATACATATGTAAATATATTTCTGGTATCTTGGTCCAATTTGGCATTTTTTCAGAAATACGTTTATTTTTAAATTATCTCGTTTTACATTCGCTTGATTCTCCCACTGGAAATTTACCAGATGGTGTAATTTTAAAATACATTTCTTTAAAATCATAGTAAAAAGAGCTTAGCAGGAAAAATGTCTTTTGTAATAAGTAAAATTATGCACTATCCTGTCCTTTAGTGGGTTAGCTATCGTCTTAAAAAACATAGTGACTAACAAATGGATGTCAGTGACCATTTCATGGCACTGACAGCTTAGTTACTAGGACAAAAATAACAGCATGAAAACTTCTTAAAAATTATTATATACACAGTCAATTTTCTCAGCATCGACACTGATAAGTTTCAGTTTGAAAGAAACTGCTAGTGTGGGTTTTACATTCAGAAAAAAAGTCTGTTCTGAGATCTTTCTAGGAAATTTTCTTTTGGTTTAAATATTTTTTTGCTTTTAGATAATTTTGTAATTTTAATTTCCTATAACACCCTGGCAATGTTGAAAACAAATACAAATACAAAGATTGCATTTGAACAGGTTATCCATGAGCAGCCGCCACACCATTTGGGGGGTGACAGACTCAGACAGAATAGAAGCCAGATAACTGCTTCTGACACCCCACTTCCCTAACATTTAAGATACATCAATCAAGGGACACTTGAATAAGCTTAAAATAAAAATCAATATTGACATGGATATCTCTTTACATTATTAATCACTGCACTGTGGTACAAAATTGAAAATGAGAACACTCCATACACACGTTTAGGAACTATCTACTAACAAACTCATTAAAAGTTGTTAGTTTAAAAAAATAAACATTGTTATTTAATAATCAGGTGACTATTCAGCATGAATGAATGGCTACCAAATTGTAAGGAAATATGAAACAATTAAAAAACATCCAACATATATTTATATATATTTATATTCTTAATAATTTATTTTTTATTTTATGCATGAGTGTAATGCCTCCATGTGTATAAGTGCACCCATGTTGTGCAATAACTGTTGAGGTTAGAAGGCATTGGATTCCCCTGGAAATGGAATTATGGATGGTTGTTAGCCACCATGTGGATGCTGGGAATTGAACCCAGGTCCTCTGCAAGAGCAGCCAGTGCTCTTAACCACTAAGTCATCTCTCCAGCCCCAATAATTTATTTTTTTAAAACCCCTCAAAAGGAATATACTGTCTTCTTTAGGCTTTTATCTTTTCCATAAAAAGCCAGAATTAGCACTCTTAAACTATGGTTAATTATATTGCCAACAGAAATATTAGAAGCTTATCCCCAGTGTTGTCATCCTTAGAGTAAAGCCTGAGCTTTTAAGCCGAGAGACTAGTTATTAAGGCCATAACTAATGAAACTGGAGGAAGTGCTCACAACTTTTGAATACAGTGTTCTGTTCTGTTACACTGAGTGACGATAGTAACTTAATTCTGTGTCTTTTGCAAAGCAACTCCAGTTGCTTAAAAAGAATGAATGTAGCACACTTTTAATCCCAGCACTCAGGAGGCAGAAGCAGATGGATCTCTGTAAGTTCAAGCCCAGACTGGTCTACATAGTGAGCTCCAGAGCTCCAGGTCGGCTGGACAGCTGGGACTTAAAGGGAGACCCTGTTTCAGAAAGATCAAAAAAAAAAAAAAAAAAAGATGTAAAACAATGTTAAAACTACATTAGTTTTAAGAACCAAAATTAATTTAAAATCAGCATGTCATCTATTATATAAAACACACAGGTAAGAATACAACAAACCCTTATCCTTGGAAGGTGTGATTTGTGTCCAAAATTCAGTTGGAAAAAAATTGATGGATTATTATTTTAAATGTCATTGTCTTTGTTTAACAAATACTGAGATTACTTAGATTAGCGACAGATGCATGCTATTATGAAAATATTAATTATCAAGATGGGAAATGCAGGCAGGTTTTGTGTATGTACCTTTTCTATGAAGTACAAGGTGATGAACTTATGTGTTTTGATAAATAAAACAACGGTTATTAGGAGTGAATGAAATAGACTCTATTGGGAAGTGACTAGGTGAGCAGGCAGGAGGCCGTGTCCCCTAGAGGCGGTGCTAAGTGCCTCCTGGGTTCTCCACGCCACGAGGGCCTTGAAGCTGGGGAAAGCTCCTGCTGCATCTTTGTTTGAGAACCAGCCAGTCACTTAAGCTTTGAAGCTTTTAGCTTTTACTGAGAGTTGAGATGTCCTCAAAACACAGATGAGCTGGAAGCTCATGGCTACCCTCCGTTTTCAGACTCTGTTAGAAAGACAAGGTTAGCAAGTTACTTAAGAAAAAAAAGGATTGAGCTGGGCATGGTGGCAAGCACCACCTTTATCATCCAGCACGGCAAGGAAGACAGAGAGTCAGGGCGGAGGATCTCTGTGAGTTCCAAGGCCACCTGGTCTACATAGTGAGTTTCCAAGCCAGCTGGGGCTAATAGGGAGTCCTGTTTCAAAAGACCAAAAAAAAAAAAAAAAAAAGAATTGAGTCAAATGGAATATTTTACTCGGCCTCACCCTGTCTTCCCGCCACTCTTCTTCATCTTTTTCCATCAGAAAATTGCTTAGGAAGCCGTGTGTCCAGTCACAGGACCTCACCACCTTACCCACACCTGGAAGATAACATGCAGTCATCACACGAAACACAGCCAGTTCTTAGGTTGGCAGCCACCTATGAATTTACTGGCATGTAGGTGTGCACAAACACATACACAACAGACTAAATTTGTTGTAAGAAACTTTGTTGTCAGCTTGAGTCAATAAACACCAACAGGGCAAAGAACACTGCAGTGTGCTGGAGTCCTTGCTGAGCTTGCAAAAGGCCCTGGGTTTGACCCTTAATACCACACAAACCAGGTACAGCTGGTGTGGAGATGGGATCTGAAGCTCAACGTCCCTTGGCTGCACAGGGAGTTTGAGGCCGGCCTGAATTAAGTAAGACTATCTCTGAAAGAAAGAAAGAAAGAAAGAAAGAAAGAAAGAAAGAAAGAAAGAAAGAAAGAAAGAAAGAAAGAAAGAAAGAAAGAAAGAAAGAGGAGAGAGAGGGAGGGAGGGAAGGAAGAAAGGGGAAGGAGAGAGAGAGAAGAAGGAAGGAAAAAAGGAAGGAGGGAAGGAGAGGAGGGTAAATAGAAAGATCTATCAATGCCCAAAGCCCATTAGCAGTGGGAACTGAAACAATACTATGGAGTAAGAACAGGTGACATTGTATCTAATGTGTCAATTTCCTATTGCTGCCATAACTAATTATAAACATCTTAATTGCTGAAAAGAAGCTAAATTTATTCTTATAGAATTTTGAAGGCTCAGTACTCAATGGTTTTTGATAGGCTGGAAGCACGGGTCTGCAGATCCACCTTCCCGAGGAGGCCCTGGGAGAGATTCTATTTTCTTGCCTTTTTGGAATGTTAAGGTATATCCCTTGGGTCATGGCCCCTCCTTCCACCTTCAGATCTCCACTTCCATTATCTGGTTACCTCTCTGATCTACTTCCCTCTTAGGAGGATCCCTATGACTATTTAGGCCCATCTGGATAATTTCAGATAATTTCCTCATCACAAGATTCTTACACTGCTAACACTTTGCCACTCACGGTAACCTTAGGAGGTGAACATCACGAGGGGCCGTCACTCACCCTGCTGCGCTAGGTATTGCTAACATTCAAGTTATAAACAGAATCAAAATTGGGACTTAGCAGAACAGGAGGAGAAAGCAGTATCAAGGCAGGGCAGTGCAGGGCAGATTGAAAAAGATCCACAGGCTTCTGTGGCGACAGCTTGTACAGACACAGATCTCCAACTTCGGCTGTTCCAGAGGACTGAGTATCAGCTGTATCTATCATGGCTCTCAGCACAGTTCAAGGCTCCGTGACTGTGTCTGATCCTGGTACACCAGAGGCCCTGATGAATAGAAGGCTGTTTGTGACACCTTCTTGTAGGTGGTATGAAAGGAAATATTTGCTAATTGTCTGTTTATGTTATTGAAAAATATTTTCCAAGAACATTCATTGTTCAGTGTGTAAGGTTCCAGGTGCTGAGAGCAGGGCCAAATCAGTCCAAACCGGAAGTAAACGGAGACAGGCTTTTATTCCAGGGAAATGTGCTCTCCGGAGAATCTGATGGACTTTGGGGCTGAAAGACCTAGGGAAAGCTCACATCTGGGGTATGCTAAGGATAGCTTAGAGGAGAGGGGAGATGGTGACAGTTTGGAACCTGGCCAATTAGGCCAGGTCAGGGCCTTGAGGGTGGGTCTTAGATCCAGTGGTCTCTTGTCAATCTGGAAGTAGGTATTGGCTTGATCCACGGGAGCTTTCTTCCTGAGCTTTTGGTGGACTCCTGACCAGAAAAGGAGAAGGGGGACCTTCTGGTCTATGCCATCTTGGCTTTTTGTCCCAAACCCTGACCTAACACTGTGTTTGAATTTTAAATTTGAATGAAATTTTTTTTTAAAGAAGAGCTTTGGCTATGTAAAAGAAAACTTGCCGCCACCTGGATTTTGAATCTTCATGGCTAGCTGTGAGACTTGGAAAAGTATTGGGATTTGCAAAGAGCCTTGAACTTGGATCTGTGTGCTGCTTCTCTTGTAGTCGGGACACTGATGCCTCCTGCCAGATGTGGATGGAGGTGAAAGTTCTTTGAAATAATCAAGGGCTTCTTATCATGACTGGCACTGTAGCCTGGGTAGGGGAGTCTTCAAACTTTTAGAGTATGGCAAGATCCTTTTTAAAATGAAACATATTTTTGATGCATATCAAGACTCCCTTTGGAGATACTGCAGTTCTACAAAAAGAAGTTAGGGTTGTGGACAGATGAAATTGAAAATCAGGGTAAGAAAGGAAATGACAAAATAACTATAAATGGCAAAGGTCAAATTGGACTTAAACCTGCAGTTGTTTGAATATGGGATTTGCAGGTGAGGGCTTTGTTTGGGTTGCAGGCTTAAGGTTCTTTTATTGGTGGCTCAAATAATGGAGGGTATGAGTTGTCTCCAAGGAGTGGATTATAGCCTACTAAGCTGTGATGTTTTATATCAAGTAGAATTCTTAAACTCCCAACAGCTCTCATTTGCCCATATTTCAAACATGAAAGAGAATGAGAGACATCAAGAAAATGACACGCATGAATGAGAGGCATCAAGAAAATGACACGCACACCTTATCCAACCTGGGAAGGAAGAGATGCCTGGAAATGGGTGGAAGAATTCCCTTCTACTCCAAGAGAAAGAGATGAAAAAGCCCTTTGTCTTTCTCTGAGAAAATAGGCATCTGGGATTCTCTGTGAGCATGAAGACACGTAACTGAAGGCATAAGCCAAAATGAGGCTTAGCATTGAATATCTGTGATGAAAATTCTAGAATTTACATAAAATGGCCTGGCAGGTTCTTGGCATTGTGTGAAATGTCCAGCTGAGTAAAGGCAGCAGGCAGACACGGGGCTCGGAGACAAAGCAGATGAAAGGCAACCTGGAAGTTTTGTTCACAGACCAGCCTAACAGGCCACACACCTAGGAGGAAACCCTCCCTGCCTAGATGCTAAGAGATTTTGTGTTGGAAATTTACTTTAGTGAGTGATGTAACTCTGGTTCATATCTTTTTCGGTACCATTGCTAGAAATGACTGCAAAATCACTTCAATATCCTGTCTTTTCTAAAAGTTATTTTCACCCCAAAGTATAAGATATGAATTTGGTGTCCCCCGAAGTTCTTATGTTGAAGTACTTATCTTCCAGTGTGGCAGATTTGGAGATGGGAACTCTGCGAAAGTAATGAAGGTTAAATAGGGTAAGGGAGAGGAGTCAGGTGGCCTCTAAGATGTGTCCTGTATGAAGACATACCAGAAAGCTGCTTGCATCGTGTACTTTGTGGGGACGCCATGTGAAGGTGGCCCTCTTCAGTCTCAGGCAAGGGCCCTTTCTGGGTGTTTCCCCCCTGCCGCCTTGATCTTGATTTGCTAGCCTTCATGATGAGTGGCAAGAAATAACTTCTTGTTTGAGCCACCTAGTCTGTAGGATTTTGGCGTAGTCATCTTAGAACCTTAAGGCAACAAGTGCCCCAGTTTGCTTCCCAGGTGCTAAGACACAAAAATATGAGGTAAATAAACTGATGGTTAACTGCAAGTTGGAAGTTTGTTACGACCTCCTTTCTTCCTATGTGTAACTTCCGCCTATGATAGTTGGAGCTAAGTAAAAAATATGAACTTAAAATAGATTAAAATACACTAAGTGTCAGAGGTGTGGAAAAATAATAGATGTGGGCTTAAATTTTTGGCTTATCACTAATCTATGCTTGAATACAAAGCACTCCTGAGACAGTTTCTGAGAAATGGGTATAGGAAATTTGGGACGGTCTATTTCAGCTGAGAAGTCTCAGAAATTAGAGACATCAGTACAGGATTTCGAGTCATATCCAGTCAGTTTCGTTTACTGTTTGGGAAGGGCATAAGGAGGCACTTAGACAGCTTTGTAAAATGAAGGCATGCCAGAGACCTGGAACAACGTTCAGAATCCTTCAACAACTCTGAGCAGTTCTTTCCAGCATTTATGGATAGCAGCTAAAAATATATTTTGATAATCCAATGTCTGTGTTTGCCAGAGATCACCACTAATGTGGACAATCTGAAATGAGGTTCAAGGAAAATTTGCTATCAGCCAGACTTTTCTGAGTTAGTTTGGGATGACCGATATTACTGGGACTGCAACTCCCCTGACTCTGTCTTTCTCTGCCTCTGTGTTCTTGCTGTCTTAATGCCTTCCATTCAGCCTACTGCACCCTCCTCTCCTTTCAGCCTATCTTCTGCATTGGTTCTTATCAACATTTCTATTACACTTTCTATTTCTCTATTCCTCTTTCCTTTCTACCTAGCTAGTCTATTTCTAAGGACTGTCTTGCACTCGCCACAAACATGGTTTTGTCACTTGCTCAATTGTACTGGTATAAAGAAAATTCCTCATTTACCAACTTGAGAATATGGCCTCTCAGTGATTATCTCTGCAGTTTCTAAAACCATCCATGAATGTTTTTATTCTTCCCTAGCTGGGTGGGCAGCAGTTGTTCTGCCCCTTGCGATGTCCCTTGGAATCAACTCTGAAATTCAGCAACACCTCACAGGGCAAGGCATCATTAGCTCAGGGTTGAAGTGCATACAGAAAACAGGCTCCCTATTCTCTCTTCTGGCCTAGAAGTTGATATGGGGGACTGAGCCTGGGGACATGTCCTTTGACGGTATTTAGAAATTGTCTCAATTAAGTGAAGCATGGCTTTGGTGCTGGCCAAAGCATCCTTTCTGACCAAAGTGTCAGTTAATTTACAAAAAGATTAAACTACCCTTGCATACCCAAATGCTCAGAAGTCACAGGCCATCTGGGGTTCCTGCATCCTCACACGGGAGAGCCCAGATGGGCTGTAAATCCATCCCTGGGGGGCAATATAGTGCAGTTGCTCCTTAGGCCTCCTGCTTTTCCAACGGCATCTGATACTGTGGCCATGATGAGGTTAATTTATGTGGCTCGGTACATTTTATCATCTGTCATTTGTACAGCTCTTGCTGTGCCATCTGGTGTCTCAGAGGCGGTTTCAGGAAGTGGCATGCATAACAAGGTATCTGCATTTGCGAATTCTTTCAATCATTTATAGGTAATAGCTAAAAGATATTTTGAGAAGCCAGTGCCCATGTCTGCCATGGATCACCACTAATGTGGAGAATCTGACAGGACGTTCAAACAAAGCCTGCTATATTTTGCAGGAAAACATTTCTGAATTAGTCTGCAATCACCAATATTGATGGAACCTATTTATTTCAAGACCCTGAATATCTCTATCAGGCTGAGAATATCTTACTGGGCTCTTGTGCAAATCGGGAAAAGGCAGCGGCAATGGCTTACGATCAAGCATGATTGATGATGAGGGAAAGCAGCATATACTAGAACAAGAAATTGTTCGAGTCAAAAATCCTGCAGCAAAAAGCGTAAGTGCCCCTATTATAATGATTTCCTATCCACGTCTCATTTTCAGTGCTGGGTGAGGACATAGAGGGAGCCCAACAAAACATTAAATAGATAAAACCATGAGGACAGTTCGAAAATGTACTCAGAGAAAGGAGACTGCTCCTCTGATTTAGTGTGGATAATCCTGTCTGTCAGGCTGAAATATGAAAGCTTCTATGCTGAGTGCCTCAGACAGGGCTGGGTGGGGACGGGACAGATTACAAATGCTCTTTACCCTTTAGTCATTATAATTTATTATAGGCAACTCTAAGAATATATATCTTAGAAAATACCCAAGAAGAAAACAGAAAAAAATTGGGACATTTTGAAATGAACCATTACAGTGCATGACAGGGTTATTGGAAGAAATTAGTGTGAAGAGTGTTCTGGAAGAATGAAGAAATACATAGAGGAAAGAAACTGAAAAGTGTGAGTGCCGAGCCAAAGTCAAGACACAGAGCCAAAGCTTTCCCTACAGGGAACAACCAGCCATCAGCTTGAGCAAAGCACAGAGGTCCGTGTAAGAGACGGAATCGGTGGGATAGGAAGATGTCAGAATGAATGCTGGTTAGTGCTTGGATTTGAAATTTAATTTTATAGGCTCCACAGAATGATTCTGTTTCCAGGGAGGTAGAGAATGAAGGTGGAGTTTGAGGAGAAAGACATTATAGCACCACTTGATTTGAAGTCAAGCAGAGGCAAGAGGAGAGTGCGGACACGTTCAAGGCCATTTAGTGGATGTTAAAGGTAAGGTGTGCGTTACCAAAGATGATCCATCTGTTAAGAAGCAGACGTTCGGCCCAATAATGAGTTTACAAATACCAGGAGCCCTTGCTTTTCCCTTCCATCCTACGTCACCCTCATCTTGGTATCTATTTATTAATCTAAGTAACACAGCCAACGTTTTGCATAGTGCCAGATCATCTGTGATCAACTATGAAAACCACCTATGTTCTGTTAGGGCCATTTCTTGGCACGTTCTGATTATACATTTCTAGAAAGGAAAATGTAGATTTCATGCTTGCATGAGCTCCTGCACTAGGAAGCCTAGCTGCACCAGAGCTATGTCTCTGACAATGGTCGAGCGAAGAAGACATGCTTTAGAAAGAGCAAGGCATGGACCTGGTGTTGACTCCTATTGGATTAGACACAGGGTCGGGCCAGGCCTCTTTGCTACTTTCGTGGTGGTCCCCCTGCGGCAATCCCAGCTGTGCAAGACAGAAATGGGCTGTAGACATTCCAGTCCTTCTTGCCTGCTCAGCCCAAGGCCTGGCAGGAAGTGGCTCAGTAAAGGTTTGTCCTTGTTGTATCCGGTTTCCTGAGAAGAGCCCCACGGACACCTTTATTCAACCTTCTCAGAGGGCAGCCTGCTCATCAGTTCCCTCTCCTGATTGCTAGGTAGATTGTCTTGGGTCCCAGAGCTGAACACTCCCTTCTGATACAGTGGACCCACACGACACTTTTGTCCCTTTTGTTTTGTGACTGTAGGCTGTGACACTTGTGACTTTATTTGGCAAAAAGAACTGATTTTCTTTCTGTTATTTTGTATCTATAGAAGGTCAAATGGCAAACACTTTAGCCTTTTTAGAAACCTTATGGTCTATCACAAGGATACAGCTACTTTTGCAATGTGGAAAAACTCCCTACACAAAACAAAGTCCTTGCCAAGGATGTGCTCCACTTAAGACCTATTCACAAAAGGGGCAGTGGTCCATGTTTGGCCTGCTTGAGTTTCTTCAAAGAAACAAAAATAGGAGAAAATGAAAACTTAGAGGCTCTGTGGTATCAGGAGAGTGGGGGTCATCAACTGCCTTCCATGAGTGTCCAAATGCCTTTGAATCACCTTATCAGAATTCTTTTAGCGCTAGTGGAGTTACACAACAGCAATCCCTTTCATCGCCATGAAGACATCTGATGTGCAAGCTACCCATCACCTTGCTGTGCAGTGGAAATGTCTCAGCTTAGAAGAAAATGAGGTTAAGGGTTTTCTCCAGACTGAGACTTGAGACAAAACTGTCACTGGTAAATGCTGAATTGTTGCAGAAATCAATGCATGCTTTGTCATAGAGTTCTTTGTGAACATCTTCTTTCTGTACTTGGGCGCTGATATCCTCTCCCCTAGAAATAAGTCTATATATTGGACTGCTCAACTAATGCATTAAAAGAAAACTTATTAAGATGAAAAGTACTGTTCCCAAAGTAGTAGTTGGTAATTTTATTGCCTGAGATACATAAAAATAGCTTGATTAAAGAAAAAAAATAAATGTGAAGAATTGAACTTGCTTCACAACAGGAAAACTAAGCTTTTACTTTTAGTCGTTGAGGCTCAGTGAGTGGTCATCTCAGCCAAAATAAATTTAAAAATGGCAAGCAAAAATTCTCATTGAATACAAAACCAAAAATACCAAAAAGTACCAAAGATATTAGTGAGCTAAACTCTAGATGAGTGGTTTAAATTTATATGTTTTAACCCTAATTTAGTGTCCACCTTTTAAAACCTCTTGACTTTACTCATTTAAAGTTTATTTATAAAGTTTTGCATGTATTTGTTAACGGAGAAATCAGTAAGTCTAAGTCCTAGGTCTTTCCAAAAGAAATATGTTACCTTACAAAGCTAGGAAATTCTGCCAACCTTAAGCATGTAGTGTGAAATATTGGATTCACAGATGGCCTAGGGCATTTCCCAATTTGTTAAAATTTAAAGCACTTTAAGGACTTGTAGTAGATGATGTAGCCTTTGGACTTCTACTGCAAGTCCCTTGGAGAAAGGGAGGTTAGGGAGGACTTCTGCCTTCAGAGCGATAGGATAGGGGAAGGGTCATATAATTCTCAGGTCTCGGGAATGAGACCTTTTTTTGGAAAAAAAAGAAGAAGGTCCTATATCTGATGGCGACATTATCAGGGGAAATCTAGTGTGAACATTTGGGTGTGGGGGAGCAGAAGAGAAATATAGTAATCACCCCAGTGCTGCTCCGGGCCCTTGAGAAAGTGTGAAAATAAACACACCAGGTCTGCACAGAAGGCTGCCGGTGGTCTGGGCCCTGGGAGGAGCACATGTGAAGAGAATTAGTTATACATAGAAATGAGCTAGTCTCATTTCCACAATTCCTTTAAAGATAGAAAGGAAGAGTATTGTATTTTTGCATCAAAAATCAATGTAAGAACTAATAGTCGATCTACAGGCAACTGTCTGGATGCCATGATTAGGACTGAAATGTGATCTGATCTCCTTCTCTCCATTTGTACTTTCTACGAAGTCCAACAGCACCAGCTCTACAAGTATCTCGTACTCCGTCTCTGAGGCAGAGTTCAGGCCATATCAGCAAGGCCACTGTGGTTGAGGTTGAGGCTCAGTATTCTGATAGCTGAGTGTAGCCCATAAAGGAAGGTGTTCCTCTCAAGTCTGCTACTATGACACGTGATTGGAAATGACAGGCAATGAAAATTCAGATGACCTGAATTACATGGTCTGATTTGATTTGACTAAGCCCATATTCCATATACTCAGCAAAGACATACATATTTCAGAGAAGAAATGCTTAGCTAGTTAATGACAACATGATTTTCCTACTAAAATATGCTTGTCGAACACTTAATATAGCACAATATTTCTTCCCGACCTCCTTTGATGACAATAGTGATCAGAAGTGAGGCTGATCACTCTGTATGTGTTTAAGGAACTTGTTCAGTCAGTTTTATCCTACTATTTCATCTTCTACACCAGGTTAGATAATTCACCACAGTGCACACATAGATGCCAAATGCAAAAAGGGGGATTGGAAAACCTCACCCGTGTTCTGTTAAGACCTCTTCTTCTAATGGGGCCTGTGTCTTTTAAAATGTTATTATTATTTTACTCCATAGTATTGAAAGTTATGTTGAGGTTTTCCTATTGTAAGAGGCTTAATGTTTAGACAAAGTAGCAGTTGTCTTTGTGTCCCTTAACTCCTCCCCCAACTCATTTCCCCTTGCAAGGTGGGGCTACTGGGAAAGCCATCCATCATTCCACCTTTTTTCTCCCTTAGAATTTGAAGTTGGAAAACTGAGTCTGGTTAAATAGTGATGGACTTCTTCCTGGAGTAAGGATTGAACAAATGATAGAAGGGTGTGAAAAAGAAATGCCACCAATTGTGAAGACTGAGTTCCTTTTCCATGTTTGCCTTTCCTTCTTCCTGTGTGGATTTGTGGTGTGTGTGGTGGGGAGAAGTTAGTGCAAGAGACTCGTTGCCTTTGGCCTCTAGCCTCTTACTGCAGGCTGTGCTGAGCGGGCCTCCTGAGATCTGGGCCTGCTGCAGTGACAGAACATAGCTCCCAGAATAACTATTCACGACTTAGACTTGGAAAAGATGAGATGATTCAACAAATCAGAGTGGAGGCAAGGAGTTTAAACCTTCATGAGAGGCAACTTGGGGAAAGAAGAAACAGGAATAGAAAGGGACATTTAGTCTTTCTTATAGGGAGGCAATGAATGGGTCATTGGTTCGGGCAGTTATAAGTCTCGATAGAACCTGTCCAGTGAGTGAACTTTCACTGTCTGAAGCGGACATTACCTTTGCGGTTACCATTCTACCTCCATGTACTATTACACCTGCTGAGCTCACAGCCTCTCTTTTCTCTTCCTGCTTCTGTGTTTTATGAAAACTAGAGCAGGTGTTTTCTTCTATGCTGAGCCCCCCCCCCAAGCCCAGGATATACATAGGCACTGGGATAGGAGTCACAGTTCCATTATGCCAGTGTCATCTGCATATCTCAGGATTTTCCAGCAACATTGAGCTGTTTAAGGCCCAGCCGCTGACTCCTTGCCAGAAGTTTCTATTACATCAGTCTGCACACAATGTGCTGCATAGATGGGCTTTTGATATACTGATAACACTTACCGATCTGTTAAACTGTTGCTTGCTGGTAGCCATTCTATGATCTTACTTTGTCAGCAATATAGTTCACTATCTTTAAATACAATCAAATTAGAAAATATTTTCAAATTTATCTAATTTTCCATTTGTTTAATAAAGAAAAATATATAACAAGATGTATATACAATGATTAAAATGTATTCATATTTAATAAACTATTTAGATAAATGAAGTTATCTATTAACTGCTAACAACAAGATTATGCTTTTTCAAATAAGGTAACTTTTTTATCAGGTTATAGGAACTATTGGAAATTAAGACACATCTCAGCCTGTGTGTATTTGGTGTATGTTTCTTATGCTATATATATGATTTTATTCTGCTAGTTGGAAGAAGCCTAAGTACTAACAGCTTAAATCTATATGGATGATTTTAGCTTCAGGGAATAAAGGGCAGTACTATAAAATGTATTCTAACTTTTTGCTATAGTTGTGAACACCAGAGACACTGTTTGGAGTGCAAACATATTTTCTTGCAACTCTGGTGAAGAATGTCACAGTTGGGCTGAAGTCTTGTTAGCTATTGTGGTAAACTGGAAAAATGTTTCTATCAGAACTTGTCTCATTTAAAACAACATGTAGTATAACTATCAATGGTAGGACTTCAACACCCCATTTCAAATTAGAAATAGTTTCACAACTGAAAAAATGGTAAGATTCTTTAGAAGCAGAATTTTATTTCCTCTTATTTCTATATCCAATATAATATTTCCTGTGCATTCTTTCACTCATTTTGATCTACTGAGTAAATTAATCTCCTCACTTTCAATAGACCAGGAAAAGTTTTTTGACATACCTGACTCAAAATGATGATGGCCAATATATTAACTAAGAAAGAAGATATGTTAAAAAAAAAAAACAACTTGCAGGATAAGGGTTATTCTCATTCACCTACAAGCTATCTGCCTATTAGGTGTTTAATTCAACATTGATCCAAATAGAAAAATATATGAGCCATAGATTTAAAGCCATGCTTTAGATTTTGGGAGGAGGTGGATAAAGAGAATGTCTGGATTACCTGGCTCTTTTCTTTAAGCCATCACAGTAAGTTAAGTGTGGGGTGACGGATCCGTGGTCTCAGTTGAAGACGTGACATTGAGCACAGTAGGAATGAATGGCAGTGGGGGCAAAACAAGTCCATCTCACTTAGTGATCTACATTTTCATTGCCTTAATTTTGTGTGAAGTCTATCATTTATTTATTGTAGGTTTTTGTCTCCCTTCTAGCTCTGGGACAGTTTTTCTTTCTCAAATATTGGCTATCAGCATACCAATGTTAAGCCTTCATAAAAGGTTTATCTCTATGTTTAATGAATGGAAAAGATCAAAAATATTTTTTATCTCAAAATTTTAAGTTTTCTGTTCAACATTTTAAGGCCTACAAGACACAACTGTCAGAGGACACAGATAGACTTTTTTTTTCTACTACTTCTTCATTGTCCATTGAAAATAGCTGAGGATTAGTTTTCCTTAACTTCTTTTCAGAGCTGAGAGAGCGTGTTTAAATAGAACACAGCCAGCTGGTCCTGACAAAGCCCTAGTGAGTCTTTCATTGCTTCATCAGAATGTCTTTGCTTGGCTCTCAGCAAAGCTGAGAATACAACCCCTCCAGGGCTAGTGATGAGCAGGTGATGAAGGCTCGGTGCGACCATGGTGACTGTTCACTCTCCAGCTGATGCTTTTCCTCCCACCATCTCTTCTTCCTCTTCCTCTTCTGCCAGTGAACTGTGAATGTGGTTGCTGAAAATTCCAATTTTAATAAAAACTCCAAAGATTTATGATTTATTTTAAAACTACATACAGATATTTTGAGTTAACTATCTTTGTATATGTATATACATTTGTGAACGTGAGTTGATATGAAATTCTCCTATTTATTTTTCAACTGAAAGTGTTCTATATATTATCTTTGAAATGCAAATTTTACTGGTGGGTCTGGGTTGAGGGTTCTGAGTTGTCTTCTGCTAATGGATGACACTGGATATGTCTACACAACCTTAAAGAAGGTTCTTGGTCTTACAATTGCCTACCCATAGAAGTAAGCATAATGTAGACACTAATTGATAAAATAGGTTTGATGTCTCCCATAAAAGAAGATAACCACATGCTTTAAATTCAATATTCAAAGTTTATACATATTCATTATTTCTTTGTGTGGAGAGTACATTATAAGAATTACAAGACTGCCTAGCAGAAAAATAGTATAAAGTAGGAGAAGTGTTAACTGATTAGAAGATCAGGACTCAGAACTAAACACAGGTTTACTGATTTAACACTCTCCTCTCCCTTTGTCCTCTGGTGGAAGCTTGCTCTGGTGCCTTGGGTGTCCTGGAGTCCTTGCCCTCAAGGGCTCTCATATCAAGTCTTCCAAAGCAGCTGGGTCTCTAGGCACACACCGCCGCATCCAGCTTCATTCTTTCAATCAGATTTCTTCATATGGCTTCTGATATTCTTTGCTCAGGTTTCACATGAGAACAATAAGAGATGTTATTATTATGTGCGAAAGTGGGGTGCACTGAGTTGTTAGGTCAAAGCTCTCTCATCAAATCTGCCCTCAAGTGGAGGTCAGAAATTCATATTTAGCTTCACACAACTAAAATCTTTTTGAACTTCAGTTTCCTCATAGGTAAGAACCTTATGACTTATTAATAACAAAAGAACTCATATTTATACATAAATAGATATTTATATTAATGTTATCATTATGTTTACATCAATATATTTTATAAGACGTATACAAAATACGATAACACTTATAAAATGCTTTCCAAATATTTGGTTTCTTTCATATTTTTGAGACAGGACCTTTCTCTGGATCCCTCTGGCCTTCGCTCACAATCTTCTTGCTTCTCCTTCCTGAGTGTTGCGATTATAGACCTGTGTCAACACACCCAGCTAAGGTTTTGTTTTGAAATTCATTATTATTTTTATTTAAATTTTTCATACTGTATGTGTGTTGTGTGTGATGCTGTGTAACAAGGACATTTTCACTAAGTGTGCATTGTACTTTGCACACTGCCCCATAGCTACTACTCCACCCTTTTTACCCTTCCTCTCTTCTGTTAGTCCCCTTGACCCCTAAACTGCTTCATTTCTACTTTCATGTCATATCTATAGACATGTTTTTATGAGTCTATACGACTTGCTTTGTCTCCAATTATTTGATCTGTTTAAAAGAAAGTTCTGTGGGTATCTGGGAAGATTACCCTGCAGTGTTTTGCTGCTAGGTCTGCTTGGTGTAGATGTCATCTGTATTTTTATTTCTTTTTATTTTTGTGTGTATGTGTCCATGTAGATGGGATCACATGTGTGTAGGCCAGACTTCACTGTTCAGTGTCTTCTTTAATTGCTTTCAGTTTTATCTTTTATTATTAATTTTTAATTGCATTTTTCCAAATTTCATACAATGTATTTTGACAATTGTAAATCTCCTCTCCTATCTTCATCCCCATTTCTAAGCCCCACCAAATTTCTGAGCTCTAATATATGCAAGGATGCTAAACCCTATGGAGTCAGGTTTGTGTCCTCAAATGCCCTTCAGTGTAAGTTTATCCACTGGAGCCCACTCAATCTACCAAGAATCTCAACCTTAAATAAGACTAAATCTCCCTGTTTTATGTTCTTTCTCACAGCTGGATATTGGCCTTGAACTCTTAGATACACATGTTTCAATTTGAAAATCCAGAGAGGTCAAGAAACAAATAATAGCTTTGGGTGAGGAGGAGGCTTCCTGGGAGGGGAGGTAGAATGCAGTGATATGAAGGGGTGAAGGGGGATGATGGAGAAGGAAGGCTTAAAGGAGTAGGGGAATAGGAGGGTAGAGGAGAGGAGGGAGTACCAGGTGAGATAACGAACACTAAATGCCTTTAGAAAAGCCATATGGATAAAAAATGAAAAAAAAAAAAACAGAGAAAGATGCAGGACAGTTATGGCAGAATACATGGTCTGGGATGGGGTGGGGATGGGGGGGAAGGGAAAGGGAAATATGCCTGATCTGAATTGGAAAATGATGTACGAAATGCACAAAGCATCAATAAAAATTAAATTAATAAAAAAAAAAAAAAAAAAAAAAAATTCCATAATCAAAAAAAAAAAAAAGAAAAAGAAAAGCCATATGGAAACCTAGCACTATAGAAGCTTCTTAAAGTATACATACACTTATGTTATAAAAAGAGATTAAAAGGAGTTAAAAGAGTTCCCTTGTAACAGGAGGACATTGCCCCTACTAGACACTGTAGGCTAACAAAGTAAAAGTCTAATGCCAGGAATGGATTCCCTCTTTTGAAGCTGTTGGCCAGGGATCCCATAGACCCTCAAAGATTACTGGTTATTGTCCCTGCTCTAGATTACTCTCCAGAACTTCATGGCAAGACCCTATTGCTGTAGACACTACACATGTATGAACATAGAACCAACAAGGAGAAATACAGCTGGTGCTGACTTCACAGCTAGCTTTCATAGCTCTGGAAGGTGCCATGAATGCTACCTGAGGAGAAAATTTAGCACGAACCTTACCCAGCTGTGAATCCAGCTTATTTATTGAAGCAGGGTGTCTCACTGAAGCTCCAGCTTGCCGATTTGGATAGACTGACCAGAGAACCAGGTATTCCATCTCCAGCTCCTCAGCCCTGGGATTGTGAGTGTGCACACACCAGTTCTTCATACTTGTGAGTGTGCACACACCAGTTCTTCATGCTTGTTGAATGTGCACACACCAGTTCTTCATGCTTGTGAGTGTGCACACACCAGTTCTTCATGCTTGTTGAGTGTACTCGCAACAGTTCTTCAAGCAGTTTTTGGACCAAGCCTCCTCCCCAGCTCTGTTTATATTTTTGTCAGAATGATCTGTCTCCTGATGAAGTGGGCTGTTGAAGTCACCCAGTATTAGTAAGTTGAAGTTAGTCCATGTCTCTACATCTATCTAGTAGTGTTTGTTTTATGAAACTGACTGCATCATTGTTTCATATTTATTTAGAAATGAAATATTCTCTTTATGGATTGTTCCCTAATAGGAACTGACTTTACCTTTCTCACCTGCTTTAGTTTGAAGTGTATTTTTTCAGACATTAGAATCAAATGACCCTTGCTTGTTTTCTGCTTGCATTGGCTTGGAATACTTTTTTTCTATCTTTTCACATAAGGTTGTGTCTGTCTCTGAAGATGAGGTATGTCTAATGGAGGAAACAGAGAGATGGATTTTGTTTTTTCTAATCTATCTGCTAGTCTTTGTCTTATGACTGCAGAACTAAGAACATTAATATTCAGAACTATTACTGCAAGAAGTATATTAATTTCAGTCACTGTGCTGATTTTTGTGGTATTTGCTGTTTCTTATTCCTCATTTGTTTAATTACAATTCTCACATGGTTTATTCTTGCCTGTAGCCTCATGGATGTGCTTGTCTTTCTCTTCAAGTCAAAGACTCATTCAAGAGGCTGGAGAGATGATGGCTCAGCAGTTAAAAGCACCGACTGCTCTTGCAGAGGACCCAGTTTCAATTCCCAGCACCCACATGGTGGCTAAGAACTGTCTTTAAGCCAGGTGTGGTGGTGCATGCCTTTAATCCCAGCACTTGGGAGGCAGAGGCAGGTGGATCTCTGTGAGTTCAAGGCCAGCCTGATCTATAGGCCTAGTTCCACACCAGCTGGGGCTACAGGGAGACCCTGTCTCAAAAACACCAAAATAAATAAATAAATAAATAAATAAATAAGACTCATTCAATTCAATTGTCTTCTGTAGGGCTGACTGGGTGGTTATGAATCTCTTTAGCCTATTTTTTTTTTTTATTTCCGTACGTGTATGAATGTATTGTGTGCATGCAAGTCTGTGCACCCGTGATGTGCAATGCCGCGGAGGTCAGAAGAGGGCGTCAGACTCCCCTGGAACTGGAGTTCTCCTGGAAATGGAGTTTCAGACGGCTCTCGGCCCCCATGTGGGTGCTGGGGATCGAACCCGGGTCCTCTGCAAGAGCGGTCGGCGCTCTTAACCGCTAGGCCATCGCTCCAGCCCCTAGCCTATTTTTAATCATAGGAAATTTCTCTTTCTCCTACAAACTTTCATTGAGCTTAGTACTCTGGGTCAGTGATTTTCTTTCATAAACTAAAATATATCTTTTCAAACCCTCTTGGCTTTTAAAGTGTTGAGAAATCTGCTCTTATTCTGATGTTCCCTCCTTCATACGTGACTTTGTGTTTGTCTCTGGCTACATTCAATATACTTTTTTGTCTGTCTTGTGCTTTCACTTAAATATGATGTGGGACAGTTGATTTCTGGTCCTGTTTATTGTAATCAATGCCTCCTGTTCCTGATGAACCTGTTTTTCTCTTGATTTGGGGAATTTTCTGCTGTGGTTTTATTGAAGATGTTTTCTGTGCCATAGCACCACATGGTAATCATTTTTGCCTATGGTTTGTAAATTTGGTCTCTTCAGAGTTCCGCCCATCTTGAAGGTGCTGTTTAAGTCTCATTACTTTCTCTCCAGGACTGTATGAATATTCCAGCTCCTCTGCCTTGTTTTTTAACCTTGCTGTTCTGCTCTCCCCTTTATCCATTCTATTAATGATGCTTCACATAGAGGTTTTTATTGGAGTTACTTAATTCTTCATTTCCAATATTCTAATTCTGTTTATTCTTCAGTATTTCTATCCCTTTATTGAATTTTAATTTTATAGCCTGAATTGCCTTCCTTATTTCACTCAATTGTTTGTGTTCTCTTGGAATTCATTAAGGAGTCTATTTGTATCCTCTGAATTCTTTGAAAATACTTTTGAATTGAAATAATTCTTTTGAATTCTTTGCCTGGGATTTCATCTGATTTCATCTCATGAGAGGCCGTTACTGTGGGACTAGTAATTTTTGAAGGAGTCATGTTACCTTGGTTTTTGATCTTGCTTATATTTTTTGTGTTAAGATTTGCACATCTGTGGTTAAGTTGCTGGTTGGATTTTTAAAAAATTCACCCTTGTTCTAAGATGAATTGGATTGTAGTAGGGTTGAGTTGCCAGTTATCTCTTCTGGATTGGTGTTCAGAGCACTAAGATCAATCCCTATTGCTCCCCTGAAAGGAGAATACTTTCTGTAAAAATAATTACTATCAAAGGGTAGGTTCACTGTGAACATATTATAATATGTTTGATACAATATAAAAAAGCAATAAATAAAAATAATCACCCCTCCAAAATTTATTGTTTTGTAATGTAAAAGATACTGGTAGTTCTGTATGCATTCATGTATTACTTTGGATATGAGTGGAAAAGAAATAAAAACAGAAATTAATTTTAAAATAAAGCAAAAGAAGATAAAGGAAACAAAAATAGATGAAATAGATGGGGAAAATGATGGAAAGCAGACAAGGGGAAGAGGTGAAACAGTTGTGGACAAAGACAGAATGAAAAGAGATGGCAAAAGATTTGCAGTGATGTCTTCTAATACAGTCCCAGGGGGCTGAGATGCAGACACCCTACGAGCTAGGCCTTCTCTGTTCTTTTGGAAAGCCCGTGAAAAAGAAAATGACAAAGGAAAAGATAGAAGAAAAAGAAGAGCGATAGAGGCAGTAAAGATAGAGAGGAAGAGGAGGGCTGGCTAAGCTGACCTTGGTGAGGACAGGAAGAAGAACAGATGTGAAGGGGAGTGAGCTGCACGGGGTGTGGTCTGGATGTGACCTGGCCTGCTTTCTGGTTCTAGTCTCTTGTCTCAGTGCTCCTTCACAGGCTCCTTCAAACCTTTGGTGAAATTGGATCTCAGATGCTGGGCACACCTCTTGCAGGCTTGGGGGCCAGGCTGAGAATACTGTCCTGACATTTGAGTCCATCCCAGGTTGGTCCTTTGTAAGGATGAGTCAACGTTCTGGGTCCTGTCTTCACGGGTTGGGCTACAAATGTTGGTCTTGCCCCTTCAGTTGCCCTGTGAACCACGTGGAACTGGTGTCTGAAATCTTCTGGAGACTCTGTGTGGTTTAAACTCAGAAGCGGTTGTTTGTTTGTTTGTTTGTTTGTTGTTTAATTTTTCCCTAACCACGGTATAGAAGTATTTTGTGGGCAAAGTTTCAGCACATAGTTCTGTGACACTTGTTCTGAGTTTCCCAAGAGTGCAGTTCATAAATGGTCCAGAGCTATCCAGCCACCGGCTCTACCTGGGTCTTTTAAAAATTAGCTTTTCATGGCTGCTCCATTCAGGTGCTGAGAATAGAGGCTTTTTCTAGCACCTTTTCCTGTCAGTTCCACTGCTGTGCCCTTTCCTCTGGCTCTTGCCTTTCCCTTCTTTTTATGCTCTTTAAAATGTCTGCCACTCTTCTTCTAGCTGCTACTCAAGTTTCCCCAGTTTATTCGCTGGAGATTTTAGCAGACTGTGCCTGCATACCAGCTGCCATCTTAGATCCTGGCATTTTTGAAGTTGGTTGCCAGACATGTAGAAGATTATATATTAAGGTTACAAGTGTTGATTTAATTTCTTGTGCAATGAAGAAACTGTATAGGCTTTTAGAAAGGCAATAGGAGCCTTGTATAGAGCTTGGGAGAGAGAGATCATGTAGCATTCTGTATACAAGACCAAGAGACCATGAGGCTGAGCGTTGTGTGTTACATTGAGCTGGGAGAGAAGGGCAGTCCTTCAAGGGAAAGGGAAAGTCCGAGCCAGATCAGTGACTATAGTATTAAGAAATAAAAATGGGGGACTGGAGAGATGGCCTAGCGGTTAAGAGCGCCGACTGCTCTTACAGAGGACCCGGGTTCGATCCCCAGCACCCAATGGCGGCCGAGAACCGTCTGAAACTCCAATTCCAGGAGAACTCCAGTTCCAGGGGAATCCGAGACCCTCTTCTGACCTCTGCGGCATTGCACGACACGGATGCACAGACTTGCATGTAGACAGTACATTCACACATACAGAAATAAATAAAATTAATAAAAAAAAGAAATAAAAATGGAAACAGAGATGGATGTAAAAGATCCTGTGACCATGTATTTAAAATGAATTAAAGAGTGAAGAATAAATAAATAATAGTATTATAAGCTTTAAGATTTCAACCTTAAGCAGATGTAATAAAATTTAGGAAATTTAGAGTATGTCATTAGGGGCTTATTAAAGGTGAAAATTAACTTCAGCACTGTTGAGTTTGAGGAATTGCTGGACACTGGGAAATGATAGACAGACATTAAGATACATTGAATAAAATCAGTGGTGTGGTCAAAAGAAAAGGCGCTTAGGAGTTATTTGCAAAGATATAATGTTAGGTTTGAGAAAGGGACTCTTGGATGAGAAAACTATAAAAATGAAGGAATTGGGTTCTCACATTAAGTGTAGAGCAAGTGAGGCTTCAGAAAGGATGGAAGAGGCATCAGAGATACTAAAAATCAAAAGAGGGCTGGAGAGATGGCTCAGCAGTTAAGAACACTGGCTGGTCTTGCAGAAGACTTGGGTTCAATTCCCAGGACCCACATGGCAGCTGACAACCATCTGTAATGCCAGTTCCAGGGGATCCAACACCCTCTTCTGACTTCTTTGGGTACTGGATGGCATGAGTACACTTACATACATGCATTAATAACACTTGTATACATAATAATAAGTAAATAAATACTTTTAATAAAAATCAAAAGAACATAAAGCATAGTAGATTCCAAGCAGTGAGTAAATTTCATCCTTTTGTGCAAATGATCTGTTCAATATTTTAAGATGCTTTATTAGAGATCAAGAAGGAAGGGGATTTGAAAAAAAATTGAAGTGCCAGTTTTGAAGATGTTTGGTTCAGGGTGGAATGGTAGGAATTGGGTCTGTTAACATTATCATGATCACCTAACAGAAGCTTCCTATCCAAACCATTTCTGTTAATGAAAGGTGAAGACAAGACTGTGGAAACTCAATGACTGAGCTACTGATCAAGTATTAAAATTAGGGAATGTTTGTTACTTTCCTAGGCAATTTTCAGTGGTAGTAGGATTACCCCAAAGGCACATACAGAATCTATTAATAGCTAAGATTTACTTGTAGGTTATTATTATTTCATTTTTTTCTCAGTAGTCATATGAGAGAGATAGTATTATTTCTATGTCAACATTGAAGAAACTAAAATATAGAAGGATTAGTAAATCAGTAAGAGTTACATTGTTGGTTATAGAGGAAGTTAAGAAATATCTGAACATTATCACCTATGTACTAAAAATTCTTTAATGACTTCCTTGCTGAGAACTTGGTGTCTTCTACAGTGTCTGACACACTGAGTTATTTATTATTTTCCTACTGATTGAGTGATAGAGAATCTATCCAATTGCCCAAGATCACACTGATTTTAGTGCTTGAGGAAGCTAGACTCGGGCACTCTGAATCTGGAGCTCCTAGTCCTGACTACTACCACAATGCCACCTTAAATATTCTTCACAGGACTGCTTATGGGACTGAACCTTCACAGAGAATTAGTGAAAACAGAACTAGAGTTGGGGAGCTGGGAGAAGAGGCAGTGACTAAAGAAGCAAAATAATCGATTATGAGTAAGTAGTGGAAAGGTGGTGAATTGGTAGATGGTGCACATCGATTTAGGGATTATCGTGATGCCAACAGTACTGAGCAGCAACTAACACAGACTTTGTTAAGATTATGAGACCAAGGAGTCAAAATACTGATCAGCATTGGTGTGGAAAACAAGCCTAGGCAAAGGAGAATACTGTTTTACAGGCAGTGTCTCAGGATCAGTGGAGATAAGCACTTTACATACTGACAGTATCCAAATGCTGAGCTACAGACCCTCTTGGCATGTATCTGTGGAATATTCTGGGTCTCATGCTGATGTCCTCCAACTCTAGCCATTCTTTCAAACCACTTCCTTTAGCTCTGAATCCATAGGCTCCTTTCTTAAAAGAATCTTCTAAAGAACTGAATGTACTCAGAGTAAATATACATTAATTGAACATATAATTAGCATTGTACCTAGCTGAGAGGGTTCCTTTCTTCTCTAAGGAAAATATTACAGCATGTATCTAGCATTAATTAATATTTTCCTTTTTTTTTTTTGTCTTTTCCAGACAGGGTCTCCTGTAGCCCCAGCAGTCCTGGAACTCACTCTGTAGACCAGGCTGGCCTTGAACTCACAAAGATCCGCCTGCCTCTGCTTCCCAAGTGCTAGGATTAAAGGCGTGCGCCACCACGCATTGAATAATTTTCTTTAGGGAAGCCATTCGAGGAAGTAAGGAATTTGAAGTGCAGTTCTCTCTCTCTGGGTTGAGATCTCAGGGCAAACAGTCCTGGTGTTCTTTGTTAGTGGCCCTTCTTGAGCATGGCCACTGCACAGCATCACTTAAGACCTAAACTAGGAGCAACAGACTTCTTTTTTTTTTTTTTTTTCCCATTCTTACAAAGTCTCTTTCAATGCTTTGCTCAGGAAACAGCTTCTGCAACTTTGGCCACTTTGTGTACTTTTGAAAGAAACTGCATCAAGGAATGCAGTAGCTTAGTGATGAGTGGGGAACGGTTTTCCAGGCTGCGTTCTCTGCTCTACCCATCCAGGCACTATCGGGGCAGGTGGAGCAGAGATTCTTCAATGAATCTTTGCCTTAAAACTTTGACATTTTTCCAAGGTAGACTGCACATCGGGATGGATGGAGGATTCAGTGAGATATAAAACATAATTTCTCTGTCACAGGAGAGATTTCTTTAGATTCTGATTCATTCCTGGCTCAGGAAGTTAGGGAATGAGGCAATAAAAGGCAAAAATGAGCCACATTTTCACATAACAGATAGTCAACTTCCATAGACTTTTGTGTCCTTTAGACTTTTTTTTCTTTCCCTTTGTGAAACTTTTGCTCATACATTTTTTAACTATGCAGTGTTAGCCTCAGCAATAACCTAGCGAGGGTCAGTCTGTAACTGCCTCTTAGATTGCCAGAGAACAGAAGTTCCAGTCGAACCAAAAGCATGCAGGGAGTTCAGCGCTTTGCTGCTTTGAAGCCTATCTGTCAATTTTTCTTAAAATACACACATACACACACTGCCTTCAGTGACCGATTATTGTAGCTCCCCTCTTCTAGGCTAACGTGTGCTGTACTCGCCTTGTTTCTGGCAGCCTCGCCCCTCTGGTGTTGCCTCAGTCCTACCTGGTTCTTTCTAACAAATTATTGTGATGATTAAGGAAGTTTGATGATAGATCCTTTTTTGGATTCCAAACCTCTTGTCAGATAATAGAGTGAGAAGTGTGGGCTGCCACAGCTATTCTGTATCAATGCCCTGAGTTCAAATAAAGTGTCAGGATGACTAAGTACAAGGGATTTGTGGAATGCTTTAATGTTGCCTCATTTCAAATCACTTCATAAGCTGCCTGGTAATGAGCTCAATAAATTCTGGTGAAGGAGAAAAAAAAAAAAAAAGAGCCCTGTGTTCACTACAGAAAAAGTAGGTTGCTATTTTATAATTAGGCTTCTGGGATGGCGGGAAGGAGTCTTATTTCCTGTTTGAAATCCACTTTGTTAGTTCTGTGATGTGGAGATGGCTAAATGAGTATGAAATATTATAATTAAGGACATCACAAGCTGTTTATCTTAGCAGTGTTTTTCCTTAAAGGCTGCCTCACTGACCACATGCGTATTATAACTGCCTCGGGGTGTGTGTGTGTGTGTGTGTGTGTGTGTGTGTGTGTGTGTGCATTCTGTTGGTTATAACTGACAGAAGTGTAATCTGGCTCTGGGCAGCGTCGGGCTGGAGGAGAAGATGGCGGTCTCCACAGGAGTTAAAGTTCCCCATAATTTTCGCTTGTTGGAAGAACTTGAAGAAGGACAAAAAGGAGTAGGCGATAGTACGTTTAGCTGGGGCCTTGAAGATGATGAAGATATGACACTTACAAGGTGGACGGGGATGATTATTGGGCCACCAAGGACAAACTATGGAAACAGAATATATAGCCTGAAAGTAGAATATGGACCTAAATACCCAGAAGCTCCTTCATCCATTAGATTTGTAACAAAAATTAATATGAATGGAATAAATAATTCCAGTGGAATGGTGGATGCACGGAGCATACCAATGTTAGCAAAATGGCAAAATTCCTATAGCATTAAAGTTGTGCTTCAAGAGCTAAGATGTCTAATGATGTCCAAAGAAAACATGAAGCTTCCACAGCCACCGGAAGGACAGACATACAGCAATTAATTTTACTGAATCTCAAACTTGTCTTAATCAACAATGTTCTACTTATGTTAATGTCTTGATTAAATATCACAATGCAAAATACCCACACATTAAGTAAAAGAATTCCAGCTGGTAAACATGACCCGGACATTTGTAAGACTATATTAATAGGTGTATACCTATTATGTGTTCAGGTAACAGGAGGAAATGTGCAGCACAATTTTCTTTCTCTTGTTAAGGTGTTGTCCTTTAAACATGAACCTGGAGTATCAAAATTGAATTCAGATTATAAGCCAAAAGCATGGCCAGGAATGTCAGATGGCGGTGGAGGCTTTCATGTTTCTGAAAACTAAAATCTCAACAAGGAAGAACAGAAATGGCATGCTTTATCCATGTTACCTAGACAGCTGCAGTGGAAATGGTTTAAAGTAGCAAGTACAATAAATATTGTCACAAATTGTGTTAATTTTTGCAGAGGTGTGGGTGCTGACTACTAGTAGTATCAAAAATAGGTTCAGGATAAAAAAAAAAAGAAAAAAAAAAAGAAGTGTAATCTGGCTCTTGGGCAGAACAGTCAGATAACGAACAGCAGCCCAGCTACCGGAAGTCATGGGCAAGGCCTCAACTATGTTTATTCTGTTGGATTGGGCACTCCTTTCATTAACTAAAATAAGCACCTATGGGCAGCAATAAGCCAGCTTCTAAAATGTGACTAAATCTGGTGAGAGTGTTTGACACACCGTCCAGCGCCGGGACATGTGTGGGCTGCTGCCCTGGACGTGCATCCAAACACCAAGTTTTTGTTCTGAGGTTGGCACAGAAAACCAATCAGACTTTGGAAAATGAGAAGTGGTTTGTTATTGATTGGGTGAAAAGCAAATGGACAGATCTATAATCTCCACTGCGATTTGAAAAGCTCCACATTATGATAATCTTTCGACCTGCCAAAGTCCTTGCTTCCATTCAATAGTGGGCGGGTGAGTCCTGCTCCGTATAAAAAACTGAAAAGACAGTCCTTACCAGGTGTTGCTGCAAAGGCCTAGATAGCAGTTATTTGCCTGGCAAGCCATTTGGCTGAAGTAAAAGATCAAAACACATTCACAATGCTTGTCTTAGTGTTGATTTCTGGAAGATCGTAACTCTCGAAAGACAGTGAAAATCTCATGTGTTTGTAAGATGGATCAGTATATCTGCGTGTTCAGCACTGGCTGATCCCCCCCACACACACTCCCCTCTCCCTTCCCCTACCCCACCCCCAAGCAAGGTGATGGTGGCAATTTCTTTTCCAAGTTTCATTTACAAATCTGCTTTGAGTCTAGAATCTGAATGTCACCTCTATGCAGCCTGTCTGCATGATTTCTCTGTCAAAATCCATTTCTGTAAGCACACAAGTAAACAGCAGCAACTCAATGCTACACTGAGGGGGGATGTCAGGGGTTCCCACCTCAAGATGAAGAACTACAGGTAATCAGTGGATTCTGGGGGAGGAAGAATCAGTTTTCTCCAGGGCCTAGCTCCCTGAGAGGTTATCTTATTCCAGATGGGGCATCACTAACTGGACTCAGGGCATAGTATACATGTGTATTTATAAATGAATGGCAACAACATTCGAGGAAGAGGAGAGAAAATTAAGGATTGGAGCAACATGGGAGGAGCCTGTGGGTGGAAATAATGCAAAGGTTTGAAAGGACAAGAGCAGGGTAACCCCCTCAGTCACTGTCTATGGAGGACACCTCCCCTTCATTTCGTTTTCCGTTTTCTTTTTGATTTATCTATTATTTTATTTTATATGTATAAGTGTATAACCTACAGGTGTGTAGTACACCACACACGTGCAATGCCCTCAGAAGTCAGAAGAGATTGTCAGATCCCCTGGAACTGGAGTAACAGAGGGCTGTTAGCCACCATACGGGTGCTAGGAACTAAGCTCAGGATCCTCTTGTTAGGTTTAAATCGAGGGGAGACCCCAGCATGTAAAAATGTTCATGAATCCAATAAAGATATCTCAGAACTCAGGTTTTGTTTGTCTGACGCAGGAGCATGTCAGCCAGCAACAATTTGGCTGTTTGGCAGACTTTATTTATTTATTTTTTTGGTCTTTTTGAGACAGGGTCTCCCTTTAGTCCCTGCTACCCTAGAACTCACTATGTAGACCAGGTTGGCCTTGAATTTACAGAGATCTGCCTGCCTCTGCCTCTGTCTCCTGGGTGCTGGGATTAAAGGTGTGTACCACCACACCCAGCAAAAGAATTTATGAAGTGGCAAGCTTGGGATTTGAACTTGTGAGAGGAAGTCTGTTTACTTAACTGTTGACCATTTTCTTAGCAAAAATATTCAGGAATCCAAAAAAAAAAAAAAAAAAAAAAAAAAAAAAAAAAAAAAACAAGTGTTTTAAGCCGTTACAATTAAGTGCCAAGTCTAGTCCAGAGCTTTCAAACTGTATATACACCAAGGTGTGGCTTGGTTTTACTTTTCTAAGTTAATTAATAAGAGATTACTTCAAACAAAGGAGTATGTCTTAATCTACCTCCTTTAGCTAAAATGCTCCTTTAAAAGGTGTTTATGCAGGGTGTGGTGGCACACGCCTTTAATCCCAGCACTGAGGAGTCAGAGGTAGGCGGTTTCTGTGAGTNAAATGAGAAAATGAGCAACATACAGATCAGAAGGGGGAAGATATAGGAGCAGAAATGTATGAACGGTACGGGAGTGGCTACATGAGAGAGAAATGAGCGCTGTCGGCGAACCCGCGGAAATAATGGCAAAGGTTTGGAACGGAAAGCAGCAGAGACAACGCGGTAGACAAGCACCGCCCATAGAATCAACCCTGTCTCAGGAGGACAGCCAAACTCTCCCGTTTCAGTTTGCTATTTGCCATCTCTATTTATATTTGGTGAGATTACTACTTCCATATTAATTGATATAAAATTTATATATGTATCCGCAACCAACGGGGCCGGGCGAGCCCGGCACGTAATGCAGTAATAGAGACACTTACGTGTGAGTCAAGTATAGGGGACACACCAAGGCTAGTAAGATAGCGAAGCAGTGAGGAGTGCAGCCTCAGAGACAGAAGAGGTTGTCAGATCCCCCTGGAACTGGAGTAACAAGGGCTGTTGCCACCATAACGGGTGCTAGGAACTAAGCTCAGGATCCTCTGTTAGGTTTAAATCGAGGGGAGACCCCAGCATGTAAAAATGTTCATGAATCCAATAAAGATATCTCGAACTCAGGTTTTGTTTGTCTGACGCAGGAGCATGTCAGCCAGCAACAATTTGGCTGTTTGGCGGACTTTATTTATTTATTTTTTTTGGTCTTTTTTGAGACAGGGTCCCCTTTAGTCCCTGCACCCTAGACTCACTATGTAGACCAGGTTGGCCTTGAATTACAGAGATCGCCTGCCTCTGCCTCTGTCCTCCTGGGTGCTGGGATTAAAGGTGTGTACCACCAACACCCGCAAAAGAATGTTATGAAGTGGCAAGCTTGGGATTTGAACCATTGTGAGAGGAAGTCTGTTTACTTAACTGTTGACCATTTTCTTAGCAAAAATAATTCAGGAATCCAAAAAAAAAAAAAAAAAAAAAAACAACAAAAAAAACCACCTCAGGTTTTATTCCGCTGACTCAGGAGCATGACAGCAACAATATGGCTGTTTGGCAGACTTTTTAAGAGGGAAGAAGGCAACGAGTGTGGTCGATAGGACACGGGCCTTCGTAATCGGTATCGGGACAAAGAGCTCGAGGAAACACAGGGTGTTTTTCTCTCTTGCAGCTGGCCGAGTTTACAGTGACCTTTTCTCAGAGTGTAGAATGATGATCAAGGGTGACCCCTGCTCTGGGTTTCCAGGCCCAAGCTGACTGTGGCCTTATACCTCTGCAAGAAAATCCAGTGCTCCTGACCACTGGGCCACCTCTCCAGCCCCACTCTGCTTCATTTTCACAGAAGAGCTCCCTGAACTGGAACTGTGTTCCATGTTACTCACCCAACACGAAAAGAAATAAATCTAGAACTATAGCTTTTCGGTTATAGAGAAACACTAAATACTCTTGCTAATAAAATACCTCTCCACGGACAGAAGCTAACTTTACTATAAACAGAATAATTAAATAAATATTTGCTTTATACCAAATGCCAAATGCTAGTTATGAACAATAGTCTATAGCAGAGAACATTGTTCTACAGCAGAGGATGTCCAGTTGCCCCTGCAAAAAACCATAGTTGCTGTGGTGTTCGGAGGCCATGCAAAGTTCATAGCAACTGGAATTCTGCCCTTGAGCAAAGAAACAGCTCAAGATGATAAATAAGAATGGGTGTGGCTTTGCTCCACCCATTTGAATTTCCTATATGGTTCACAGTTCACTACTGAAAAACATAGATGCATTCTCATCTCAGGGGATACAGGGAGGCAAGCTGAAGGCTAGTGCGGTGTGCGGGCCAAAGCCTGCTCCTTCCTATCCTGTGGTAACTTCCAGTAAAGGTGCTTCTTTCTGAAGTGACAGCTCATAGAGGTGGGTTCTTACTGACCTGAGTGATTTGTGACCCCGACAGCTTATTGAAAGAAAAGAATGATAAAGAGGGGGCATTTAAAAAGACCCTGAGTCCTTTGCATTTTCTGTGTATAGGAAGTAAAGCACGCCAAAGCACGACACTGGAGCTCCAGACTCAGTGCTGTGATTGAGCACCGTGCATTCCGAGGGACGCTGCACAGCTGCTTAGCCCCGCCCCGTGCCAGTGGAGTTCTTGTCTCTTTCCATTGCTTGTTGGTTTCACAAACATATTGCACTTCTACTTTGAGGAGGTGGTAAAATGGGGGATGGTACAGTCATGGGAGGCTGGTTTGAGCCCCTCAGAAGTCCCCCAAAGTGAAGCAGCCCAGAGGTTTGAGAAGTATAACCTACGCTAAGAAAAGGCCGAATCAGTCGGAATTAAAAGGTAAATAAGGGTAGGCATTTATTCCAGGAAATGTGGCTCTCTCTCTTGGGCAAATCCAAGGCCGGCCATCCTGAGGGCCTTGAAAAGCACACTTCTGAGAGGCAGGGAGAGCCTTTTGTAGGGGTGAAGGACCCCTGCTCCAAGGTTTTATGCACCCTTAAAATCTGTCTTTAGGAACCATGGTACTGCCATCCTATAAGGCCTCCAATTCACGTACGCTATAAGGTTTCCCTCCCCGCTTCCTCATACCCGGTGGTGCTTAAACTGAGTCCTGCTTACCTGTGTGTTAAGATAAGGTTTCCCTCCCCGGGTGGTACTTAAACTGAGTCCTGCTTACCTGTGTGTTAAGATAAGGTTTCCCTCCCCGCTTCCTCATACCCGGTGGTGCTTAAACTGAGTCATGCCCACCTGTGTGTCGAGATAAGGTTTCCCTCCCTGCTTCCTCATACCTTATGCGTAACTGAGTCACACCCGCCTGTGTGTCGCTGGCCTGCGTGCCAAGATGATTTCTTACTATTACACAAACCCTTCCTCCATTTCCCCATACCTTGGGGTCCCTGCTTATAAAAGTTCCCTATTCCAGCCCCTGGGGGTCGATCTCCTCTGCCCCTGCTGCGTGGGTTATGAGTTCAACCCCAGTGCACTGGTTTTTCCCGAATAAACCTCATGTAATTGCAGCAAGAATGGTCTTGGCTGATTTTTTGGGAGTCCTTCTATCCCGAGATTTGAGTGAGAGTCACTCCAGTTTCTGGGGTCTTTCAGGGGGGAGGGGAGATGGTAGCCTGTTGGAATCTGGCCAATTAAACCAGGTCAGGGGCTCAGATCTGGAGGTGGGTCTTAGGTCCAGAGGTCTCATGGGAATCTGACCTGACTGGAAAAGAAAGGAGGGTCCTTCAGGTCTGTGCCATCTTGGCTTTTCGCCCAGCCTGACCTAACAAGCAGCTACCAACCAGTTCTGCTTGCTGCTGGGCTGTGAGTAAAGGTACCAGGCACCTTAGGAGGACAGGAGCCCAGGCTCCCAGTGACACCCAAGCACCAGTGCAGTTCAGAGCCGCCTACCAAGCATAGCTTTCAAATATGGCTTTTAGCCACAGACACTGAGATTTCAGCAGTCCGTCTAGCAGGGTGAAAGACAGTTGTACTATGCATGTGTATTTGTTGATAAACATAGACTCAGTTCTGTCTTTCCTCCTGAGATTGTGTGTGTGTGTGTGTGTGTGTGTGTGTGTGTGTGTGTGTGTTGAATGTATACCTTCCCCACCTGCAGTCAATTCATTGTTTTTTCTGTGGTGTTTGATACATTTCTCCATTTTCCCTGATGGCGTCTCTGAAGTACCACATGTCTCCCCACCTCTTCATCACTCATCACTTCACACAAGGCTATGTATGGTCCCCTCAAGGAGAACTTTATCATTGAACCTTGATTTTTCAGTGGAAACATTAATTAAGCTGAAAGGAGAAGAAAGTTACTAAGCTGAGAGCTGTCCTGAGAAGGAAAGAATTATTTAGGCTTCAAAGTGCTGAGCCCTCTGAATGAAGCTGAAATATGGAAAGTGTAGACAGCTCTGCAGCCATGCGGTCTGCTAAACGAGGAGCATCCTGTGTTTACTAACTTAGCTGCTTCACAGCAACACTAAAATCTATCTAAAAGAAGGCAGTGACATGTGTTCATTCTATATGACATGCACAGAGAGCTTTATATTTTCAAGTATATTTCTATATTTTGCAAAAATCCCACTTCTATTCAGCGCAATATTTAAATCAATTCCATCTTCCTGGAGTAATTACTGAGGGTCAGGATTAGAAGGGATCTGCCCCAGCTCAGTTAGTTCAAGTCTAAGTAGGAAAGAGACTGAAATAGCATGGTGACATTACCATGCCAACGTTATAGTTATCGGAGTGAGCCTAAACTTGGAAGTCACTAGTTCCCCCAGGTGTCTCTTAGAACTGTACCCAGGAGATAGGCCTCACCCATATTCACAGCCCTCTCTCCCCTACCAATTTTGGGAAACTACAAACTTAGTTCCATCCTTATCAGACACGCTTGCTTTTCATCCCTAGGCCTAAAACATACACCCAAGGTCAAGCAATTCTCAATCTTCATTGTTTTCAATGAAAATGTGTATTGTCTTTCAGCACTGTGATATGTTAATTTTCAAGCATACCCACAGTCAGCCATTATCTAGGGGTGGAGTAGCAAACTGAGATTCTCAGGAATCAAGGTCAGGTGCCTAGGTCACAAGGACACATGGTTCAGTGAGGTTACCAAGTTTCACTGAAAGTCAGTAGTCCAGATTCAGTCCATTTTATACAAACTATTCCTACACATAAGCAGTTTCCTTTCCTAACAGCACATGTTTCTGTTTGATAAAATTTCGTTAGCTCCTCCCTACACAAAGAAACTAATCTGGAGAAGCTTCCCCCTTTGCTGAGCTACTCATACTCATAGAGCCTTTGTTGAAAGTGCCATCTTCTCAGCCAGGCATGGTGGCACACGCCTTTAATCCTGGCACTCGGGAGTCAGAGGAAGGCGGATCTTTGTGAGTTCAAGGCCAGCCTGGTCTACAGAGTGAGTTCCAGGACAGCTGGGGCTACAGGGAGACCCTGTTTCGAAAAGACCAAAAAAAAAAAAAAAGAAAGTGCCATCTTCTTTCTCATAGCTTACTGTACCCTTCTCCCCAAATTTTGAAATTCTGGGCCAAGACCTTTCTGGTGCTGCCACATGCTGCTCTATCCTAAGAACTTGAAAGCCAGAGTGCTGTTTTAAGCTCAGAATATCAGTACATCTTGGAAAGCCAAATGCCTCAGACAGTATTAGGTGGACCCACCCTTTTACACTGAATATACTAATTCTCATCTGAGGCAGATGTGTAATTGGCATAATTACGAATGAGACAGGGATACGAAGTTCATGTCTGATGAGATTCTGCCAATAGCTTAACACGATACAGCTCTAGAAAATAGTGTGGCATCTGTTTGGCTAGTGGCCTCTGAACCAGCCAGATTGATCCCAGCCTATCAAGATAGGAAGATCCTGCATCCCACGGCCTCTGACGCCACTGTGTTGTTCTAAGGGTGCTGCATTTGTCCTGGAACAAGTGGTGAAATTTAATTGCTTCCTAAATCCTGATTAAGTATTTACCTCTGGAAAATTCTCCAAGATATTAAGGCAACTATTCTCACTGGCCTGTGTTGGCTGTCAGAGCTTTTCAGTGATTGACAGCAGTGCTTCCATGCACATTTGTTGATACCCTTCAGATGAACACATCACAGGCTTTCTTTCCTTCCCTTCCAAACTCAGGCTAGCAAGATAAAATTAAAAAGGATGATAAATCGGGTCTAAGAGAAATACATAGAATACTCCCCCTCCCAATATTCTCTTCTGTTTCCTAAGTCTGGGCCCCATTTTAGCCACTGAGAGGCCCAACCAAGGCTGGTAACAATATGAAGTTAGATCAGCTATGTTCCTATGTCCATGTAGCTATTTTCTAAAGAAATGTGGGAGTTTGATCTAACTACTCATTCCATGAACATTTGATTATTTTTTTATTCAGTGCTCTATTTTAGGTTTTTGAGATGCTGTCCAGGCTAGCCTGGAATTCAGTATTTAGCTCCAACTGACCTTGAACTTATAACTTTCCTGCTTTAGCCTTTTGAGTGCTAGGATTAGGGTCATGAGGCACCCTGCCCTGCTTTGTCTGATTCCTGTGTCATTGGTTATGCTAAGCATAGACAGCATCTCCTAGCTACTTATTGGCCCTAAATGAAATACACAGATTACAGTTTAGTGGGGCAGACACTTCAGTTAAGTAATTATGATAGAGTCTGATGAGGGATCTTCCTGGCATTATTAAACCACATGGGAAAGAACCCAGCCCAGGAGCAGCAGCAGAGGCAAGTCTTGGGGCAGGAAGATATGCCTTCTACAAGCCAGGCTGTTTCTCTTCTCCACCCTTGCATGGTGTAGTGTCCTCTTCTGTGCCTGGAAGGGACAGTGTCTCCAACTATCATCATGGGTGTGTGCATAGGGAGCTGTTGCAGTGTCTTGTGCTTTTGGATTTACCGAAGTCACCATCTCCTGTGGCCCAGACCCAGCATAAGCCTGGGCACAAAGTAACAGCTGAAGACTTGATCTGGGTTGCAGAGTACATTTACCCTGCGCTTAGGAATACTGCAGTATCTGTCATGAGCGATGGCTTTTCACCCTCATCTCTGCTTCCATGGGTCCATTTGCTGTCTCTGGGGAGCTGGAAGCTGGCCTTCGCACCAAGGAAGCAGCTTCACATTTCATTTTATAACTCAGGGGCCTCTGGGCTGTGAGTTCCTTTCCTGGAATCCGTGGAAACATAAACAGCTTTATTTCTAACCCCAACACACTGTCCTTGGACATAATCTGTGTGTCTTAATGCTTCCTTTCAAAGAATAAGTAAGGAAATGCTTACTGCACAAGATCTGCTTGCATGGAGAATCCGCTGGAGAACACAACTACCAATCAACATACATTGTCCAAACTCACAAACGTTTTTAAGAATAGATTAAAAGCAAGATGTTTTTAAAAGGTAAGAAAGGAAAAGAAGAGACCAAGTGCCAGCAGGCAAGACACAAAGGTGTGTATAGACAGCAGGGGGCGCTGCTGCTGCAACACAGTCCAGATGGACCCACATTCCAAGATTCCTAACTCAGCTTCCAAAAGATTCCTTGGTTCAATGGACATAAAATGTTTTGGGGGATGGGTGGGGTGGGGATGGGGGGCTTCTAAAGGAAACCAGTGGGCTTGGTGCTCCTGTTCTTTAGATCACTGCTGATGCCAGACTTCCTTTAACTGTAGCAACCAAAGGAAGTGACTGAGACTGGCCAACTCGCCCCCTGCTGGTGCTAAGGTGACTTTCTGTAGGACCCCTCTGTCTCTGTCCTTGTGTTCCTGTCTCTGTCTCTCTGTCTCTCTCTTCCTGTCTCCTTTCTCATTTTCAGTTTGGGAGGGTCAGATCTCCAGTGCAATGTGAAAATAGTCAGACATTTAGAATACTCCAAAATATTTGATGGCTTTTGAAGTTAGTGCTTTTGATGCTTATAGTTGAACATCAGTGGTGGCTGTTAAGAAAGTATGGTTTCTATGCTAATGTTCCTGATGGTTTGTGTTTGCAAGTATCTGGAATACCTATCTTGAATGACTTTTCTCCTTTTAGAGTTGATCTCTTTGGGATTCATCTGAACACTCTGGCACATTTTAGATGAATAAAATTTGGAATTGTATCTGTTACTTATCTTAAACCTTGGGCTTCAGAAGAATAAATCTTTGTAACTCAGTAATGTTTTAGCTACAAAATAGGGAGATTCCAACCTGGACACAGTTGATGCCTTTTTACTATTTCTCATCTTGATGTTTTCTTATGCTGTTGCTATCTTATTAGTCCCTCCTGTTGAGAAATATTTTCTTTAGCATCGTATCTTAATAACCATCAAGGTGGCTTATCCAGGCTTTCCCTAGGCTCAGCACGACTGGGAAATGGAATGCGGTAGATATCACTTGGACAAAGCAACTACATTTTAAAAGCTTTTCAGTGACTGTATTGTTTTTCTGTAATTTAGGAATATTGATAATATACAGATGCATTCTCCCTTGGAAAATAAGTCATAATTTTCGGTAACATAGAAAGATCTTTCTTTATAGAATAAGGTCCTTTTAAAAACTCTCCACGTCTGGAAGGCAGAGCTTTATCATTTCACAGGCATTCATCTATTGTCATCAGCACCTTGCTTGGCAGAGGGCATTAGCCTGGGGAGAGGGGGAAGCTGTTATAATGGAATGAATACTGTATAAAGCAATCATCATTTCACATGGCTGGAGAATTGGCTTAGCAGTTGAGAGCACTGGTTGCTCTTGCAGAGGACTCAGGTTCAGTTCCCAGCACCTACCTGGTGACTAACAACCATCCACAACTCCAGTTTTAGAGGATCCAATGCCCTCTTCCGGTTTCTGTTGGCACTGCATGGGCACACACTCATGCAGGCTATACAGTCACACATCTAAAATAAAAAAAGTAATATACACAGTAATGTAAAAAGCAATCATCATTTCTTATCAGCTTCCCTTTCAATGCACTCTCTTCTGTGAATATTTCACCATTAAAGAACAAATACAAACATTCTGGCCATCATGTGATGACAGGCTACACATTTAATTTCTGCTTTATTCTTCACTTATTTCTATTTCTTTAGTCATTATTAAACATGGTATGGTTGTACTTATTTATTTTTCTTTTAGGGCACTGAATCATATTCTCAACCTTTCTCACAGAGGGGCTAAGAGACAAGTAATCCCAGTGGCAGGCGAGAGGTTTGCAAATGGCTAATTATAGTCAATGTCTGATTATACCTGGGGGAGTCATTGCTGATGATCTCCTGCAAATATTACTTCCAAGTTTCAGTGACATTCAAGCAGAATGGGCCATAAAGTCATTTGTGGTTACTATGTAATGGCTTTCCTCTTATTTCCCTTCTCCATCTAACCTAGTGCCCACCAGGAGATGTTTTATGTTAAAACACTTAATTACCCCCTCCCCCACAAATCAATAAACAAAACAAACCAAATAAGAAAAAGAAATAAGGCATATTTAGAGATTTTTAGTATGATTCATGATTTATTTTTACCTGCTTGGCTTAAAGCTACTGAAAGAGCACAGTGGAATCCACTAAGAATGCATTGAAGGTACAAGAAGTCTAATGTTATTATTCCTGACACCCTATCATGTTGGGGTCACAGTCATGAGACTGTGAATTAGGGCAGAGATAGGGCAATGGACATATAGCATTTGCCAGGAGATGTTGATGTATATAATGCCTGAAGGGACAAAAGCCCTGTGTGTGTGTGTGTGTGTGTGTGTGTGTGTGTGTGTGTAAAGGCAAATATCAAAGACAGGGAATATCTGGCTGGAGAGATGCCCTAGTGGTTAAAAGCACTGACTGCTCTTGCAGAGGACCCGGGTTTGATCCCCAGCACCCACATGGCGGCTGAGAACCATCTGAAACTCCAATTCAGGAGAACTCCAGTTCCAGGGGAATCCAACACCCTCTTCTGACCTCCGTGGCATTGCATGACACAGGTGCACAGACCTGCATGTAGACAGTACATTCATACACATAGAGAAAAATAAATTAATTAATTAAAAAAAGACATGGAATATCATATTGGCATTGTACAGATGTGTACATATTTACCTAAGTTCGTTACACACACATACACATATATATGTGTATCTATGTATATAATACAGATGACTAAAACAATTCAATTAAAAGCAAACAGCAGCATCTGTGTGTGAGTGGTGGATGTCTGCACTTTCCTAAACCCTAGTCCTCTAGTGGGTGCTCCTGTCTCTACAGATCCAGAGCAGATAAAGCCCACTAGATATGTATAAATCATTATTTCCCAAGATCAGAATATTTTTCCTCCAACAAATTCTCTCTTTCTTCTTGTGGCTGTAGAGCTTTCTGGATATAGTTCAAAGTCACGTTCCGGATTAGAAGGTAAGGATTTTATTTTCTTCAGAGAAGATTTGCATATTAGATCTGACCATGAGAAAATCAGCTTTTTAGTCTTTATTGTAAAACTCCACAAAGTGAATCTCTCACAAGCTGAATCCCCCCTCCCCACCAAGGCTTCTCTTGCTGGTTTGGATACTTTTATTGCTGCTGACCTTCTCCCCTGGCTTTTGAAGCACCATGTGACCCTAGAAAGGCAATGAGCGAAGTGTCTCTACTTCACCTGTGAGGGGATCTAATGTGTTTTATCATTAGACTCCTGTGGAAATATACAATGAAGGAAGGGGATCTGGTTAGCGCCAGAGGCGAAGTACTACTAACTCATCCCCAAAGATTGCTTTTTGATTAAGGGGCTCTTGCTGTAAGGTGCTCAGCCTTTCCTGCAGCTGATATGAACTGCTCCTCTTGGCTGTGTAACCGGAGTTGAACATCTGATTTTTTTTTTTTAAAGAAACAGCAATTACATTAAGGAGTCCTCATGTGAGGTGTAATTTCTTGAAAATTTCAAGTAGAATTCAATAAGCAGACTGAACTTTGTGCCACGGAATTAGACAAAATTCATAAGGGAGGAAGGGTATGGGGTAATTGTACCTCAACTGTTTCTGGGTAAACATGAATATGTCACATATAGCTCACACGGGGAGTCTGCTGCTTTTGAAAATGAGGGGTCATCTAATGAATTGCTGAGCTTAGAAAACAGATGTTTTCTTTCCTCTCTTATGCTCTGGAGGGTTAAAATAGCCTGCCCTTAATTTCATTAGGAAAAGGAGAAGGAAGTTAAAGGGAGTGGAGGCAAGCCTAGGGCAAATATATAATTTATTATCCATACTGGGACACTTTCCCAGCAAACGGTACTCTAATAATAATTACACCAGATAAAAGGCATAAATCGAGCCTCTCACAGGCAAACCAGGATGTTTGGTGACCCCTGGGAGGTACAATTAATAGGGCTTTATGTCCCAGGTCTTTCAGCCTTGCTGTGACCATGAGCTCACAGTAGAAACATCATTTCAATTGATGGCTTTTTTTTCCTTTTAGGGTTTCTGATCACAGACTCTGTGGTGTAGGCGATCTCAATTACATTTTGTGGTGGGATAAGTTTTCTGTTCTTGGTATTCTGTTACTGGTTTAACAAGCCTTTTATTGTTTCTTTTGTATATATATTTTTTCATATTTGATACAATTGGAATGTGAAAAGAGAAAAAAATACTTATTAGGGTGGTTAAAAAGAACAGCCAAACCTACTCTTAGAATCCTCTTTAGGTTTTAGCTATTCTTTGTTCTGTGCACATCTATGAATCCTGCTTCTTTTCTTTATACATTAATACTGGTTTATTTTTTCACTTTTGCGAGGAAAGCGGCAGAAGATTTGTTGTGATTGTTTCACAAAAATCCCGATTTTTCCCTTTACAGTAGAGTTTTTCCAAGAACATAATATATGTGCGTGTGTGCGTGTGTGTGCATGTGGTGTTTTCATGTGTGTGCACATGTGTGTAGATGCTGCCTGTCTATGTGGAGTCCAGAGGTTAAAGCCAAATATCTTTCTCTATTGTTCTCTACATTGTATGTTTTATAAGCAAGATTTTTATTACGCTTTATGTATTTATTTGTGTGCAGGGCAGAGGAGGGGTGGCACATGCGATGCCATTTGTGTATAGATTAGTGGACAACTTTAAGGACTCAGTTCACCTAGACTTGCTCAACATCAAGTCTGCAAGATCCATCTGTCCCTGTCTCCAATTCCTGCCTCCTGCCCCCACCCCCACCCCCCAGAGCTTTCTAGGGTACAGCTTTGCCCTGGCATACCCAGCTTTTACATCTATGCTGTGGGTCTGAATTCAAGCCCTCATGTTTGAGTGGTTAACCTTAACCCCTGAGCCATCTCCACAGCTGCCCACCTGTGATAATTTTAGTGACTGGTCTTTAACACAGCAGTCTTCTATGCTTTTCAAAGAAAGTTTGAAATTGAAAAAAACAGTTTGAAACTAGAAGAGTTGTGTACTAACATTAGGAAAATGTACATTTTAGTTTTAATCATTAGCTCTAGTTTTTTTTTTTTTTGGCAGCCTTTTGGTCACATTTAAAAAAAATAAGATTAACATGTAAATGAGAAGTAAGTTCATTTGAGGAAAGAAAATTAGAAACCAAGCTAAACTGCTGATTTTAAACATTGTAAACTAAGATTCCTTACATGAATGTTGGAAATATTGTGCCTGATTATACAGCAAATGAACCAACTATCTAAAATGTGGTGTCCACATACTGAGACCTTATAAGATGCCAAACCCTGTGATGAAGGTTTTTAATAGATAGCCTCACTTAATATTTAAAGAAATCTTATGTGTAAACTTTCTACATGAGAGATGAAAAAATTCAAACCTTTCAAGCAGATCAAGTTCACAGAGATAGGAGGTAAAATGAAATTCAAACTGAGGCTGCATCAAATAGGTATTACTAATGCTATTCATAAGAGTGGATTTAGATAACATTTCAAAAGGCCAGAGTATATATTTTATTAGCATACATTTATTTTGCATAGTGACAGTTTTCACTGTGATCTTTTCACTTCCCTTCACCGCCCCTGCTCCCCTCCATCCTGATGGTCCTTCCTCTTCTTTTAAATCCTTCTGCTTCATGTCTGGGTCTTTCCTATACTTAAGAATAGTACATATTATGGGAATGAAATAGATTTTACATATGAGGGAAGGAAGCATATCGTATTTGTCCAGGGCCTGTCTTATTTCACTTAACGCAATGTCTCCAGTTCCATCATCTCCCTGAAAGTAATACAACTTAATTATTCTGCATGGCATTCTATGTGTGTCTCACATTTTCTTTACCTATTTGTCTGTTGATGGCAATCTAGGCTAATTCCATACTTTGGCCACTTGGAGTACTGCTGCAGTGCAGAGGGGTGTACCTGTGTCTCTGTGGTGTGCTGACAGGTGCTCTGGGTATACTCAGGAGTGGTGTGGCTGGACCAAACTATTGTATGGTTCTTTCTGTTTTTTGAAAAAAGCTTCATGCTGAAGCATAGTATAGCATAAGTAGCATTATGGAAACCTCACAAATAATTCAGGAAATAATAGCAAGAATTAACAGGGCGTTAAAAAATTAAATCAAGTTTAAAAGATTCTGCATAGTAAAAGGAAACAACAGAGTAAAAATGTTGGCCTACAGAAAAAGAGAAATCTTGGCAAGACATACAGGGCTCCTATCAATTAACGCACTAAGAATTCAATATATTTGTGTGTGTGATTGTGTGTGTGTGAGTGTGTGTGTGTGTGTTTGTAATTGCATGAGAGGCCAGAGGACAACATCAAGGGGTCATTCCCCAGGCTCTGTCCACCTTTTTCTTTTACACAGATTCTCTCAGTGATCTGGACATTACCAAGTAATCTAGACTAGCTGTCAGAAAGCCTCAAGGATCCATCAGTCTCTGCCTGCTCAATGCTGGGTTTACAAGTATGCACCATCACACCCAGCTTTCTAAAACGTGGGTTTTAGGGATCAAAAAAAAAGGCAAAAATTTTATTGACTAGGCTATCTTCTCAATTTTCATTTCAGTATTGAGTATTTAATAAATATTTTCAAAAGCACGTTTGTAATAATTTTAAAAATTAGTAAGAAAGCAAAAAGTAAGAGAAGTATCACTAAAAATGTAACTAGTGCCTCCCCTTTTGATTACACAAGTCTCTTCTCTTGTGCCTTGTACAAGAATGGAGTGAGTGTCTCCCTATAGGAAAGAGAGTGCAGCCCTAAGACTATGTTTTGCAGGTCTTAATACCTCTCCTGTACAATGACAATTCACTGCTCATCTTCCCAGTCATCTGTCTTTTTCTATACAGATCCTGAGAACTCCTCCTCCTTCAAAGACCCATCAGCTTGGAACTCCCATCAATAAATGAGTGTTGAATTAAATTGGCTGAACTGAATCACATTTCTCCAGATACTAGTCTAGCAACTGACATACCCATCCCCAACATCTTGTTTGTTCTGCTTGAAAGAAAACTAGAGCCAGGCATGGTGGCGCATGCCTTTAATCCTAGCACTCAGGAGGCAGAGGCAGGCAGATCTTTGTGAGTTCAAGGCCAGCCTGGTCTACAGAGTGAGTTCCAGGACAGCTGGGGCTACAGGGAGACCCTGTCTCGAAAAGAAAAAAAAAAACTAGAAAAACTGTCTGATACATTTCTGAATAACGTTAGAGAAAATAGTCCAAATGCTTTAACCCTATTGGAGCCTTGGCCTATAAGCTGATGACCTTTTAAATCATAAGAATGTGTGCTCCATGTGGCATGGGACACAGCTTCCTCTGGCAAGATGCCGCTCTGCTAGGATGTACAGGGAAGAGCTGGCCCTGTAAGTCACTGAGTACAATTATCAGAGCTCTGGTTTTGTGTGTGTGTGTGTGTGTGTGTGTGTGTGTGTGTGTGTGTGAACAGTTTTTGGCTTTTGTGTATTTTAAGGACTATGCAAAGAAAGCATTTCCTGGGACATCAAATAATGTTAATGTGTAAAGCCAATTGTCAAGTTATACATATTTCAAAGGCGTGATATTCAGTAGAATTGGCTGTTGCATGTATTGGCATAAACCACAAATTTTGGTGTCAATTAGATCTGTGCTCATGTTCCATTCTGACCATTATTAGCTGTGTGATCTCAAGTCTGGAAACTTCTCTGGCCCTATTTTACTCATCTGGAAATGGGATAATAAATTTTTAACCCAGGTTTTAGGCAAGATTATAATTATTATGAAACCAAGATCCTGGAATGAAGTTGAGCTTTTTAAAAATGAAACAGGCACAGCTTCTGACTTCTAAAGGTGTATTTACATTTAAAATATCAATAGGCACCAATAAGGCATGATTGAAAATAGTAGCAATATAATAAAGTGGTCAAAAAAAGTGCTAAACTCTAGTTTGAGAGTGGCAGCCTATAACACTATATGATTTGTTTCACTTTGTCCTATAGAAATGAAAAATGTTACCAGCAATATTTCTTCATGATGAATGTGGTTCATGGCCCTTCATCATCTTTGTAACAAAGGTGGAATGTGTTCCATGAATCACGTGGAATCTCTCCATGTCAGTTATGCTTACTCAATGAAAGTAGTTCTTTCGATAAATAACATTAATGGGCATTATGTTTTAAGATGTAAAACTACTGGAACATTTGCTGGGATGTCTGTTTTTATTTGTTCAAGTTAAATTCTATCCATTTGTGATAAGCACTTTATTTGGTTTCTGTCACATCTTTCTTGCAGAAATACCTTACAGTGACTTGTAGAGCTAATAACACAGCCAAATTATATACACAGCTAAGTGATAGGAAATAGTTCTGAAAGACTGCTTTTAAGAAAATTGTAAGAAGTTCATACATGTTTTCCATTAATGTCCTGAACGCAAAGCTCATAGTATTTCAAGCAAAATTGTTAACTACAGAATTTCATTGTTTTATACAGATTTACTTTCAGTTACCAAATACCTATGATTTAAAATACATGCATGCCCATTTTGATGTGTGTAAAATATTGCTAAAATAATTGTAAAATACTTTTTAAAGTTCAAATTTTTATAATTAGTGATATTATTTTTCCGTAAATTGAGACATTTTTAGCCCTGCTCTTAAAACTAGCAATGTAATTCTTTCTATTAGAAACTGTAGTGTTGTGTTATAAACAAAAATGTTTCACGTTTCATGTTAGAAATACATGGGTTGGAAATCTATCAACATTTTTCTCTTTCTCCACATTTATGGTTCTAACATAAACACTGTGTAAATGCAAGAAGAAAAGACAATATTGTGTCGTCAGGGGAAAGAATTAGACTTGCCTGAGTGTCCCGGCTGTAGGCCGGACCTGGGCCTCTAGCAAGGTTGGCCCCACAGAGGCTTTATCATTGGATTATAGTGGTTTTTTTCAGGCTGTCTGATAAGAGAGTTTTAACTCAGAATGTCTAGCTGTTGCAATGCATTCTTCTCGTCACGGTTGCTAAAAACACACAGCCTTTTGTCAAGCGACAGAACGTTTTAATTCCCAATGCAAATCTGGGTGACATGTTTGTTACGCTAGTGGATATACCTGACAGATCCTGTTCAGTGTTTTCCAGGAAAAAAACAAAAACAAAAACACAGAGCAGCACATTTGAAGAATATCAGTCCTTTTATGTGAGCACGCCTTTTTGTAATTGGGAAAACTGCTTCAATCCAGAGTTGATTTGATATAAAAATAACTCTCAAAGTGTATTTGTGTAATTCCTCAGGAAAGATCATTTTAACAGATCTACAAATGGTTTTATGGTTTGCATGGAACAGTAAATAAGGTAAGATGAATAAAAATAAAGCTCTCAACATGCTTTGTGTTAACCTTTAGAAATGCATTCATCGAGCTTTTTTGATACTTATACATATGTATAAAATGTGTAAACACTTACGGTACAGACATTCAAGTAGTCTATAAAACAGAACAATTACATACATATGTTCTAAGCCATAAGTCAGAGGTGTTCATAAAAGTGTTCAGAAGTACATTCAGTATTCAATGCAAAAATAGATATTAAAAAAGCCTTCCTTGTGATTTAAGCTTCATACTTTATTTATACTGAGACCCATTGCCTTTAACCACCAGAGCACAGGTTCAAATTCAGGTCAGCTGGAAGTGAGGAAATCTACCTGAAATGAATTGCTGGTCACACTATTTAATAATATTATGGGCTTGACTGTGTATGCAGTGTCTCCAGCTAATAAAGTTTCTTGGACCTAAAAGCAGATTTTAGATCATATTAGAGGATGTCCAAAATTCTTTCTGTTTTTAGAGTTAAAGGATGGGAAGATGTGTGTTAAGCTGGTTTCAAAACTTTCTTTTTAGTTTTGCTTTGTACAACTACAAAGATTTGAAAGCATACTTTCAACTTAAAAATGTTAGTATGTATTTTCAACCCTTCAGCAGCATCTTTGATTTCTTTCCTTTTTCAATGATTACATCTTTTCACTGCCTTTGTTTTATTTTTTGTGCATATTTATTTTGAATGATCATGCTAAATTGACTGTTTATTGGTGGAGACTGTTTTATATGTACATGTAAATATTCAAAGGGAAAATACACTAGAATAACATGTTTCAATGTTTTCAGTGAAGATACAAAAATCATATTTAGAACATTTTAATCCCATTGGAATTAAATTAAATAACAATTGCTGTGTTATGTTAGTTCATACATTAAATTTCCTTGCTCAGAATAAAAAATGTGGTAAAGTATTTAAATTTCTATTTGCCACAGTGAAAGAGATGGCTTAGTGGTTGAGAGTGCTTGCTGCTGTTCTTCCAGAGGACCCAAGTTTGAGTTCTTTTCCTACTAATGTCACCGTGTGGCTAATACTTGCCTCTTAAGTCCAGTTCCAGGGGATTAGACGCACCTTCTTTTGGCCTCCGTGGGCCCTCTCATAAACACAACATATAATCATATAGTCACACATACCTGTATTCATAAATAAAAGAAATCTTAAAAATATTTTCTATTTGCAGCCCTTGGTATGTGTATGTAAAAAGAAACTCATTGTGGTTCTATTTGCAGGTGACTAGAATCTTTCTTTGTAATACAGATATCAGAAAGATTAAGCATCCTGCCTAGCTGTGAGAATATTTTTAGATTTCACATTGAAAGATGACGTGAATTGATTAGTGAGGTTCTGTTATATTTTGAACATTTTCAGGACTTTGTAAGGTATTAAGATACACTGCATTATTCTGTGGGGTAATTGCTATTGTGAAGATTGTTTTCTTTGTTATTACACTAGTGTGTTAAAAGGATATCTTGGCTGATGTATTTTTATCTCAATACCCAAAGAATAGCAGCAAAAGAACTCTTGAAAAGTTGATGTTCACACAAACGTTGACAATAATTGAGGAGGAGTATGTACCTCCTGAACGCATGGGAAGAACATGGTCATTCAGTGGAGTGGGGGTAGCTTTGTACAAAACTTTAAGTGTAAGAGAAACCAGTTTTCCTGGGGGAAATTACTCAGAGTGCAATACAAGCATATTTTTCTAATTAAATAGATTAGTTTATGCCTTTGGCATTTAAAAGAAAGTCGTCAGATTCACAGCCTCTTGAGTTCTAAGAATTTCCCAGGTTAATTCTCTGGAAATTAAACTTAGCCTTTTTTACCTTTTCCTTTTTTTTTTCTCCTTTGCCACTTTGTTCCTTTTCCACTTTTCTAATCTTTTCTCTAGTTTCAAATATGGCTCTCATTTCTTTCTTTCTTTTTTTTTTTTTTTTTACCCTCTAACATGTTTTTTCTTCCCCCAGCTCTTTGCCTACTGAAGTGGGAGCAGACCTGACATTTTCTCTCTATTTTTGTCTCTGGCATGAATGCTTCATGCTCCTTTGTTCCTGTGGAGCTCATTTCTGCCCTTCTCTTTTTTTGCAAGCTTTAGCCTTGAATGACACCGCGCATGCCTCTCCATCTCTCTAACTGTACTGTGGGCATCTTCGAGGCAAAAGTGTTTCCTCTGCCCTCCCATACTAATCTTGCATATAGTAGCTAGTCAAAGGAGAGTGAACTTAACACTTGTGCTAAGTCCTTATCAGCAAAACAAGCCCTTAAGACCAATGAAGAATCATTGTCCATTTCAAATTCTCAGCTTCCTCTTTTAATTTGTGTTTTGTGTCTCCCCTTCTCCCTTTAATGAGATGCTCCCCAAGTTCCTGTACTGGGAGGAGGAGGAGAGAAGCCAGAGTATTTGGAGTGTATGCTGCAGATGGGGGTGGGATTCACTGCTCCCCAGAGAGAACTAAGACAGACCAGGATGTCAGGGTTGAGGAAGAAATAGTACTGTAGGGAAAAGCAACCACTGGGAAATCATTTTAAGACTGACAATAATTTCCCAGTAGTTGGTCCACTAGAAAAGGGAAGGGAGAATAAACAAAAAGAGAAAGAAATAGTATTTTATACTGACTTCCAACTATTTCCATCTGACAGTGCAAAGTGTGAGTCCCACTCAGCAGTGTGGGAATTCAAGCCCACTCAGCATTGGGTTGCCTGTCTTGATCAAGTGGAGAATCACTGCCAGGGAAAAGCTGTAGGAAGGAAACAGAAAAGGAATTGCAAGGGCAGAGACTTAAAATAAGAGCATTTTGTAGTTTGTTTCAAATGAAACCCACTGCAAGTCAAAAACAGTACTATTGTCTCACTAAAATGAGATAAAGTAAACCAAATGGTAGATCAGGTCCTGCCCCTGAATGTTGGTGAAATGTTATGAAAGTATTGAAATGAAAGGCTGAGGATCGGAAGCAGCATGACTTTTAGAAACAGGTCACTCAGAAGTGTGGTCTGCCACGTTTTATAAGAGCTTAGCACACATATGTGAGACAAACTGCTTTGACTGTTGTCTCATGCAGTCCCAAGCTCTCCTGCTTTAAGCTTGTGTTTTACATAAATGCCTTGTACGTTTGTGTCTTTACTGGCAGGCATTCGTTTATAACCTCCTTCAGTGAACTTTTTGACTGTCCTTTTGATGAACTGATTTTTCAGTTCATAATTTTTGTGAGGTTTCTGTGATATGAAAGACGTTTTGAAATGCTGCATTCTCTAACAGAAAATTGTGTTGAGGAGGAAGGCTGGAGTCAAGGTTAGATAAAGAAAAGCAGAGCCTTTGTATTTCTCCCATCTTTCTTAAACCAACTGAAAATTGGCCTGGATTTAGTTTACAATTCTCAAAATTTGGGCCGAAAGGAAAATCTACTGAGAAAAGTAAATGGAAGTTTTCAACTTAAAATGCATTTTACTAAAAGGGAAACAATGACTGGGGCTGACAGTTGGTAAGGTGGCAAGGGCGTAGGTGGAGATCTTCCAGCTTTATCTCTTGAACATATTTTAAGACTACTGTGGCCAGGGAGAGGCAGATCCCGTGTCCCATTTCTTCAGAGGAAGAGGAAGTGCTTGGGGGAAGGCACACCGGAGCCCTTCCCTTCTTTCTGTTGAGCACAGGAGCCCTCAGTCCCAGATTTGCACATGATCCCAAGGTTCTCTCTTCACACTGGAAGATTCTGTTTATACAGTGACATCGTCTCCCGGCAAGCTTGCAACTTCTCTCAAATTCAACAGCTCAAACGAAGGTAAGAAGTTTTAATGCAGTGTCAGACACATTATTTATATTTAATAGTACAACAGGGCACTATAACTTCTCAGAAACAAATAGCTATTTACTTTATACACACTCCATAAAAAGCCCTTATGCTACCAGGGCTACTCCAGAGATCTGTGTGCATCAAACAGGGAGTTCTCTCCAAGTTTCAGTAAAGCTATGCTTGGCTGGTTGGTTTCCTGAGCTTTCTCCCCATATTAAAATCCTATTGTGAAATGTTTATTTTAAGTCGTATGTAGTTAATAATAACAATATTCCTCATATAGAGGTCAAAGTCATCAACTTATATAAATTATTCTTAGATTAAAAGCATGGCTGGGGCTGGAGGGATGGCCTGGTGGTTAAGAGTGCCGACTACTCTTGCAGAGGATCTGGGTTCGATTCCCAGCACCCCCATGGCGGCTGAGAACCATCTGTAACTCCAATTCCAGGAGAACTCCAGTTCCAGGGGAATCCGACACCCTCATCTGACCTCTGTGGCATTGCACAACACGGGTGAACAGACCTGCATGCAGACAGTACATTCATACACATAAAAAAATAAATAAAATTAAAAAAAGAAGTGATATCTCATTTTAAAAAAAGCATGGCAACATATTATGTGTACAGACATTTATTAAGTACCTACTGCACACCATAGTTAAGTGCTGGGCATGAAAATGTTGATTAAACCTTCAAAGAACTTGTATTTTAGTGGGGGAACAGACTGATAACCATGAAACTACCTCTGATGTAATATAATGTGCTAAAGTGCAATCTATCACCCTGTGTAGTCATGCAGAACATGTCTGATAGTAGCTACCCTCCATGTAATAAATGGAATCTTTCCTGCTGATTCTTATTTCAAGTTTGGACTTAATGGATGATAAGAATATTTGTTGTTGTTATTGTTTCTAAGTTGACAAGTAAAAGAAAAAGGAATTCAATGCATACCTATAGAAATATTAAATACCATATTGTTTAGAAGGTAGATAGCCCTCTGAATTGTGGGAAGAAATTTCTACAGAATAGAAATTGTTGGAGGAGGAGAAACAGCTAGGAGACAAAGCTGAACAAGCAAGCCAGAGATGTAGTCATTCACAGCCTTGTACATTGTGTCAGGGACTTGAGATGAGAATTGGCAAAGTCGCCATAGGAACAGAAGCTAAGGCATCTCACCTGGGGGAAGACCAGCACTCTACATCATGAATAGACCATCTATTTGTGTCCTTAAACCCAGGGTCACTTCCTGTGCCAGCAGACAGCTTCCCAAGACTCAACAGCTCCTGAAGATACCACACAATTGTGACTGATATTCAGGGTGATAGCCATGAGTCATCAAAGAAAGGATGTGTGGTAAGCTATGTGGATGAAATGGGAGAAGAGTGTAAAAGAGGTTGGAATGCCATCAGATAGTGAACATTAAGGAAACCACTTGCGATGCTTATAGATGTGTCAGTTTATAAACCTATGAATCCTCTTGCCCTCCAGCATGAGAAGCTGAATGCCTCTCTACTTCCTATGGGCACTTTGTTGAATCATTTATGGGATTGTCAAGACAATCACTGAAACTTTCTGTAGACTATCCTGACAGAGAGTAAATCCATTAACTGTACTTTATTTTACATAATACTTGGTTCCTAAGGAAGCCAACTAAGGGGAGAGGGAACAACAGAACACTAAGCAGGAAGAAGAATGTCAGGTCAGGACCCAAGAGACTCAGTTCTCAGTGCCAATGCTCACTTGGGTCAGGCCTCAGGCAAGATACCGTCTCCATGAGCCCAGATGTGTCTTCATGTAAAACAAAGCAAAACAAAACAAAACAGAACAAACAGAAAAACAGTCTGTATGGACTCTGCAAAGCACTGAGAAATAATGGTGATTATTTTTGCAAAAAATATAGCATATGATCTATACAAAGTAGGTGTTTGATAAATAAAATAACAGCTATTAATAATTTAAAGCCAAACTTATCCTGTTTTAATAGCATACCTGAAGGTACAGGAAATCCTTTTGAGAAAAGATGAATAATAATGAAAGCATTTCATAAAATATGAGCCTAATATAACCTGTATTGTTTCCTTTTGCCTTTAAAACAGGTGCTAATGACCATTCACCTTGCTCTAAACAGGCAAACAATCCCACAGTCATTCGAGAGAAGATAACATAGAATAGAGTTCAACTTTGTTTCTTAGAACCTTTATATATTTAAATGTGACAACCCTTAAGGGAAGAAAGGAGACAAAAGTGACTGAGCAGTAATTTGAAACTGAGCAAAGGAGCCAGCAAGGAAGGATACATACACATACAGGGAGGGTGGGGCGGGGGTGGGGAAGGGTGTGGGGGGGAGGGTACAGGGGGGAAGGTACAGGGGAGAAGGTACAGGGGGAAGGTACAGGTGGGAGGGTACAAGGGGGAGGGTGTGGGGGAGGGTGTGGGGAGGGTATGGGGGAGGGTACAGAGGAGAAGGTACAGGGGGGAGGGTATGGGGGGAAGGTACAGGGGGGAGAGTACGGGGGGAGGGTATGGGGGGAGGTACAGGGGGGAAGGTACATGGGGGAGGTACAGGGGGAGGGTACAGGGGGAAGGTACAGGGGGGAGGGTGCAGGGGGGAGGTTACAGGGGGGAGGGTACAGGGGCCAGAAGACCTGCTAGAGTCTGTACTAGGGTGCTGACCATAGAACTAGCTTCCAGAACACTCATTCTGTAATGAACTTTTAGAAACATATTTCTCATTTTCCTTTCAAATTCTAACTGAAAAATAAAAATCTCATGATCACAACCATTTCCCTCTTCAAACTTGCTTTACTTGTTTTTACTATCTGCAGGGCACCACGTATAGGATGCCTTTGTTAGTCACATTCCTGTTGCTGGGGTAGAACCACCACCACCCAGGGAATTTATAAAAGGAAGAGTTTATTTGAGATTCCTGTTGATGGTTCCAGAGGAATTAGAGTCCCTCATGGTGGGGAGGCACGGTGACAGGAGGGCTACGCAGGAGCAGAAGGCACAGTTTCATATCTTCAAGCAGGCACAGGAATCAAGGAGACTGGAGATTAGCAAGGTTTCTTAAACTCTCTAAGCATGCCCCCACTGATGAGCTTCTTCCAGCATGGCCATACCTTCTAAGATCTCCCAAAACAGTGCCAACAACTGGGGACAAAATGTCTGAGTACTTGAAGCCTACTGGGGACATTCTCACTCAAACCACCACATTCCTCTCTCTGGCTCCATAGGCTCACAACCATATAAAATGCAAAATGAATTTAGTCCAACCTTAAAAGTTGCCACAGTCTTTACCAATCTCAATACTATTCAAAATCTACAGTTCAGGGGCTGGAGAGATGGCTCAGTGGTTAAGAGCACTGACTGCTCTTGCAGAGGACCTGGATTTCAATTCCCAGCACCCACATGGCAGCTGAGAACCATCTTTAACTCCAGTTCCAGGGGAATCCAACACCCTCTTCTGACCTCCTCCGCATTGCATGACATGGGTGCACATATTTACATGCAGACAGTACACTCATACACATAAAATAATAAATAAATAAAAATTTAGAGTTCAAAGTCTTTTCTGAGACTCTGGACAATCTCTTAACTGTAAGCCCCTGTAAAATCAGCAGATGGATTACATACTCCTAACAAACAGTGGAACCGAACACAGATTCCCATTCCAAAAGGGAGGAATAGAGGCATGGTGAGCAAATACCAGACTAAAACAAGACTAAAAACCAGCAGGGCAAACTTCAAGTCCAGTAGCTCCATGTGTGACTTTAGGAACTTTACTTTCAAAGGGCTTAGATGGGTCAACTCTTCCAGCTTTGCATGCAACATACATCTCTTTCTTGGGCCAGTACCACTCCCTGTATGCAGCTCTCCTTGGCAAATATCTCACAGCTCTAGCATCTCAAATGTCTTCTTGGGGGTCTCCATTGCCAACCAGGCTTCACCTTCACAGCTTCATGCAACGGCCTATCAGGGCCTTCTTTATGCAGGGATGCCTCTGCTGCACTCTGCCTTGCCTCAGTGGCTCTCTGAAACCTTGGAGAAAGAATTGAAGACCCTTTCACTCATGCATCTTTCATGCCTCTAAAACCAGCACCATGTAAATGATACTTCGGAGTTTGGCTGCAAGTATGGGATGGACCTTGGCCTACTTCAACCCCATTTGCAGCTTTTCTCTGCCCTGGATTTACTGGAGTAGAAAACTTCTTCAGTTATTTTCCTTTCCAAAGTTGGGGGCTTAGCTGGGTGTGGTCTTGTCCTGAAGTTACTCTTTCCATTGTTTACTTGTAAATCTCTAGGCCTCTCCTTTATTACTTTACTCTCCTTATCAAAGGAATCCTCTCCTTCAGTACATGGCTTGGCTCCAAAATTAATACTCCTAGTGAACTTTTCTAGCCAAACTGTATATTCTGTATTTCTTTCTGCCCCATTTGCTCTTTTTCATTGTAGATCTGTATAATATTCACAATTAATAGCCACGCCACCATTCCTACATTAGGCTGTCTAGAAATATTCTCTGCCAAAGAAATTAGTCTACTGCTCTTCAACTTAGCTTCAGGCAAACATTTGGGCTGTGCACAGACTCCAGCCAGATGCTTTTTCAAAATATCCCAATTACCACTTAAGTCATTATTTTCCTCTGAAACTACATTTTTATGAGCACTACTTTCTTCCAGGCTCCTACTAGAAGGGCTCATTATGTTCTGCTTACAGTAGTCAACTGCCTTTGTAGACCAAAGTTCCAAAATCTTCCACATTTCTCCAAACACTCACATGATCAGGTTCTTCACAACCAGCACCCCACTTCTGGTGCCAGTTACTATATTAGTCACTTTTCCGTTGCTGTGATAGAACCATCATGACCAAGGGACCGTATAAAAAGAATAATTTATTTGAGTTTATGGTTGACAGTTCCAGGGAAATTAGAGTCCATCATGGTGGGGAGGCATAGTGGCAGGAGGTGCAGGAGCAGAAAGTAGAGCTTCACATCTTCAAGCGGCCATAGGAAACAGATCATGACTGGAGATTAGCAAGCCTTTTTGAATTCTCTAAGCCTGTCTTCAGTGAGGAGCTTCCTCCAGCATGGCCAGTCTTCTAAGACCTCTCAAAACAGTGCCACCAACTGGGAACAAAATATCCAAATGCTTAGAGCCTATGGAGGACATTCTCTTCAAACCACGACAATGTGTGTGTGTGTGTGTGTGTGTGTGTGGATGATATATTTGTATATATATATATATAGCTCTATATATATAGATATATTTGCTAGACGACTCTTCAGTATAAACTGTATAGTCTTTCTTTTTACAGTTGTTGGTTAAGAAATGGCAAAGTAACACTTCCCCCACCCCTGGTTGCAAAAGAAAGCCAAATGTACATTATGATTTAATGACTGCCTATTTTTGAAGCTCCCCTTTTCTTTTGATCTGTTGAGCTGTCTTTAATTGTCAGTGTGGAGAATAACTCTTGAAAGCTCAAACTTTAGTGTTTCAGTGTGGCAAAAAGACTGATGGTATAGAGATCTGCATTTCTTGTTTTTTTTTTTTTTAGTCTTTTTGAGACAGGGTCTCCCTGAAGTCCCAGCTGTCCTGGAACTCACTCTGTAGACCAGGCTGGCCTTGAACTCACAAAGATCGCCTGCCTCTGCCTCCCAAGTGCTAGGATTAAAGGCGTGTGCCACCATGCCCGGCTAACACACGTTTTCACTTGGTATTGTAAAGTTCTGCAGATGTCATTTACACAGTGTAAGTCCCAACTGGGACTGGTCTGTGTGACCTGAGTTTTTCAGGTGAGTTTTAGATTAGATAGCTAAAGAGAGCAGAGAACCAGGAAGAAGAGGTGGGGGGGTGGAGGAGGGGAGGAAGAGGGAGGAAAGATGAAGAATAGGAGGAGAAGAGGGAGAGAAGAGAAGAAAGAGGAAGAGGAGGTGGAGGAAGAGGGAAGGGGAGGAGACGGAAGGAAGAGCTTTACTTCAAATGAAAAACCTGGAAAGACTGACTGGCTGGTGACAGCCTGGCCTGGCCTTTGTTCTGATGAGGACTGGTCTGGTCTATGCCCTCAGCAGGCTCATCTTATTCTGTTAAATGCATGGAAAGTGGTGCTTCGTGTTTGCTTTGTGGAGCACATCTTGCTTTTCTTTTAGTTTGCCTGCATGGTATTTTTTCTGCCATCTGTGCCAGACACTGAGAAAATATCTCAACATTCTTTGCAGGCTTTGAAGTCATTTCTCTGAAATATATTGAACTTAATCTTTTCCAGCTTCTTTTCTGTTAAGGTTGTATGGAGGTGTCAGTTATTTTTCTTTCTTTTACTCTGCCTGGTGCTGCATTTGGAGATACACTATCCTTGGTCTCTAAGATGAGATGTATTATGCATGTCTTTTCTGGTGGTTTAGGGTAGGCCGAGGGAAGAGGAGATGGTGCGATAGGAAAGGTCATAGGCTTTCGGAACACCCACCGATGGAGATGTCGTCTGGCTGCTGGATTTGCTGGAGGGGGTGGCAGGGTGGATGGGAGAGCCTGAAGGAAGAGCAGTTGTCTTGTTTGTTACAGTGACGGGTAATTTGGAGCACTTCCCTTTTGCATGAAGAAATTTGCTATTCTAATCAAAAAATCTCGTCCCTTTCTACAAGCCATTATAAGATACTTATGAAAATCGGCGGCTTCAGATTTCCTGTTTGAATTTTTGTCAGCTTTCACTTTTATGCTCATTTTCAGAATCACATAACTATGAAAGGCCAATTAGCTCTAAGTCCCCAGAAAGTGACAGAATAAATTGCTTTCTTTCGAGCAAATCAAGAATAATATTATGGGTGCAGTGTAAAAGTGTCCACCCAGAGATTGCAGTTCATTTTATCAATCTAATAGAGTGCCTTTGGCCTGTCTTCTGTGACTCAGACTTCCAGTATCCTCGCTCCTGTCAGAACTGTTGTCTAACTCTTCTCTAGTACTGTGCCCTGATATGATAAATATGTAAATTTGAACAGGGTGCTGCTCAGGATGCTGAGTGTGCAGGACATTTCTACCCTGATCAAAAGTTACTTAGGTCAAATCAGAGAATTCATAGGCTACCAGGTTACAATGGCTGAGTGAAGCACAGTGAACACTTGAATATTTTCCGCGGAGGATGGCTGGAGTGATGCACTGCTTAGTTCAATTCTCAGGAAGCTCAGGGCATCAGAGAAAGGAAACAGAGCTTCAAGCTATGAGGGAGCCCCAGGGAATAGGACCCCAGCATCCCTGAAAGGGCCATGCCCTTCATTCCAGGACTAGAAGTCAAGGTAAAAATACTCCTAGAGGACCAATGTGTTTCAGAGCTCTCTCTGGAAGAAGTGTCTTCATGTTGTGCTAATGTTGGTGGCCTGGATAGGACTTAACATGTATGACAGACTGCATGAGGCCCTGTGGGGGTGTTATAGGGAGCATGGATGGGGGAGGGAGGTCTAAATTTGATTAAGAACTTTGTATTAAATACATAAAATCAATTAAAAATATTTTTAATAAAGAAAGGACAGAATAATAAGTAAGGGACTTGATTTAGATGTAGTGTTGAATTATTTCTTTTGCCTAAATCCATTAGCTGCTCTGACTAAGAACCACTGAGTGGTTAATCATGTCTTGTTTGCTCTCTGCACCTGTACTTGTAGCTGGTAAGCATGGATGTATTCAATCAGTGCTACTAAAACAAGAACATTTATTCACAATAACTGGGTACTTAAGCTGTGACCGGATTTTTGTTGTATAGGAGATTGGTTACAAGGTATTTGAGGAGTTTTGCTCTGGACTCCCATGGAGTGACATACAATGTTTATATTAATACCCAATGACTTTGACATGATTAGCATCATCACAATGCCTTCCAAAAGGATTAATGAGGATTTCCTCCTTGCCAGGAAACTGTGCCTGCACAGAGGCTGTCGCTGAGCAATTCCAGGGTGGCCTTATTTTGTTGGAACTCCTAGATTAGAGATTCTCAATAAAAACATCTGTAAACTGTTATAAGATTTCCATTCTTCCCCGGTTAGAGATGACACTGCTAACTCTACAACCCTACTGGGGCTCCTTCAGCCTCAGTCCTTTCGGCAAGCACTTCATAAAAAACAATTATTGAATTAATTGTGATGTTTCCAGTCCAGGAGCGATTTATGATAGCCCCTCCACCTGTAAATGCCTCTCCCTGTGGCCTCATATCAATAAAACAGGATAATGTCACAGCTTATGAAATATGTGTTCTTTTGTTATTATAAAATCTATGGTGGGAACTGTTGGTAGAGAGCAGAATATTTTGGAGTCATTTCACCCCAATTTGGGAAAGTCAAGCCTTGTTAACTTTATACAGGTTCTGTGTCTACCTTCAGCTGTCTTGCGTGAAAAGGCTCTTCTTACATAGTCCAACACCAGCTCAAAATTTACATCCAAATGAAAAGTTGCTACTCTTAAGCCTGAGCATGTTTGGAAGAGGAGGGGAGTGCTCAATCTCCTGAAATTCTCACTCCTTAAAAGCACTTTTTAATAAAAGGTCAAAGTTCCATTTATATCTGCATTATATGAGTTACTTCTCCAAACTTCATAAGGCTGAGTTAGTCATCTTCATTTCTGAAGTTTATATTTAAGCAATCCCCTGTGTGACAAGAGAAGAGAGGCAGGGGGCTCAGCCTGGTGAAGAGCTGTTTTGTAACTAAGTTCAGCAGCACACAAAAGAGACCTTTGTTTGATTTCTACTGGATGAAGCAGCGGGAACAGCTCAGGACAGCATCAGGTCATTTAGTATTTCTGGGTCTGAGCTCTTCTCCTGAGCTTGCAGAACCATGAAACCATCACACACACATGTGTGTTTGTAATATTGACAGGTATTCTTTACTTACTGTCTAAGTGAAAATGTAGAATGCTAAAATGTTATTTTAAATTTTATTTATTTATTTATTTTAATTTATGTGTGTGTTTTGCCTGCATGTGCATAGGTACACGTACGTGTGCATGCAATGCTTGTGGAGGCCAGAAGAGGGCATCCGATTCCCTGGAACTGGAATTACAGATGGTAACCACCAAGTCATCGCTCTAGCCCTGTGTTATTTTAATACCATGTGTTAAATCCAAAACAATTGCTTGAGGGTAGAGTATGTGTATCTGAGCGTAAGGCACTCATTTTCCTGGAAGTGTGACAGGAGTGAGCTGTGTGTGAACAGGGAACTCTCAAGAACTTCCACTGGAAGAGAACTACATTTGTGTTTCAAACAAGGACAAGGCACTGAAGATTTAGGTAAAACTTTAATTGCATATCAACCATAGAATAATGTATATCCTCATGGAAAGCAAACTTTAGTAAATTGCTTTGTCAAGGTAAAGGAATGGGGACCACATATACCATAGTCAGCGATAGTTCCCAGTTCTGAGTGGAATCAACCAAAGTTGTGCTTCAAGGGGAAGCAAGGAGAGAGTACATCCTTAGGATGAGTCCTAACCTTGTTGAGTTGGCTACACAGCCATACTAGGGGAAGCCTTTTGTGGGTGATGGCACTGTGCTGAGTCTTCATCAGGTTCTGATTATACCAATCTCTACATGTGTTGTGGGTAGAACCATGCACCACAAGGAATTGACATGAGTATACGTACTAGCAAAGTAGGGACATGGAAAGTTAAGTGACAGAATAGTTCTGAGGTGTGCAACGGAAGAAGAAGAGGGATTAGTGCACCGACACTAAAGCTGAGCGAGACAAAGCATGTAATAACATACAGCAGAAAACTACATTTTCAGAGATGCTATAGTAAAAATTGAACATGCACTTAGTTATTTGTAAGCATGGTCTATCAAAATTATGAATGAAAACTATCTCTTAATAGGGTATTCAGTCTTTTCATAACATGCTCCCAATTCACCTTTCGTACATAGCAAACACATACAGGCTCACAATACCTTATCCACAGAACAGAAATCTCAAGTTTAAAGTAGAATGTTTTTCCATATCTCACTTGGTGGCAAACTGATATAATGCATCGTATGTATGTTCTTTGTGTGAATATTTGCATGCTTGCTATGGAAATAATACTGTGTTTGATTGCTAGGTGCTGGCTGGAGCCCCAGAGGATATATTTTAATATACATCCTGTGAACTGAATTTCCTTTCTAAAATCTGAAAACTCACACTTCCAAAGCTTATCTAACCTTAAGGGTTTCTGGTAAAAGACTAGGAATGGTGTTCTCAAAAAAGACTGATTTTAACACAACAGTTATTGCTCGTCAAGTGCAGACTTCTCACCTCTGCAGATAACATGTGGCGTCTGCATGTGTCAGGTGGTACTCTTTGCTCCTTTGGTAATACCATTACCTGCATGATGAATGTGTGATTTCAGTAAGTGCCCACGGGAAAAGCCAAGTTTTATTCCTTCAAGCAGCCTTCTTTGTGTACCCTAGATGGGCTTGTTAATTCTTTGCTGTTTCTCTCAGATCTCCTTCTACATACTAACTTCACAAGAGCACAGATGGCCCTGATTGGCTATGGCTAAAGTGAGGATCAGAAGATCTCTGAGCCCTGCTACTGGGGCAAGCATGGAGGCTGGAAATCTTGGGTCAAGGATAGCAGCAAAACACTGATGGAGGTTGGGGACTTAACACTGGGACCATGGCAAAGATATTTTAGTCATAAGCATGACAAGGAACCCTAGAGAAAGAATTCTAGTTATCAGGTACTAACTCTGATTGTTTGGCAGAGCCTGTGTACTTTAGGTACTTTAGAATCATTATTCCATGCAGTCTTCATAATCTGGGGGGTTCTTATTTCCCTGATTGGAGATTAACACTTCAAGAGGTCAAGCCCTTGCCTTGTAACAAATACCTCCTAAGAAGCAAAGCTAAGACTTGAACTTAGTCTATACATTACCTGGTCATTCCTCACAACCAGCAGATGATACTGCTTCTTCAGTTGGGGTGAACAGAGCAATGAGATCTAGGAAGACAGACCTTAGAGGTGGGAATCAGTGTTAGTCCTGGTTTTCAAGGCATGGAATGTACCACTGGCACACTGGCTACAGCGTGATCTTCTGTGGAGCAACTCAGCGTTATACTTGGGAGCTCCGAAACTCCATACATCTTTCGATCTTACAGGTTTCTTGAACCTAAGGACTGGATCTCTAACCCTAACCAAAGTAGAAAGTACAGTTCAGACTATTCTAGATGACACCAAAGATAGAGGAAAGAAGAAAGGTTAAGGCATGTGAGAGTTGAGGTGGAGGCAGAATATTCTAGAATCTTGAAATTTTTTCTTTTTTTCTTTTTCTTTATGATATTGGCCTTGTTTGGGGCTCTAGAAGTTGGGAGGAAAAATGTCATATTCCTTCTTATGGCTGACAGTAAAATTATGTCTTGAATTTATAATGAGAGATAAAATATTATTTATGGAATGAGTTTTTGCTAGTAAAGATAAGTGGATCTAGACAGCTTCATAGGAATGTTACTGTTGTAATGGTTTTTTGGCTACCTAGTACATAAAATGTAACAGTTTATGGTCTTAGCTTTGATGTTTCAAAATGAATGTTTCTAAATTTCTAAGGGCAAATAAAAAATTCCAGTTATATTGGGGCTGGAGAGATGGTTCAGTGGTTAAGAGATCTGGTTGCTCTTGAAAAGGACCAGATTTCAATTCCTAGCACCTACATGATGGACAACAACCATTTGTAATTCCAGTTCCTGAGGAATCTGACACCCTCTTCTGACCTCCACGGGCATTGTACAACTTAGGTGCACTTACACACATGGAAGCAATACACATAAAATAAAAAAGAATTTTTCAGGTATGCATATTCACTGTACATGGGGTACTAGGCTACATAAGGACGTTTCCATAGAGGTATGCATATATGTATATCATGCACTTTGAGTGTTTTCCTCCTACAGACCCCAGCTTTCCCCTTTCTCTGCCTCCCCCTCCCATTAGTCCGTCTGTTTTCCTAGGTAGCTTCGTTACTACTTTCATGATATCTGTATGTATACATATATATATTTATATATATATATATATATACATACATACATAATTTTGCACATATATATAATCTAGAAAGCACAAATGAAAGAATATTTATCTTTCTGAGATTAACAATTTGCTTAATATGACTATCTATAGTTGCATCCATTTTCCAACAAGTGATGGGACTTTTTTCTTTATGGCTGAAAAAAATTCCATTGTGGATGTATTTCACATTTTCCTGACACATTCTTTTGTTGGTGAGTCCTAAGTTGATTACATAACTTTAGTTATTGTAAATAGTGCTGCAGTAAACAAGAAGGCATCTATGATGTGCTAGCTTGGAGTCCTTTGGGTAAACACCCAAGAGAAATACAGCTGGTTGTAAGGAAGATTTACTTTAGATCTTGGCTTGTTTACATTCCCACCCACAGTGTTTGGTTTTGTCTTTACTGTCAACAGCCTTTGGCTTTCATTTCTTTTTTCTTTTTTTCTTTTGAATTTTTAAAATTTTATACACATGAGTGTTTTGCCTTCATGTATGTCAGTGCACTATGTACATGCAGTGCTTTGTGAAGGCCAGAAAAGGGTGGGTGTTGGATTCCCTGGAACTGGAGTTACGGGTGGTTGTTAGCTTCAAGGTGGGCACTGGGAACAGAACCCCAGTCCTCTGCAAGAGCAGCCAGCTCTCTTAACTGCTGAGCTATCTGTCCAGCCCAGCTTATTTTTCTTAATGACTGACATTCTGACAAGGATAAGATGGAATCTCAATGTAGTTTTAACTTTCATTTCTCTGATATCTAGTGAGGTTGAACTTTTTTTTCATAAGTTTGATGGCCATCTGTATTTAATCTTCAAAGAACAACTGTTCATTAGAACTTTTCTTGATCAGGTTGCTTAATTCCTTTGTTATTTAGTTGATTGTGTATTCTAGATACAGATGTTCTGTAAGATGTATAACTACCAAAGATTTTCTCTGATTCTGTATGCTCTCTTCACTGGATTAACTGCTTCTTTTACTGTACAGAAGCTTTTACATTTCATGAGCTATTGTTTGTCAAATGCTGCATTATTTCACGGATAATTGGAGTCCTACTCAGAAAGTCCCTGCCTGTGCCTATATCCTGAAGAATCCCCCCTCCTCTTTCCACAAACAATTTCAGAGTATTTCACATTTTACATGAATGTTCTTTGTCCATTTGGGGTTGATTTTTGTGCAAGATCAGAGATAACAGAATGATCTAGTTTCATTCTTTTCAAAGTGGACATCTAGCTGTCTCAGCACCATTTGTCAAAAAGGCTGTCTTTTCCACAATGGATATTTTTGGTATCTTTGTCAAAAATCAGGTGGCTGTAACTGCATGGGTTTATATCTGGGTCCTCTCTTCGTTTCCATTGATCTACATGCTTGGCTTTTGTGCCAGTACCATGCTGTTTTTGTTACTATGGCTCTTTAGTATAAACTGAGATCAGGTATGGTGATACCACTTGGAGTAGTTTGGAGGGCAGGATTGCTTCACCTGAATTTTAATATATATATATATATATATTTACTATTTCTGTGAAGAATGACATTGAGATTTTGATGGGGACAATATTGAAACTATAGATTGTTTTTGGTTATGCAGCCATTTTCAGAATATTAATTCTTCCTGTCTATGAGCATGAAAGTCTATCATGTATTGTCTAGTATAATTTTTCCCTTCATTATAGATGCTTTTACATCCTTGTTTTATTTCACTTTGTTCTAAGATATTTTGTTTTTTTTTTTTCTTGAGGCAATTGTGATTTCCTTATCTCAGTATGTGTTATTTTATGAAGGAAGGTTCCTGATTGATTCTGTAATAAAATACCATAACCAAAAGAAATTTATGGAAGAAGGAATTTATTCTAGCTTAGGCTCCAGAGGGAGAGTTCATCATGGTGGGGAGGCATGACAGCAAAAAGCCAGAGCAGAAACCCAAGAGACAACATCTGCAACACCCAGAAAGCAGAAAGAGCAAACTGGGAGTGGGGCAAGACTATGAATGCTCGAAGTCCCACCCAGCAATGTCCTACCTCCAGTAAGGCTCCACTTCCTGAAGGTTCCCTAACATCTCCATAACACTGCTATCAACCAAGGACCAAATGTCCAAAGACCCAAGCCTATGGAGTATATTTAAAAAATATATTTTATTGATTGAGAACTTTGTACAATGCATTATATTTCCCCTTCCCCCAACTCTCCTAGATGCATTCCCCCCTCTCTGCCTACTCAGCTTAGTGTCCTTTCCCCCTTTATTGGGTCTAATACTCTTAGGTATGGAACCAGCCCTGGGTTGTGGCTGCATACGTGTTGCACCCTGAAAGAAAACTGACATTTCCTGTCTCAGTAGCTACCAAAAGTTGCTACATTGATTTTAATTTGTTATCCTTTCCTCAGATTTGGGAGGCTTTCTGCTATAATTTTATTGGAAACCTTTTTTTTTTTTTTTTTTTGAGACAGGGTCTCCCTGTAGCCCCAGCTGTCCTGGAACTCACTTTGTAGACCAGGCTAGCCTTGAACTCACCAAGATCCGCCTGCCTCTACCTCCCAAGTGCTAGGATTAAAGGCATGCGCCACCACGCCCGGCTTATTGAAAACCTTTTAATACCTTTAGCGTTAAACTCTTCTCTTTCCTAAATGTGATTTTTTTTAAAGCCTATTTGTGACTTTTCTGTTTGTACTTTCTTCCATTTGTAATTATATGAATATTCCAATTCTTCTACCTCGTCTTCAAGCCCTGATATTCTTTTCGCCTTTTGGTCCATTCTATTGGTGAGACTTTGCACAAACCTTTTAATTCAATTTACTGAAATTTTCAGTTCTAATATTTCAGTTTGCTTTTTCATTGGCATTTCTAGCTCATTATTGAATTCTAATTTCATATTCTGTTTCATACTCTTATTTCATTCAGCTGTTACTGTTTTCACGAATCTCTCAGGAGTCTGTGTTCTCTTTGACTTCCTTGAATATTCTTTAAAATAGTTTATCATAGTTTCATCTGATTCACTCCCATTTCAGACCATTAGTGTGGGATGAGTAGTGTCTAGACGACTCCTGCTGCCACGATTTTCATAGTTTTTTATGACCTTGCCTTGGGACCTGCATATCTAGAATTAGATTATTGTTTTTTAATTTTTTTAAATCACTGTTTTCCCTTTTTTTTCAATGGAGGTATTTGCAATATTCAACAAGGATTATGTTACAGTTAGAGTTCAGGTTTTGTTTTTCTCTGATAAACTGGTGTTTGGGATGGAGACTGTGTCCCCAGTAGCCTCCTGAAACTAGACTAATGTCTGCAAGAACAATTACTATCAAAGGGTAGGCCTGCTTGAAGAAAATGCAACAATTTTTGAAAGTAAATTATTTTAGAAAGTAAAACAAAACAAAACAAAACAATGGTTGTACTATGTGCACCCATAAACTACCTGTTGTGGGTAACTGGAAATTTACAAAACACAGTGATTAATATTGGAAGGATAGAGAAAAAGAAGGAAGAAATGCATATAAAGATGTGTCCAGTAGGGATCTGGGGTGAGGAGAAGGCACATGTGGTGAAAGGTAAAGTTGAAATCGAAAGAAAGGGAAATGTGATTATGTATCTTCAAATATTCTCAGTTCTCAGAAGGCTGAGGCACAGAGACTCCTGCATCAGGCAAGCCTACGTTCTTTGGGAAGTTTATGTAAAAGAAAATAGAGAGGAAAACTATGAGATAAAACCTAAGAAGAGATAGAGAGATACGAGAGCAGCACAGAGCTGGCCCATGAAGGCAAAGTTGGGTCTTAAGGAAGAGTAACTGTGAAGAGGGAGCTAGATGGGGCATACAGTCTGAATGCAGTCTGGTCTGCTTGCTGGTTTCCTTCCCAGGGTCTCAGATGCCAGTACTACCCCTGGGTGATCCTTTCTCAGGCTGGGGATGCAAATGCTGGTGACATCTCTGGGTGGTCCTTCAGGAATCTGTCTGCAAAGACTAGCCCCATTGCAGAGTCTGGTCCAGTGTTCACAGCTTAGGTTGCAAATGTTGGCCTTGAGCATGGGCAGTAGTTATCATTTCTGTGTGCCTTTTGTAATCTGAGCCCTGTTCCCCTGCAGACCCTGACTGCAATAAGGGTTCTAAAGCAGGGTCTGCTCATTCTAGAGGAACCATGCTGCTGGGTTGCAGTGTGTCATTCCCGACACCAGTTCTGAGGTTTCTGAGCACTTTTCTTGCAACATGTGGTTCTGCAAAGCCATGAGGGCCATGAAGTGGCTCTGTGGGTCACGGCTGGTTACCTGACTTGGTGACCTGAATGTGATCCCTGGAATCCACATGGTGGAAGAAGACTGACAACAGAAAGTTGTCCTCTGTCTGCTACACATGTCATGGTTTGCATGCTCCTCCTTACATATACCACACACATACACATTATATATATATATATAATTATATATATATATATATATATATATATATCAGAAACCATACCTTCTCAGGTGGAGAGAGTGCCTAGAAATGGTTTCCTGGGACCTCGCCATTCTCTGCTATTACTGTGGGCTTTGGCCTCCCCTCTCTTCTTTTTCGGCTTTTTAAATTGTCTGTTACTCAAAGTATAGTTTGGACTTTCAGCCTGTCTCCATCTAAGCCGTGATGACTGGCATCTACTATGGGTGCTCCCTTCACTAAGCCAGGAGAGTTCCCCAAGCACATCAGTCCCCCCAGGACAGATTCAGACCTCCAGCTCTGCTTGGTAAAGTTCTCTGTTTTAGTTTGCTAATAAACTACAGATACCCAGGCGTCACTCACTTTTCTGAAAGCTGTTATTCAGCTTTTCCCGCTTTCGTGATCCCCTGCCTTCAGGGTATCTTCCATCTTCCAGAAGATAGAATTAATAATTTTTTATCCTTCTTCAGGTGGTCACAATGTTGGAAGCATAATTTCTGCAGACTGCAGCTGCAATGGGAAAGCATTCCAGTGCTGCTGACAGACACCCGAGATCTGTCTGCACAGTTCAGACTTCAGCCTCAGCCGTCAAGGTGCAGTCATCCACTTTCACTCCAGGAAAGTCCACTGTAGATGAATTAATGAGAATTGAGTTAGCCTCGGCTCCTCTCAACTGTTTATACCAAGAAATTAAAGTCACCTGTTGAGGCAGCACATTAGTGTTGTTGGCTCTTTGCTTAAATCCTTCAGGATTAGTTTAAGCTCAGAGAGATGAACAGGCATAAATAAAGATATATGCCATTTCATGAAGAAAAGTTGTAGAAATAATTGAGAAACTTTCTTTTCCTATTTCATTTTAGTTTTTATTGTACATGAGAAGCAGGGAAAAGTAAAATACAGGTGTATTAGTCATTTTCTGTTGGTGGGATAAATCCACCATGAGCAAGGGTACTTATAAAAGGAAGAGTTTATTTGAGCTTATGATTGATGGTTCCAGGGAATCAGAGTCCATTGTGGCAGGAAGCATGGTGGCCAGGGCTGGAGCAGCAAGCTGAGGGTCACATCTCACAATGAGCACAGGAAGCAGAGAGAACGACTGGAGACCTCAAAGCTTGTTAAACTCACTAAGCCTGCCCCCAGTGACATACTTCCTGTCATTTGTTCTAGAGATTTTCTGCTTATACAGATCAAATAAAAACTTAGTAGGCTTCTTATGTACTTGGTTCCTGGGAACACCATGATTAATTAGCCAGTTCCAAAGATCATTTCAGGTCATGCCATTATAGGCATTGTTTTGCCTTTGCTGCCCATTATGATAACTATGCACTACGCTCATCTGGTCTTCTGAGATTCAGTGCTGCCACCTGATGCCTACCCTGAGGTCCTGTTAAACCTATTATGTGTACATTTAATTTATGCAAGTGAGCAACAACTTCTCTAACTGTAAGATCTGGCATAAGAAATAGAGCAAAAACAAAGCTCTTCAAATGTTCTGGTGTCTCTCTCTGCTTACAGTAGTCAACAGCTTTTCTAGCCCAAAGTTCCAAAGTCTTCCACATTTCTCCAAACATCCACATGGTCAGATTCTTCACAGCCAACAGCCCACTCTCTGGTACCAAATAACTGTTTTAGTCAGGGTTCTCTAAAGAAACAGAAGCAACAGGACGAATATATAGCTATATACAATTTATTGATTTGTTCACATGACAGAGTTCAAGGAGTCCAACAGTAGCTGCACCACACTTGAGAGGCTGAGAACACAGGGAACTGCTCAGTCCACAAGGCTGGATGTCTCAGTAGTCCCAATCTGGTGCTGAAGGCCTGATGGATTCCAGGAGATCTGCTGGTCTCAGTACACGCTGGGATCCGAAGGGTTGATCACAGCAGCAAGACAAACTCACCAGTGAGAGAGAGGTGAGCTGCAGGAAAAAAAGGGACCAGCTCCCTCTGCCATGGCCTTTAATACTGCCTGCCAGCAGAAGATAACACCCACATTTGGGGTGGGCTATCTGGGTTGAGGTAGTCCAATCTGAAGATCTTTTTTCTCTTATTTGTTCCTTAGTCCAGTCAAGTTGACACCCAAGATTAACCATCACAACAGGTTAAGGTCGTGTGACCCTCTTAATTGGCTTTGCTCATTATATATAGCTGTGTTCACATGTGAGCTATTATTTTATTAATCAGTAAAAATAGACAAGGGATTATTTGATTTAATCATAGCTCTTTTTTACATTTTTTGAATTATTCATTTTTGTTTTATGTATCTGAGTTGCCTGAATGAATGTAAGTTTGTGCATGCGTGCAATGCAGGTGGAGCCCCGAACCGAGTGTTCTGTCCTCTAGCACTGGAGGAGAGGATGGCTGTTAACCTCCATCGGGGTGCTGAGAACCAAACCCAGTTCTTCTGCAAGAACATCCAGTACTCTTAACTGCTGAGCCATCTCTCAGATCCTAATTGCATAATTGCATGTTTTGTTTAGTTTTTTATTCCACATTTAGAGTTTAACTCTGGGTCTCATCTGATCAGCTAGACGAAAACCCCAGATTCTCCTCACTGTGAGACCAGAGCTGCCAGGAAGACACTGGTGACTGAGGTAGCTGCTGCCCCATGCTGCCTCCTCATGGGCTGCACAAACATGCTCAGCACCACGATCATATTTCTGGTCTGTGGCATGGAGTCTCGGGAATTTAGGATTCTTTCATTGGAACTGGGTTCAGTCATTCCCAAGCAGATTCACTGAATCTGAACTACGTGCCACATTTGTTAAATGTGTACACTTTAGGACTTTGGTCTACAACCATTTATCAGGCTCTCCATGGTTTAGCCCAGCTTGCCTATATTTAATATGCTTTTTATTTGTGGGATAATTCTTTTTTTTTTTTTTACCAAAAGATGTCATGTTTTCCCCAAGGAAGTGCTTGAAGGTTCCACCTAGGCAAACCCAAACAACCATCAATCCTGCCCTGTGCTCCACACTGGGGTCCCTCCTCCCCATGGTCACCCAAATGAGGTCCAGCAAGTGTGTGTCCTGTCTTGATCTTCCTGCACTGGCCTCCATGACACAGCATGGGTAGTCCAACAATGGCAGTCTACACTCTGAAGAGGCTGAAATCCCAGTAGCCACTCAGTCCACAAGCTGGATATATCAGTAGTCCCCAGGGGGATAATTATTATAAGCAACCAAGTTCAAGAGTTATTCTGCTAATACTAAGTCTCCTTCACTAGCCAGTGGACAGCTGGCCATCCAGCTACAATGGAGTCAAGGGGCCAACTGCTTAGCTTGTAGTTTGTTCAAGGAATCTGGATATTTACTAATCAAACAGAATCTATTAAATATCATGACTTACATGTATTGAGAAACACATCTTCCACAATCTCTTAGGACTATGGAGTAGTTCAAGTTCAGCTGAGTCTTCTATGGTTTAATATAATAGTTTTGTCCATTTCAGTGTGACCCAGCATGGGTATTCTTTTTCCATGTGGTTGTGGTTGTGTGTGTGGTTGTGTGTATGTGTTCATGTGTATGCAGGTGTGTGTGGAACACAAAGGACAACCTTGCCATTTTTCAAGCACTGTCCATGTTTGAGACAGTCTCTAGTTCCCTAGAATTCACCAAATAAGCTCTGCGGGCCTGCCAACATGCCCTAGGGATCTGTCTAGCTATTCCTTCACAGTGCTGGGATTACACCACCATGGCCAATGTTTGTTACATGGGTACTGGTGGTCTAACTTGTTCCCTTGTGCTTGCCTGGCAAACACTTTATTGACTGACTTACTTCCCAAGTCCTGCCCCATCATCTTTTCTGAATCCTGCCACCCCACAAAATCTTCTATTCCCAAGCCCAAAATTTCACTGACATAAATCCTTGGGTAGGTCAGTGTATCCTTTTTTTTTTGTCTTTTTTTTTTTTTTTTTTTTTGGTCTTTTCGAGACAGGGTCTCCCTGTAGCCCCAGCTGTCCTGGAACTCACCTTGTAGACCAGGCTGGCCTTGAACTCACAAAGATCCACCTTTTTGTCTTTTTGAGACAGTGTCTCCCTGTAGCCCCAGCTGTCCAGTAACTCACTCTGTAGACCAGGCTGGCCTTGAACTCAGAGATCTGCCTGCCTCTGCCTCCTGAGAGCTAGGATTAAAGGCGTGCGCCACCACGCCCAGAGGTGTATCCTTTATTATTCTTCCATTTTCCACCTTCCTCTAATGTGTTGTTTTTGCTTTGCTCTGGGGAGCAAGTTAATTCTCTTCATCTGACTTCCTAGGCTCACCAGTTGCTAGCGTACTGGCTGTGTACTGTAAGGCTCTAGTAGATGCCTTTCATGTTATACTGTGTTCGAGTGGAAGCCCTGCTGTTGAGCAATTTTCACTCTTGTTAGGACATAACCAGGAGTTGAACTTCCAGAAACCTGTTAATGCTCCAGTCTTATGTTATCTCTCTCATGCTTTGATTACTAAACCATCCCTCTGAGTTTGTGAGAATCCCAAGCAGAACACTGACAATTCATATGATGGGGTTCTACTCTTTTCGATTCTTTGAATGTAGATCCAATGGGATTGGTTGCTTTAAGTTCCTGACACCTTGACTTCCCTATAATGATGAGCTGTAATCTGGAACTGTGAGCTAAATAAACGCTTCTTTCCTTTACTTGATTTTGTCAAGGTATTTTTATCACAGAAATAGAAAATGAAATGCCGAATCCTCACTCTTAATCTACATTTTGTTAAATTTTGCAAAGAACTAATTTCACGTATTTCTTTATATATCTTAATGTGGCTTTGATAAAATTTGAAAGTAGATGTTTCATACTATATGTCTTCCAGACAACAGCATTCTACGCTCTGAAGCAGTGGAGCCAGGACAGCAAGGAGTGCACTTAATTTCTCTTAATCACTATTTAAATTTTTCCTCTATTTCCCCAAAGTACAAAATATTTATAATTTGTTGAGTGTGGGGTATTTTCTAAGAATCTTGTAATGTTATTTGTAATTTTCATAACAAACTACAGATAATGTCCTGCTAATTTTTCTCACAGGAGAAAATGCTTCTGAGATAGAATTAGCAATACATTTTAAGAATTAACATAAGACAGGCATATTTTACATCAGCACTATATTGATTATCTACTGGATATAGGTAGTATGAAAATTGTATAATTTCAGACATTTTTAAAAAAGTGTAATTCTAAGAGTCATGCTACCCGCTTAAGATCATGTGTCATATGTGACTAAGCCAGGTCCCAGCTCTGGCTGACTATAGAATCTTTGACCTTTGTCTCATGTATAACTAATGAGCATGGCCATATTGTTTCCTAAAAAGGATTTCGATTCCACTAGGCAACCAAAGAAGCTTTTATCTTATCAGAAGTATATGGTCCTTGTTGGTCTGGCTCTGTTGAGTTGGAATTTGTTTTGTCCTATTTTCATCACTTACAGTGTAAAAATGTGTCACTAGAGACCCCAGTAACTTCTTTGCCTCAGCACTCCCCTCAGCTGAATTAAATTCTGGTGACAGGGTCATTCTTGCCTCTTCCCACCTTTACCCCAAGGCAGTTGTTGCAGATGTTTAGCCTTCATGGAACACGGTGTTACTATGTGCTGGTTACAGCAGCGGCCAGGGGGAGACAACACTACTGCTAATGAAGTGCCATGCACAGGCCAGCCTCTTCTACATGGCGTGGTCCGCCAAGGTATGGGTGAATGCTCTACTCTGGGGGCCACTCACTGATGGCAGAAGTTTGTGAACTTGCATGGGACGGAGGCATCAGGAAAGCCCAGCCTTCCTTCAGATTTCTATCGGTCAGTGAAGCAGTTGTAAAAAAAAAATGAAGCAACGACTCTCATCAGCAAAGCTTCCTCATGCACAGACTGTGACGCATAGAGGAAAGCCACGAAGGCCAAAGTGTCAAGGATAAGAGACTACGGAGTGCGTTTCCTTGGATAGGACTCAGGGAAAAAAGCAGAGGTGTTTGGGCCCCTGGGAACTTGCTCATATGAACTTGCAACAATGCTAACAGTATGAACAAAACCCATGCAAACTCAATCAGACAAAATCCAGCATAGAACTGGGAAAATGGGCAGGAGGTGCCAACCTCAACTGTGGAACTATTGGCAACTGATTGCTGCTAAGTGAGGGAGAGCTGATCTTCTTTAAGCAAGGGATGCTGGCTTGATTCCAGGGGGTAAATTTGGGCTGAGGGACATCTGGGTACGAATGTTGACCAGATAGTACTTAACATATATGATAGAATTCGTGAAATCCAATGGGGATGGTGGAGGCTGTGAGGAATGAGGATGGGGGAGAGGGTCCAAATATGATTAATATGTGTGGTATGAAATGCATGAAAATTCAATATCAAAATATATTTTTAAAAAATATATATTTATATATAATATATATATTTAAAAATATAGATATTGTTATTGAGCAACAAAGTGAATGCTCCTTTCTGTTCCACACCAGTCTGCGTATTGGAACCTACTAGTTCATAATAAGCATCAGGATAGAAAGAGAAAGAGCATAGGAGACACTCCACGAGTACCCGCTCCATGATCCCTTTTGTAGAAGATGCTTCAGATGCTGTCTCTAATCCTCATTACCAACTTGAAGCCTAAGTACTGCCATCTCTTGTGAGGGAAAGCAGGATTTTTAAACCCAAGATACCAAGAGAGCCTCAGAATGATATTTCCTGATTATTTGGCCTTGGAGAAATTTATTATACTCTAGTTAATCTTACCAAGAAGGGAAAGTTGGAGACAGAGCAGTCTGAGAAGATGCTTATTGTTTTTACTTTTGGTCTTAGAAGGACAATGCATTGCTACAATTGCCTGGAAGTCAGTGTATAAGTGTCAGAGTGGCTCTGGGGTTGTTTTAAAAAGATTCAAAGAGAATACAGCTTATTTCCTCTCTACACTGAAGTATGATATCTATATATTTCATGCATTTTAAATGTATAACAAGCTAAAAATATCTCCATCTTCTGTTCCATTACACTTTCATTAATGCATGCAAAGATATGTTCTTCTGAAAGGATTTTAATTTTATTGTTTTGAATTTTTGTTTTTCTAAATAGAAGCTGGCAAGTAGAAGAAAAACATGGAAGAAATTGTTTAAAGTGCATGTAAGAAATTAAAATATCAAATTATTAAAATATTATTGATAAATACTCAAACAATATTTTCCTCAGTTCTAAGACTTATGAGAAAGAGCAAACTTTTTAAGCACATTAAAGTATATATCAACTCACTATGTAATTTAAGGATGTAAAGTTACAATTTTTTACCTGTATACAAGCTTATGGCTAAACTGTGAATTCCTAGATATGTTTTACAATTAACCTCTAGTTTGATTTCAGACTTTGTAAGTTTGCTATATGTAAGGAGTGAAAAAAAAAGCTAAGAGTAGAATCATGAACATCAAAGGCAGGGATAGATGCTCCCAAAGCACAGAGTTGAAGTGTTACTTAGAGTACTGGAGTGCAAGAAGGCTATGACATGCTTCAAGTAGAAAACACATTGTTTGATAAGCCTTGTTCAAAGCATAAAGCTCTTAGCTGTGAAGTGATGCTAATGAAGTAATGTACTGAATTAGGATATGGTGTTTTTTAGAACAAAGCATAAATAAAACAAGACTATATAGGGATGGCTTTATACAATAGAAGCAGGAAATGAGAAATTATTGATAAAAGCTACAAAATTTTAGTTACACAAAATGAGTAAACCCTGAGAATTTAATGTGCAACATGGTAGCCATCATGAATAATTTTGTAGAGTCTGCTTGAATCATTTTGAGAGGGTTGATTTTAAATGCTTTCACAAAAAGAAAAAAATGGTAGCAAAGTTACATAGTGATTGATTGATGAAGATTTTGTGACCAGAGACCTCAGAACTTACCTCTGTAATTCTTTAAGGAACAATTGTCCAATATTTGATAATGTAATGTTTAAAGAAACTTTAGAAATCATAATTAGCTTAAATGACAACTATGTATATATAGTTTTAATGTTATTATTTGATTTGGGAACATATTCAGTAAATCATGTTTAAAAAAAAAACAAACAGTAAAACTGAAAATAGGTTTGTGATTTATGTTGGAAAGGTGTTCCACAGGTGGCACCAAGCAGGTAACTGTAAAACTCACAACTCACACTGGACATGGTGGTGCGCACCTTTAATACCAGCACTCGAGAGGCAGAGGCAGGGGGATCTCTGTTAGTTCAATACATAGTGAGCTCCAGGCCAGCTGGGATTAAAGGGAGACCCTGTCTCAAAAATATCAAAAAGACCAAAAAAATAAAAAAAAATAAAACCCAACAAGAACAAGAACAAGAACAAGAACAACAACAACCAACTCACAACTCACAAAGGTCAAAAAGCATATTAAAATGTCTAAAATTACTTTTGGAAATTGAAAATAAATGCTTTGGTAGATATCAGAACTTGAAGAGTGAACACTATGTCATATGAAGAGCACACTTGGGCCTCACTTGGCTTGTCTATTTTTGAGACAGGATCTGATACTCAATGCTGTAGATAAGGCTGGCCTAGGCCATGGAGATCTGCCTGCCTCTGGCCCCATTTGTATGGATTAAAGGTGTGTGTCACGTGCCTGCCCTTTACCTTGTTCTTAATACATGATAAATTAAATTATATCTATACCTTATTATTATGACAATTTTTTTTTTCAAATATGAGTTAGAGAACATTAGTGCTATAGATATGTGTGAATTCACCATACAAAAATAGATAGAGTCAAGCTTGTTGGTAGGGTTATATTACAACTGCTGAAATAAAACTAAAGCCTCATTTATGTCCAGTGCAAAGAATGGTGCAGCCTCAGAAGGCCTTGGGGTCCGACCTGCTCTGGTATGCTTGCACGAGCTTGGGGACTAGACACTGTTGGTAGCCTGCTTCATTAAAGAAAGCCTGTGCTAGAGTTTCGTGAACTCACCCCCGCCCATCGAGCAAGGAAGGCTAGTTTCACTTTACTTCCTCCATGTAAGATAAGCCTCAGGATGTTCCAGCCCACAGGACATTCCAGGATTATCTTCATCCTGCCCTTCCCCTCCTTACTTCCTCCTTGTAAGATAAACAGGATGCTCATTAACCACAGGATGTTTGAGCCCACGCTTTGGTATGCAAATGAGGCATCGGATGGTGCACCAATCCAGAGCATGCACAAGCCCTCTAGACTGCTATATAAGCAGTGCTTCTGCCCCATTTCGGGGGCCTTCTCACAAGAGAGCTGTACACAATAAAGTTTGCTGCAGAAGAATCCTGCTGTCTGCGTGAAGTTCTTGCCGGCGAGACTGCTGCGCTCGACAAGACACATTTGTTTAAAACTATATTCTAAGAAAATCTTGTTTTACTTAACTCATTAATGAGAAGATGTTAGTTATACAAAATAATGACCTGTGCTGTGACATTTTTGCATGAGAATATAACCCACAGTTCAGATTTTCTTCTCCTGTTACCCTCTTGAGTCCATTTTCACCTGCTTCCCGAATAGTCCCCCTTCTCTCATTTCTTCAAAATCTGTATTCTACATCTGAGAGAAAACACGATATTTGTCTTTCTAAAACTGGCTTACTTTGTTCAAACTGAGTATTTCATTCTATTTGGTAAGCCTCTGTTGTAGGTGATATCGGTGATATCAAATGATATCAAATCAAATAACTATACACACTATAAACCCCACTGTGATATAGGTTCTAAGGGTCTTTCTCACTTCTCTCAGGGCTTCTCAACATTTCCTGTTTGCTTGCAGAGTGGAGTGCATAATTGCTGCTGGTCCTCCACTCTGTTTTTAGATGCCACTGATTTTTCAGGCAACGTCCCATTGCTACCTTTGGAAATCCCGCGTTGTTATTACATGCATAACTTAATCTGGACATTGACCTTTGAATTTCTCTCTCCTCAAAAACTTCCTGATCTACAGTGGCCTTCAATGAAAATATGCGATCCTGGAATATTGAAAATGTAAATGGAAACATTCTTTTTTATTATTGAATTTTGGTGATTTTCATGCACTATAACTTGATGGTATTTGGATCTCCTCTCCTTTCTTCACCTCCTCTTAAGGTCCTCTATCCAATTCAGTGAACTCTATCGTATAGCTACTAAGGCCTATAGAGCCTATGGTGTCCCCAAATGCCCTTCAGTGTGGGTTCATCCACTGGAGCCTAATTAACCTGCCAAGAGTCCCATGCTTGTAAGAGACTGATTTTGCCCTTTCCAGTAACCATCAGCTGACACAATTTCCTTAGTTTGAGTTGGCATTTCTTACCCACTTCTTCATGTCTATGCTGGAATTTTGCCTTGTTTGAGCTTGCATGGAACTTGTGTATGCTGTCACCATTGCTGCGAGTTCATATGAATAACTGACTAGGTGTCTCAAAGACTTTGTTTCCTTATTGACTTCCGAAACCTCTGGCTCTAACACTCTTTCTGCCCCCACTTCTACAGTGATCCCTAAGCCTTGGGGATAAGGAGTTTGTTATAGGTGTCCTATTCAAGGATAAGCACTCTAAAGCTTCTTGTTCTGCACACATTGGCCAGTTGTGGGTTTTGGTGTTAATCGCCATCTGCTACATGAGGAAACTACTGCTGAGATTTGAGAGCTGCATTAATCTATGGGTATAGCAATAAGTCATTAGGTGTTTGCTTAATACTATAACTATTTAGTAGAAAACTAGTATTAGGCTCTCCTCTATGTTTTGTGATCTGTCTAATCTCAGGTCCCTAAGCCTGGTATTACTGTCAGGTATAGGCTACATCCTAGGAGGCAGAACTTAAATCCAATTAGAGAGTGATTGATTATTCCCATAATATTTGCACCAGGGGGCATACCTTGCCAGGCCAGTTGTTATTGTATAATTCACAAGATTCACAGCTGGGTAGGATTGTTGATTATTTTTCCTTCTAGTGGCATACATAGCACCCTCCAGCACTATGAACACTAGCCAGTAGAGATGAGGCTCTGAAGTCGACACCAGCTTGATTGTTTGTTTTACAGCTCATATAAGAACTATCTTCACCAATAGGGTCTTACCATAAATAAAGACATTCTATTTTGCCACTTATTTGATAGATCACAGATGATCTATTGAATTGAGACTCCTACGAATTTGTTACTAGACCTTATCCACTTGTTCAAGCCTTTGCAGTTTGGAAAGACTCATTACATTCACACCAAGCTCCCTCGTTGGTTTCCCAATACTTCTATTAGTCCAGAGCTTTCTGGGAGTTTTTTTCTGTTGTAAACACAATAGCTTCATAGAATGGTTTACAAATAGAAATCACTCAGTGAAGGTGTAATTGTATGATTCTTAAATCACACTGAATCTCAACTTTTTGTGAGCCTTTTTTTTTTTTTGGTAGCTACAGAAACATTTTTATTACTTGGTTCTTCCATATAGCTGCATTTAAGAGAGATGTAAATAGTCTTTTTGCTAATTTTTATTGAAGCTCTGTGCATTTCATACAAAATTTCAATCAAGTCGAGACCCATTCCCCTTCCTTGCCCCCCCCGACCCCACCAGAGCTCATGCATTCTGCCAAACATGATTTTCATATTTTTCTCAGTCTCTTAAAATTTTTGATGCAGAAGTTTACTGTTTTGAGCAGAAGTTCACCATTTCAGTCAGTTCTTTGACCTAGTCTTTTTTCTTGTTGCTTCTTCCAAACTGCATCATTCCAAAATATGCATATATGCATGCCACATATATCTTTTAGTATCTTCAGCTTATGATTTCTTTTTCTTTTTAATTAGGCTGAAAGATGTCATGTTTGAAGGCTCCTCCTTGGCAAGCCCAAACAACCATCAGTCCTACCCTCGTGCTCCACACTGGGGTTTTCCCTTCCCATGCTCACCAAATGAGGTCCAGTAAGCACCGCATCCTGTCTTGATCTTCCTGTACTGGTCTCCATGATACAGCCTGGGTAGTCCAACAATGGCAATCAATACTATGAAGAAGCTGAAACCCCAGTAGCAGCTCAGTCCACAAGCTGGATGTCTCAGCAGTCCCTATCTGGCACTGAAGTTCTGGAGGATTCTTGGAGAGACATGAGTCTTCAGTCCATATTGGAATGTTGAAAAGCTGTGTCTCATGTCTTTGAAGGATGGCAAAAGCAGTCGTAGCCTCCAGATAGCTGTAGTTACCAGTAAGACCGGCAAAACAAAGGTGCCTATTTATTTATTTATTTATTTATTTATTTATTTATTTTATTTATTTTTTACTTTTTTCCTTTTACTAAGATCTCAAGTTTTATATCTAAAGTACAATTTCTTAGGCCTTACTAATTATTTCTGGGTATAATTTCCTTTTGGACACTTAAGGCCACACTGTTAGCTCAAATTAACCAAGGTTTTTGTTTTCTCAAGGTCAGTTGAGGATCTGGTCCTCAGGTTTTATTACAGGGAGGGAGCCCTTGGTTCCTTTTGGCTTTTCATTTACCAGTTCCATCCATTCACGGACAAAGTCAGGTCCTGCTAGATCAGGCTTCCCTTTTTGAAACATGAACAGACTTTTCTCTTTATAGGCTGGATACTGACTGAAGTCCCATTAGTGGATCTCCAAGACCTCCCTGCACAGGAAGACTGGTGACTCACATTTGCAGGACATTTCAAGAGATGCCCCCATGCATAGTCCCCTGGGACTTAGTTGACCTCTGAGGTCAAGGAACAAAGTTATCCCTTAAGTCCCTTGGCCAAAATGGTATGGGCCTTAAGTATGGTTGTTAAGCATCCAGAAAGGCTAAGTTACGCCAGCCTGATACTTTTAACATATTCTTTTAGCTTATTCTTTTTTTTTTTTTTCTTTGTTTTTGGTCTTTCGAGACAGGGTCTCCCTGTAGCCCCAGTTGGCCTGGAACTTGCTGGCCTGGAACTCACTCTATAGACCTGGCTGGCCTTGAACTCACAGAGATCCGCCTACCTCTGCCTCCCAAGTGCTAGGATTAAAGGCGTGTGCCACCACACCTGGCTTAAAAGCTTATTCTTATAAGTAGAATTAAACTAAGAAATATTTTTTTAAAAAATTAGTTGTGAATATGATTTTGACATATATTAATTTTTCAAAGTAATGGATCTCATCACGATATTCGTACACTTTTTTTTTTTTTTTTTTGGTCTTTTTGAGACAGGGTCTCCCTGTAGCCCCAGCTGTCCTGGAATTCATTCTGTAGACCAGGTTGGCCTTAATCCCACAAAGATCCACCTTCCTGTGCCTCTCAAGTGCTAGGATTAAAGGCGTGCGCCACCACGCCTGGCTGATATTCGTACACTTTTATGGCATACTTTAATCATATTCCCCCCTCCCATAAGCATCTCTGGCCCCCTCTTCTGCTGGTTTCCTTCTGCCTCCCAAATAGTACCTTTCTATGTTTATGACTTCATAAATCTAGTTTCTGGAATTAAATAAGCATATTTGTCTTTTGTTTTTGCCTTCTTTTGCCAAATATGATGCTCTCTAGGTCACCAATTTCTTCTGTAAATGACATAATCATATCTATATTATTCAGTCATCATCTTTATCCATTCATTGCTGGCGGATACCTAAGCTGAGTCTCTAACATGGCTGTTGTGACTAGTGCTACAGTAAACAGGTCACTGCTGCAGAGCAACTTAGAGCACTTTAGATTTATCTCCTGGATCAAATGGTAGCTCTATCTCTGGTTTTGTAGAAACTGCCAAAGCCAATGCTGTGCTGGCTGGTCTTATGTACATTCTCAGAATCAATGTACACAAGTTTCTTTCTCCCTTCTTCCTTAGCAAGATTTGGGTTTTGTTGTTGTTAACTGCTTTCTTAGTGATGATCATTCTGGCTTAGATATTTTGCTTCTTTTGAAAACATAAAGAAATAATAACTGGCTATAGCCCATCCTCTCAGTGATTTTTGCCCTTCCATTTATAAGTGGCTGCCAGGTTGTCAATGGATGGGAGTGTGGGAGTAGATCTTCCTTAAGATCTCCAAATAGACTGACTAGACTCCAGTGGATGAACTTGTACCAAAGCACATCTGGGGAAAATGCTTGACTGGATACAATTTAACATGTATGATGGACTGTATGAAGTGCAGTGTAGGGGGTATGTGGGGCTGTGGATGGGGGAGGGAGGTCTAAATTTTATTAAGAACTATTGTATGAAATGCACAAAAGTTCAATAAAAGTATTTTTTAAAGGCCTTTATTGGGGCTGGAGAGATGGCTAAGAGCATGGACTGTTCTTGCAGTAGACCTGTGCTTGATTCCCAGCATCCACATGGTGGCTAACAGCTGTCTATAACTCCAGTTCCAAGGGAATCCTACACTTTCTTCTGATCTCCAGCAGAATTGCGTGACACAGGTGCACTTACATACATACAGGCAATACATGCATACAAATAAAATAAAAATAATAAATAAAATATATTTTTAAAAAAGAAGGGCTTCATGGACATGTGAATTCATTTCCAGGGAACAGGGTAGAAGGAAAGAACTGACTCCTGGAAATTCTCCTTTGGCCCCTATAGGTGCCTGCTCACATGCACTCTTGTGTGCACGTGTGTACATACACAGACAGACAGACGCAATAATAGATCCATAAATAAATTTAATAAGAACTCTTTGTAAAAAGCCCTTGCCTTGCTGTACTATGTAATATTTTACCGGTAGAAATCTTAATCTTATTTCCTTCTTTGATAATCACTACAATTAATATTATATTTGCCTTTCTGTGTTAAAATTTTCTTTACAAGCAAAAAAATCATTTTAACTCAAATGAGTTCTAACTAACTATGGGTAAGCAGATATAATATACATTGCAATATTGTTAATAATGAACACTTTGTATAATCTTTGTAGTAAATTTAAGGTTTTCATTGATTATAATTTGTTTCAGAAGGAGTCTCAAATGTTGAACATTGGATTTCATTCATAATTATTTTATCATCTGTGCAAGCTGCTGAGGGAGAAAGCCAGTCAGTGATCCAACCCAGCTCTAAAGCCTAACGACTATAGCGACTTGCATAGCAAACTATGTCTATTTGTGCAATAGTGGCAATTCTATCTAGGGGTAATCCACAGCTATCTAATTTGACTTAAAGTCCTCTCAACGGGAGGAAATTCATGGGTGGCACTGTAAACATAGCCAAACACGCATGCTAGAGAGGTCAGAGATCCTAGAGAATAGCCCAACTCTGGCATATCTCCATGTAAATAAAATGTCTTACTGTATGCCAAATATGGTTATGTACAGACAAGTATGTTGAATACCAGTCATCAAAGAAGCTTCTTTTTTTTAAAGATTTTTAAATTTTTATTTATTTTTGTATGTGTAGGAATGTACTGTCTGCATGTAGGCTTGTGCACCCGTGTCCTGCAATGCTGCGGAGCTCAGAAGAGGTGTCAGATTCCCCTGGAACTGGAGTTAAAGATGGTTCTCAGCTGCCATGTGGGTGCTGGGGATCGAACCCAGGTCCTCTGCAAGAGTGGTTGGTGCTCTTAACCACTAGGCCATCTCTCCAGCCACAGAAGCTTCTTTTTAAGAGGTTTCCAATGCTGAGATAAAGGTGAAATCAGTCTGAATTAAAAGTAAACAAAGGCAGGTTTTTATTCTGGGAAATGGGCGAATCCATAGCCCTTTGGGGTGAAGGACCATGGGAAAGAGCATGTCTGGGGGGGGGCGAAGGACCTTTTATGGGTCAGGGGAGGGAAGATGGTGATGGGCCAATTAGGACAGGTCAGAGCCCTGAAGGTGAGTCTCAGATCTGGAGGTCTCATGGGAATCTGGAACTAGGTGTTGGCTCCACCTGGTGATTTTGAGGGCTTTCATCCCTTGCTTTTACAAACACAGCTCCTGGTGGGAAAGGAGAAGGGGGGAGGGGGCTTCTGGTTTATGCCATCTTGGCTTTTCATCCTGAACCCCAACCTAACACTTCCATCTGCAACAGATGGAAGCTATTAAAGAGTTCCACGGCTGGTCACACACTGAGAATATATCCTAGAGATGTTCAGCCCTAAGTGACATATCTCCAGGCAAACCTTTACATCTAAGGAACATAGTGAACTGGGGTAGAGAGAATGCTAATACATCCCTCAACTCTCACCAGCAAAGCTTGCTCATTCAACACAATGCCATGGACACAGAAGAGCACAACTGGACAAGGTATAGAGAATAAGAGACTACATAGTGTGTGTCCCTGGATAGGACTCCTATATTAAACCTGACCCACCCATGGCTCAGGGAAGAGGAGGCCAGAAGAGTGTAAGAGTCAGGGCTGGTGTGAAAACAAAAGGGGCTGGAAAGATGGCCTAGCGGTTAAGAGCGCCGACCTCTCTTGCAGAGGACCCGGGTTTGATCCCCAGCACCCACATGGCGGCTGAGAACTGTCTTTAACTCCAGTTCCGGGGGAATCTGACGCCCTCTTCTGACCTCCGCGGCATTGCACGACACGGGTGCACAAACCTGCATGCAGACAGTAAAAAGAAATAAAAATAAAAAATATATTAAAAAAATAAGGAAAAATAGGCTTTCAGTCCCCTGGGAATTTGCTACATGAACTTGCAACAATAATGAGAGCATGCACAAGACCCATGCTGACTCTATCATTCAAAAATTCAGCATAGAACAAGGAAAATGGGCAGCAGGCCCCAACTCTAGCCAAGGAACTACTGTCAACACATTACTACTGGATGAAGGAGAGTCTATAAGGGAGTGACTCCAGGGGATGTACTTGCACCAAAGGACATCTTGGTACAAATGCTTGACTGGATATAACTTATCATATATAACAGAATGCATGGAATCTGGTGGGGGTAGGGATGGGGGAAGATGTCTAAATTTGATTAAGAACAGTTACATGAAATACACAAAACTCAATAATAAATTTTAAAAAATTTATTTTATCCTGCCGATATAATTCCTTACAAGAAGAGGCAGACGACACTGCCTTATACAGTCAACTCAGTTTTACATCTGACTTTTTATATTTATAACAAGTATTGATTTGTTAATTCTGTCTCTGCATGAATTCTTCGCTTACTGTTTGTTGCTCTTGCAACTTGCAGCCTCCTCCACCCGATACCTACACCTTCCAGAGTGAGGTCTAAAATGAAAAGGTGTGAATGTGAATTCTATCATAGTTCCCACTAAAGTTTACCGAGCAATATATCTGTTGTCATTTTGTCACACAGTTTCCATGGAAACTAGAAATTAAAAAAAAAAAAGGCATGGTCCCTTGGTTTTTGATGATAGGACTCAAAATAATCAAAGCATCAGGAAAACAGAAAGCAAGATAAAAGATGTGTAAAGAATGTGGTGTAGTGCTAGTTAATTTTAGTACAGAAAAGTCAAAAAAAGCATCACTGATCAGGTGGTATTTGAGTATAAATCTAAAGAAATCAAGATGCATTCCATGTAGGTACCCTAGCCCGAAGACCTGTTATCCTCTGCAGCCCACACGATGCGCTGATCACCCTGGTTGTGCTGTGACCTCTGCATGTGTTGCTGTGGTATGCTCACCTGCACACAGCTACAGCACACAAGATAATTATTAAAACATGAATTTTTCTAGGACAAGGTCTCTCTGTAGTCCCAGCTAGCCTGAAACTCGCTATGTAGAATAGAACAAGCAAGGCTTGATCTCAGAGAGATCCACCTGCCTCTGTCTCCCAAATAGCCCCGATTTTGTTTGTTTGTTTGGTTTGGGCTTGAGCAATTGGAAAGGTGAACTTCCATTTATTGAAATGGAGATGAGAGAGGAAGAAGTCCTGGCTAGCTTAGTTGAGGGTTGATGACAACTAGGAATTAATTTTTGAGACTGTCAACTTCTAAATTACCATTCCAGTTGGAAAGGTAGCATGAAACCGAATCTTTGAATCTGGGTTCCAGCGGGAAGGTCTGAGCTGGAAATACACATTGAAGAAGTCCTGAGTGAAGAAGGGGCGGTTACTGAGGGAGGAAGCAGTAGAGAGATTAGAGGAGGAGAGAGGAGGTTTGGGAGTGAAGAATGGTTCAAGGATGGACTGCAAATGTGACAGCCAGAACTTAGTGAGTTGTGATAGGTGGGAGCTGTGACCTGTGTGACCTGCGACCTGTGACCCAAGTGAGCTGTGATCTGTGAGACCTGTGACCTGAGTGACCTGACCTGTGAACTGTGACCTGAATGACCTGTGGCCAGAGTGAGCTGTGACCTAAGTGAGCTATGAAACTACTGACCTGTGACCTGAGTGAACTGTGACTTGAGTGACCTGTGCCCTAAGTGACCTATGGCCTAAGTGACCTGTGACCTGAATGACCTGTGACCTGAGTGACCTGAATGACCTATGACCTGAGTGAGCTGTGACTTCAATAACCTGTGACCTGCATGACCTGTGACCTGAGTGACCTGTGCCCTAAGTGACCTATGGCCTAAGTGACCTGTGACCTCAATGACCTGTGACCTGAGTGAGCTGTGACCTCAATGACCTGTGACCTGAGTGAGCTGTGACCTGAGAGAGCTGTGACCTGAGTGAGCTGTGACCCTAGTGACCTGGGTGATTGTGACCTGAGGTCTAACTTTTAGTTACAGGAAGAGGAAGCTGATATTTGAGTTTGAAGAGACCAAATTTTAAGAGAGATAAAATTATAGGAATTTCTTTAAAATGGAGCAGAAGATAGGAAATTAGAGACAGGGAATCTAAGGACTTATTCAGAGTAAATGTCTATACCAGGAGATACATTTGGTGGAATTTATTGTTTGACTGATGATGGAATTGATCTTACAGAGCTGGAAAAAATGTTGTCTGGAGCGAAAAGAGACAAATACTGGTGTCCTAATCGAGTGAGCAAGAAATGGAGGGCAGCATGGAGCGAAAGAAGAACCAGGGAGTTTGGCTCGGTCCAATTTGAGAGAAGTTTAACCTTAATCCCCGGAAGCCTGGGTTTGGGGCAGGGACGCTGGTTGGTTGGCAGATGCGGCAATAGGAAATCAGCAGATCGTCAGGCCTGAGAGGGAATGCTGGAGGCTGGAGGGAGGCAACAGTTCTGTTATCTAGCAGAGCAGGGAGGGGAGTAGACCATGGAAACGAATTACGATTTCTGAACTTCCATGAGTACCTCCATCTGTGTGTCAGAAGTAGCTGTCTGTCCTGTTTGTTCTCTGCAGAGCCCCATGCTCATGTGTGGCCTGGAGCGGAAGGAAGTAGAAGTGGTGCAAGACTTTCTAGGTCTCACCTCAGCAAGCCTTCCATGTGCACGCCTTCATTCTTGGTTCTCCGAGGCCTGATGGCTTACAGCTAACCCTCTGGTTAAAAGTGGGAAACCACAGACTGAAGATAGCAGGAGGTCTTAGCCTGAGTCTGCAAAGGACCGTCTGGACAAAGGCTCGTTTCATTTGCCTATTTAGCTACATAGTATTATGTGACCAGGAAATGAAGTGTCACCATGCTTGTACCATTAAGGCTTTTACGGGGGTAAGATTATTCCCAGAGCAGCCAGAGCTGTCACTAATCAGTCTTCATTGTTCCTGAGTCTTTTCTTGAGTTTCCATGTTTACTCACCATTTTTTTTTAAACACATTGTAGATTGATTTATTTATTTATTTATTTATTTATTTATTTATTTATTTATTTTGGCCTTTTTGAGACAGGGTCTCCCTGTAGCTCCCGCTGTCCTGGAATTTGCTCTGTAGACCAGGCTGGCCTTGAACTCACAGAGATCCGCCTGTCTCTGCCTCCCAACTGCTAGGATTAAAGGCGTGCACCACCACACCTGGCAATTTATTTATTTATTTAATGTGTATGTGTGCATGTCTGAGTCTACATATGTACACTACGTGTATGCAGGAGCCTGGGCAGGTCAGAAGTGCTCATTGGATCTCCTGGAACTGGAGTCACAGATGGTTGTAAGCCACAGTGTAGTCATAGTTAACCAATTCTTTAGTCTCTTAAGACTTCTTATTGACATATTGAATTCTAAAGCTGTCTCACAAGTCTGTTTAAAAATGATACACAGCCAGGCATGGTGGGGCACGCCTTTAATCCCAGCACTCAGAAGACAGAGGCAGGTGGATCTCTGTGAGTTCAAGGCCAGCCTGGTCTACAAAGCGAGCTCCAGGCCAGCTGGGACTAAAGGGAAGCCCTGTCTCAAAAAAATACCAAAAAAAAAAAAAAAAAAGACACACAACATTATACATTTAGGTAAAGATAATTAATGAGAGAATATATTACATTGACATTTATTTTACAGTATGTAATTCATGTATTATATATCAATTATTTTATGCCACACTTATATACATTATCATTACATAGAATATTTGTATTTATGAATTATTTTCTTAGGGATACCACCATATGGGTGGCTTTGGCTACATACACATGTCTGAAGCTGACTGTCTATGCCAAGGTGTTGACAAGGCTAATGCCCCATGAGGGCTACGGGAAGGAAAGGGAAGAGAAACCTGTTACATACAAGCTTCTCTACTTCTGGCTATTTGCTAGCAATCTTCAAAGATCCATAGCTTGTAGCCACATCATCCCAATCTCTGCCCTTGATCTTTACAGAGCTTTCTCCCTGAGTGTGTTCCAATCTAAGGGGGGCATCAATCATACTAGCTTTAAGCCCATCCTAATGACCTAATCTTACCTTGACTATTTCTATAAAGGCCCTAACTTCAAATGAGTCACATTCAGAGGTTATAAAGTTAGTACTGCAGGTATCTGCTTTATTTTTTATGGGAGGCAGTTCAAAACATAACAGTAGCATATTGCCTCGAAGCAGAGGGAGTGCTAGCTCTTGAGCAGGATGAGGTTAGAACCCCAGTCTGACACTTACTATCTTTGTGACTGAGTTTCAGTCATTGCAAATCTATAAGCCACAGTTACTTCTTTGTAAAAGGGACCTGGGTCATTAACTCATCATGTTCATATGGAGGTTAAGCTAAATATTTAGTGCATGTTGGACAGTCAATGATAGCTTTTATTCAGATAATTAAGGTGTGAATGTATCATAATATATAAATTACTTTGACCCAAATGTACATTACGATATTTTCCTGTTACCATAGAAATAGTATTTTCTTAAAGTGGTCTTAAATTTGCCATTTAAAAATGTCCAAGTAGCTTAAGCTACCTCAAATTTATACTATTGGTATCATCATTTTTAATGTAACCTTGACAGTGGGGCTCAGAGTCTCAATTCATTCTTTATTAATTGACACCTGTATTTGAATGCTTGTCCTTAGCTGAGATTTATTTGATACAAAATGATAGATATATAGATATATCATAGGATTAGTGACTTGTTTCAAAGTCATGTTCTTTTATGATTTGTGTGTTGAAATGAATCACTTGGTTGCAGTTGAAAAGCTAACAAACTACTCGCTGTGCTGAAAAGCTTCCCAAAAGTTTAAAATTCAAATGTGCCTTTGGATTTGAGGAACATGAAGCCACTTCCCTGTCAGGTGTCACAATGTCCTTGAAGTGGATCTTGCAGAATTAGTAATATAAGTGGAACACTTTTTTTAGACTCAGCCATATCTCTATTAAAAGAACAGTGGCACTAAAGCATGTTCATCCTTCTTTCCTTTCCAATTTTGTAAATTTGTAAGGTCTATTAACTTTCCTACCAGGATGAACTGAGCCAGAGATAGCTACTGACCTAATAGCAAGACCAGCTGGCTGTGTTATTAGTTCAATGTGTGTTCTCCCACAATCCAAGTTTAGCCCCTAGACCCAAATGCTAAAGTACAAACTGCATCCATGGAAAATCAAAAGAAATGGAAGAGCAAAGATGAAGTTTATCAAGTATGAAATAAACATAAGTGAAAAGACTTGGTGACGCTCAGAAAGCAACAGCAGTTGCAAATGAATCCGGATACAATTAACAAAAGTAACAGAGGTGCTCAAGCAGATAGATGCAAACCAGGTGGGGGCTGGGGGGGGGTATGGCCGTCTGTCCGAGTGGATTAACACGCTGGCATGCTACATCCCAGAGGCATTTTCCACAGACATTTTTCACTTGTCACTATACAATTTGTTTCAGCCTGCGCTTTTGGAATTAACTTAAAATGGATTCTGGAGCTTCCAGTAAGGAACAAAAGAAAAATTTAAAAAACAGCTGACATGAAAGTGACCACAAATCATTCAAGGCAGTAACTGCACTGCCCATGTCTCATTTCCTATTTGCCAAGAGTGCTAAGCCCGCCACACCACTGTACATGGTTTCGTCCTAAAGTCTGTAAAATGCTAGTTGAGTTATTAGCGCTCCCCACAACTAGAGCTTCATGAAGAAGAATAGATACAGCCCCTGGAGACGCCAGGCACAGAACTCCTCTCAAATCAAACAGTGCTCAAAAGAGGCAGAGGCCAGCGAGAAAGAGAAGATGGCGTGTGGCCATTAGGCTGGGCTTGGAGCAGGAAAAGCAGAGAGGAAGTGAAGCAGAAAATTAAACGGTCTGATGCTGACTTTGAATAATGGCTCTGGGTGACCCTGAATCTTACTACTGGAAGTGTGCACATATTAAAATTCTCCAGTTGTGATCAATTTTCTGTGTGCTAGATGGTTCTCCTGCTATGTTTGGTGAGTTGGAAGAAGCAAATCATTTAAAACAGCTCTTGGAGGCTTGCATCCATTTCATTTCCTTTGTGAACTTGAGAGTTCCTCTCCTTTCATTGGCTCCCCTAGAGATGCTGGTCCTGCTTGGGACCTTTGCCCATCAGAATTTAATCATTGCTGTCTGCTTTGATTTGGCTGCCCAGGCCAGCCTCTCTGAGCTTCCACGAAGGGGATGAGCACAGAGGCAGTAGTTGGCACTGCCCGATGCAGCTCCACAGAGAAGGTGCTTACTGTGATTCTACTAACTCTTCTTTTCTTTGAAAGCAGCCCATCTTAAGTGATCACCAATGATTTACTGCAAAGCAGTAATCCACCTTATTTGCTGAACTTCTGAGATCAGGCTTTGGTGCCTTACAATCGCCTAATTCCACCAGTGATCAGAGAGACAGTCTACGGCCTCTGTTTATTCCATGTTTCATGTGGAAACATTGTTCAATGTTCCCTCCTCTATTTAGAGGAAGAAATACTTTTCCTAAAATAGTTTCTCTTTCACAATAAACTAAAAACAAGGCATAAAGGCTATCCCTCAGGGAAATGAAATATACCTTTACAAAGAGGTATAGAGGAGGATCTCGAGTTTTTCTTTTGTTGGGTAAATGCACTCAGCTTTGCATCTCTGACATCTAGACTGAAGAATTCCCTCGAGCTCCTGAGCATCTGAAAGCATCAGAAGTTCATGAGCATCTGAAGGCAGGTGGGATGACTGTTCAAATCATTAGCTTTAAAGTAACAATTTTTAAGAAGTTCATCCTTTGCTCTTTGATTATAACAAGAGGAAAATAAGAATACAGTTAATATATTAAAATTATTATTTAAATAAGTCTAAACCTGTTACCAAATTATAGTATTTAAAGGAAATATGATGTCTTTTTTTTTTTTTTTTTTTTTTTTTTTTTTTTGTCTTTTCGAGACAGGGTCTCCCTGTAGCCCCAGCTGTCCTGGAACTCACTCTGTAGACCAGGCTGGCTTTGAACTCACAAAGATCCGCCTGCCTCTGCATCCCAAGTGCTAGGATTAAAGGCGTGCGCCACCATGCCCAGCAAAATATGATGTCTTTTTGACTTACAACAAGACTAATAATGTTTGCCTTTTCTCTACTGTGTAAATCATGCCTACTATGTAGACTCCTACCGCTCCTTCACAAGACTTAGACTGTGGCAAGCCACCTCCAAGGCCTTTATGAATGGTGATTATATTTTTTATTAATTTTTTTATGTGTATGAGTATACCATCTCCATGTAGGTTGGTGCAACCGTGTCATGCAATGCTGCAGAGGTCAGAAGAGGGCGTTGGATTCCCCTGGAACTGGAGTTAAAGACGGTTCTCAGCCGCCATGTGGGTGCTAGGAATTGAACCTGGGTCCTCTGCAAGAGCACTCAGTGCTCTTAACTGCTGAGCCATCTCTCCAGCCCCAAATTGTTTTCTGTATTAATAACTACAGAGCATACACCTTTGTGAGAAATGCAAGGTCCACAGTGGATGGGTGTAAACCTCCTGCTTCCCCTCTGTGCTCACTGGTAGGACTGGCACACAAGTCATCTTATTCTGGAAAGCAAGTCTAAAGTGGGACTCTGCAATCTCAAAACACAGTGTTTACATCTAGCTTCCTGAAGAATGTTGGAGCTAATTTGAGTGATGTTCTCAGTGGGTCTTAGCACTGTATCAGGGCACTTTGGCTGAAGTGTGGGGTAAACTCGTGCTTTGGCCCAAATTGTGTTAGAGTTGTCACCAGGGCTGAGCTGTGATTTCATTCAGGGAACTTTCCAACCTTGGAATGAGCGAGTCTCTTTCTCTCCTACTTTCCTTATCTGCCGCTACAGTTTCTCCATGATACAGGAGTAAGAGTTTGATAGGACAGAGGGGAAATGCAAATATAATGTTAAAACGAATTCAAGTTAACAAAGATAGATTGTACCATCATGTGTGAAATACAAATCTCACATGTTATGTAACACATGCTGAAGCTATAAACAGAGTAGCAGACCCAGGAACATACTAATAAGCGATCATATTCTGCTGTAAAGTTACTGTAAAGTCCTGACCTTGGACATCAAATGTCTTCCAAGAGAAAAGAGCCAGGGGAGTCAGCTACCCCTCCCAACCAGCCAGCCAGCATTGGCTGTATAAGGGGGGAGGGGCTAAAGGTGCACAAGCCACCGGGAAGGAATTTTGGCAACAGTTATGTTGCAGTATGCAGAATGACAGTCCCCCAAAGATCTCCATATCTCAATCCCTGAAACCTGTGAATGCTGTTTTATATGGCAAAGGGAATAAAGCCTGCAGGTGCTGTTATGTTGCTGATCTGATGTTGAGGTGGGAAGATTACACGGACTTGTCTGGGGAGTCTAATATAATCACATGACTCCTTAAAAGTGGAAGGAACAGAAGAAAGGGCCAGAGGCTTGGGAAGAAGCGGGGAGGGACTGAGCTCACTGTGACTTTCTATTTTAAGGGAAGAGTTTATTTGGCCTTGGGGTTCTAGGAGAGTCCATGAGGAAGGGCAGTGGGCTCCCTGGCAGGAAGTGGAGAGATCACACTAAGCAGACAGAGAGCAAGTTGGAAGTGGGACAAGACTATAAATGCCCCAGGGCCTTCCCTCATCTCCTCCACACATCCCTCTAGTATGCCTCCTGAAGAGGTCCTGACTGCCCAGACAGCACCTGCAACTGGGCACCAAGCACTCAAACCACCACACTCTATTCCCTGGCCCCCAATGCAAAATGTATTTAATCTGACTTTTTAAGGTCTTCATAGTCTTTAACACTTGCAATACTGTTTAGAAAGTCCAAAGTCTTTTCTGAGACTCAAGGCTATCTCTTAACTGTGACTCCCTGAAAAATCAAAAGCAATTTACATACTTCCAACATACAATGGCACGGAATATGCATTCCCATTCCAAAAGGAAGGAATGGAGGCATAGTACAGAAACAGCTCAGGAAGCCAAGAGGAAGCCCAGAGGAAGCCCAGCAGGCAAATACCAAACCCTGCAGCTCATCATCCGAGGGCTTAGATGGCTCCACCCTTCCAGCTTTGCAGCCCATTGCATACATCTGTCCCTTGGGCTGGTTCCACTTCCTGTATGCAGCTTTCAGGCAGATTTCTCACACCTCTGTCACCTCCATCATGGTGGGGTCTCTACCACAACCCAGTCTTCACTTTTGCAGCTTCACACAATGACTTTGCAAATGAACATTCTGTGAGCCTAAGAATGCAAATGGCTGTTCCAAGCTGGGAAAGTCAATCAACCAGATTGTCTCCAGCAGCCTCCATGAAAGTTTGCCATATTAACACCTCATCTTAGTCTATCAATATCTCTGGACTAACCTACAGAATTGCAAGATAGTCAATCTGTACTGTAAACCATTATATTTGTGCTCTTTTGTCACAGCAGCTATAGGAAACTGATGTACATGCTTTGTCCACATCTAAATTATCATGGTCCTTTATAGGCTAAGTATATTTAACAAGTATTTACATGGTAGGAACTTTAGTTTTTTCTTTTCTTTTTCTTTTTTTTTTTTTTACCCTGGCACTCGGGAGGCAGAGGCAGGAGGATCTTTGTGAGTCAAGGCCAGCTTGGTCTACAGAGTGAGTTCCAGGACAGCTGGGGACTACAGGGAGACCCTATCTCAAAAATACTAATAAATAAATAAATAAATAAATAAATAAATAAATAAATAAATCAGAGCCGGGCTTGGTGGCACATGCCTTTAATCCCAGCACTCTGCAGGCAGGGGGAGGTGGATCTCTGTGAATTCAAGAGCCTGGTCTACATAGTGAGCTCAGGCCATTTGGGACACAGGGAGGACCCTGCTTGAAAAGACCAAAAAAAAAAAAAAAAAAAGCCGTGTTCTCTGTTAATATCCCATTAAACAGTATTATTTTAATTAATACTTTCCAAAAGCTGTATACTGCATATGTACCATTTTATGAAATCATTCATACCTCTAATCTTTCATGATAGGTTGAAGTATAAATTTTTAAAGATTTNGATAATCGTTTTTTTTTTTTTTAAACAAAAGATGTCATGCTTTCCCCAAAGAAGTGCTTGAAGGGTTTTCCGACCTAGGAAAATCCCAAACAACATCAATCCTGCCCCTGTGCTTCACAACCTGGGGTCCCTCCTTCCCCAGTGGTCCACCCAAATGAGGTCCAGCAAGTGGGTGTCCTGTCTTGATCTTCCTGCCCTGGCCTCCATGACACAGCATGGGTAGTCAAACAATGGCAGTCTACACTCTGAGAGGCTGAAATCCCAGTAGCCACTCTGTCCACAAGCTGGATATCTCTGGATATATCAGTAGTCCCCAGGGGGATAATTATTATAAGCAACCAAGTTCAAGAGTTATTCTGCTAATACTAAGTCTCCTTCACTAGCCAGTGGACAGCTGGCCATCCAGCTACAATGGAGTCAAGGGGCCAACTGCTTAGCTTGTAGTTTGTTCAAGGAATCTGGATATTTACTAATCAAACAGAATCTATTAAATATCATGACTTACATGTATTGAGAAACACATCTTCCACAATCTCTTAGGACTATGGAGTAGTTCAAGTTCAGCTGAGTCTTCTATGGTTTAATATAATATTTTGTCCATTTTCAAGTCAGTGTGACCCAGCATGGTATTCTTTCTTCCAGTGGTTTGTGGTTGTGTGATGTGGTTGTGTGGTATGTGTTCCATGTTATCATGTGTGTGTGGAAGCACAAAGGACAACATGGCCATTTCAAGCGACTGTCAATGTTTGAGACAGGCTCTAGTTCCCTAGAAATGCACCAAATAAGCGGCTGGCGGGCCCTGCCAACACGCCCTAGGGATCTGTCGAGCTAATTCCTTCCTGTGCTGGGATTACACCACCATGGCCAATGTTTGTTACATGGGTACTGGTGGTCTAACTTGTTCCCTTGTGCTTGCCTAGTGCATAACACTTTATGAACAGACTGTAACTTCCCAAGTCCTGCCCCATCATCTTTTCTGAATCCTGCCACCCCACAAAATCTTCTATTCCCAAGCCCAAAATTTCACTGACATAAATCCTGGGTAGTCAGTGTTCCTTTTTTTTTGTCTTTTTTTTTTTTGTTTTTTTTTTTTGGTTTTTTCGAGGACGGTCTCTGAGCCCCAGCTGTCCGGGATCTCACCTTGTACGGGGACCAGGCTGCCTTGAACTCACAAGATCACCCTTTTGTGTCTTTTTGAGACAGTTGTCTCCTGTACCCCAAGCTGGCCATGTAACCTACTCTGTGTAGACCAGGGTGGCTTGAACTCAGAGATCTGCCTCTCTGCTCCTGAGTGAGCTAGGATTAACGGCGTGCGCCAACCACGCCCAGAGGTTATCCTTTATTATTCTTCCATGTTCTCCACCTTCCTCTAAGTGTTGTTTTTGCTTTGCTCTGGGGAGCAAGTTAATTCTCTTCATCTGACTTCCTAGGCTCACCAGTTGCTAGCGTACTGGCTGTGTACTGTAAGGCTCTAGTAGATGCCTTTCATGTTATACTGTGTTCGAGTGGAAGCCCTGCTGTTGAGCAATTTTCACTCTTGTTAGGACATAACCAGGAGTTGAACTTCCAGAAACCTGTTAATGCTCCAGTCTTATGTTATCTCTCTCATGCTTTGATTACTAAACCATCCCTCTGAGTTTGTGAGAATCCCAAGCAGAACACTGACAATTCATATGATGGGGTTCTACTCTTTTGATTCTTTGAATGTTAGATCCAATGGGATTGGTTGCTTTAAGTTCCGACACCTTATGTTCCTATAATTGGACTGTAATCTGAACTGTGAGCTAATAAACGCTTCCCTTTCACTTTACTGGATTTTGGTCAAGGTCATTTTTACACAAGAAATAGAAAATGCAATGCGAATCCTCACTCTTAATTACATTTTGTTAAATTTTGCAAAGAACTAATTAATCACGTATTTTCTTTATATATCTTAATGTGGCTTATGATAAAATTTGAAAGTAAGATGTATTCATACTACTATGTCTTCCAGACAACAGCATTCTACGCTCTGAAGCAGTGGAGCCAGGACAGCAAGGAGTGCACTTAATTTCTCTTAATCACTATTTAAATTTTTCCTCTATTTCCCCAAAGTACAAAATATTTATAATTTGTTGAGTGTGGGGTATTTTCTAAGAATCTTGTAATGTTATTTGTAATTTTCAAACAACTACAAGATAAGGTCCTGCCTAATTTTTCTCACAGGAGAAAAATGCTTCTGAGATAGAATTAGCAATACATTTTAAGAATTAACATAAGACAGGCATATTTTACATCAGCACTATATTGATTATCTACTGGATATAGGTAGTATGAAAATTGTATAATTTCAGACATGTTTAAAAAGGTGAATTCTAAGAGTCATGCTACCCGATTAAGATATGTGTCATATGTGACTAAGCCAGGTCCCAGCTCTGGCTGACTATAGAATCTTTGACCTTTGTCTCATGTATAACTAATGAGCATGGCCATATTGTTTCCTAAAAAGGATTTCGATTCCACTAGGCAACCAAAGAAGCTTTTATCTTATCAGAAGTATATGGTCCTTGTTGGTCTGGCTCTGTTGAGTTGGAATTTGTTTTGTCCTATTTTCATCACTTACAGTGTAAAAATGTGTCACTAGAGACCCCAGTAACTTCTTTGCCTCAGCACTCCCCTCAGCTGAATTAAATTCTGGTGACAGGGTCATTCTTGCCTCTTCCCACCTTTACCCCAAGGCAGTTGTTGCAGATGTTTAGCCTTCATGGAACACGGTGTTACTATGTGCTGGTTACAGCAGCGGCCAGGGGGAGACAACACTACTGCTAATGAAGTGCCATGCACAGGCCAGCCTCTTCTACATGGCGTGGTGGCCGCAAGGTATGGGTGAATGCTCTACTCTGGGGGCCACTCACTGATGGCAGAAGTTTGTGAACTTGCATGGGACGGAGGCATCAGGAAAGCCCAGCCTTCCTTCAGATTTCTTCGTCAGTGAAAGCAGTGTAAAAAAAAACTGAGCTCAACGACCTCATCAGCAAAGCTTCCTCTGCAACAGACTGTGACGCATAGCAGGAAAGCCACGACGGCCAAAGTGTCAAGGATAAGAGACTACGGAGTGCGTTTCCTTGTGATAAGGACTCAGGGAAAAAGCAGAAGGTGTTTGGGCCCCGGGAACTTGCTCATACTGATTGCAACATAGCGAACAGTATGAAACAAAACCCGGCAAACTCATCAGAACAAATCCAGCATAGACTGGAGAAATGGGCAGGAGGTGCCAACCTCCAACTGTGGAAACTTGGCTAACTGATTGCTGCTAGTGTAGGGAATAGCTGATCTTCTTTAAGCAAGGGATGCGTGGCTGATTCAGGGGGTAAATTTGGGCTGAGGGAACATCTGGGGTACAATGGACCAGATAGAACTTAACATATATGATAGAATTCGTGAAATCCAATGGGGATGGTGGAGGTGTGAGGAATGAGGATGGGGGGAGGAGGTCCAAATATGATTAATAGCTGTGTGGTATGAAATGTCTGATAGAATTAATATCAAAAGTATATTTTAAAAAATTATGATATTTATATATAATATAATATTAAACAATATGAATATTGTTATTGAGCAACAAAGTGAATGCTCCTTTCTGTTCCACACCAGTCTGCGTATTGGAACCTACTAGTTCATAATAAGCATCAGGATAGAAAGAGAAAGAGCATAGGAGACACTCCACGAGTACCTGCTCCATGATCCCTTTTGTAGAAGATGCTTCAGATGCTGTCTCTAATCCTCATTACCAACTTGAAGCCTAAGTACTGCCATCTCTTGTGAGGGAAAGCAGGATTTTTAAACCCAAGATACCAAGAGAGCCTCAGAATGATATTTCCTGATTATTTGGCCTTGGAGAAATTTATTATACTCTAGTTAATCTTACCAAGAAGGGAAAGTTGGAGACAGAGCAGTCTGAGAAGATGCTTATTGTTTTTACTTTTGGTCTTAGAAGGACAATGCATTGCTACAATTGCCTGGAAGTCAGTGTATAAGTGTCAGAGTGGCTCTGGGGTTGTTTTAAAAAGATTCAAAGAGAATACAGCTTATTTCCTCTCTACACTGAAGTATGATATCTATATATTTCATGCATTTTAAATGTATAACAAGCTAAAAATATCTCCATCTTCTGTTCCATTACACTTTCATTAATGCATGCAAGATATGTTTTTCTGAAAGGATTTAATTGTATTGTTTTGAATTTTTTGTTGTATGTCTAAAAAATAGTAAGCTGGCAAGTAAGAAAAACAGTGGAAGAAGCGATGTCTAAAGTGCGATTAAGCATTCAAATTCAAATGATTAACATATTATATTGATAATACTCACCTCACATCTTTCCTCCGTTCTACGACTTTGACGACGAGCAACCTTTTTCGCCTTCAAGTACTATCTACCCACTCTAAGTCATATTTACGGAAATGTAAATGTTACATTTTTTTACCTGTATACAAGCTTATGGCTAAACTGTGATTCCTAGAATATTTTTACAATCAATCTACTAGTTTGATTTCAGACTTTGTAGTTTGCTATCTGTAAGGAGTGAAAAAAAACGCTCAACGCGTACCGCTCATGACACATCCAGGCAGGGATAGATGCTCCCCACCGCAAGCACAAGTTGAGTTGCTTAGAGTACTGGTAGCAAGAAGGCTGAACATGATTCAAGTAGAAAACACATTGTTTATAAGCCTTGTTCAAAGCATAAAGCTCTTAGCTGTGAAGTGATGCTAATGAAGTAATGTACTGAATTAGGATATGGTGTTTTTTAGAACAAAGCATAAATAAAACAAGACTATATGGGATGGCTTTATATAATAAAAGCAGGAAATGAGAAATTATTGAATAAAAGCTGAAAAAAATTTTAGCTACACAAAATGAGTAAACCCTGAGAATTTAATGTGCAACATGGTAGCCATCATGAATAATTTTGTAGAGTCTGCTTGAATCATTCTGAGAGGTTGATTTTAAATGCTTTCACAAAAAGAAAAAATGGTCGCAAATGTTACATAGTGATTGATTGTATGAAGATTTTGTGACCAGAGACCTCAGAACTTACCTCTGTAATGCTTAAGGAACAGTAGTCCGATATTGCTAATTGTAAATGTTTAAAGAAATTAGCAAATCATTAATTAGCTTAAATGACAACTATGTGATATGATAGTTTTATGTTATTATTTGATTTGGGAACATATCAGTAAAGCAATTGTTTAAAAAAAAAAAACAAACAGTAAACGAAAATAGTTTGGGATTTAGTGGTAAAGGTGTTACACAGGTGCACCAAGAAGGTAACTGTTAACGACACATACTCAACACTGGGACTGGTGGTGCGCACCTTAATCCAGCCTCGAGAGGCAGAGGCCGGGGGATCTTTGTTAGTTCAACTACATAGCGAGGCTCCAGGCCAGCTGGGGTGTACAGGGAGACCCTGGATCAAAAATCAAAAAAGACCAACAAATAAAATAAATAAAAAATTAAAAACCAACAAACAAGAACAAGAAACAAGAACAACAAAAAACCAACTCACAACTCACAAAGGTCAAAAAGCATATTAAAATGTCTAAAATTACTTTTGGAAATTGAAAATATGCTTTGGTAGATATCAGAACTTGTAAGATGTGAACGACTATGGTCATATGAAGATGCACCCTTGGGCCTCCTTGGCTTGTCTATTTTTGAGAACAGGAGATCTGATCTTCAATGCGTTTAGATAAGGCTGGCGGGCCATGGAGATATGCCTCTGCCTGCTGGCCCAGTTTGTATGGATTAAAGGTGTGTGTCACGTGCCTCCCTTTACCCTTGTTCTTATACATGATAAATTAATTATATCTATAACCTTATTATATGACATTTTTTTTTTTCAAATCATGAGTTAGAGAACCATTAGTGCTATAGATATGTGTGAATTCACCATACAAAAATAGATAGAGTCAAGCTTGTTGGTAGGGTTATATTACAACTGCTGAAATAAAACTAAAGCCTCATTTATGTCCAGTGCAAAGAATGGTGCAGCCTCAGAAGGCCTTGGGGTCCGACCTGCTCTGGTATGCTTGCACGAGCTTGGGGACTAGACACTGTTGTGTAAGCCTGCTTCACTAAAGCAAGCCTGTGTTGAGTTTCGTGAACTCACCTCGGCCCATCGAGCAAGGAAGTCTAGTTTCACTTTACTCTCCTCACGTAAGATAAGCCTCAGGTTGTTCAGCCCACAGGACATTCCAGGATTATCTTCATCCTGCCCTTCCCCTCCTTACTTCCTCCTTGTAAGATAAACAGGATGCTCATTAACCACAGTATGTTATGCCCACGCTTTGGTATGCAAATGATGCATCGGATGGTGCACCAATCCAGAGCATGCACAACCCTCTAGACTGCTATATAAGCAGTGCCTCTTCCCATTTCGGGCCCTTCTCACAAGAGAGCTGTACACAATAAGTCTGCTGCAAAAAATCCTGCGGTCTGCGTGAAGTTTTTGCCGGCGAGACTGCTGCGCTCGACAAGACACATTTGTTTAAAACTATATTCTAAGAAAATCTTGTTTTACTTAACTCATTAATGAGAAGATGTTAGTTATACAAAATAATGACCTGTGCTGTGACATTTTTGCATGAGAATATAACCCACAGTTCAGATTTTCTTCTCCTGTTACCCTCTTGAGTCCATTTTCACCTGCTTCCCGAATAGTCCCCCTTCTCTCATTTCTTCAAAATCTGTATTCTACATCTGAGAGAAAACACGATATTTGTCTTTCTAAAACTGGCTTACTTTGTTCAAACTGAGTATTTCATTCTATTTGGTAAGCCTCTGTTGTAGGTGATATCGGTGATATCAAATGATATCAAATCAAATAACTATACACACTATAAACCCCACTGTGATATAGGTTCTAAGGGTCTTTCTCACTTCTCTCAGGGCTTCTCAACATTTCCTGTTTGCTTGCAGAGTGGAGTGCATAATTGCTGCTGGTCCTCCACTCTGTTTTTAGATGCCACTGATTTTTCAGGCAACGTCCCATTGCTACCTTTGGAAATCCCGCGTTGTTATTACATGCATAACTTAATCTGGACATTGACCTTTGAATTTCTCTCTCCTCAAAAACTTCCTGATCTACAGTGGCCTTCAATGAAAATATGCGATCCTGGAATCTTGAAAATGTAAATGGAAGCATCTTTTTTTTTATTGAATTTGGTGATTTTCATGCACTTAACGTGATGGTAATTTATTCCTATCTGCCTTTCTTCACCTCCCCTTAAGGTCCTCATCCAATTCAGTGAACTCTATCGTATAGCTACTAAGGCTATAGAGCCGAGGTGTGTCCCAATATGCCCTTCAGTGTGGGTGCCATCCACTGGAGCCTAATAATTAACCTGCCAAGAGTCCCATGCTTGTAAAAGACTGAATTTTCCTTTCCTAGTAACCATCAGCTGACACAATTTCCTTAGTTTGAGTTGGCATTTCTTACCCACTTCTTCCATGTCTATGCTGGATTTTTGCCTTGTTTTGAGCTGCCATGGAACGTTGTGTATGCTGTCACCAATTGCGCGAGTTCATATGAATAATCGGGACTAGGTGGTCTCAAAGAACTTGTTTCCTTATTGGACTTCCGAAACCTCTGGCTCTAACACTCTTTCTGCCCCCACTTCTACATGATCCCTAAGCCTTGGGAAAGGAGTTTTATATGGTGTCCTATCTAAGGATAAGCACTCTAAAGCTTTCTTGTTCTAGCAACATTGGCTAGTTGTGGGTTTTGGTGTTAATCCCATCTGCTACATGAGGAAAACTACTGGTGAGAGTTGAGGATGCACTTAATCTATGGGTATAGCAATAAGCTCATTAGGTGTTTGCTTAATACTATAACTATTCAGTAGGAAAATTATATTAGGCGGGCTCTCCTCTATGTTTTGCTGTCTGTCAAATCTCAGGTCCCTAAGCCTGGTATTTACTGTCAGGTATAGGCTACATCCCTAGGAAGGCAGAACTAAATCCAAATTAGAGAGTGATTGATTATTCCCATAACTACCTTGCCTATTCACGGGGACATATCCTTGCCAGGCCAGTAGTGTTATTGTATATGTCACAAGATTCACAGCTGGGTAGGATGTTGGTTATTTTTCTTCCTAGTGGCATACATAGCACCCTCCAGCACTATGAACACTATGCCAGTAGAGATTGAGCTCTGAAGTCAGCACACACAGCTTGATTTTTGTTTGCACACCATATAAGTGGAATATCTTCACCAATAGGGTCTTAACCATAAATAAAGACATTCTATTTTGCCACTTATTTGATAGATCACAGATGATCTATTGAATTGAGACTCCTACGAATTTGTTACTAGACCTTATCCACTTGTTCAAGCCTTTGCAGTTTGGAAAGACTCATTACATTCACACCAAGCTCCCTCGTTGGTTTCCCAATACTTCTATTAGTCCAGAGCTTTCTGGGAGTTTTTTTTCTGGTTGTAAACACAATAGCTGTCATAGAATGGTTTACAAATAGAAATCACTCAGTGAAGGTGTAATTGTAGGATTTTTTTCTTAAATAGCACACTGAATCTCCAACCTTCTTTTGGAGCCTTTTTTTTTTTTTTTGGTAGTACAGTACAACCGCATTTTTATTACTTGGTTCTTCCATATAGCTGCATTTAAGAGAGATGTAAATAGTCTTTTTGCTAATATTTTATTGCAGCATCTGTGCATTTCATACAAAATTTCAATCAAGTCGAGACCCAGTCCCCATTCCTTGGCCCCCCCCCCGACCCCCACCAGAAGCTCATGCATCTCGCCAAACATGAATTTTTCTTTTTCTCAGTCTCTTTAAAATTTTTGCTGCAGAAGTTTACTGTTTTGAGCAGAAGTTTCACCATTTCACGTCAGTTCTTTGGACCTAGTCTTTCGTTGTCGTTGTTGCTCTTCCAAACTGCATCATTCCAAATATGCATAGTATGCATTTAAGCCATTCATATATCATGTTTAGTATCTTCAGCTTATGATTTTCTTTTTCTTTTAATAGGCCTGAAAGATGTCCATGTTTGAAGAGGCTCCTCCTTGGCCAAGCCCAAACACCCATCAGTCCTACCCTCGTGCTCCCACACTGGGGTTTTTCCTCTTCCCATCTCACCAACATTGAGGTCCAGAAGCAGCACCGCATATCTTTCTCTGATCTTCCTTACTGGTCTCCATTAGATACAGCCTGGGTAGTCCAACATGGCAATCAATACTGGAAAAGCTGAAACCCAGTGCAGATCAGGTCCACAAGCTATGACTCTCAGCAGTCCCTATCGTGGCACGAAAGTTTTGGAGGATTCTTGGAGGACCTGAGTCTTCAGTCCCATATTGGAATGTTGAAAAGCTGTGTCTCATGATCTTTGCAGGTTTGGGGCAAAAGCAGTCGTAGCCTCCAGATAGCTGTAGTTACCCAGTAAGACCGGCAAAACAAAGGGTGCCTATTTTATTATTTATTCTTATTTATATTATTATTTTATTTTATTTTATTTTTTTTGCTTTTTTGCCTTTTACTAAGATCTCAAGTTTTTAATTTTAGCTTACTAATTTTTTTTTTTTTTTTTTTTTCTGTTTATTTCTTTTGGACTTAAGGCCTCACTGTAGCTCAAATTAACAAGGTTTGTTGTTTCTCAAGGTCAGTTGGGATCTGGTCCTCAAGTTGTTTTACAGGGAGGGAGCCCTTGGTTCCTTTTGGCTTTCATTACCAGTTCCTCAATTCCATTACGGACAAGTCAGGTCCTGCTAGAACAGCTTCCCTTTTGAAGCATGAACAGACTTTCCTCTTTAGGACTGGACACAGCTGAAGTCCCATTAGTGGATCTCCAAGACGTCCTTGCACAGAAGACTGGTGACTCACATTTGCAGACATTTCAGAGATGCCCCATGCATAGTCCCCTGGACTTAGTTGACTCTGAGGTACAAGGAACAAGTTACCCCTTAAGTCCCTGGCCAAATTGGTTGGGCCTTAGTTATGGTTGTTAGGCATCCAGAAAGGCTAGTTACACCAGCCTGATACTTTTAACATATTGCTGTTAGCTTATTCTTTTTTTTTTTTTCTTTGTTATTTGGTCTTTTCGAGACAGGGTCTCTCCTGAGCCCCAGTTTGGCCTGGAATGCTGCCGTGGAGACTCACTCTAAGACCTGGCTCCCTTGAACTCACAGAGATCCGCCTACCTCTGCTCCCAAGTGCTAGTTAAATGCGTGTGCCACCATGCACCGGCCTTCAAACATTATTTCTTTTATTATTTTTTTTCAGAATATTTTTTAAAAATAGTTTTGTGAATATTATGTTTGGAAACATATATTAATTTTTTCAAAAGTAATGGAATTCATCACGATATTCGTTACACTTTTTTTTTTTTTTTTTTTGGTCTTGTTGAGACAGGTCTCCCTGAGCCCAGCTGCCTGGATTCCTTCTGTAGACGCCAGGTTGGGCCTTAATCCCACAAAGATCACCTGTCTCGTGCCTCTCAGTGCTAGGAGTAAAGGCGTGCGCCACCCACGCCTGGCTGATATTCGTACACTTTTATGGCATACTTTAATCATATTCCCCCCTCCCATAAGCATCTCTGGCCCCCTCTTCTGCTGGTTTCCTTCTGCCTCCCAAATAGTACCTTTCTATGTTTATGACTTCATATAATCTAGTTTGGAATTAAATAAGCATATTTGTCTTTGTTTTTTGGCCTTTTCTTTGCCAAATATGATGCTCTCTAGGTCACCAATTTCTTCTGTAAATGACATAATCATATCTATATTATTCAGTCATCATCTTTATCCATTCATTGCTGGCGGATACCTAAGCTGAGTCTCTAACATGGCTGTTGTGACTAGTGCTACAGTAAACAGGTCACTGCTGCAGAGCAACTTAGAGCACTTTAGATTTATCTCCTGGATCAAATGGTAGCTCTATCTCTGGGTTTTGTAGAAACTTCCAAAGCCAATGCTGTGCTGGGCTGTCTTATGTACATTCTCAGATCAATGTACAAAAGTTTCTTTCTCCTTCTTCACTTAGCAAGATTTGGGTTTTTGTTGTGTGTGTTAACTGTATTCTAGTGATGATCATTCTGGCGTAGATATTTTGCTTCTTTTTGAAAACATAAAGAAATAATAACTGCTATAGCCCATCCTCTCAGGTGATTTTTGCCCTTCCATTTATAAGATGGCTGCCAGGTTGGTCAATGGATGTGGAGTGTGGGAGTAGATTTACTTAGATCTCCAAATAGACTGACTAGACTCCAGTGGATGAACGTGTACTGCAAAGCACATCTGGGGAAAATCTTGACTGGATACAATTAACATGTTGATGGACTTGTATGAAGTGCAGTGTAGGGGGTTGGGGGCCATGTATGGGGGAGGAGTCTAAATTTTATTAAAGAAACATTGTATGAATGGCACAAAAAGTTTCAATAAAAGTATTTTGTGAAAGGCCTTTAGTGGGGCTGAGAGATGGGCTAAGGCATGTGACTGTTTCTTGCAGTAGACGCTAGGCTTGATTCCCGGCATCCAACATGGTGGCTAACAAGCGTCTGTCGAAACTCCAGTTCCAAGGTAATTATACATCTCTTCTGATCTCCAGGCAGAATTGCGTGACCAGGGCACTTACCATACATACAGGGAGGCAAACTGCTCAAAATAAAAATAAAAATACTAAAATAAAATATATTTTAAAAAAGAAGGGCTATCTGGACATGTGAATTCCATTTCCAGGGGAACGGGTAGAAGGAAAGAACTGACTCCTGGAATTCTCCTTTGGCCCCTATAGGTGCCTGCTTCAATGCACTTGTGTGCACGTGTGTTACAACACATACAGACAGACGCCAATAATAATCCATAATATAAAATTAATAAGAAACTCTTTGTAAAAAGCCCTTGCCTTGCTGTACTATGTAATATTTTACCGGTAGAAATCTTAATCTTATTTCCTTCTTTGATAATCACTCCACATTAATATTATATTTGCCTTTTGGTTAAAAAATTTTCTTTACAAGCAAAAAAATCATTTTAACTCAAATGAGTTCTAACTAACTATGGGTAAGCAGATATAATATACATTGCAATATTGTTAATAATGAACACTTTGTATAATCTTTGTAGTAAATTTAAGGTTTTCATTGATTATAATTTGTTTCAGAAGGAGTCTCAAATGTTGAACATGTATTTCATTCATAATTATGTATCCATCTGTGCAAGCTGCTGAGGGAGAAAGCCCAGTCAGTGATCCCAAACCCGCTCTTAAAGCCTAACGGACTCTAGCGACTTGGCATAGCAAAACTATGTCTATTATGCGTGCAATAGTGGCAATTCTCTATTAGGGGTAATCAATAGCTTATCTAATTTGACTTAAGTCCTCTCAACGGGAGGAAATTCATGGGTGGCACTGTAAACACTGCCAAACACGCTGCTTAGAGAGGTCATAGATCCTAGGAGGTAAACATAGCCCAACTCTGGCATATCTCCATGTAAATAAAATGTCTTACTGTATGCCAAACATATGGGTTATGTACAGACAAGTATGTTGAATACCAGTCATCACAAGAAGCTTCTTTTTTTTTAAAAGATTTTTAAATTTTGATTTATTTGTGTATGTGTAGGAATTACTGTACTACATGTAGGTCTTGTGCACCCAGTAAGCATCCTATTTGCAATGCTCGCGAGAGTCTAAAAGAGGTGTCAGATTCCCCTGGAACTGGAGGTTAGTTAAAAGATGGTTCTCGCTGCCATGTTGGGTGCCTGGGATCGAACCCAGGTCCTTTGCAAGAGTGGTTGGTGCTTCTTATACCACTAGGCCATCTCCTCACAGACCACGAAGCAGAAGCTCTTTTTAAGAGGTTTCCCAATCTGAGATAAAGGCAAATCAGTCTGAATTAAAAGTAAAACAAAGGCAGGTTTTTATTCTGGGAAGGGCGAATCCATCAGCCCTTTGGGGTGAAAGACCATGGGAAAGAGCCTGTCTGGGGGGGGGCGAGGGCAATGGACCTTTTATGGTCGGGGAGGGAAGATGGTTGATGGGCCAATTGGCCAGGTCGAGCCGCTGAGGGGGTCTCAGATCTGGAGGTCTCATGGGAATCGGACTAGGTGTTGGCTCCATCTGGTGATTTTGAGGGCTTTTTTCGTCCCTTGCTTTTACAAACACAGCTCCTGGTGGGAAAGGAGAAGGGGGGGGGGGCTTCGGTTTCTGCCCATCTTGGCTTTTCATCCTGAACCCCAACCTAACACTTCCCATCCTGCAACAGATGGAAGCTATTAAAGAGTTCCACGGCTGGTCACACACAATGAGAATATATCCTGAGAGATGCCTAGCCTAAGTGACATAGCTCCAGGCAAACCTTTACATCTAAGGAACATAGTGAACTGGGGTAGAGAGAATGCTAATACATCCCTCAACTCTCACCAGCAAAGCTTGCTCATTCAACACAATGCCATGGACACAGAAGAGCACAACTGGACAAGGTATAGAGAATAAGAGACTACATAGTGTGTGTCCCTGGATAGGACACCTATATTAAACCTGACCACACCCATGGCTCAGGGAAGAGGAGGCCAGAAGAGTGTAAGAGTCAGGGCTGGTGTGAAAACAAAAGGGGCTGGAAAGATGGCCTAGCGGTTAAGAGCGCCGACCTCTCTTTCAGAGGACCCGGTGTTTGATCCCCAGCACCCACATGGCGGCTGAGAACTGTCTTTAACTCCAGTTCCGGGGGAATCTGACGCCCTCTTCTTACCCCGCGGCATTGCACGACACGGTGCACAAACCTGCATGCAGACAGTAAAAAAAGAAATAAAAATAAAAAAATATTAAAAAAAATAAGGAAAATAGGCTTTCAGCCCTGGGAATTTGCTACATGAACTTGCAACAATAATGAGAGCATGCACAAGACCCATGCTGACTCTATCATACAAAAATTCAGCAGAGAACAAGGAAAATGGGCACAGGCCCCAACCTAGCCAAGGAACTACTGTCAACACATTACTACTGGATGAAGGAGATCATAAGGGATGACTCAGTGGATGAATTTGACCAAAGGACATCTTGGTACAAATGCTTGACTGGATATAACTAATATTAACAGATGCATGGAATCTGGCTGGGGGTAGGATGGGAGAAGATGTCTAATTTGATTAAGAACCATTTACAGAAAATACACAAAATAATAAAAATTTTAAAAATTTATGTTCATCCTTCCGATTAATTCCTTACAAGAAGAGGCAGACGACACTGCCTTATACAGTCAACTCAGTTTTACATCTGACTTTTTATATTTATAACAAGTATTGATTTGTTAATTCTGTCTCTGCATGAATTCTTCGCTTACTGTTTGTTGCTCTTGCAACTTGCAGCCTCCTCCACCCGATACCTACACCTTCCAGAGTGAGGTCTAAAATGAAAAGGTGTGATGTGAATTCCTATCATATTCCACACTAAGTTTACCGAGCAATATACTGTTGTCATTTTGTCACACAGTTCCATGGAAAACTAGAAAATTAAAAAAAAAAAGGCATGGTCCCTTGGTTTTTGATGATAGGACTCAAAATAATCAAAGCATCAGGAAAACAGAAAGCAAGATAAAAGATGTGTAAAGAATGTGGTGTAGTGCTAGTTAATTTTAGTACAGAAAAGTCAAAAAAAGCATCACTGATCAGGTGGTATTTGAGTATAAATCTAAAGAAATCAAGATGCATTCCATGTAGGTACCCTAGCCCGAAGACCTGTTATCCTCTGCAGCCCACACGATGCGCTGATCACCCTGGTTGTGCTGTGACCTCTGCATGTGTTGCTGTGGTATGCTCACCTGCACACAGCTACAGCACACAAGATAATTATTAAAACATGAATTTTTCTAGGACAAGGTCTCTCTGTAGTCCCAGCTAGCCTGAAACTCGCTATGTAGAATAGAACAAGCAAGGCTTGATTCAGAGAGATCCACCTGCCTCTGTCTCCCAAATAGCCCCATTTTTGTTTGTTTGTTTGGTTTGGGCTTGAGCAATTGGAAAGGTGAACTTCCATTTATTGAAATGGAGATGAGAGAGGAAGAAGTCCTGGCTAGCTTAGTTGAGGGTTGATGACAACTAGGAATTAATTTTTGAGACTGTCAACTTCTAAATTACCATTCCAGTTGGAAAGGTAGCATGAAACCGAATCTTTGAATCTGGGTTCCAGCGGGAAGGTCTGAGCTGGAAATACACATTGAAGAAGTCCTGAGTGAAGAAGGGGCGGTTACTGAGGGAGGAAGCAGTAGAGAGATTAGAGGAGGAGAGAGGAGGTTTGGGAGTGAAGAATGGTTCAAGGATGGACTGCAAATGTGACAGCCAGAACTTAGTGAGTTGTGATAGGTGGGAGCTGTGACCTGTGTGACCTGCGACCTGTGACCCAAGTGAGCTGTGATCTGTGAGACCTGTGACCTGAGTGACCTGACCTGTGAACTGTGACCTGAATGACCTGTGGCCAGAGTGAGCTGTGACCTAAGTGAGCTATGAAACTACTGACCTGTGACCTGAGTGAACTGTGACTTGAGTGACCTGTGCCCTAAGTGACCTCTGGCCTAAGTGACCTGTGACCTGAATGACCTGTGACCTGAGTGACACTGTGACCTGAGTGACCTGACGTTAGCTGTGACTTCAATAACCTGTGACCTGCATGACCTGTGACCTGAGTGACCTGTGCCCTAAGTGACCTATGGCCTAAGTGACCTGTGACCTCAATGACCTGTGACCTGAGTGAGCTGTGACCTCAATGACCTGTGACCTGAGTGAGCTGTGACCTGAGAGAGCTGTGACCTGAGTGAGCTGTGACCCTAGTGACCTGGGTGATTGTGACCTGAGGTCTAACTTTTAGTTACAGGAAGAGGAAGCTGATATTTGAGTTTGAAGAGACCAAATTTTAAGAGAGATAAATTATAGGAATTTCTTTAAAATGGAGCAGAAGATAGGAAATTAGAGACAGGGAATCTAAGGACCTTATTCAGAGTAAATGTCTCATACCAGGAGATACATTTGGTGGAATTTATTGTTTGACTGATGATGGAATTGATCTTACAGAGCTGGAAAAAATGTTGTCTGGAGCGAAAAGAGACAAATACTGGTGTCCTAATCGAGTGAGCAAGAAATGGAGGGCAGCATGGAGCGAAAGAAGAACCAGGGAGTTTGGCTCGGTCCAATTTGAGAGAAGTTTAACCTTAATCCCCGGAAGCCTGGGTTTGGGGCAGGGACGCTGGTTGGTTGGCAGATGCGGCAATAGGAAATCAGCAGATCGTCAGGCCTGAGAGGGAATGCTGGAGGCTGGAGGGAGGCAACAGTTCTGTTATCTAGCAGAGCAGGGAGGGGAGTAGACCATGGAAACGAATTACGATTTCTGAACTTCCATGAGTACCTCCATCTGTGTGTCAGAAGTAGCTGTCTGTCCTGTTTGTTCTCTGCAGAGCCCCATGCTCATGTGTGGCCTGGAGCGGAAGGAAGTAGAAGTGGTGCAAGACTTTCTAGGTCTCACCTCAGCAAGCCTTCCATGTGCACGCCTTCATTCTTGGTTCTCCGAGGCCTGATGGCTTACAGCTAACCCTCTGGTTAAAAGTGGGAAACCACAGACTGAAGATAGCAGGAGGTCTTAGCCTGAGTCTGCAAAGGACCGTCTGGACAAAGGCTCGTTTCATTTGCCTATTTAGCTACATAGTATTATGTGACCAGGAAATGAAGTGTCACCATGCTTGTACCATTAAGGCTTTTACGGGGGTAAGATTATTCCCAGAGCAGCCAGAGCTGTCACTAATCAGTCTTCATTGTTCCTGAGTCTTTTCTTGAGTTTCCATGTTTACTCACCATTTTTTTTTAAACACATTGTAGATTATTTTATTTATTTATTTATATTTTTATGTAGTTTTTTTTGTGCCTTTTAGACGGTCTCCCTGTAGCTCCCGCTGTCCGGATTTGCTCTGTAGACCAGGCTGGCCTTGAACCACAGAGATCCGCCTGTCTCTGCCTCCCAACTGCTAGGATTAAAGGCGTGCACCACCACGCCTGGCAATTTATTTATTTATTTAATGTGTATGAGTGTGTCTGTCTGCATGCAGGTTTTTGTGCACCTTCATGCAATGCTGTGGAGGTCGTGCTCATTGGATCTCCTGGAACTGGAGTCATCAGATGGTGTAAGCCACAGTGTAGTCCAAGTTAACCAATTCTTATCTCTTAAACTTCTTATTGACATATTGAATTCTAAAGCTGTCTCACAAGTCTGTTTAAAAATGGATACACAGCCAGGCTGGGTGGGGCACGCCTTTAATCCCAGCACTCAGAAGACAGAGGCAGGTGGATCTCTGTGAGTTCAAGGCAGCCTGGTCACAAAGCGGCTCCAGGCCAGCTTGGACTAAAGGGAAGCCCTGCTCAAAAAATACCAAAAAAAAAAAAAAAAAAAAAAAAGACACACAACATTATACATTTAGGTAAAGATAATTAAGAGAGAATATATTACATTGACATTTATTTTACAGTATGTAATTATGTATTATATATCAATTATTTTATGCCACACTTATATACATTATCATTACATAGAATATTTGTATTTATGAATTATTTTCTTAGGGATACCACCATATGGGTGGCTTTGGCTACATACACATGTCTGAAGCTGACTGTCTATGCCAAGGTGTTGACAAGGCTAATGCCCCATGAGGGCTACGGGAAGGAAAGGGAAGAGAAACCTGTTACATACAAGCTTCTCTACTTCTGGCTATTTGCTAGCAATCTTCAAAGATCCATAGCTTGTAGCCACATCATCCCAATCTCTGCCCTTGATCTTTACAGAGCTTTCTCCCTGAGTGTGTTCCAATCTAAGGGGGGCATCAATCATACTAGCTTTAAGCCCATCCTAATGACCTAATCTTACCTTGACTATTTCTATAAAGGCTCTAACTTCAAATGAGTCACATTCAGAGGTTATAAAGTTAGTACTGCAGGTATCTGCTTTATTTTTTATGGGAGGCAGTTCAAAACATAACAGTAGCATATTGCCTCGAAGCAGAGGGAGTGCTAGCTCTTGAGCAGGATGAGGTTAGAACCCCAGTCTGACACTTACTATCTTTGTGACTGAGTTTCAGTCATTGCAAATCTATAAGCCACAGTTACTTCTTTGTAAAAGGGACCTGGGTCATTAACTCATCATGTTCATATGGAGGTTAAGCTAAATATTTAGTGCATGTTGGACAGTCAATGATAGCTTTTATTCAGATAATTAAGGTGTGAATGTATCATAATATATAAATTACTTTGACCCAAATGTACATTACGATATTTTCCTGTTACCATAGAAATAGTATTTTCTTAAAGTGGTCTTAAATTTGCCATTTAAAAATGTCCAAGTAGCTTAAGCTACCTCAAATTTATACTATTGGTATCATCATTTTTAATGTAACCTTGACAGTGGGGCTCAGAGTCTCAATTCATTCTTTATTAATTGACACCTGTATTTGAATGCTTGTCCTTAGCTGAGATTTATTTGATACAAAATGATAGATATATAGAGTATATCATAGGATTAGTGACTTGTTTCAAAGTCATGTTCTTTTATGATTTGTGTGTTGAAATGAATCACTTGGTTGCAGTTGAAAAGCTAACAAACTACTCGCTGTGCGAAAAGCTTCCCAAAAGTTTAAAATTCAAATGTGCCTTTGGATTTGAGGAACATGAAGCCACTTCCCTGTCAGGTGTCACAATGTCCTTGAAGTGGATCTTGCAGAATTAGTAATATAAGTGGAACACTTTTTTTAGACTCAGCCATATCTCTATTAAAAGAACAGTGGCACTAAAGCATGTTCATCCTTCTTTCCTTTCCAATTTTGTAAATTTGTAAGGTCTATTAACTTTCCTACCAGGATGAACTGAGCCAGAGATAGCTACTGACCTAATAGCAAGACCAGCTGGCTGTGTTATTAGTTCAATGTGTGTTCTCCCACAATCCAAGTTTAGCCCCTAGACCCAAATGCTAAAGTACAAACTGCATCCATGGAAAATCAAAAGAAATGGAAGAGCAAAGATGAAGTTTATCAAGTATGAAATAAACATAAGTGAAAAGACTTGGTGACGCTCAGAAAGCAACAGCAGTTGCAAATGAATCCGGATACAATTAACAAAAGTAACAGAGGTGCTCAAGCAGATAGATGCAAACCAGGTGGGGGCTGGGGGTGGGGTATGGCCGTCTGTCCGAGTGGATTAACACGCTGGCATGCTACATCCCAGAGGCATTTTCCACAGACATTTTTCACTTGTCACTATACAATTTGTTTCAGCCTGCGCTTTTGGAATTAACTTAAAATGGATTCTGGAGCTTCCAGTAAGGAACAAAAGAAAAATTAAAAACAGCTGACATGAAAGTGACCACAAATCATTCAAGGCAGTAACTGCACTGCCCATGTCTCATTTCCTATTTGCCAAGAGTGCTAAGCCCGCCACACCACTGTACATGGTTTCGTCCTAAAGTCTGTAAAATGCTAGTTGAGTTATTAGCGCTCCCCACAACTAGAGCTTCATGAAGAAGAATAGATACAGCCCCTGGAGACGCCAGGCACAGAACTCCTCTCAAATCAAACAGTGCTCAAAAGAGGCAGAGGCCAGCGAGAAAGAGAAGATGGCGTGTGGCCATTAGGTGGCTTGGAGCAGGAAAAGCAGAGAGGAAGTGAAGCAGAAAATTAAACGGTCTGATGCTGACTTTGAATAATGGCTCTGGGTGACCCTGAATCTTACTACTGGAAGTGTGCACATATTAAAATTCTCCAGTTGTGATCAATTTTCTGTGTGCTAGATGGTTCTCCTGCTATGTTTGGTGAGTTGGAAGAAGCAAATCATTTAAAACAGCTCTTGGAGGCTTGCATCCATTTCATTTCCTTTGTGAACTTGAGAGTTCCTCTCCTTTCATTGGCTCCCCTAGAGATGCTGGTCCTGCTTGGGACCTTTGCCCATCAGAATTTAATCATTGCTGTCTGCTTTGATTTGGCTGCCCAGGCCAGCCTCTCTGAGCTTCCACGAAGGGGATGAGCACAGAGGCAGTAGTTGGCACTGCCCGATGCAGCTCCACAGAGAAGGTGCTTACTGTGATTCTACTAACTCTTCTTTTCTTTGAAAGCAGCCCATCTTAAGTGATCACCAATGATTTACTGCAAAGCAGTAATCCACCTTATTTGCTGAACTTCTGAGATCAGGCTTTGGTGCCTTACAATCGCCTAATTCCACCAGTGATCAGAGAGACAGTCTACGGCCTCTGTTTATTCCATGTTTCATGTGGAAACATTGTTCAATGTTCCCTCCTCTATTTAGAGGAAGAAATACTTTTCCTAAAATAGTTTCTCTTTCACAATAAACTAAAAACAAGGCATAAAGGCTATCCCTCAGGGAAATGAAATATACCTTTACAAAGAGGTATAGAGGAGGATCTCGAGTTTTTCTTTTGTTGGGTAAATGCACTCAGCTTTGCATCTCTGACATCTAGACTGAAGAATTCCCTCGAGCTCCTGAGCATCTGAAAGCATCAGAAGTTCATGAGCATCTGAAGGCAGGTGGGATGACTGTTCAAATCATTAGCTTTAAAGTAACAATTTTTAAGATGTTCATCCTTTGCTCTTTGATTATAACAAGAGGAAAATAAGAATACAGTTAATATATTAAAATTATTATTTAAATAAGTCTAAACCTGTTACCAATATATATATTTAAAGGAAATATGATGTCTTTTTTTTTTTTTTTTTTTTTTTTTTTTTTTTGTCTTTTCGAGACAGGGTCTCCCTGTAGCCCCAGCTGTCCTGGAACTCACTCTGTAGACCAGGCTGGCTTTGAACTCACAAAGATCCGCCTGCCTCTGCATCCCAAGTGCTAGGATTAAAGGCGTGCGCCACCATGCCCAGCAAAATATGATGCTTTTTTGACTTACAACAAGACTAATAATGTTTGCCTTTTCTCTACTGTGTAAATCATGCCTACTATGTAGACTCCTACCGCTCCTTCACAAGACTTAGACTGTGGCAAGCCACCTCCAAGGCCTTATGAATGGTGATATATTTTTTATTAATTTTTTTGTGTATGAGTAACATCTCCATGTAGGTTGGTGCACCCGTGTCATGCAATGCTGCAGAGGTCAGAAGAGGCGTTGGATTCCCCTGGAACTGGAGTTAAAGACGGTTCTCAGCCGCCATGTGGGTTGCTAGGAATTGAACCTGGGTCCTCTGCAAGAGCACTAAGTGCCTTAACTGCGGAGCCATCTCTCCAGCCCCAAATTGTTTTCTGTATTAATAACTACAGAGCATACACCTTTGTGAGAAATGCAAGGTCCACAGTGGATGGGTGTAAACCTCCTGCTTCCCCTCTGTGCTCACTGGTAGGACTGGCACACAAGTCATCTTATTCTGGAAAGCAAGTCTAAAGTGGGACTCTGCAATCTCAAAACACAGTGTTTACATCTAGCTTCCTGAAGAATGTTGGAGCTAATTTGAGTGATGTTCTCAGTGGGTCTTAGCACTGTATCAGGGCACTTTGGCTGAAGTGTGGGGTAAACTCGTGCTTTGGCCCAAATTGTGTTAGAGTTGTCACCAGGGCTGAGCTGTGATTTCATTCAGGGAACTTTCCAACCTTGGAATGAGCGAGTCTCTTTCTCTCCTACTTTCCTTATCTGCCGCTACAGTTTCTCCATGATACAGGAGTAAGAGTTTGATAGGACAGAGGGGAAATGCAAATATAATGTTAAAACGAATTCAAGTTAACAAAGATAGATTGTACCATCATGTGTGAAATACAAATCTCACATGTTATGTAACACATGCTGAAGCTATAAACAGAGTAGCAGACCCAGGAACATACTAATAAGCGATCATATTCTGCTGTAAAGTTACTGTAAAGTCCTGACCTTGGACATCAAATGTCTTCCAAGAGAAAAGAGCCAGGGGAGTCAGCTACCCCTCCCAACCAGCCAGCCAGCATTGGCTTTATAAGGGGGAGGGGCTAAAGGTGCACAAGCCACCGGGAAGGAATTTTGGCAACAGTTATGTTGCAGTATGCAGAATGACAGTCCCCCAAAGATCTCCATATCTCAATCCCTGAAACCTGTGAATGCTGTTTTATATGGCAAAGGGAATAAAGCCTGCAGGTGCTGTTATGTTGCTGATCTGATGTTGAGGTGGGAAGATTACACGGACTTGTCTGGGGAGTCTAATATAATCACATGACTCCTTAAAAGTGGAAGGAACAGAAGAAAGGGCCAGAGGCTTGGGAAGAAGCGGGGAGGGACTGAGCTCACTTTGACTTTCTATTTTAAGGGAAGAGTATTTGGCCTTGGGGTTCTAGGAGAGTCCATGAGGAAGGGCAGTGGGCTCCCTGGCAGGAAGTGGAGAGATCACACTAAGCAGACAGAGAGCAAGTTGGAAGTGGGACAAGACTATAAATGCCCCAGGGCCTTCCCTCATCTCCTCCACACATCCCTCTAGTATGCCTCCTGAAGAGGTCCTGACTGCCCAGACAGCACCTGCAACTGGGCACCAAGCACTCAAACCACCACACTCTATTCCCTGGCCCCCAATGCAAAATGTATTTAATCTGACTTTTTAAGGTCTTCATAGTCTTTAACACTTGCAATACTGTTTAGAAAGTCCAAAGTCTTTTTCGGAGACTCAAGGCATCTCTTAACTGTGACTCCCTGAAAAATCAAAAGCAATTTACATACTTCCAACATACAATGGCACGGAATAGTATTCCCATTCCAAAAGGAAGGAATAGAGGCATAGTACAGAAACAGCTCAGGAAGCCAAGAGGAAGCCCAGAGGAAGCCCAGCAGGCAAATACCAAACCCTGCAGCTCATCATCCGAGGGCTTAGATGGCTCCACCCTTCCAGCTTTGCAGCCCATTGTATACATGTCCCTTGGGCTGGTTCCACTTCCTGTATGAGCTTTCAGGCAGATTTCTCACACCTCGTCACCTCCATCATGGGGGGGTCTCTACCACAACCCAGTCTTCACTTTTGCAGCTTCACACAATGACTTTGCAAATGAACATTCTGTGAGCCTAAGAATGCAAATGGCTGTTCCAAGCTGGGAAAGTCAATCAACCAGATTGTCTCCAGCAGCCTCCATGAAAGTTTGCCATATTAACACCTCATCTTAGTCTATCAATATCTCTGGACTAACCTACAGAATTGCAAGATAGTCAATCTGTACTGTAAACCATTATATTTGTGCTCTTTTGTCACAGCAGCTATAGGAAACTGATGTACAGGCTTTGTCCACATCTAAATTATCATGGTCCTTTATAGGCTAAGTATATTTAACAAGTATTTACATGGTAGGAACTTTAGTTTTTCTTTTCTTTTCTTTTTTTTTTTTTTTTTTTTTTTTTTTTTTTTTGTGGTGGTTTTAATTGAGCCAAGGTCTCCTGCTCCTTTAGTACCAGCTGTCCTGGAGCTTGTCTCGTAGACAGGCTTTGCCTTGAACTCACCGAAGTCGCCCACCTCTACCGCATCAAGTGCTGGGATTAAAGGCGCGAGCCACCATGCTCGGCTAACATGGTAGCAACTTTAAAACCATGTTCTTACCCTGGCACTCGGGAGGCAGAGGCAGGAGGATCTTTGTGAGTCAAGGCCAGCTTGGTCTACAGAGTGAGTTCCAGGACAGCTGGGGACTACAGGGAGACCCTATCTCAAAAATACTAATAAATAAATAAATAAATAAATAAATAAATAAATAAATAAATCAGAGCCGGGCTTGGTGGCACATGCCTTTAATCCCAGCACTCTGCAGGCAGGGGGAGGTGGATCTCTGTGAATTCAAGAGCCTGGTCTACATAGTGAGCTCCAGGCCAGTTGGGACTACAGGGGGAACCTGTCTTGAAAAGACAAAAAAAAAAAAAAAAAAAAGCCGTGTTCTCTGTTAATATCCCATTAAACAGTATTATTTTAATTAATACATTTCCAAAAGCTGTATACTGCATATGTACCATTTTATGAAATCATTCATACCTCTAATCTTTCATGATAGGTTGAAGTATAAATTTTTTTAAAGATTTCAATAAAAATATGACATTAAACTGTATGACACTGATATTACATAATTATGTGCAAAAGTTTTATATCAAGTCTCTATGCCAAATTAAAAAAAATGACAAAGAGAAATGTGTCCTTATTTTACTGCTGTCAGGGAAAGGTTCACTTACTTTTAAAAGCCATTTACTGTCTATGCCTATCACATCTATGTTTAAAGGTGGTACAGGATTTCAGGAAATTCTAAAACACTATCTCAAATACCTTCAGCGTATTGTCATAAAGTCAGAAGCTAATGTTTTCTAATTAATCCTCTTACATCTTTAGAAGTACCAACAAATAGTTTGGAAAATTCAACACATCCTTTGTCCCTACCCCAAAATGTACCCGAGGCAAGCTGAAGCCTGCTGCTAACACAGAGCACAAACAGCAGCGTCTATGATGGGCTCAAAGGCTCACACTGTCTGCTCTGCCTGATTGCTGCGTCTCCTCGGTGAAGTGTGCTGTTTCTCTAAGCTCTCAGGGGACAGTCACTTAGCCATCCATTCTCTTTTATTTTATACTTCAAAACAGGCAAATAAGGACATGGAAGTAACAGAGATGAGCAATACTTCAAAGTCAGCTTTCTGTTTCTCATGACCTAAACTTGTCCCCTCCGTCCTGCTGGAGAGACTTGATGGAAGAGTGAGGTTTGGCTTGAGCACTTAAGAATGTTCTGGAAGTATGCTTTGTAGCAATGCCCCAGAAGAAAATTAATGCTTACCAGTGAGCTGCTGGGAAGTAAGTGCACACAGAGACACTTGGTTTATCTTCCTCTGCCTCCAGGGACCTCTCCCACCAGCCCTTGTGATTCGTGAAAGTTCTACCTCACTCAGAGGTAAAGCTGTCTGCTGCTTCCTCTGTATAGGGGAGAGTGGATGGAGATGTAGTTGTTAAGTATGGGAAAGAAAGTATGAGAATTGAGTGGGATGAGACACAAGAAAAGAAGAGGCAAACTAAATTTAGAACAAGTAGATGGAGAAAGAGCTGAAATCCTCCTAGGAAAGCATTTCTGTGTAATCCCACTGGTTTGGGGGCAGGTTAAAATATTTAAAGACCATTACGCCCTAGCAACCAGGTTCCCTTCCATAAAGGTCTTTTGACACACTTTCCTCCTAAGTTCAGCAGATCCTCCAGCTTCCTACCCGCAAATATGAATACACTTGGTATGGTTATTTTTTTTTCATTATGATCACTGAACAGGTAAAATGGAGGATCTTTACTGCTTTTAAGCACTAAATAAAAATTTCTTCTCAAAAATAGTTAAATACTTCAATTCTTTAACTGCAACCTATAAAGGGATGCTTATATTCCCAGTATCAGTCCTCTCGAAGACATCCTTTCTTGTCTGTGTGTATGTGTCTGTGTGTGTGTGTTGAAATGCATGTGTGTGTGCTTACATGTGGAAGCCAGAGTCTAACCTTGGCTGGTGGTGTTTCTTTTCCTGTGGTGAGGGGCACATGCGTGTGCTTGACTGCACGGGCCAGAGCCCAATCCTGGGTGGCATTCCTCAGGAGCTGCCCAGTGTTTTATATAGATATAGACTCTCTCACTGAGACCTGGGACTTTCTGATTTGGGTCGATCAGGTCCTCAGTTTCGTGGAAAGCATTTTACTAAGTCATGTTCTGGCCTCAACAACCTCTCTTATTACGTTTCCCTTTATTTGTCTGAACTTTGATATCCTCATTTGAAAAACATAGTTGATTGACCAGGCTCCTATGCTGTTTAAATAAAATGATGTACAGACTAGCACAGAACAATGCTTGACAGTCTTCAAAGTTAGTTGTTCTCTATCTGTACTTTTGTCCCATCCTAGCTTTTCTCTATTACTGATCCTCTCCTTACCTTCATCACTTCTTAGTTTCCACCTTCCCCATTTGTAACTTGCTTATTGAAGGTCTTGACAGCTTAAACTAGTGGGCTTACTGTGTGATACCTTAAAGAGCCACTCTATTTGTGAATGGTTCACTTGAGAGGCATTGTTGGCAGGGATATCACTGGAGTTAGAAATGCAGGTTACCACTGAGCTCACAGTGGCCTTTGCTTGTCTGTTTTGATTTGTGAACAATTGTCTGAAATGGAGAAGCAGCAATATGGAACCATGACGTTCTGATTCTGTGTCTCTGAAAGGACGTGGTGGTGGGGAAGGAGTCATGGAGGGATTGTTAACAACTTTTTAAAGGAGGCAGTGAATGCAAATGCTGCGACTCTCAGTTGGGCCATATGGGGACCCATTCTGTTTCCAAATTCAGTATTTATTGACTGTATAATGTGTGTCAAAAATTAGAGATGGAATGGGCAAAATGCACACACTGAGTCTTTATCTCAGTGTTTAGATAAGCCTGAAAAGGTCACATTAAAATGTTTATATATTTCTTTGCATTTAATGTTTTCAATTATAAAGTATTTAAAAACCTGTAATTAAAAATGCCTAACCCTTCCATCTTTCCTATTTTGAACAACGCAATAGCTGGCATTCTGTACATTCACTTTGTTGTCTTTCCATCACCACCATCCTTCCTAGGGACCTTTTCGTTTTCCTTTTCCAGCTACACATGACAGCCACCATTCTAAATTTTATCTTCCTTAATTTGACTATTCTGGGTACCTCAGATGTGTGGGGACATCCAGTTGTTGTCCCTTTGTGACTTTGTGGATTGTTTCACTTAGTATATTATCCTCCAGGTTCATCCATATTGTAGCAGGTATAAGAATTTTCTTCCTTTTATAACTGTAGTAAATTTAATCTTCTGATTATAACATGTCAACGAGAACTAAACTAAGTTTTTGATATATCCCTGAGCATACTTCGGGCATGTGAATAACTTACATATTCTAAGATTCTGTTGTTCTTACATAAATATATTGATACTATTTTTTTCCTCAAAGTAGAATAAAATGTTAATAGTTGCACTTTCACTATTCATTTCTCTCTGGCTCTTTATAATATTGTTTGCTTAGATCACATTCATCTAGTCATTGATGTTTGGGTTGCTTTCACCTTGTAGATGATGCAGTGAACCTGTGTGTACAGATCTGTATTCAGATGCCTGCTTTCAATGACCTGGGTTACGTATGCAGAAATGAAATTGATAAATCACATCAAATTTTATTTTAAAGATTTTGACACCCATGCTTGATGTTCTGTTTTTGTGCTATGCGTGTGTGATTCAATATCCTGCACAATGTGAAACAGTAGACTGTGCTAGTCCCCTTTGATTTCCATTTGCTAATGATGAGTACACTCAGGAGTTGCTAACTGAGCACATGAGCAGCACCTGTTAAGGAGCAAAGTCTGTTCAGGTCTTCTATCCTTGTTTTAATCAAGTTGGATTTTTGTTGTTGTTTCTTTGCAATGTTGACCTATTTATTGACTTTTTTATTTTGCTTATTATTTTTATTTTATGTGTATGAATGTATTACCTGCATGTGTATAAGTGCACCCATGTTTGGCAATGCCCAGTGAGGTCAGAAGAGGGCATTGGATCCTCCGGAACTGGAAATTCAGATGGTCGTTAGCTGTCATGTGGGTTCTGGGAATCGAACCTGGGTCCTCTGCAAGACCAGCTAATGTTGTTACCCACTGAGCCATCTCTCCAGCCCCACACTGATATAGTCCTAAAGCTAAAATAATAGTACAAGGTATTAGTTCATTATGAAAAGTGCCTTTCACTTGCTATTATTTCAAGCTTTCTAATTATTTTAATAGAGTACGTTTCTGGTATACACTGCTAACTATGTTATTTTATTTGATGACATAATTTCAGTGGCTAAGTCAAACCAGGCCATATATGAGGACGCAGCTCATCTTCTGCTTTATGGTCGCAAAGGCTGGACTTCCCCAGTCCTTCTGGGCACCCTACATTACTTTCAGCTTTTGATCAAGAAGTTATCCTTTAGGACAACTTTGCAGAGGTTTCTTCATGGCATCACTGGGAAAGTTAAGTTCTGAGGTGTTTCAAAAGTAAGTTTAAAACATTCTATTTACTGAAAATGCTTTAAGGTTCCAAAGAATAAACTGCAGGCATAAAATTCTTGAGGGCACCAAGCCACTTGTTAAAGAAAAGCCTCTGAGGATATGTCAGTAACATCATTTTAATATTCTGTTTTATGATATCACAACCAATACCAACCCAAGGTCTTGATATATTCCTGAACATACTTCCAGCATGTGAACAACCTATGTATTCTAAAAGTCCATTCTAAGTTATATAAATATTCTTGCTGTTTTCTTTTTCACAGTAGAATAAAATGTTAATAATTTGATGATTACCTGAACTTTTACTATCCATATCTTTCTGTTTCTCTATAATATTTTGTGAACATTAAACTCTGACTCAAGCAATTCAGCTTGAAAATAACCACTAAAAAGGACTGAGATCGTTGGCTGTGCAAAAAGTAGCTGAAAAAAAATCCCCAAAGAAGAGATTCTTATAAAATAGGAGGAAGGCTGCACACAGCTTGTGGTTATATCCCTGGATATTTTCCCCAGAAAATTCTATTCACCTGCACATTTCTTTACATAAATATTTTCTCTTTTTAAGAAATGGTAGAAATTCATTCAGGGTGACTTACATGCTGCTTGACTTTAATTCTGTGGGATTAACTTTCACATTCTATTTCATTCAAGAGTTGAAGTTTGTTTAAAATTCTCCTCTCTACTCTTACATAATTTATTAAATATATCTAAGCAATTTAATGTAATTAAATATATCTAAATTGTAGTTATATAGTTTGTTTGGGTGTGTGTAATATGAAATATGATGTACTATGCATATGTAATGTATAGTATGATGATATTTTTATACACCTTTAAAATATTCATTCCATATGTGATATGCCGAGCATTGATTGCGTCAGGTACAGCATGAAGTCTCATAAACAATGCATGAAATGAAGTGTTCTCACAGAGATTATAGTTCAGCAGAGAAGAAAGGATCAAAACAGAGAAGAGATCTCAGGGAGCTAGATGGCAATCTGCATAACATCCAAATGCGTTCTTGAATATTCTCTTATGAGAAGCAAAAATTGCTCTTGGGAGAAGTAAAAGCAATGCACAACCAAACTAGAGAAAGAGATCCACTCACAGTGAGGGTCCACACAGAGGCAAACCATATTTCTACTACCACTAGGAAGGAGGCAAGAAAGTTAGTCATGTTGAAGGTCCTTGTCAATTAAAAGCAGTTTTGCATAAAAAGGAGGGTCAGAAATACTAGGAGAGGTCCATTCTTGAGGCTTAAGTTTATAGCACCTGCTCAGTATTAAAGCTGAAGTCCCGCTGGGCATGGTGGCGCACACCTTTAAATCCTAGCACTTGGGAGGCAGAAGCAGGTGGATCTTTGTGACTTCAAGGTCCCTCTGGTCTACATAGTAAGTTCCAGGCCAGCTGGGACTAAAGGGAGACCCTGTCTCAAAAAGACACAAAAAAAGCTGATGAAGTCAAATTAAAAATGTCCTCTGTATCTCCAGCAACCCTTGAACTGAGAAATTAGAGGAAAGATATGTCTATGAAGAGTGAAGGGACTCTAAAAGCTTAGGATAAAGAAGGAGCATTGGGAAAAATTATGCAGTATTTTATTCTATCTCCAAAGCTGCAGCAGTCTGTGGAATGGAAGAATTGAGATGTGATGTGTGAATTAAGCATAGCTGAAGCCTGGCTCCTCTTCTTACCAAATCCTGGCTCTTGCCCTGAGTACCCACATGTACACCAGCAATCTGACAAAGAGAGGAATAGATTCTGGGCATCAATTCAATTTCCTGCAGTCTCTGGTGCTCTTTAATATAGCAATCAATCGAAACTTGCAAGACATTTAAAACAAAGCTAGGAAAAGAAAAGAACCTTTGTCAAGAAGCAAAGCAGTCAACAGAAGCAGAGCCAAAGATGGCTCTGATAGCAGAATATCCAGGCCGAGACTGTAAATGAACTGTGATTGACAGTTTAAAGAGTCCAGTGAAAAACGTATCCACGAAGAGATGGGGAAGTTTGGCAGAGATCTATAAACTATAATTGTTTAACAGAAATGCTAGAAATGAAAAACACTGTCAGAAATGGATTTCAGCAATGAGCTTATCAGCAGACAAACATGAAAGAAGGAAAAGTCAGTGAGCTTTCAAAATTAATCAACAGAGATGATCCGAACAAAACAAAAAAGCATAACATAATTTTCTTACGAAAAAGCATCTATATGTAGGTTAATATATGCTAAAACATAAAACAATTTAAAAAAGAGAAGAGAAAGAAATCAGGGCAGAAGAGATTATTATTTCACTAAAATTGGTGGAAGACAATGATTCACCAATCTGAGACGCTTAGAGAAAAACCTAGTTGGGTAAATCCTTGTCAGAGCACTTTTGATGGACTCAAGGATATGTTGTCCAGGATTTCGTACAGGAACTGAATTTGGAGATAAGGATGTCTTTATAGGGACATTTAAACAAAAATGAGGCCATTGGAGTAAGGTCTGATTTAATATGTATAATTCCTTTATGAGCAGAAGGTATCAGAACACAAAAATATACATGGAAGATAGTATGAAAACATAAAGGAGGTGACCTTGTGCAGCACAGAGCAAGTGCCTCGAGTGGGTCCTTCCAGGCAGCCTCTGGAAGGGACCTGCTCTACCAACACTTTCACCTCACACTCAGGCCTCCTGAGCTCAGAAACTCATCCCTGTGAGTCACACCACTAGGTCTGCAGTGCTCAGTCACTGCAACCATGGCAAACTGCTGAAGTCCCGAGAACCAAGCTAGGAGAGTCCTCAAAGCAGCCGGAAGAGCTATGCTTCCTCCCAAAGAAACACACAGAGCATGAGAAATCACCTCATAGCAGTCTGCATGAATGAAAACGGTGGGACTGAAGCCACCCTTGAAGCTGCTGGACATACTTGCCTTCCCCGAATGTGACGGCCAGCAAAGATGTTTTACAAAGCAAAAGAAAAATAAAGAAATTTTATACATTTGACATGTGTATAATGGGAAAAGTTCTTGAAAACGCACACACTATTAAAGGCCATTTGGAAAAATATAAACTGAGTAACCAAAACTGTGTTTGCAGTCAAAACCATTCTTCTAACAAATTTAATGCCCAAATAACTTCATTGGTGAATTAATAAGCTATATAAAGAAAAAACACAACAACACCTACCTAACATAATTCAAAGAATCTTCAAAAATGTTTCCAGAACTAAGAAAGATATTTAACAGACTATAGGACACTGTGGCATAATGTTTATTTAAAAATCAACCATGACTCTACATCCTAGCAATAAAAAATTGTACATGAAATTTAGTAACGTGGCATTTACAAAAGCATCAAAATATGAACTACTTGGGGGATATATATTAGTTACTTTTTGGTTGCTGTGATAAAACGCTATGACCAAGGGAACTTATAAAAGGAAGAGTTTATCTGAGCTTGCGGTTCTAGAGGAATCAGTGTCCGTCATGGCGGGGAGGCACAGTGCCAGGAGATGCCTGAGCAGAAGAGGAGGACTCACATCTTGAAGAGGGCATAGGAAGCAGAAAGAGAGAGACTGGAAGTTTTGCAAGGCTGAAGAACTCTCGAAGTCCACCCCCAGAGACACACTTCCTTCAGAAAGGCCACACCTCCTAAAACCTCCCAAGACAGCACCACCACCTGGTGATAAAACGTCCAAATACCTGGAGCCTATGGGGGACATTCTCATTCAAACAACAACATTATGTATGGGCACGGTTGGCTCAGAGCTCATACATTGCTGAAAGAAGTCAAATAACATTTAAATAAATGGAGAATTCATGGCCTCATACTCATTTCTATTTCCCCCAAATTAGTCTAAATACTTTGTAGTTGTAGAGGTGGCTCTTTGGGTAAACATTTGCTGCAAAAGCATCAAGACCTGAATTCAGATCCTCAAACCCACAGAAAACCTGGTCTGGTAGGCAGGTCTGTTGCATAACGACAGACCCAGTCTCAAAGAAGGTGGAAGATGTGGACTGATATCCTATGATTTTGACCTACAGTCATGACATGTGTCCATGTGCACACACACACACACACACACACACACACACACACAAACACGAAATCAATCTATCAAATAACCAATCAATCAGCAAATATCTATTACAATTATAATCAAAGCCCTACCAGGTTTTCTTTTTCTTTTGTCTTTTAACCTATAATATTGCAGATGATCCTAAAATTTCTGCAGCACTGCAAAGGAGCTTGAGTTGTCAAAATAATTTTGGGAAAGAGAAGGCTCAATAACGCAGGAGAAGTTTGTGTCCCAGTATAACAACACATAGTACCCACAGAACAGAACATACAGGAGCACTTGCACACTACACAAGATAAACCTGTGATTTGACGTCCCTGGAATTTTCCATTTCTTTTCAAGACATTTATTTTTGTCTTGTGTTAGTTATTTGTGCATACATTTTATATACTTTGACTGTGTGATCATGGAGATTACAAGCTATTGTTTTATACTTTTATTTAACCATAACAGCTCAGTTCTTAGTATGTTTTAACTATGTTGACAGTGAGTCATTTGAACTATAACAGGAAATACACAAATGTAAAAATAATAAGTGAGCAGTAAGAATTGGATCTGGCTTATTGAATAGTTATTTCCTTCTTGTATAAAAACCAAACTAGCCATCTTCTTTTTTGTTTCATGGATTTTGTTTGTTTGTTTTGTTTTTGAGACAGGATGTCCCTGTAGTCACAGCTTGGCTGCCACTTCAGGGTGGCCTTTATATCATAGTGATATGCCTGGCTCTACCTTCTAAGTGTTGGAATTAAAGGTATGCCCTACCATACTCTGCCTAGCTAGCTTTTTTATTTAAAAAAAAAACTATATAAATGAAACAGCAGCCATTAACATTTTAACAAGAATGCATTGAGCAAGTACTGTTATCTAGGTAATCTTTTAAATATGTGGAGTCCAAAGCAGTGTCCCTGCTCTACGCTGTGGAGATGGCTCACATTGGTGAGGCAGTGGAATTCTATATTTCACATAAGAAATTGTTATAATATGGGGGCTGGAAAGATGTCTCAGTGGTTAAGAGCACTGGCTGCTCTTGCAGAGGACGTGGGTTCAATTCTCAGCACCTGCATGGCAGCTAACAACTATCATTAACTCTAGTTCTAGGGGATCCAACTCCTCTTCTGACCTCTGTGAACACTGCATGACTCTGGTCCACATACATGCATAAAGGCAACACATTCATACACATAAAATAAAAATAATAAATAAAATATAAAAAAGAAATTCTGATAACATTGCCTAGCAAAATGCAACTTAATTTAATAAATGTATGCCCAAGTTAGTTTATGGCTTATCATGTTAGTTTCCTTTTGGGGAAAGTACAGTAAACATCTATGAAACAAATAAATAACATACATTGATATGTACATATGTATGTATGTAAATGTATATGTAAATTCCAAAAGAAGGGAAAGTAATTTAAAACTTCATTTCTTTCTACTTGAATTCCTTACAAACTAAAGTTACTCTAGACTTTATGAAAATATAAATAGCAATATAATGAAAAAATGCTAAAACTCTATTGATGATATCAATATAATATTGGTTTTTAATTGCACTTTTACATTTTTTTTAAATTTTTGTGGTTTCCATACACTATAATTTGATGGTACTTAGAACCTTTCTTGTATCTGCACCTCTTCTTACTGCCCCCTGCCCAAATACTATATTGAATATATAATAAGGGCTAGGGAGTCTGATTTGTGTCCCCAAATGACCTTCAGTATGGGTCCATCCAGGGGAGCCTGTTTAGTGTACCAAGAGTCCCATGTTTGAAAGAGACTGTCTCTGCCCCTCCTAGTAACCTTTGGGTGCTAAAATTTCCTTTGGATGGGTTGGGGTTTCTTACCAACAACCTCACGTCTATGTTGGGATTTTATCTGGCTTGAGCTTTGTGATTTGTGCATGCTCTGAGCTCACATAGCAACTGAGCAGCTGTCTGGAAAAGTCTGTTTCCTTGTGGTCATCCAGTACCTCTGGCTCTTACAATCTTTCTGCCCCCTCTTCCACAGTTAGTTGTGAGCCTTGGGGGAGCAGGGACAGGAGTTTGATGTAGGCGTCCTGCTCAGGTAGACGTGCTCATCAGCCTGTTTCTTGTTCTTGTTCTCTGCCTTTCGGCCCAGTTGCAGGTCTCTCTGTTAATCACCATCTGCTGTACAAGGAAGCTTCTCTAATCAGAGTTGACAGGTGTATTAATCTATAGGTATAACAATAAGTCATTGGGAGTCAGTTTGGGAATATAACTATTTAGTAAAAAACTAGTATTATTCTCTTCCCTATTCCCTGTGACCTGTCTAACCTCCAGTTCCCAAGCCTGAGATCCATGTCAGATATGGGCTCCATCCTAGGAAGTAGACCTTAAATCAAGTTAAAGAGTGATGGATTACTCCCATAATATTTGTGCCACTATGGTCGGCATACCTTACCAACAGGTTGTTATTGTGGTTCCCAGGAGTCACAGTTGAGTAAGGTTAATGATTATTTTTCTTTCCCATAGCATACACAGCACCTTCCAGCACTGTGAAAGCTCTCCAGTGCAGATGAGGCTTGAAGTCAGCACCAGCTTGGTTCCTCCTTGTTTGTTCTGTAGCTCATGTATAGCGTTTTCATCAAGGGACTTACCATGAAGTTCTGATGGATAACCAAGAGCAGGTGCAACAGCCAGCAGTGTTTGAGTGTCTATGGGACCCCTGGGCAACAATTTCAAGAGGAGTCCATTCCTGACATTGGGCTTTTGTTTTGTCAGCCTATGGTGTCTAGTAGGGGCAATGTCCTGTTGTAAGGTAACTCTTTTTAATCTTTCATATAATGTATATGTATATACTTTAAGAAGCTTCTATAGTGAGGGGTTTCCATGTGACTTTTTCTAAGTAAGGGTCTTTAGTGTTAATTATCCTTCCTCAAGCTCCATGTCTACCCTCTCCTCCTCATTTAAACCTCCGTAGTTTATTATTTCCCTTCCCCCTTCATATCACTAGATTCTACCTTCCTTTTTAATTGCATTCTTTTTTTCTTTAATTTTTATTTATTTCTGTATGTGTATGAATATACTGTCTGCATGCAAGGTTGTGCACCTGTGTTGTGCAATGCCGCGGAGGTCAGAAGAGGGTGTCAGATTCCCCTGGAACTGGAGTTTTTCTGGAATTGGAGTTTCAGACGGCTCTCGGCCACCATGTGGGTGCTGGGGATCAAACCCGGGTCCTCTGTAAGAGCAGTCAGAGCTCTTAACCACTAGGCCATCTCTCCAGCCCCTTAATTGCATTCTTAAAAGCTAGCAGAGATATAAAAATGGTTTACACTGTCAAACCATTCTTAAAATATTCTTATTTCTATGGATCAGTCATGGTTTGTACTTACAGAAGAATCTCAGGGAACTTAAAATTTAAAAATTTTAAAATATATTTACCCATTTTTATTCCTATTAATCATATCCCAAATTTTTTTTTAAAATAAAAATAATTATACTGATAGGTTAGCACTAAAAAGTAGAGGTTAAGTGTGTTTACAAATCTATTTAAAACTATGTGAACGTGATTCTATATCATCTGTATGGAATATAAAATAACAATGTTTTATACATTGGAAAATATAATTATAAGTTGTACAAAGTTGGATCTACAATTTAAATTTTATTTATTGAAACTGTTCTTTTCAAACAGTCAATTCAATCATTATTTCCTGGATGCGTCTTCTACGCTAGTAATTTTTTTTACTTTTTTTTTTTTTTTCTCGCTTTCCTATCAACACAGGCTTCATCATTAGCTATGCCAGTGATTTTTCTAGGATTTTAGATGTATTTGTGAATAAGACAAGAATTACTGTCCATATGGAGCTTGTATTATAGCATACAGGAAAGTGAGCCATAATTAGAACAAAGTTCACACATGTATTAGAAGAGACTAGAGCCATGGCAAGACAGATTTAGAGCAAAGGATGGTGACGGTTGCTGGCACATCTAAACAGGATGGCCTTGGAACTGAACTTGAAACTGTGCCAGACCAGATTCATGGGCAAGGCAGAGGAAAACACCAGGCAATGGTCCTAAGACACCTTGGTGACTGAGTTTTTGGAAGGTTTGCAGGTGAAGCCAACAGAGGCAAAACAGAAGTACTAAAAGCTGATGTGAGGGAGGGCTGAGGCAAGGGAACGAGAAGGGGAAACGTGACTGTGAAGGGCCGTGGTTCTCTTTAAATGTCAGGCTAATAATCCTTCCCTCCCAACACACTCCAGGAAAATAACCTTTTCTATATCGTGTGTTCGGAAGGCTGTCCTCCAGGACCTGGAAACCCTCCCTGCTCTCCAGAGCCCTCCCCTAGAGCCCAGAGTTTCCTTTCATAGGCCTTTGATTTGCTGGCCAGCTACAGAATTCCTATTAAATCATGGCACAGCATTGTCCTAAATCTCTATGCACTTGAAGGCAGTGAATTCAGCTTCTTTCTTAATATGGTTAGTTGACTGTGTAAGGAAATTTTCAACTAGTAGGATCTCCTGACTTTATATTAAGGCCAGTTGATGCGGCAAGGCAAACCTGGAAACAACAAATGAATTTGCTACAGTCTTGAAATTTGTGCCTTACTAGGTGATACTGTAATTTGGATATCTCCTTTCCAAATGTTTTTGTGTTGTTTCTAAACCATCAAAAAGACGCCCTGACCAGCTTCCTTTTAATCATATTGTTTAATAGTGGGAGTCTCCTGTTCCCAGTTCATCCTACATCATGCTTCTCATACATTTTTCTCTGAAACAGCTCTGGGGCTAGGTGGGGTAAGATATAATATTTTGACACTGTTGTGGCTTCTGTAACTTTCACATGAAGTTTACACGTCTTCTCTATCTTTCTTAATCATATAGCTTTTCACTTACTTTACTATTTTTGTTGAATGAAAAATTGGTGACTTTCAAGCTACCAACATGATTTGTTGTTCTACTCTGGATGCAGTGTCCTAGAGAACTCAGTTATAGGTCAGTTCTATATCTTCATCATAGTTTTTCTTATATTTGGAGAGTCGTTCATGGCCCATTGGGAAAGGTTAGAACTATAATTAGCCCTTCTCTCTAGACACTTGAGCAATGGAATGCATGGAGGTTAGGAACAGCTTTCCATTAATTGCTCCCTTGTGGTTTTACAGTAAAGCCGTTAACTCGTGTGCCGGGGCTGCTCCCCACAGCCTCCTTTCCCTGACATTTGAAGCAGCGATTAGAATGTCATTGCTTCCCAAGGCCTCGTTGTTATTCAGGGGACACGTTGGAAGCCTCTCCCCTCATACTGCAGGGATCAAAAATTCAAACACAAAAAAATAGCATCTCTGCTTCCTTATCATCAGAATATGCCTTTTGAAAGTGGGTTTGTTCTGAAAGCAGTGTGCACACTGGACTCTGTTCAGCACAGTGTCACTGTCTTGTCTTTCAAACTAATGGGAACAAAGAAGAATCATTCTTTATGTGCAAAGTAGTGTACCCCAAGGGCAAAACATCTATCAGTATGAAAAATAGTCAAGTAACAACCAAGAAATTGTGTTTTGTGGAAGCTTGTGGGCTTGATTGTATGTTTGAGCTAGCACACTGCCATGTCAGTTTTTGAAAATCTTTGACTGTAATAGTCTCTTGTTCAGATGTCTTTCTTATCACTTACATGGCCTGAATTCAACCACTCAGTTTGTCCTGTCAGTACTTGCCTGTAACTCAACTAAGACTGAGATTTACTAGGCTAGAGAACACAATTATCCTGTCTCAAAAACAAATTACATCTCCAAAGCCCTGTTCTTTCTTCCTCCGACTCATTCATGTTCGAAAAAAATTTCAGCGTAGATAACATGGGGGTTGTGTTTTGATGGGAAGGGCAAACTAGTGTCTTCTTTCCTTTGCTTATTTCTGCTTTGTTTATGTATGTGTGTGGATTCATTCATTCATGCAAATGAACTGATTTACATCATTTCTCACTTCTATGACAAATTCTACAAGGCTTAATATCCACTACTATTTCAGTTTTTATTGTCAAAGCCAGTGCAAAGATTTTCTCAATTATATATATATACTTTTTATTTTTAATAATATATATACTATATAGACTATTTTTATTTTATACGTATGAATGTATTGCCTGCCTGCATGTATGTAAGTGCATTTGTGTCCTGCAATGCCTGAGGAAGTCAGAAAAGGGCTTTAGATTCCTCTAGAATTAGAATTACAGATGGCTGTAGTTGCTCTGTGGGTGCTGGGAATTGAACTTGGGTCCTCTGAAACAGCAGCCAGTGATCTTAACCACTGAGCCACCCCTTTAGCCCACAGGTATTTTCTTAATTATTTTTATATGTGTCTGCCTTAAAGGAGATGTCAGATATATTGCCTTCTCATGAAAATCATTACACTTCTGTCACCGGAAGTGGCTGGAGAGTAGTTTCAAAACTGAAATGAACTGAGGAACTGCAGTGTGGTGGGTGAAGGGAACTTAGCAGGATCTTTGCACAATTGTAGACTGCAGGAGAAACAGAGCCACACATGAGATTTCTGAGACCCCCCAAATAAAGCTGGAATGTAGGGTACGATTAAGTGTTGGAATACTTAAAATTCAGACAGGTAGAAAAAAATGTACCATCTCTACTGGTTACAGAACAAAGGATTTAAATGTTTGATATTTTAAGCTTGGTTAATTGTACTTTGAGACATCTGCTTTGTTGTAATTACTCCCGAAGTTTACCTCATGGTTATAAGGTTAAACAACACGCACTCTATAGATCTTGAATGTATCTTCTAATCTTCTAATCAACAATGCTCATGAAAGAAGATTGGTTCTGGGGTTCCCCAAGACAAGGTGGTATGAAGTGTGGGTGAAGCCTGTGAAGGTGGGAACTTGGGCATGTATATTCCAGACCATTCCCTGTAAACAGAAGATGAAGGAGATAAACCTCATCTGGGCTGGCCTGATAAGAGACCTGATCCTTGAACAAGGGCAGCCCATTAAGTGATAGAGATAGGAGCCGAGGGTGTGGGAGGTTTAACAGGCGTGAAACCAAAATAGGCAAGAGAGTTGTAGAGAGTGAGAGGCTAGACTGCTTTCCTGCAATTGACTAATTCCTAGTCTGTGCTTCCTTTGTGGAATTTACATAGCAATGTGCTTTCCTAAAGCTGAGCACCGGGTGCACTGAGGCTGAAAGCACAGACTTGTAGGACCAGCTCAGGGTGTGGAAGAGCATGTTGCGACATGAGAAGGTCACTGGCTGGCAGCCTTTTGAGTGTTCGCAGCTTAAGGGAAGAGCTCACTCTTTGTTTCTCACGTTAAAGGATCTATGCAGAAGATGGAAAAATCTACAGGAGATATTTGAGGCTAGACATAAAATGTTAACATTCTGTATCCAGTATATATTTATGAGGACCTGCTTTAAGTACAAAGTGTTGTTCCGGATGCTTGGAGTTCATGGGTGATTTTTCAAAGAAAAGGATTCTGTCCATTTGACGTTTTTATTCAATGTGGGTAGTAGAATATTACCAGTAGACAGAATGAACAAGTAAATCACATAGTAATTAGAAGGCTAGTGGTTGACACTGAAAACAGACAAGTAGAGCCAAGGTAGGTAGGGGTGTGGATGTTCACCAGAACCAGGTGGGTGGTCTGGCTGTTGTATGGAACAGTGTTGACAGTAGGGGCCAGGACAAGCTGTCATCAGAGCAAGATTTCCCAGAGGTAAGGGAGGTGAGTTCCCTGGGGATTTATCAGAAGAGCTGTCCAGACAGCATTAGCCTCTGCAAGGGTGTGGAGCAAGAGTTTCCTCAAGGAATTATAAAGCAAGTGTGGCAGTCCCCACGAGAGCTCAAGGAAGAGAAGCCAGGTATGTTGCTAGAGACATGCTATTCCCTAAACCTTTAACCCATTCTATCAGTTATCGACGCAGATGCATTCTGATAATACATTTAAAAATCACCTTTAAAGTGTGTTTTAGGGCTAAGAATTACATAGCTAATGGTATAGCGGTTATACACAGAATTAGATAATAGATGATAGATAGACATATTCTAGATAGACACACAGAGGGACAAATAAATGTTAGAAATAATTTCAATTGGGAAATTCAGCACCTTTTTTTTTTTTTTTGGTCTTTTTGAGGCAGGGTTTCCCTTTAGTCCCAGCTGGCCTGGAGCTTACTGTGTAGACCAGGCTGGCCTTGAACTTACAGAGTGCTGGCATTAATTGCAGGTGCCACCATGCCCGGCCAGCACCTAACTTTAAAATTTTATTTATTATTTTTATTTTATGTGTACTGGTGTATTGCCTACATATGTGTGTGCATGTGTGTGTGTGTGTGTGTGTGTGTGTAATGCCCATAGAGGCCAGAAGAGGGCATTGAATCCTGGATCCCCTGGAACTGTAGAGACACATAGTTGTTATATTCATGTGGGTATGGGTGCTGGGAACTGAACCCAGGTCTTCTACAAGAGCAGGCTATGTTCTTAACTCTCTCCAGCTCCTAGCACCCAACTTTTTAATGTTATCTTTTACTTGTTCACATACATAGTGGCTTTTGGATGTCATTTTGAAATTCAGGATGTGATGTTTCCCATTCTATTAACAACTTGTAAATATCAATTAATTGTTCTTCCCAGGAAGCTTTGTTCTTAGCTAACTACCTTAACACATTTGACCTAGTCTTCCACTTATAGAGTAATATGGTGGTTACTCACTTTCAGATGTGCAAATACAATTTCCTTTATTTTATATAACAACTCATTTTGATGATGAATCCCATTTTAAACCACTGTTATTATTGATGATCATAGAAAATATGAATGTTTTAAAATATTATATAGAACACCTTTAATATTATCTGTATGTTTTTGAAAATACCCTCTCCCCCCGGGTCAGAGGTAGCTCCCATCCTGTCTCTGTCCTTCCAAGTGTCTTGGGCCATTGTCTCTGAGTTGTCCTTACAGGAGCCCATCTATCAGTTTGTGATGACCAGGTCCCCCTGTCAGCTCTTGTGCAGTGCCTCCCATCAGAGACTACTGGTAAGAAACCATCTCTTTCCCCAGAATTTGAGCTTCATTTTATATCTTATCATCATTTTGGGGCCTCAAAACTAAGAAGGAGAATGGGAGAGAAGTCTCACGTTCACATCTCAAATCACAGTCTTCATCTTTACTTCTTTTCCTACCTGGTTCCTACTAGTTTGCCACCATCCATCTCAGAGAGAGAGAGTTTTTATTGTCATCTCACAGGATAGACAAAGCAGCATGTACTTATTCTGGGTATCTTCCTTAAGCTACTTTACTACAAATACATTGTTCTCTCAGGCCGTTAGCCTCTGGTCCTTTATATAGTTAAGGAAGTTTCGAAGAATCATCTTCCTACATTTTGGCTCTGGCAAATAAAAGCTTTGGCTATCACAACCATTGCAGAAAAATCATTTCTTTTAATGCTCATTTTGCAATTTAACATTGAAATTATAATCATTCAGTCAGGCAGGAGATGCTTCTTTAACTTCAATGGGCGGGAAACTAGGAAACGTCAGGACAATCCACAATCAATCCTACATAAAGTACATATTCAACCAAGTAATTTGTTTATTGTCAGTACTTAACAACTAATATTTGTTACACTGAAGTGTATTTCTAATTGATCTAAGGCAATCACCTTACATTTACTCTAAGAAAGCTGAAGGTTCTGCACAGACAGGATGTTACATTGTAATCTTGCTTTTCCAAATCATTCTGAGCTGGAGTATCTAGATGCAAGGGTATAACTCTATTACATTGTAAATGCTTAATGAGGACAGATACCATGTTCTTAACCTCCTCTCGTTGAATTACCAATAATGTGCATATCAGAGCTGCAAAATATATTATCCTTTCAAGTTAATGATGAAGGGGAAAGGAGTGAACTGGGAAAGGGGGCAGAAAAATTGGCTAGAATTCTAGTATTCTCATTTAAAAACTGTAGAATTGCAGAAATCATTGCACAGTTTTATCACTTCTAAAATGGGAATTTAATACCATTTATGAGCTATTTGTGAGATATATGAAATTTCCCTGTGAAAACTTTATAATACTTGGCTGCAAAGATAAGCCGTCATTATTAATAATGAAAGCAATGACCAAGAAAGCTAAATCTTTTAAAAAATCAGGTGAGCACTTATATCTCTTCAGATGTGAGTTACTTATTGTAACTATGGGGGCTGTCTGTTGTGAAAAACTTCATATCAATTGAGGATATACCAGGTCCCCAGGATACTGCGGCACCTGTCCCTGCAAAAGCCACCATGGAAGTCTGTACTTTTCCTCATATAAACAGAAAATATTTTTAGACTATAATAACAAAAGGAAAGATTAAGCCATGGAAAAATATCCTGATTTATACATGAATTACTGTAGGGAACAAGGAAGCCACCTGTGGCTTCTTTGGTGCTAAATCACCTGCTTGTCTGTTTACACTGAAACCTGGCCTTAGGCCTGTGCATTAGCAAGCCTGTGACATCTTGAGATCAAAGGCACTCACAAGTTCTTGTGCCCATGATGCTAGTACTCCTGATGTTATGGAACTTGAGGCATGGGGTCTGAAACCAGGCCCTGAGATATGATGTCACTCTGGGTATAAAAACAGAATGCTGTGAATCAATAAAAGAGTCCTTCTTACCATCTGACAGGGTCTACCAGCTGTTATTTGCATGTGTGTTCTTAGCCCATGAGGCTTGTGTAGTAGTGACCAGTGGGTTGGACGGAGGCTAAGCAGATCACCAACTCCTCAGGAAGCTGGTGTGGGGCTGGAAGGAGACTCATCAGGTCACCAGCTGTGTTGTGTGGTGAGTGCCCTGGTGGGAATTAGACTGTAGAGTGCCAATCAGGTGACAGTCTGGGAAATAGGCTTAGAATGTCCATCAGGCGGCAGCCTGGCATTAGACTGTAGATCTCCAAGCAGGTGGCAGTCTGGAGGATCTGGGGAGTGCCATTAGGGCATTGCCTGGTGTAGCTGTTAGATTAGATAAGAAAGATTGTCAGCCTTTGGCCGGGTGGTTTAGGACAGCTGTGGGTGGCTGTCTTGCATCTTCCCTTTTCCTGTAATCTGTGTGTGGCAGAGTGATACCACAAGGATACCCACAAATTTTTTTCACACTGGAGCTACAGAATTGCATATCAATGAATAGACAATTAAAATAATGTCAATATGCTGGTTAGACGTTATTAACAACACAAACTAGAGTCACCTGAGAAGAGGGAAACTCAATTGAGGAAGGTCCCCAAGAGATTGGCCTGTGACCGTATATATAGGTATTTTCTTCATTGCTGACTGATGTAGGGAGTCTCAGCCCACTGAGGGCAGTGTCATCCCTGGGCAGGTGAGCCTGGGCTGTATAAGAAAGCCAGGTGAGCATGGGCCAAGAGAGCAAGCCAGTAAGCAGCATTCTTACATTGTCTGCGCTTCAGTTTCTGCCTCCAGGTTCCTGCCCCGAGTTCCTGCTTGACTTCCCTCAAAGTTGGACTATGAAATGAAATAAAGTGTAAAATTAAATAAACCTTTTCCTCCCCAAGTTTATTTTGGTTATGATGTTTAACTCAGCAACGGGCAACAAACTGGGACACTCAATTTCTTTAAACATTTTTTTCTAAAAATTCAATGGTTTATTAAAACCTGTTGCTTATCAATTAGTTAAATAGCTTTTCCAAAATGAGTTGGAAAATATTATGAAACCATTATGGTATATGTTCTTGGTTCAGGTTAATTAAATAATTGCATATTACAGTAACTTGGACATTAACAAAGAGAAAGGTATGATGATTAAACTCTAACCTTTGCTTTCAAGGAAAAGGGTTGAATGTACATGAATTTACATCTTTTCCCCTATTTTATTTTACAGAATTTCCAAATGACCTTTCATTGTAAAGTTAGGTAGCAGCTTTGGAAAATGCTGTTTTAATACAATAATTTAAAGTGTAGCACATGTACTTCATTTAAAAAATAATTACACCTAACCTATAGTGTAAGAAGGTAGGCAAAAATGATCTCCATCCCACTCATCTTTGAATCACTTTGCAGGATATTTTGTTTATTTATTGAACTCTTCTACTGACTACAAACACAGTTTTTAGTAATTATTTTATTTCTTTTTTACATTTTTTATTCATTTTTATGTATTTCTTACATGATTTTTCATTTCTGTTCAGGCATATTCCCCTATCCCTTCCCCCACTCCACCCCATCCTATCCCAGATCATGCATTCTGCCATAACTGTCCTGCATCTTTCTCTCAGTCTTTTTGTATGCTTAGGAATTCACATTTTCCTCTGTTAATTTCATATTATTCTAAAATATGGATACATACTCTCCACCTATATTGAGTAATTACAGAGTCTGAAAATAATTGATGGGTGGATTCTAGATCCCATTGAGAAATTCACATTATAACAACATAGTTGCTTTCAGATAAACAAAAATATAACCATACTGTCATTCAGCTTGCCTTTCATCTGGGAGGATTTGGTGTTAGCATCCACAAATGAGGGAAACCATTCTCTGTTTGTCTTTCTGGGGCTGTGTCACCTCACTCAGCATAATGGCTTCGAGCTCCATCCATCACCTGCAAAGTTCATAATGCCATCCTTCTTTACTGCTGAATAGTACTCCATTGTGTAGATGTACCACATTTTTGTCATCCACTTGTCTGTTGAGGGGCATTTGGGTTGGTTCCAGCTCTTCACTATCGTGAAGAGAGCTGCAATAAACATGGATGTGCATATATCTTTGTGGTAGGATGAGTCTTTGGGGTACATACCCAGGAGTGGTATGATTGGGTCAGGTGGTAAGCTCATTCCAAGTCTTTTAAGGGTTCACCACACTGCTTTCCATAGTGGTTGTGTGAGTTTACATTCCCACCAGCAGTGGATAAGTGTTCCCCTTTCCTCACAACCCCTCCAGCATCTGTTGTCTTTGTTTTCTTGATCTTAGCTAGCCATACTGGAGTGAGATGATACCTGAGAGTAGTTTTAATTTGCATTTCCTTAATTACTAATGATGATGAACACTTTTTAAGATGTTTCTCAGCCATCTTTAATTCCTCACTGGTGAAGACTGTTCAGCTCTTTACTCCATCTTTTGAGTAGGTCATTTGTCTTCTTACTTCTTTGTTTTTTGAGTAGTTTATATATTCTTGATGTTAATGCTGTCAGATGTGTCACTGGTAAAGATTTCTTCCCACTCTGTGGGTTTTCTCTTCACCTCCTTGATTGTTTCTTTAGCTGTACAGAAGCTTTTGAGTTTTATGAAGTGCCACTTGTCAACTGTTGACCTTACTTTGCATGCGGCTGCTGTCTGGTTTAGAGAGTTTCCTCCTACACCTATGTTTTTCTTTTATCACCTTCAGGGTTTCAGGCTTCACATTGAGATCTTTGATACACTTGGGGTTGATTTTTGTACAGGGGGAGAGGTAGGGGTTTAATTTTGTTCTTCTACAAATCGTGATCCAGTTTTGCCAACACCATTTGCTGAAGATGCTATCTTT